>CAWUFW010007190.1:0-600000 GCA_963921515.1 Calotriton arnoldi
TGTAGGAGAGTAGGATCTGCTTCACATGGGTACCCCCACTTTTTGCTGATGCTTCACTGTTTTTCGACATTAGTCTGGCTGGGGCCCTGCTAATCAGAACCCCAGCCTAGCTGCTTCCTCTCTAAAATGGTTTCCATGTGCCTTAGGCACATCTCTGATTGGGATCTGGAGTGCCCTTATAAGTCCCTAGTATATGGTATACTATGTACCAAGGGCATAGGTACCTCAGAGGCCTGCCAGGGGCTGCAGCATGTATTATGCCACCCCTGGAAGGCCATCCAAACTGACACCACAGGTCTGCTACTGCAGCCTGGGTAAGGTGGTGCATGCACCCCTTACTGTGATATAGGTTACCTATATCACGAAATACATACACACATATAAACCTATAAGTCACTCCTAAGGCAGGCCTTATCAATCCTAAAGGCAGAGTGCATGGTTCCTATGTGAGAGGGTGCCCCTGCATGAGCAGGGCCCTCTGCAGCGTTCGGAGACCATCTCTGATGCTGTTTGTAGTGCAGCCTGACCATATACTCTTAAGCGCATTATATCCTCGCGGTAAAATGCTAACTTTGGAATGGCTGCACCTAAACATGTCGTGTTTGGTGTCAAACATCTTGGAATACTACCCCCCGCCAATCCTGGCGGCGGGGGTAGCATTCCACCCTTCTAGAGGGAAAGACATGTTAACTCTGACGAGTCCGGTAACTTCTTTCCAGAGCCCTGGCATCACAAAATGGATGCTGCTGCCACAGACACGAGTCTGGCCTCCTGCTGCTGGACGAAACTCCGGCAGGGGAGGCCTGGACAATAGGTTTCCTGTCCCAGGGAGGTGTGACCACCTCCCCAGACAGGATAATGTGTATTGGGGCTGGGCGGGAGCACTTTCGGGTGCTTTGAAGTCCTGCACTGGGGGCACATTTGGTGTCCCTGTGCATACCCCAGTTCAAACCGGATCAGGGGCTTGCAGCCCCTGCTTTGGCGCGAACTGGACAAAGGGAAAGGGGTGTAGCCACCCCTCTGCCCTGACCCACCCATAGGTGGGGCCACAGAGTAGTCCAACCCCTATTTTTAGAATAAAGGTAGGAACCCAGTCCTTAGGACTTTAGATTATACCTGGACGAAACTCTGAAACTGAATCCTGGACCTTCGACGCTCTACGACAAGATTAGAGGACTGAAGAATCTCCCTTGGGGTCAAGGAGTGACTCCCCTGCTTGGCAGGCACCAAAGAAGCATCTGTCCGGTTCGCATTACTGAAGCTCCCGTCGGACGCCGAAGTCATCGCATCACCAGAGGTGGATTCTCAGACTTCCCCGAGGCTACCCTGAGTCCCCAGCAAAGCTGAGGCCCGTGGCTATCGTGGGTGACTTGAGACCGTGACCCCTGGACACCGAGCACATTTGCAAGTGCACCATCTTCTGGGTCTCCCAAGAAGTCGTGCTTTGGGCTCCGAGTAGCCCTAGCCTCCAGCACCACCTGCACCGAAGATCACTGGCCCCCACTCCACGAGTGTCCTGCAAGCCAGCTCCACGTGCGGCGTCACGAGGCTCCTTCGCGGTCGCTAGCCCGTTGGCTAGTAGCCCTTAACGAAGGCCAATCTTTTCCTTACTTGGCATCCTGGTTGCTCCAGGCCTGCCCTCACTTACCCTCGCTGGGTGAGTTCCACAGACCTTGCTGGTCTGCACCATCGACGATCTACATCTTACTCGAGACTTGCCGTTGCCAAGGCTTGTTGGGTCCAATCCGGTCGCCGACACCTCAGCACTCGACAGACATCGAGCACCAGCCCGAATCCTGCTCCTGGTCGCCGACAACGCCTCCCGGACCTCGTGGCTGAAGAGTCAAGACGACCGTCAACGCACCTGAAGCACTCGACATCGGTGGGCATCTGTCCATCGCCTTCCTGGTCACTGGCTAGTGACCCAGACTCTGTCCCCTCTGCTTTCAGGTTCACCAGAACTCCGATCCACTCTTGGATCCACCCGGACACTTTTCTCTTGGCCGCCAGCAGCACTTTGCAGCAGATCGCCATTCGAATCGACGACGAAACCCGACCCCGAAAGGCACCTATGCACCCGGCTTCCCTGGGTGAGGTAACACGAGTACTCCGGTGCTCCCGTGGGTAGAGACTCTTCAAAGTCCTAGATCTCAAAGGGTTTTGTCCTAGTCCTCTTCTAAGTGTCCCTTTCCTCTATTTTCCCGATCCCGACTTTCTCCATAGAAGTTAACGGCGTATCGCGGTTGTGTATTTACACTGCACGCGTCTCCCGTGGGTCCCCTGTGTCACTACCTTGGGTGGTTCCTTGTGGTCCAAGCACTTCTAGAGGCTCTAGGCCTAGTGTCTAGTTCAGTCGTGGTTCGCATACCACTTTATTGGTATATGGTTTGGTACGCCCCTAGGGCCCAAACGTGTATTTGTGCTATTATTGTGATTTAAGATCTTATAACCTATGTATTTCGAACTCTAGCCTCATAAAGAGACTAGAGGGGTGTGTTTAGTAATAAATACATATATTTTGAATATATACCTGGTGTGGTGCTCTTTCATTTGGTCACTCAAGAGATTATAGACTGGTAAAACAAGCTGCTTTACATTCCTTCAAGACTTAGCCTGAAGGCTGCTCTCCATAGCTACCACTAGGATAGCTTTCAATAAGGTTGTCTTTAACCTACCTACCATAAGAGTCGATTTGGACTGGTGCAAGGTGCCCACTATAATTAGTGGACAGCATATGCCAGGCCAACTTCTCACATTGGTGTGCAGCGTGTGGGATTCCAGCTTGCTATTGTTTTACCAGATAATCTCAATTGAATTGATCAACTGAAAACCACTAAAGGTACCTAAGGTACATATAATTTAAGCTTAGAATAACAGTAAGTTCTACTGAACTTAGAGTTGTGTGTTAAGGGATAGCACAACCCTTTCTACAACTCAAGAGAGTTTAGTAGGCCACACTAGAGTAGGTAGTGCATACACCACACCACACTAGTAATGTCTTTAAGGGCAGGATCCAAAGAATCCTTGCAGGAAGCCATTGAGCTTCCACCCTCCAAGTATGATACACTCCCATTCTTGGAATTGAGAGCTTTATGCAACTTGAGAAAAATAAGGACAGGCCAAAGCCCCACCACCCAACACCTCAAGGAGTTGTTGGTGGCTTATGACCTTAGTAAGCCTGTAGGGACTGAAGGGGTAGGAGCTGAGGGTGGGGCAGAAGAAGAGGAGGAGGCCAGGGGTACCAGTACCCCCAGCCCCCCTCTGAAACTGGCCAGGAGGGTGACAATGACCCTGACCTGGAAAACCCAATCCCTCCTGTGGATGATGATGAGGATGATCAAAATGATGCCCTCTTTGTCCCCCCAGGAAGGATTAAGAGTGTGCCCAGAAGGTCTAGGTCTCCTTCTCAGGAGTCTAACCACTCTGGCACCTCTATAGGGAGCTCTGTCTCATCTCATAGGAGAGAATCCTCTCATGAGAGAAGAAAGAGGCTAGTCCAGTATGAGGAAACTCAGCTGGAACTCAGAAAAAAGCAATTAGCTTTAGATAGAGAATCCCTAGATCTCCTTAGAGAGAGAAGAAAGTTGGGACTAGAGTCCCATGGTGGCAGCCATGTCCCTAGAGATAGGGAAAGGTCCTATGACCATAGGAACCTGAGCAAGATTGTCCCTCCCTACCAGAGTGGGGATGATATCCACAAATGGATAACTGCTTTAGAGAGGGCCTGTAAAGTACAGAAGGTCCCTCAGGAGCAGTGGGCAGCAATCTTGTGGCTCTCCTTTGCTGACAAAGGTAGAGATAAGCTCCTCACTGTTAGAGAGGAGGATGCTGACAATTACAAGGTCTTGAAGAGTGCTCTTATTGATGGGTTTGGCCTAACCACTGAACAGTACAGGTTGAAGTTCAGAGACACCCAAAAAGCACAGACTCAAGACTGGGTAGACTATGTGGATTGTTCTGCCAAGGCTCTGGAAGGCTGGTTGATGGGCAGTAAGGTGTGTGACTTCTCAGGATTGTATAATCTGATAATGAGGGAGCAGATTCTTAATAACTGTCAAAATCAGCTGTTGCATCAATACCTGGTAGACTCTGATCTGACCTCTCCCCAAGAATTGGGAAAGAAGGCAGACAAATGGGTCAGGACCAGGGTGAAGCAGAAGGTACAGAACCAAGGTGGGGAAACCAAGAAGCAAGATGCTAAGAACTCTGACAAGGGTGGGGAGAAGGGTAAAGATCAAAAGTCTTCATCAGGCCCCCAAAAATCTTCTTCTGGTGGGGATTCCCAGTCTACCAAGGGTAAAGGCCAAAGAAAACCATGGTGCAAGGTCTGTAAGCAAAAGACCCACTGGACCAGTGATTGCACCAAGTCCAAAGACTCCAGTCCAGCACCCACCAATGCCCCTAAGGCACCTGTTCCCCCTAGTACAGTTGGTGGAAGTGCTCCAGCAAAGGGTTTAGTAGGGTTCACCCTGGGAACTGAGTTGGGCTCTGACTTAGTCAGGGAACTGACTCAGGCTGTGTTAGTCTGTGATGGAGGCATGGATGTGACCTCCACTGTGAGTCCCAGTAATCTGGGCAAGTACAGACAACAGCCTTTAATTAATGGACGTGAGGCTTTGGCATTTAGGGACACAGGGGCAAGTGTCACAATGGTGACACAAGACCTTGTGCTGCCTGGGCAAGTTATGCTTGGTGAGATGTACCAAGTGACCAATGCTAGCAATGTCAGAACAGACCATACTCTGGCAGTTGTTAACTTCTCCTGGGGAGGGGTAACTGGCCTTAAGAAGGTTGTGGTAAGTGCAAACCTACCAGTCGAATGCTTGCTTGGCAATGACTTAGAGACTTCTGCTTGGGCAGAAGTGGAGCTCAGGACCCATGCAGAAATGCTGGGGATCCCTGCAGATGTGTTTGCTGTGACCAGGTCACAAGCCAAAATGTCTAGCACTGAACAGGCCTTGGATTCTGGAAGAATGGACCAAGTGCCTTCCAAGAGGAGGAGTAGTAGGGTTAAGGCAGTGCCTTCCCCCTTGGCTCAGGAGGAAGATCAGTCCCTTGAGGGGGATGATCTCAGCCCTGAAGAAGGAACTGTCCCAGAGGAACTGGAACCTGACCAGGTTGAGTTCTTGGGGACAGGGGGACCTTCTAGGGCAGATCTGAGCCAGGAGCAGCAGAGCTGCCCCTCCCTTGAACCCCTCAGACAGCAAGCTGCTGCTGAGGCTGCTGGGAAAGCTAGTGGTCCCCATACAGTGTATTGGGATGATGGACTCCTGTACTCAGAGAGTAGAGACCCCAAGCCTGGTGCTACCAGGAGGTTGGTAATACCTTTGAAGTTCAGGGGCTTCCTATTGACCCTAGCCCATGATATTCCCTTAGCAGGACACCTGGGCCAGAACAAGACTTGGGACAGAATTGTCCCTCACTTTCACTGGCCCCACATGTCTGAAGACAGTAAGGAGTTTTGTCGCTCCTGTGTAACCTGCCAAGCCAGTGGCAAAGCAGGTGGCACTACAAAGGCCCCCCTGATACCACTACCTGTGGTGGGGGTGCCCTTTGAGAGGGTAGGGATTGACATTGTTGGTCCCATGGATCCCCAAACAGCCTCTGGGCACAGGTTTATCCTGGTGGTAGTGGATCATGCCACCAGGTACCCAGAAGCTATTCCCCTCAGGACCACTACAGCACCTGTGGTGGCAAGGGCCCTCCTGGGAATCTTCTCAAGAGTGGGCTTTCCTAAGGAGGTAGTATCAGACAGGGGTGCTAACTTCATGTCTGGGTACTTGAAAGCAATGTGGAAGGAGTGTGGAGTGACTTATAAGTTCACCACACCCTATCACCCACAATGCAATGGTTTAGTTGAGAGATTCAACAAAACCTTGAAGGGCATGATTAAAGGGCTCCCAGAAAAGCTTAGGCGTAGATGGGACATACTCTTGCCCTGCCTTTTATTCGCATATAGGGAGGTGCCTCAGAAGGGGGTTGGTTACAGCCCTTTTGAACTTCTGTTTGGCCACCCTGTGAGGGGTCCACTGTGCTTGGTGAAGGAAGGATGGGAGTTACCTCTCAAGCCCCCAAAGCAAGATATAGTGGACTATGTACTTGGTCTCCGCTCCAGGATGGCTGAGTACATGAAAAAGGCAACCAAAAACCTTGAGGCTAGCCAGGAACTTCAGAAGGCCTGGCATGACCAAAAGGCTGTTCTGACTGTTTACCAGCCAGGACAGAAGGTGTGGGTGTTGGAGCCAGTGGCCCCAGCAGCTCTCCAAGACAAATGGAGTGGACCCCACACTATTGTTGAGCAGAAGGGTGAGGTCACTTATTTAGTAGACCTAGGAACACCCAGGAGTCCCCACAGGGTTCTCCATGTCAACAGGTTAAAACCATATGTGGACAGGGCAGACATGGGCTTGCTCATGGCTACTGATGAAGGGCAGGAGGAAGAGAGTGACCCACTCCCTGACCTGCTCTCACAGAACCCTGACGATGGGTCAGTTGATGGTGTAGCCTTGGCAGGCAGCCTCACTACCCAGCAACAAACTGATTGCAGGCAAGTCCTCAATCAGTTTCGACATATGTTTTCACTGACACCCAGTCAGACCACCTGGTGCACTCATGAAGTGGACACTGGGGACAGTCTGCCTATTAAAAACAAGATTTATAGGCAACCTGACCATGTCAGGGACTGTATCAGGACTGAAGTCCAGAAAATGTTGGAATTGGGAGTAATTGAGCCCTCAGATAGCCCTTGGGCTAGTCCAGTAGTCCTAGTACCGAAACCTCACACCAGTGGTGGAAAAAGAGAGATGAGGTTTTGTGTAGACTACAGGGGTCTCAATGCAGTCACTAGGACTGATGCCCATCCAATACCCAGGGCAGATGAGCTCATAGATACTTTGGCCTCTGCCAAATATCTCAGCACATTTGACCTAACAGCTGGCTACTGGCAGATCAGACTAGCTGATACTGCAAAGCCCAAGACAGCATTCTCAACCCCTAGTGGGCATTATCAATTTGTGGTAATGCCCTTTGGTCTGAAGAATGCACCTGCCACTTTCCAGAGGTTGGTGAACACAGTTCTCACAGGACTGGAAGCCTATAGTGCAGCTTATCTAGATGATATTGCTGTCTTTAGCTCCACCTGGGAGGATCACCTGGTCCACCTCAGGAATGTTTTACAGGCCCTGCAAAAGGCAGGCCTGACTATCAAGGCCACTAAGTGCCAGATAGGGCAGAGTCAGGTTGTGTACCTGGGCCACCTTGTGGGTGGAGGCCAGGTTCAACCTTTGCAGAGCAAGATCCAGACCATCATGGACTGGACTGCTCCCACTACCCAGACTCAGGTGAGAGCCTTCTTAGGCCTGACTGGGTACTATAGGAGATTTGTCAAGGGGTATGGATCAATAGTGACACCCTTGAATGACTTAACTTCTAAGAAAATGCCCAAAAAGGTTCAGTGGACAGTTAGCTGTCAAAAGGCATTTGATGACCTCAAGCAGGCCATGTGCACTGCTCCAATTCTGCAGAGTCCTGATTACTCCAAGAAGTTCATTGTTCAAACAGATGCATCTGAATTGGGGGTAGGGGCTGTACTGTCACAATTGAATGAAGAAGGTCAGGATCAGCCAGTAGCTTTTATTAGCAGAAGGCTGACCCCTAGAGAGAAACGTTGGTCAGCCATAGAGAGGGAGGCCTTTGCTGTGGTCTGGGCTCTGAAGAAGTTGAGGCCATACTTGTTTGGTACACACTTCCTGGTTCAGACAGACCATAAGCCCCTCTTATGGCTAAAACAAATGAAGGGTGAAAACCCCAAACTGCTTAGGTGGTCCATTTCCCTACAGGGGATGGACTTTACAGTGGAACATAGGCCTGGGAGTAACCATGCGAATGCAGATGGACTCTCTAGGTATTTCCACTTAGAACATGAAGACTTAACTGGGCAAGGTTAGTTTAATGTCCCTACGTTTGGGGGGGGTTGTGTAGGAGAGTAGGATCTGCTTCACATGGGTACCCCCACTTTTTGCTGATGCTTCACTGTTTTTCGACATTAGTCTGGCTGGGGCCCTGCTAATCAGAACCCCAGCCTAGCTGCTTCCTCTCTAAAATGGTTTCCATGTGCCTTAGGCACATCTCTGATTGGGATCTGGAGTGCCCTTATAAGTCCCTAGTATATGGTATACTATGTACCAAGGGCATAGGTACCTCAGAGGCCTGCCAGGGGCTGCAGCATGTATTATGCCACCCCTGGAAGGCCATCCAAACTGACACCACAGGTCTGCTACTGCAGCCTGGGTAAGGTGGTGCATGCACCCCTTACTGTGATATAGGTTACCTATATCACGAAATACATACACACATATAAACCTATAAGTCACTCCTAAGGCAGGCCTTATCAATCCTAAAGGCAGAGTGCATGGTTCCTATGTGAGAGGGTGCCCCTGCATGAGCAGGGCCCCTCTGCAGCGTTCGGAGACCATCTCTGATGCTGTTTGTAGTGCAGCCTGACCATATACTCTTAAGCGCATTATATCCTCGCGGTAAAATGCTAACTTTGGAATGGCTGCACCTAAACATGTCGTGTTTGGTGTCAAACATCTTGGAATACTACCCCCCGCCAATCCTGGCGGCGGGGGTAGCATTCCACCCTTCTAGAGGGAAAGACATGTTAACTCTGACGAGTCCGGTAACTTCTTTCCAGAGCCCTGGCATCACAAAATGGATGCTGCTGCCACAGACACGAGTCTGGCCTCCTGCTGCTGGACGAAACTCCGGCAGGGGAGGCCTGGACAATAGGTTTCCTGTCCCAGGGAGGTGTGACCACCTCCCCAGACAGGATAATGTGTATTGGGGCTGGGCGGGAGCACTTTCTGGGTGCTTTGAAGTCCTGCACTGGGGGCACATTTGGTGTCCCTGTGCATACCCCAGTTCAAACCGGATCAGGGGCTTGCAGCCCCTGCTTTGGCGCGAACTGGACAAAGGGAAAGGGGTGTAGCCACCCCTCTGCCCTGACCCACCCATAGGTGGGGCCACAGAGTAGTCCAACCCCTATTTTTAGAATAAAGGTAGGAACCCAGTCCTTAGGACTTTAGATTATACCTGGACGAAACTCTGAAACTGAATCCTGGACCTTCGACGCTCTACGACAAGATTAGAGGACTGAAGAATCTCCCTTGGGGTCAAGGAGTGACTCCCCTGCTTGGCAGGCACCAAAGAAGCATCTGTCCGGTTCGCATTACTGAAGCTCCCGTCGGACGCCGAAGTCATCGCATCACCAGAGGTGGATTCTCAGACTTCCCCGAGGCTACCCTGAGTCCCCAGCAAAGCTGAGGCCCGTGGCTATCGTGGGTGACTTGAGACCGTGACCCCTGGACACCGAGCACATTTGCAAGTGCACCATCTTCTGGGTCTCCCAAGAAGTCGTGCTTTGGGCTCCGAGTAGCCCTAGCCTCCAGCACCACCTGCACCGAAGATCACTGGCCCCCACTCCACGAGTGTCCTGTAAGCCAGCTCCACGTGCGGCGTCACGAGGCTCCTTCGCGGTCGCTAGCCCGTTGGCTAGTAGCCCTTAACGAAGGCCAATCTTTTCCTTACTTGGCATCCTGGTTGCTCCAGGCCTGCCCTCACTTACCCTCGCTGGGTGAGTTCCACAGACCTTGCTGGTCTGCACCATCGACGATCTACATCTTACTCGAGACTTGCCGTTGCCAAGGCTTGTTGGGTCCAATCCGGTCGCCGACACCTCAGCACTCGACAGACATCGAGCACCAGCCCGAATCCTGCTCCTGGTCGCCGACAACGCCTCCCGGACCTCGTGGCTGAAGAGTCAAGACGACCGTCAACGCACCTGAAGCACTCGACATCGGTGGGCATCTGTCCATCGCCTTCCTGGTCACTGGCTAGTGACCCAGACTCTGTCCCCTCTGCTTTCAGGTTCACCAGAACTCCGATCCACTCTTGGATCCACCCGGACACTTTTCTCTTGGCCGCCAGCAGCACTTTGCAGCAGATCGCCATTCGAATCGACGACGAAACCCGACCCCGAAAGGCACCTATGCACCCGGCTTCCCTGGGTGAGGTAACACGAGTACTCCGGTGCTCCCGTGGGTAGAGACTCTTCAAAGTCCTAGATCTCAAAGGGTTTTGTCCTAGTCCTCTTCTAAGTGTCCCTTTCCTCTATTTTCCCGATCCCGACTTTCTCCATAGAAGTTAACGGCGTATCGCGGTTGTGTATTTACACTGCACGCGTCTCCCGTGGGTCCCCTGTGTCACTACCTTGGGTGGTTCCTTGTGGTCCAAGCACTTCTAGAGGCTCTAGGCCTAGTGTCTAGTTCAGTCGTGGTTCGCATACCACTTTATTGGTATATGGTTTGGTACGCCCCTAGGGCCCAAACGTGTATTTGTGCTATTATTGTGATTTAAGATCTTATAACCTATGTACTTCGAACTCTAGCCTCATAAAGAGACTAGAGGGGTGTGTTTAGTAATAAATACATATATTTTGAATATATACCTGGTGTGGTGCTCTTTCATTTGGTCACTCAAGAGATTATAGACTGGTAAAACAAGCTGCTTTACATTCCTTCAAGACTTAGCCTGAAGGCTGCTCTCCATAGCTACCACTAGGATAGCTTTCAATAAGGTTGTCTTTAACCTACCTACCATAAGAGTCGATTTGGACTGGTGCAAGGTGCCCACTATAATTAGTGGACAGCATATGCCAGGCCAACTTCTCACATTGGTGTGCAGCGTGTGGGATTCCAGCTTGCTATTGTTTTACCAGATAATCTCAATTGAATTGATCAACTGAAAACCACTAAAGGTACCTAAGGTACATATAATTTAAGCTTAGAATAACAGTAAGTTCTACTGAACTTAGAGTTGTGTGTTAAGGGATAGCACAACCCTTTCTACAACTCAAGAGAGTTTAGTAGGCCACACTAGAGTAGGTAGTGCATACACCACACCACACTAGTAATGTCTTTAAGGGCAGGATCCAAAGAATCCTTGCAGGAAGCCATTGAGCTTCCACCCTCCAAGTATGATACACTCCCATTCTTGGAATTGAGAGCTTTATGCAACTTGAGAAAAATAAGGACAGGCCAAAGCCCCACCACCCAACACCTCAAGGAGTTGTTGGTGGCTTATGACCTTAGTAAGCCTGTAGGGACTGAAGGGGTAGGAGCTGAGGGTGGGGCAGAAGAAGAGGAGGAGGCCAGGGGTACCAGTACCCCCAGCCCCCCTCTGAAACTGGCCAGGAGGGTGACAATGACCCTGACCTGGAAAACCCAATCCCTCCTGTGGATGATGATGAGGATGATCAAAATGATGCCCTCTTTGTCCCCCCAGGAAGGATTAAGAGTGTGCCCAGAAGGTCTAGGTCTCCTTCTCAGGAGTCTAACCACTCTGGCACCTCTATAGGGAGCTCTGTCTCATCTCATAGGAGAGAATCCTCTCATGAGAGAAGAAAGAGGCTAGTCCAGTATGAGGAAACTCAGCTGGAACTCAGAAAAAAGCAATTAGCTTTAGATAGAGAATCCCTAGATCTCCTTAGAGAGAGAAGAAAGTTGGGACTAGAGTCCCATGGTGGCAGCCATGTCCCTAGAGATAGGGAAAGGTCCTATGACCATAGGAACCTGAGCAAGATTGTCCCTCCCTACCAGAGTGGGGATGATATCCACAAATGGATAACTGCTTTAGAGAGGGCCTGTAAAGTACAGAAGGTCCCTCAGGAGCAGTGGGCAGCAATCTTGTGGCTCTCCTTTGCTGACAAAGGTAGAGATAAGCTCCTCACTGTTAGAGAGGAGGATGCTGACAATTACAAGGTCTTGAAGAGTGCTCTTATTGATGGGTTTGGCCTAACCACTGAACAGTACAGGTTGAAGTTCAGAGACACCCAAAAAGCACAGACTCAAGACTGGGTAGACTATGTGGATTGTTCTGCCAAGGCTCTGGAAGGCTGGTTGATGGGCAGTAAGGTGTGTGACTTCTCAGGATTGTATAATCTGATAATGAGGGAGCAGATTCTTAATAACTGTCAAAATCAGCTGTTGCATCAATACCTGGTAGACTCTGATCTGACCTCTCCCCAAGAATTGGGAAAGAAGGCAGACAAATGGGTCAGGACCAGGGTGAAGCAGAAGGTACAGAACCAAGGTGGGGAAACCAAGAAGCAAGATGCTAAGAACTCTGACAAGGGTGGGGAGAAGGGTAAAGATCAAAAGTCTTCATCAGGCCCCCAAAAATCTTCTTCTGGTGGGGATTCCCAGTCTACCAAGGGTAAAGGCCAAAGAAAACCATGGTGCAAGGTCTGTAAGCAAAAGACCCACTGGACCAGTGATTGCACCAAGTCCAAAGACTCCAGTCCAGCACCCACCAATGCCCCTAAGGCACCTGTTCCCCCTAGTACAGTTGGTGGAAGTGCTCCAGCAAAGGGTTTAGTAGGGTTCACCCTGGGAACTGAGTTGGGCTCTGACTTAGTCAGGGAACTGACTCAGGCTGTGTTAGTCTGTGATGGAGGCATGGATGTGACCTCCACTGTGAGTCCCAGTAATCTGGGCAAGTACAGACAACAGCCTTTAATTAATGGACGTGAGGCTTTGGCATTTAGGGACACAGGGGCAAGTGTCACAATGGTGACACAAGACCTTGTGCTGCCTGGGCAAGTTATGCTTGGTGAGATGTACCAAGTGACCAATGCTAGCAATGTCAGAACAGACCATACTCTGGCAGTTGTTAACTTCTCCTGGGGAGGGGTAACTGGCCTTAAGAAGGTTGTGGTAAGTGCAAACCTACCAGTCGAATGCTTGCTTGGCAATGACTTAGAGACTTCTGCTTGGGCAGAAGTGGAGCTCAGGACCCATGCAGAAATGCTGGGGATCCCTGCAGATGTGTTTGCTGTGACCAGGTCACAAGCCAAAATGTCTAGCACTGAACAGGCCTTGGATTCTGGAAGAATGGACCAAGTGCCTTCCAAGAGGAGGAGTAGTAGGGTTAAGGCAGTGCCTTCCCCCTTGGCTCAGGAGGAAGATCAGTCCCTTGAGGGGGATGATCTCAGCCCTGAAGAAGGAACTGTCCCAGAGGAACTGGAACCTGACCAGGTTGAGTTCTTGGGGACAGGGGGACCTTCTAGGGCAGATCTGAGCCAGGAGCAGCAGAGCTGCCCCTCCCTTGAACCCCTCAGACAGCAAGCTGCTGCTGAGGCTGCTGGGAAAGCTAGTGGTCCCCATACAGTGTATTGGGATGATGGACTCCTGTACTCAGAGAGTAGAGACCCCAAGCCTGGTGCTACCAGGAGGTTGGTAATACCTTTGAAGTTCAGGGGCTTCCTATTGACCCTAGCCCATGATATTCCCTTAGCAGGACACCTGGGCCAGAACAAGACTTGGGACAGAATTGTCCCTCACTTTCACTGGCCCCACATGTCTGAAGACAGTAAGGAGTTTTGTCGCTCCTGTGTAACCTGCCAAGCCAGTGGCAAAGCAGGTGGCACTACAAAGGCCCCCCTGATACCACTACCTGTGGTGGGGGTGCCCTTTGAGAGGGTAGGGATTGACATTGTTGGTCCCATGGATCCCCAAACAGCCTCTGGGCACAGGTTTATCCTGGTGGTAGTGGATCATGCCACCAGGTACCCAGAAGCTATTCCCCTCAGGACCACTACAGCACCTGTGGTGGCAAGGGCCCTCCTGGGAATCTTCTCAAGAGTGGGCTTTCCTAAGGAGGTAGTATCAGACAGGGGTGCTAACTTCATGTCTGGGTACTTGAAAGCAATGTGGAAGGAGTGTGGAGTGACTTATAAGTTCACCACACCCTATCACCCACAATGCAATGGTTTAGTTGAGAGATTCAACAAAACCTTGAAGGGCATGATTAAAGGGCTCCCAGAAAAGCTTAGGCGTAGATGGGACATACTCTTGCCCTGCCTTTTATTCGCATATAGGGAGGTGCCTCAGAAGGGGGTTGGTTACAGCCCTTTTGAACTTCTGTTTGGCCACCCTGTGAGGGGTCCACTGTGCTTGGTGAAGGAAGGATGGGAGTTACCTCTCAAGCCCCCAAAGCAAGATATAGTGGACTATGTACTTGGTCTCCGCTCCAGGATGGCTGAGTACATGAAAAAGGCAACCAAAAACCTTGAGGCTAGCCAGGAACTTCAGAAGGCCTGGCATGACCAAAAGGCTGTTCTGACTGTTTACCAGCCAGGACAGAAGGTGTGGGTGTTGGAGCCAGTGGCCCCAGCAGCTCTCCAAGACAAATGGAGTGGACCCCACACTATTGTTGAGCAGAAGGGTGAGGTCACTTATTTAGTAGACCTAGGAACACCCAGGAGTCCCCACAGGGTTCTCCATGTCAACAGGTTAAAACCATATGTGGACAGGGCAGACATGGGCTTGCTCATGGCTACTGATGAAGGGCAGGAGGAAGAGAGTGACCCACTCCCTGACCTGCTCTCACAGAACCCTGACGATGGGTCAGTTGATGGTGTAGCCTTGGCAGGCAGCCTCACTACCCAGCAACAAACTGATTGCAGGCAAGTCCTCAATCAGTTTCGACATATGTTTTCACTGACACCCAGTCAGACCACCTGGTGCACTCATGAAGTGGACACTGGGGACAGTCTGCCTATTAAAAACAAGATTTATAGGCAACCTGACCATGTCAGGGACTGTATCAGGACTGAAGTCCAGAAAATGTTGGAATTGGGAGTAATTGAGCCCTCAGATAGCCCTTGGGCTAGTCCAGTAGTCCTAGTACCGAAACCTCACACCAGTGGTGGAAAAAGAGAGATGAGGTTTTGTGTAGACTACAGGGGTCTCAATGCAGTCACTAGGACTGATGCCCATCCAATACCCAGGGCAGATGAGCTCATAGATACTTTGGCCTCTGCCAAATATCTCAGCACATTTGACCTAACAGCTGGCTACTGGCAGATCAGACTAGCTGATACTGCAAAGCCCAAGACAGCATTCTCAACCCCTAGTGGGCATTATCAATTTGTGGTAATGCCCTTTGGTCTGAAGAATGCACCTGCCACTTTCCAGAGGTTGGTGAACACAGTTCTCACAGGACTGGAAGCCTATAGTGCAGCTTATCTAGATGATATTGCTGTCTTTAGCTCCACCTGGGAGGATCACCTGGTCCACCTCAGGAATGTTTTACAGGCCCTGCAAAAGGCAGGCCTGACTATCAAGGCCACTAAGTGCCAGATAGGGCAGAGTCAGGTTGTGTACCTGGGCCACCTTGTGGGTGGAGGCCAGGTTCAACCTTTGCAGAGCAAGATCCAGACCATCATGGACTGGACTGCTCCCACTACCCAGACTCAGGTGAGAGCCTTCTTAGGCCTGACTGGGTACTATAGGAGATTTGTCAAGGGGTATGGATCAATAGTGACACCCTTGAATGACTTAACTTCTAAGAAAATGCCCAAAAAGGTTCAGTGGACAGTTAGCTGTCAAAAGGCATTTGATGACCTCAAGCAGGCCATGTGCACTGCTCCAATTCTGCAGAGTCCTGATTACTCCAAGAAGTTCATTGTTCAAACAGATGCATCTGAATTGGGGGTAGGGGCTGTACTGTCACAATTGAATGAAGAAGGTCAGGATCAGCCAGTAGCTTTTATTAGCAGAAGGCTGACCCCTAGAGAGAAACGTTGGTCAGCCATAGAGAGGGAGGCCTTTGCTGTGGTCTGGGCTCTGAAGAAGTTGAGGCCATACTTGTTTGGTACACACTTCCTGGTTCAGACAGACCATAAGCCCCTCTTATGGCTAAAACAAATGAAGGGTGAAAACCCCAAACTGCTTAGGTGGTCCATTTCCCTACAGGGGATGGACTTTACAGTGGAACATAGGCCTGGGAGTAACCATGCGAATGCAGATGGACTCTCTAGGTATTTCCACTTAGAACATGAAGACTTAACTGGGCAAGGTTAGTTTAATGTCCCTACGTTTGGGGGGGGTTGTGTAGGAGAGTAGGATCTGCTTCACATGGGTACCCCCACTTTTTGCTGATGCTTCACTGTTTTTCGACATTAGTCTGGCTGGGGCCCTGCTAATCAGAACCCCAGCCTAGCTGCTTCCTCTCTAAAATGGTTTCCATGTGCCTTAGGCACATCTCTGATTGGGATCTGGAGTGCCCTTATAAGTCCCTAGTATATGGTATACTATGTACCAAGGGCATAGGTACCTCAGAGGCCTGCCAGGGGCTGCAGCATGTATTATGCCACCCCTGGAAGGCCATCCAAACTGACACCACAGGTCTGCTACTGCAGCCTGGGTAAGGTGGTGCATGCACCCCTTACTGTGATATAGGTTACCTATATCACGAAATACATACACACATATAAACCTATAAGTCACTCCTAAGGCAGGCCTTATCAATCCTAAAGGCAGAGTGCATGGTTCCTATGTGAGAGGGTGCCCCTGCATGAGCAGGGCCCCTCTGCAGCGTTCGGAGACCATCTCTGATGCTGTTTGTAGTGCAGCCTGACCATATACTCTTAAGCGCATTATATCCTCGCGGTAAAATGCTAACTTTGGAATGGCTGCACCTAAACATGTCGTGTTTGGTGTCAAACATCTTGGAATACTACCCCCCGCCAATCCTGGCGGCGGGGGTAGCATTCCACCCTTCTAGAGGGAAAGACATGTTAACTCTGACGAGTCCGGTAACTTCTTTCCAGAGCCCTGGCATCACAAAATGGATGCTGCTGCCACAGACACGAGTCTGGCCTCCTGCTGCTGGACGAAACTCCGGCAGGGGAGGCCTGGACAATAGGTTTCCTGTCCCAGGGAGGTGTGACCACCTCCCCAGACAGGATAATGTGTATTGGGGCTGGGCGGGAGCACTTTCGGGTGCTTTGAAGTCCTGCACTGGGGGCACATTTGGTGTCCCTGTGCATACCCCAGTTCAAACCGGATCAGGGGCTTGCAGCCCCTGCTTTGGCGCGAACTGGACAAAGGGAAAGGGGTGTAGCCACCCCTCTGCCCTGACCCACCCATAGGTGGGGCCACAGAGTAGTCCAACCCCTATTTTTAGAATAAAGGTAGGAACCCAGTCCTTAGGACTTTAGATTATACCTGGACGAAACTCTGAAACTGAATCCTGGACCTTCGACGCTCTACGACAAGATTAGAGGACTGAAGAATCTCCCTTGGGGTCAAGGAGTGACTCCCCTGCTTGGCAGGCACCAAAGAAGCATCTGTCCGGTTCGCATTACTGAAGCTCCCGTCGGACGCCGAAGTCATCGCATCACCAGAGGTGGATTCTCAGACTTCCCCGAGGCTACCCTGAGTCCCCAGCAAAGCTGAGGCCCGTGGCTATCGTGGGTGACTTGAGACCGTGACCCCTGGACACCGAGCACATTTGCAAGTGCACCATCTTCTGGGTCTCCCAAGAAGTCGTGCTTTGGGCTCCGAGTAGCCCTAGCCTCCAGCACCACCTGCACCGAAGATCACTGGCCCCCACTCCACGAGTGTCCTGCAAGCCAGCTCCACGTGCGGCGTCACGAGGCTCCTTCGCGGTCGCTAGCCCGTTGGCTAGTAGCCCTTAACGAAGGCCAATCTTTTCCTTACTTGGCATCCTGGTTGCTCCAGGCCTGCCCTCACTTACCCTCGCTGGGTGAGTTCCACAGACCTTGCTGGTCTGCACCATCGACGATCTACATCTTACTCGAGACTTGCCGTTGCCAAGGCTTGTTGGGTCCAATCCGGTCGCCGACACCTCAGCACTCGACAGACATCGAGCACCAGCCCGAATCCTGCTCCTGGTCGCCGACAACGCCTCCCGGACCTCGTGGCTGAAGAGTCAAGACGACCGTCAACGCACCTGAAGCACTCGACATCGGTGGGCATCTGTCCATCGCCTTCCTGGTCACTGGCTAGTGACCCAGACTCTGTCCCCTCTGCTTTCAGGTTCACCAGAACTCCGATCCACTCTTGGATCCACCCGGACACTTTTCTCTTGGCCGCCAGCAGCACTTTGCAGCAGATCGCCATTCGAATCGACGACGAAACCCGACCCCGAAAGGCACCTATGCACCCGGCTTCCCTGGGTGAGGTAACACGAGTACTCCGGTGCTCCCGTGGGTAGAGACTCTTCAAAGTCCTAGATCTCAAAGGGTTTTGTCCTAGTCCTCTTCTAAGTGTCCCTTTCCTCTATTTTCCCGATCCCGACTTTCTCCATAGAAGTTAACGGCGTATCGCGGTTGTGTATTTACACTGCACGCGTCTCCCGTGGGTCCCCTGTGTCACTACCTTGGGTGGTTCCTTGTGGTCCAAGCACTTCTAGAGGCTCTAGGCCTAGTGTCTAGTTCAGTCGTGGTTCGCATACCACTTTATTGGTATATGGTTTGGTACGCCCCTAGGGCCCAAACGTGTATTTGTGCTATTATTGTGATTTAAGATCTTATAACCTATGTATTTCGAACTCTAGCCTCATAAAGAGACTAGAGGGGTGTGTTTAGTAATAAATACATATATTTTGAATATATACCTGGTGTGGTGCTCTTTCATTTGGTCACTCAAGAGATTATAGACTGGTAAAACAAGCTGCTTTACATTCCTTCAAGACTTAGCCTGAAGGCTGCTCTCCATAGCTACCACTAGGATAGCTTTCAATAAGGTTGTCTTTAACCTACCTACCATAAGAGTCGATTTGGACTGGTGCAAGGTGCCCACTATAATTAGTGGACAGCATATGCCAGGCCAACTTACCACATATAGGATGTGATTACTTATTGGTGGCCTGTCCTTTGCGTTTCTTAGACTTGGGTAAAGGACTACCCCCCTGGCTGTTTTTGTATTTTTGGCCTCTGGTAACTACTTTAGGTCTAGTAGCTGGATCACTTGTCTTAGGATCATTATCTAGTACGGAGGGGCTGATTAGGCAATGCATCAATCACGGGAGAGCGTGGGCCATAATTAGAAGTGGTCTACTGGGTCCAGACAATATAGGCAGTCTTAGAGGGGCCTGTGGTTCTAATGACAATCTACGCTCGGTAAGGGCGATCTCATGGATGAGAACTGTCTCCGCCCTTTGTAAGAAGGCATCTAGAGTCCCCACCACTCGTTGGCCCGTTAATGATTTATTTTTGGACAATGATTTCTGTGCCATCTTCCTCTTGCAAGATGGTTTACACAATAATGTATGTATTGACCTCGTACCTCAGTTCCTAGGTCTCAGTCTAGGGCTCCACAGTTCGGGGAGAGGATCCAAAGATGTCCGAAATGCCAGATAAAAATGGCCTAGCCCAGCCCGGCCTCATCCGGCCGCTGACGGGCGCAGATGGGCCTGCCCTTGGCCCGGGCACGCCCGCGCACGTCCCGCGCTGCGGGAGCCAAGCTGGAATTTTAAAGCGCCTCCGGGCGCGTAATGCAGGCGTCGGCGGCGGTATTAGCCGCGAGGGAGCCTGGGACCTGCAGTCCTGTCCCGCTCCTACTTTCCCCCAAGAACAGCAGTGGTGGCGGCAGGAAGGGCTTCCCGCGCTGCGGGAGCCCGGCTGGAATTTTAAAGCGCCTCCGGGCGCGTAATGCGGGTGTCGGCAGCGGTATGAGCCGCGAGGGAGCCTGGGACCTGCAGTCCTGTCCCGCTCCTACTTTCCCCCAAGAACAGCAGTGGTGGCGGGAAGAAGGGCTTCCAATTGAATTCCTGTATCCCTACTCCAATTGAAAATGTCAGTGCCCACATAGAACCCAGGGGAGACTGCCAACCACAGTCTAAAAATCGAATATTTCATAGTCTTTGCAAAACTTATTTGAACCCCAAATGTCTCCAGTATGTTAGAATGTTAGGGTCTTTATTAAAAACAGAAAAAGGCCAAGAGAGGTCTCAACTCATAGGCTCCCCTAGACTTACATAAAGTAAAGTTACCAGACAGGGATGTGACTTCCCTTGCTTCGGTAGACAGTAGGTAACCTAACTAATTGATCTATTGGGAAATCGAACAACAGCATATCATTATTCATACAGAGCCATTTTATTTTTTGGTATCATGGAACTTATGCCCAGCTACTACTGCAATTTACAAGTCTGAAAATGCATAACCTAAGAGTAAGATTTTGCAAGATATTCTCCTTTTGCTCCGACCTCACAGAAATCCTTTATTCACCAAATGAAGCCCCTAAAAAATTGATGGGGAAGCAAGGTGTTGCATTCATTTTAACAAATAATTATTCCCAAGCCATGACACCTTAAGGTTTTTTTCATCTAATAAGATCCTGCTTATGAATGAATGTAAAGGAAGGAAGGGACGTTCAGGCGTATCAAGCTGATAAGTCTGTGGGGGTTAAAGGGACCTAAATATTTAATAGCCATATCAGTAAACCTAAAAAGAATACAATATTTTCCCAATTGTTCTATACATTACTACTATTAAATATCACTAAACACTTAGTTAGATGGACCATACTGCCAGGCCTGCAATGAGTCCACCCTTCTAAACACTTCTTCCCCTCTCCTCCATGCCCTGCCTTAACTCTGAACCCCACTTTCTCCATTTCCACCCACATAGAAGCCCCATTCATATTTACCACTTGCTCATAAAGATAATAAATGGGGACTTAACCAAGCGGTATTAAAAAATGAGTGAACTTTTATGCCGGTCAAAACTGGGCCTGCACAGTTATCCCTAAATCCATGGGGTTTAATTCATAATTGCATGGTACTTATGGGGCGTTACTGCACGGTACCAGTAAATATGGGGACAGAGTTTGCATCCCACCAGTACTGTGCAGTTCGTAATTGGAGCCTAATATTGGTAAATTATTTTTTATTATTACATTTATTAATATTTATTAATTTATTAATTATTACATTTATTTGTAAATTATTACTGAGAGCCCCAACACCCTTTACTATTTGTTTCGGCTTTTCCATTATGTGCTCTCTAAGTGGGGAAGACAATACCACACATTTCGAATTTGGGTGCTTCCCCCACTCTACATTCGAAGAACTGCTATTCTCTCCCCTTGAGCAACCACCAGCTCACTGGCTACATGATATTGGGCCATTGGTCAAAGGACCTCAGATCTAGTTAGAACAGACTATCTGACATACGTTTTAGTGTTTGCGATCACCAGGTATGTCCTGGCAGTCCTGAAAAAAAAACAAATAAATGAACCCCACATGGGTCGGAAAATTCCCAGCATGTCAGCAACATTTATTTTTTGTTTTTCAGTAACAAACTGTCCCTTTGTGGATCTATATTTTGAGGGACAAAAAAAATTGTATTGACATATTGTCAATAGATTAATCCTCATTTAAAAAAAGACTCCCCTGGATTTCCATGGACAAAATCATTTAATATAGAGACTTTGGGCCCAATTTCCATATTGGCGAAAAGGGTACTCCATAGCAATGACGACGGGGTACACTTTCAGCCAACATAATGGTCTGCCCGCCATTTAAAATGCGGGTGAATCTTTGGTGTAACCATGAGGGAGACCATCTCCACTGTGTTTACACCCCTCCGATGGCTCGACAGAGTAAAGGCCGTCAGAGGTTGACCTGTGTGTATGTCCACCTAATTTAGTTGGGCACACATACAGGTCAGTTTTCACTGCCCGTCACCACTAGGAAAACTCTATAAGGTACTATTGAAAGAAAGGCTTCGACTTCATCAACAAGTTGGTTCCCCTGAGCACAGGATCTGATTGGGTTGCATTTTCACCAAAACGACTGTTTGCATTGTAACTCTTGGCATGTGGTAAATCTTATACTTGATACAGGACTGAGTTGATTACGGTGGTAAGCCAATCATCATGCCTATAGGCCTGATCTGTTTATGAAATATTGTAATAAAGGCAGTAGGCCTGACATATTTATTGTTAAAAGCATATATTTATGTCCCTAGGCATTTAAGTGTCAATTATTACTACTCTATATTAAAGCAGATTACAATAGTAAGCAATGGGTTTGGTTTTGCCTGCCCCGTGTTACAAGCCATTGATATAGAAGGTTTGATCTGTGAAAATCCTTGTTAGACCATCTTAGGAGAGACAGTATTTTAGTTAACCTACTGTAAATTTGTATTCCTTTTTAGTTTTATGACTGTGTGCCTGATGGTTGCCTTGTGGATAAGCTTACACTCAAAACTGTAGCCCTGAGTTGGTTATAGGGACAAGTGTAGGCGTCATTGCTGCATTGGGAAACATTATGACTGATGCCATAGGTCTGGTCTGCCTATTATGAACCGTTATGACACAGGCATTTGGTCTAGCTTATTGTGAAAATCATTTGTTAAAGCCAATAAGTCTTTAACTGTTGTTATCACATTGTGTGACAGACTATACACACATATTTTGTTACTTGTGATCCTACAGGTTACTGTGGTAGGCAAGGGCCTCCTACTCTGACAAACCTTGGGGGTTTTCACTGTGATGATTCTTGTTAGGCCCTGTTGAGAGGGGGTGTATATTGTTTGGCAAGTGGCATTTTTCTACATATTTGTAATTTTATAATCTATGCATGACAGTTGCCAGATTATGTGCACTTGAATAAATTAGTGTTGGGTAAGGTGTAAAGCAAACTGTAAAGGGTAAAGCCTTCATCTGCTCATTGAGAAAAGTTATGTCAGATTTCATAGGCTTGATCTGTTCGTTACTACATGTTATGACAAAGCCAATTGGCCTGACCTACTTACTTTAACAAGCATATGTTAAAGAGACAAGGCTTTTAAGGATGGATTTTTATTACACTGTGCTAAAGCCTGTACTCCGGTATTTTGTTACATGGAATTTTACAGATTATCATAATAGACAAGGGCTTTGGTGTTGGTGATTCACCCAACCTAGCAGTGGGGATAGAAGATAGGCACAACAATAATCCTTTTTAGGTTCTCTTTGGAGAGATAGTATTTTGCTTTGCCAACTGTAATTTTTATACATTTGCAATTTTATGACTGAATGCCTGATGGTTGCCTTGTGGGAAAGCTTACGCTCAATACAGTAGGCCTGAGTTGGTTATGGTGACAATGATAACAGTAATAGGCTTAATTGCTGTGTAGGGAAATGTTTACCAGATGCCATTGTGTATTACAAGAAGGTTTTACAAAGGTAGAAGGTCTGGTTTATTTATTGTGAAAGGCATGTGGTAAATCCAATAGGCTCTAACAATAG
Source organism: Calotriton arnoldi (assembly GCA_963921515.1). NCBI lineage: Eukaryota > Metazoa > Chordata > Amphibia > Caudata > Salamandridae > Calotriton > Calotriton arnoldi. The sequence goes on from CAWUFW010007190.1 coordinate 23,106, forward strand.
ATTGTTAACTCATTATGTTACAGCCTGTGAAAAGATACTTGGTTACATGTAATCTAACAGATTACCATAGTAGGCAAGAGTTTTGGTGTTGGCCACCCACTCTGACAAACCCAGGGATCAAAATTACACTGTGCCTATTGTTGGTAGGCCCTATTAGAGGGGTTGTATATGGTTTTGCCTACTGTAATTTTGTACATATTTGTCATTTTAAAACTGTTGCATCATGTTTGTTACTCCCTCTGACAAACCCTAGGGGGAGAAGATTTGCACTGTAATAATTCTTGCTAGAATCTCTACTTCAGAGGCGGCTCCTCCATAATGGCGGAGGAGCGTTGCCCCACAGCCCGCGCCAGCAAATGATAAAAAAATGATAATAAAACAATGCTATTATCATTTTATTTATGGTGTCTGAGCCCTGCAATAATTATAGGGCGAGGCGGGGCCAGGCATGTCAGGGAAGAGTAGTGTGCACCTATAAGTGTGCATGTGTGCTTGGCAGGCCGTCCTAGCGTGGCCAAACACACATGCACACTTATGTTTCTCCAACCCAGCTGTGTTACACAGGAGAAAAGCCACAGGCTCCAATGTACTGTCTGAGTGGCAAATGAGGCAATTCAGACCAATCATGGCACTGCTCGCATCCTATGAGAGCAGTGTCTAGATAGAGTGTGAAGCATGTGCCCTGAGGGCCCATCCCCTTCTGGCCCGTAGAGAGGAGCAGTGAGGCGGCCGTCAGCATGAGCGGAGCGGCAGGTACGTCTTTCATTTTTTTACTTTTATATTATTTCTTCCTCCAACACCCCACCCTCCCCCAGCAGCTGCCCGACCACTTTAGATAGGCGCCGGAAGCAACTGCTCTTCTAAGCTGTCTGTCAGGCACTTGTAATCAAGAAAATCATTAAATATTACATACATTCATGTATATAAATATATATCCACATAGGTACATAGAGGGCCCGTGGGGCAGCTCTGTTCCGCCCTTCGTCTATCTCAGTGTCAGTTACACTCTGCTTCCATCCGTGACAGCGTACTGCATGGGGTAATATTTCAGTCCACTCAGTCATTGGCTCTCCTGCACTGTGAAATACTGCATTTTCTGATCACTTGTGTATATCCACCTGAAAAAGTGTGCACTTCAGTTTAAAGGGCCAGTTGGCTAGTCCTTTAGTTTTCAATCTTCTCCTTTTGTAGTTCCCCTTTCATATCACTACAACGTCTGTTTAAAACAAAGAGATTGAATCAGTGAAAATGCATTTCACTGTGCTCGGGCTTCTTCAGACCCATATATAAATCATTTAAAATTAATAATTAAAATTATTTTTTACTAATGTAATAATTTAAATACATTACTTAAATGTCGCTATTTATGAAAAAAACAACTTTCAAACCTCTTTTTGGGTGATATACTCTTTCACAATATTTTTGACACAACAGTATTGTCGTTTTGTTAAAAAAGTATAGAAACACAATATTTTGATAAAGTACATTTTTTACACAATATTCATTGCAGATGATATTGTTGTTCAAGATTTTCTGTCATACAACCTTTAGTTTACCTCACAAAAACCATACCTTCATAAACCAGAGGCCCATATCTTATCTCAAATGCAACATCAATTGACTTTGGCTGAAAATGAATTTACTAAATCTTAAACATCCACTTCCTTTGCCAAATTAGAATCGTCTAAGTTATCTCTAAAAGAGCAGTTTATGAAACAGTTATTAACAAATAAACAGACATACGTGGCATTAGTTTATGAAGAAGAAGAGAAGAGGTGGAAGGAAGATTGCGGATTGACTCCGCTGTTGAGAGCACATACCTGGAGCAACTCCCTTGTCCCCATGAGAAACTATTAGCTTCAGCGGAAATTTGAATTTGCATAATGGGTAACACACATATACCTGCGGATAACTTGGAAAAGGACGGAAAATAAAATCAAAAGGGATACAAAGACTTGGCTGATCTTTTTTTAAATTTACCGGATGCTGGGTCTGACCACAGGGACCACGCGGTGGGCCTGGATACTGATCCAGCGTACACGCTGGTTCATCGGCCCGCGCTACTCTTCTCTCTACTGGTCTTCCCTTGTACTCACTCCAGCTTTGGTCTCAGTTAGAAGGATGGCCCCACCGTAGAATAGCACACAGAAGGGAGGGAGCGCTCCTCCCCGCTCTACGGCAGCAGTATCCGACACAGCATTGTCGGCTATACCGATGGACGATCTCCTGCCTGGCAGCCAAAAGAGTATGACCACGAGAGGAACCTCTTCCTGAATTGGGAGACCGATCCTGAAGTTACTGCAATCAGGTAAAGCCGCAGAACTTCTTTACTCGGGGGGAGCTGAGGGTCATTCGTCAGAGACCCAGATTATAGACGCGCTGCTGGGGGCAGTTCTTCCCGACCAGGGAGACTTAGTGAAGCAAAACTGTGGCCCCCTTTCTTAGCGACCCCCCACTCTCTCCGTCAGGTGAAACAGGCAGTGTGAAGTGAGGTGGGAGTACAACTGGAGCTCCATCCCAAGCTGACACACAAGCTACGCAAAGCGAGACCGGCTATTCTCTCACACGCAAGGTCGATCAACTTGCCACATCTATCTGTGATTCGGTCATGATATCTCAGCAGCACAAGGGGCTGTTAGATACATTTCAAAAGCAGGTCTCTAACGTATCCGATATCTTAACAGAAAGTTCACCTCTCTCAAGTATTGCAGCAGGCATTAGGCCATCTGAGAAGGCGCCCACGGAAGGCATGGGTAAAAACAGCGCCGGGAATTCTCCCCCGTCAGCGAGAGGGGGCATTGGGCCCTCGTCAATCTATCTGTGACACTCCTTTCTCAAATAGTAATGCCATCATTACTACTCCTGTTCTTGAGGAAGCAAGTCTCCTCTCCGCCTCCATGAGCTCATGGTCTGGAAGAAAGGAAAATAAAATTAAACTGACTAGGAATTTCAAAAGGGGTGTTGACTTCTAGGGCGGACAACCAGACAATGAGGCAACAACTTCAAAGTCTGGCTCAGTTGGTAGCCCTTTGCGCAAATGGGTTCCTGCAAAGGGAGAAGTAAAAAATTTGATATCTCCTCGTTCTGGGTCTGGAACTGGAATTATATCAGACCCAAAGCTTATTGCTAACATCAGCAGCCATGAATATTTTATCAATCTGATGAAAAACCCTGACACTTGAGATAATTTGCCAATGTCATTCGGCTCTCCTTCTCCTGCTTAATACTGGATAATACTGAGAAGACCGTCCTGAAGGACAGTTCTATTATAGCACAGCCTTCACTTTCTCTGATCCTCCAGGTGCTACAGGATCAAAGATCAGAAGCACAAGAGCACTATGCACAGGTTAGGGCTGATAGCCTTTCAATTCAGCAATCTCTTGCAGAAGTAACTGGTAAGGTGGCATTACTTTCATCTGACATACAGGAGCTACAACAACGGGTTGTCGATACAGAAGAGACTACTTCTAAGATGGTCAAAACTTCACAAACGCACGATGTCCAACTGTTGCTATTGCAGGGAAAAGTCGAGGATTTGGAAAAATGACAACGTCGAAATAACCTCAGGCTTTTTGGGGTTCCTGAGGGAAAGGAGGGATCTGATCCTCTTGCTTTTGTTGTACAATTATTTCAAAAGGCCTTTCCAGATCTCGCAGACTAGGACTGGGACTGTCAAGTACAGCGAGCTCACAGAATACCAGCGGTTCTGAACAAGCCCGCCTCACGATACCTCAGACCTATGCTTGTCTTCTTTGGGAACTTCCTGCTGAGACAGGCTATATCCATCAAAGCTCGACCTACCTCTCCTATACATGTAGATTCTTTTTCCATCTTTGTTCGATCAGTTCTGTGTAAAAATACTATGTATAGGCGCTGGAAATTGCACCAGCTCATTGACCCATTAAAAGCGGCAGGGGCACAGGTCTTTTTGCAAGAGCCTGCTCGTTTAAAAGCTATTAAGGATGGCCAGTCCCAGATATACCATACAGAGGGGGAGGCTCAGCAGGCTCCTAGCCTGTGGCGACAGGAGGAGGCTAAATAGCTAATGCTGTATATGAGGGATAATCGGCTAGCCAAAGTCTTGGCAAAAGGCATCTTCACTTACGTCTATACTCGCTTCAAATACTCTTTCTTTTCCTTTATTTTTCTTTCTGCTGTCTTACTTTGTTACTCTTTGAAGTTTAGGATGTGCTCAGGGGGCACAGGGCACTCCGGGTGGGTTGCTTCTAGTCAGCTGTCAACCCATCGGCAGCGCTGAGGAGTGTGATTCCTTCCGTAGGGTACAGGGGGGGTACATGGGGGTATGGGGGGTTCTCAGGGTGAAAAGGGCAAAGGGGGCAATGCCAGAAATGATAATAACTCGGCAAAAGATGATAAGAGAGAAGGAACCAGTATATATGAATTTGTTATTTCTAATAAAGGTTATAAGCTGAAAGATGTGGGCTGGTCAGGAAAGGTACATGCTAATGCTAAAATTATGAATCAGCATGGGGCCAATTAGATGTATCTGTTAGAATGTTTCGGCTTAAACACAGGTAGCAAGCGTCCACTTGTGCGTGAAGAATTAAAACATTTATGAACCCCATATTATTTATTTGACGGAAACTCACTTGGCCTATAAAGATAGGGGATCGTTTTAACAGCTAGGATATCAAACAATTGTTTGTACATATCAGAGTGTTTCTATAAGAGGAACCCCTATATTAGCGAGTACATCACTGGTATACAAAACTCACAGGGTTTTAGTCAATCACAGGGGTAGAAGGGCAATCGCCCAGCTTGAAATATCGGGCACAAAATATGTATGTTGTACCATTTATGGACCTAATGCTGACAACCCTGATATATTCGATTCTTTAATGTTAGAACTATTGGATTGGCAGGGTGTGTGGGTAATTATGGGGGATTTCAACTGTGTCATGAACTATGCTATAGATTCTACTAACCGATGTGCGATCTCAAGAATAATGAAAGTAAGGACATCCATTCTCGAACTAGCACGATTACACGGCTTAAAAAATGCATGGCGGGCACTGTATCCAGCAGTGCCGGGATACACATATTACTCAGCCCCACGCAAGCAGTATTCCAGGATCGATATGGCCTGGGTCACTGATCAAATACTTCAATCCGCTGAGATGGAAGTATGCCCTATGATAACTTCTGACCACAATCCTATTCTGCTATCTTTCCAATCTCAGCCAGCAAGCGAACCCAGGCACCCATTTTCATTCCCACGCCATTTATTCACAGATAGCGACTATTTCCCGTATATCTAAAAACACTTGGCGGAATTTATACAATTTAATCTTAATACTGCTTCCCTGTGCATCGTATGGGATTCAATTTAGGCGTTCATAAGGGGGCTCACCCAACAATATGTCCTACAACAAAACAAAACTAAGGAAGCTGCTACTAGGGCTGCTTGCTCAACCTTAATAAACCTGGAATCTCTTCATGCTGAACAAATAAGACAAGAGGGACAAAATCAGGCACAGTTGTACATCTCTGTAATAGACAAACAATTGTCTTTGGAAAGGACACTTATGGAAAAGGTAGCCGCTTGTTACAACAAGCACCGCTCCCTTCAGTATGAATATGGCGAACAGGCGAGAAGGGTGTTGGCACATCAGCTGGCTGACAATAAAGCCAAGGGACAAATTAAGGCTCTTAGAGGTGCGGAAGGCACACTCTATGCAGATCCATATTTAATAGTCGAGCAATTCTCTCAGTTCTATCAAAGACCTGATTTTGTTATCCTCTGGTAAGGCGTCGGGTGACAATTCAATACCAATTGAGTTGTATAAGCTTTTTAAAGATATTATAATACCAGTACTGGTTGAAGTCATACAAGAAATTGGGGCCAGTGGAGTAGTGCTGTCATCTAAGCAAGACAGCTCATATCCAGGCTAGTACCCGGAAAGGAAGGGAATGGACGAGATTGCTGAAGAATAAGACGCTTCCACAACTCACCGAAAAAATTACTTTTGATATTAATAAATTGGTAGATGAGAACTACGCGAATCTATGCAACCAAATCACCCACACACTAGGTCAATTGGTCCCGATGAAAAATATTAAAAATATAAACAAACTGTCAGCCCCATGGTACAACGAGGAGCTAAAGTTACTTAAGAAAAAATGTAAACAGGCCGAGAGAAAATGGAGGAGGCGATATAAAGAGGAAGATAAAGCTGCTCTGAAAACTGTATTGCACAGCTATAAAGGGACAATTGCTAAGGCCAAAGCTAAATACTATGAAGAAACTATCCTGCAGGCATCTAACAAGACCGGGACTCTATTTAGTATAGTAAGAGACATGTCGAATCCGGACTGTGTGAAAACTAAGACTATAGCCTCACAAGAGTTATGTGATGGCCTGTCAGTGTTCTTCGAAGATAAAATTAATAAAATTATTAATGGCCTAAATTCCAATATGGAAACAGAGATAGATAGGGAAAACGATAAGTCGGAACGAGCAACAGAAAATACTCAGGAGAAGGGAACTGATAAAGAGATCGTAGTAACCCTTGAGTCCTTCCCAATTCCTACAGAGGAGGAGTTTAATATATTAGCAGGTAATATCTCCTCTGGTTCGCCGCTGGACCCTCTCCCACATAAGCTATGGAAAACCTTCCGAGCAGAGCTTTTCCTCAGCTCTATCAAATTTGTTGCCAGTCTCTAATCAGTGGAATAGTCCCAGAATGCTGGAAAAAGGCAGTGGTGACTCCTCTGCTAAAAAAAGCTACACTTGACCCCGACTGTCCATCAAATTATAGACCTATATCTCTGTTGCCATACCCGGTAAAGATCGTGGAAAGAGTGGTTAGCAAAACTCTCTCGAAATATGTAGAAGAAAACAATCTACTGGATGAAGTACAATTTGGGTTTCGTCCCGGTCATGGCACAGAAACAGCTCTGGTGACAGTTTTGGACGCTCTTAGAAGGCGTGCTGACACTGGCCAAGCAGCCATATTGGACATGTTGGCCGCTTTTGATACGGTCAATCATGGGACCTTGATTAAAAGATTAATGGAGGCTGGAGTTGTGGGAAGGGCACTGAACTGGTTTCAGTCGTACCTAACAGGGAGACAGCAGGCAGTGGCCATGTCACCTTTCATTTCTCACAGTGGCTACATAAAACATGGGGTCCCGCAGGGTTCAGCCATAAGTCCCATTCTTTTTAATCTTTATCTGTGTCCACTCATGTACATCATTAAATCTTTTGGTATTGAAGTGGTTAACTATGCAGATGATACTCAACTCGCCTTCTCATTTGAAGGGAATCAAGCAGTATCACTGGATAAATTTCACAGCTGTATGCATGAAACTGCAGGTTGGCTCAGGGAGAATTTGTTGCAATTCAATGGAGACAAGACTGAGGTTATATACTGTACAGCAAAGAAAATACCCCGTCCACTGCCAGTGGACTTCTGGCCGGTTTCTACGAACAATCCACCGCGGCCAGCCAAGACAGTGCGTAACTTGGGGGTTTTACTGGACAGTAATCTACAGTTAGAATGACAAGTGAATAAAGCAGTGAATACATGTATATCTCTACTCCGAGCTTTACGGAAAATACTCCCTTTTTTATCAATCTCGGCCAGACCCCAGGTGGTAAGGAGTATCATCATGAGTAGATTGGACTATTGTAATGCACTGCTTCTTGGAGCACCGGTGGCTCTAACAAAAAGGCTGCAAAGAATACAAACAATCGCGGCTAAGCTGGCACTAAAAAGACAACGCAGATCTTCCGCGTCGTTAGCTCTAAGGGATCTCCACTGGCTGCCTATTCTGCAAAGAATTCAATTTAAAGCACTTTGCATTGTTCATAAGGCGGCACACAAAATGGGGCCTAAACCATTACAGAGAATGTTTACTTGGTACTCCCCAGCTAGAAATCTCCGTTCTTCAACAGCCTACTTAGTTTGTACCCCACGAGTTAAGAAAACCCGATTAGGAGGTAGATCATTTAGTCATGCAGCCGCAAAGCTATGGAATGAACTACCAAGTGAACTCAGACAAACTGACGACTTGTTGCAGTTTAGAAAAAAGCTAAAAACCAGACTTTTCCCAAGAGAATAGCCTTGAGAGACCTGTTCGTCGTGATTTCAAACTTTATAGCTTGCACAGTGTCTTAGGTAATCCCAGCGCCAGGATGCCCGTTGGGTGACAGCTGCGCTATATAAATGCAACTTACATTACATTACATTACATCTTGGGATACGACAAAGATGTTTTTGTTTTTTTTAAAAAGGGCAAGCCACCTGAAGAATGTAGTTCCTATCGCCCGATATCCCTCACTAATACAGACGCTAAAATCTTCGCCAAAGTATTGGCAAGCCGACTGGCATCTTTGATGCCAGGACTAGTCTCAAGACAACAGCACAGCTTTATTATGGGCAGGGACACTACGGCTCACACTAATACTGCAATTGTCGTCTTTGACTTAGCAAGGAAAGCTGCCAGTAATCTCGGGATTATATTGCTAGAGGCCAAAAAGGCGTTTGACCGTGCAGTTTGGGGGTGTCTATGGGCAACATTGTCATCATTTGGGCTGGGTGAATGATATAGCATGTGGATATGGACTTTATACAATAAACCACAGGCCAAACTGCTTTACGCTAGCATACAATCTACTCCATTTCGGATACATCGGGGTACTCGTCAGGGATGCCCCATTTCACCATTATTATTTGCGCTATATATTGAACCTTTTATACGTGCATTACACAAAAATACAAACATACTACCTCTACGATCAGGACCCTCTGAGTTGAAGGTCACCGCTTATGCGGATGATATTGCTGTCTTTACACCCGATCCTGTTGCATCTGTTGATCTTATCAAACGCGAAGCACATATATTTGCTTCCTTTTCGGGATATAAGCTAAACTCTAATAAGACACAAGTACTTCTTAATTTTAAATCGAATAGCCCAATTATGGGGGAGTGTTCAATTGTTAATTATTTGGGGATCCGTATTTCCCCGCAGATTGAACAAATACTAAGACTAAATTAAGAATTTTTGTTTCAATCCATTAATAAAAAGCTGAGAAGTTGGCACAAACTACCAACTAGCATAATTGGGAAATGTAATGTCATAAAAATTAAAATATTACCAATTTTATTTTATTTATTTCACTCTATTCCTTTACGAATTCCTAACTCTTTCTTTAAGAAACTAGAGGGTGCGATAAATAGTTTTATTTGGGGATACAAACAAGCATGTCGTGCAATAAAATCTATTAAGCTTCCATATAACCAAGGGGGGCTACACCTTCCGGGTTTTTAAATTATATTATTGTGCAGCATTTACTGGTCACTTGCGCAGCCTCCTTTCAACCGAGAACCAGGATTTTAGCCACAGCCCTGCTCTTGGGCACGACAGCAGACGGTTTCTATAGGACCAATGACCTGAACTACTTTAAGAGAGTCCGCTTTAAGAGTTTTAGAGATATAGTCTACATTTGGAGCGAAATTTTACCTAAATATTCTTTGCCATTATTTCATGACAGCTTTCCCTTTGGGGCAACCCGGTCCTCCCGGAGATATTTCATGATAGTGCTTCTAGAAGTTGGGCTAGCCACGGGGTCGATCGATTGGGACATCTTTATGACCACAGCGGCTTTCGAACATTTCAAAGCTTACAAGCTTCCTTCTCACTCCCACATCAGCTATTTTTCAAATATTTGCAGCTTAGGGACTACTTTTTGAGACGACAAGGGGAAAAGACAGCAGAGATATCTGATATAATGGTGTGCTTGCATAATACACTTCGGAAATCAGTAATTAGCACTGTATACCAGCACCTCAGCCAGTTCAGAGATGACGCATGTGTGAAGCTGGTGACAAAATGGAGTAAGGCGCTGGGGGAAGATAACACTCCTATAGATTTAGTAATGCATTAGCAACACTGGATGGATCTGTTCATTCAATCAATTTAAAGCTGCAACAATTCCAGACGATATGTATGTTATACTATACTTCAGAAAAGATAGCTAGCTGGGGGCAGAAAGAGGGAAGGTATGAGAGCAATCGGGGTAAATGCCCAAAGTGCAGCCTGACCGCTGCGAACATTGTACATATGTTTGTCACCTGCTCAAAGCTGGGGATATTTTGGAAGGAAATCCGGCATATCTCTAAGGTCCGCCTTGGGGTGGATTATTCCTTGACTATTCAAGAGATCATGTTGGGCTATTAAGCAGAAACCTGCTCTTCACGGAGATCTCTTTTCTCTATCATTTTGGTCGCTGCACAACTTGCTATTGCAAGGGCATGGATCTCCAAGAGACCCCCTAGGGCTGTGGAATGGTGGGCTATCTCAATGGAAGTTTACAAAAGAGAGAAGGCTCTGGCCAGAACAAGAGGATTACGTTCATTGATGAAATGTAACTCTATTTGGGGTAGATTTACACATGATTACTAGAATGTTGCACGATTTGCCTTCCATTTATTTACTCACTTATTTATCAACTGTTTCCCTTGTAATTCTTTGTCTTACATGTCAATAACAGCTACTAACCTTTGTTAGGTTTACTTACTTATTAATTAATTAGAACTTTGGTTATGATATGGCAACTTGTGATGGCAATGCTATATTGTAAACACTATATGCTTGATGAATGTTCCTTTTGTCATTAATAAAAAGAGAAGATGGGCAGAATATTAGCGTGGTCAGCCAGAGAGAGAGAGAGCCAGTAAAAGTTTTATATCAGCATTTAATGATTTGGATTTGAAGATTACAACTCATGATCAAGAAATCATCTCCTCTCATTTTTTGAGGTGTTATTAGTCTATTTAAGACAAAGATCATCCCTCATTTAAAGGTCATTGCAATTCTTTCTTATCTCATCTTCTTCTACTGACACATTCCCACAAGGATATGCTTTACTTTCTAAGCTTATACTGGAGGAAGAAGTGAAAGCTGCAATATTTTATTTGGACAGTGAAAAGCTTCGGAGGATGCTGGTTTCAATAATACGTTTTATAAATTAGTTTCTGGTAGAGCTACTTGTCACTGTAACTAAATTCATTAGTCACATAGTCAAAGGAGGATAAATGCACCCTTCCTTTGTTAATAGTGGTATTATACGTTTTCCAAAACCCCTCAAAGACATTCTAGAGCTCATGTGCTATATAGCCCTATAACTCCCTGAAATTCTGATCATCTAATTCTGGCCAAAGTCATTAATAATCATCTGTTACAAGCAGCCTCACACTAATACATATAGAGGGAATAGTGCTATCAATATGTATTACCTTGCTGAAGCTTCTGATTACTTCATAATTAATAACACCCCTGCTGCCATTACTTTGCATGTAAATGAGGCTTATGACCTGGTGAGCTGTAATATCTATTTCTAATACCTATGGCATACAAATTTCCTATTCAGCTTACCAGCTTGATAGACCCTCTATATATCATGTCTGCTGCATTGATTGTCTTGCACCTAAAAGAGGTTCTCTGCATGGATGTCCTATTGCTCATGTTCTTTTTGTGCTTTTTATTGAACCTCTGGCAATGTATATACATTCTCTCACATCAATCCGTGCCCCGCTCGCAGACTTTCTAGTTATAAAACTTTATGCAGATGATATTGTCTTGTATCTAGCTGCAGAACAGGGCAACATAAGATCCGCCTTGTCTGCCATCAAGCGAGAAACTAAGTTGGGTGGCTATTAAGTCAATGAGGCTAAAACAGAAGTAATGTTTAATGCTTCTAGTGAAGCTTTACTGACATAATTACGCAATCATCATAACTCCAGTCCTAAACTGTAGTTTGGGCTTTATTTTTCTGAAGAGCCTAGCTTGCACCTCCAATCATAAAGATTAAAAGTTTACTTCTTTCATTGTCTACAATTGGCCTCATTTCTTTAATTAAAAAGTTTTTTCTACCATTATTTTTGGGGTTTTTATGAGCTGTCTGTGTTTTATTTTCCCAATGCATATTTTGATCAAATCAATGGCATATTTCTGAATGTAATTTGGGCTAATAAAAAACATAGAATTGTCATCAAAAAAATAAACTTTCTAAAGAATGGTCAGATTTGCCCTCCCTTTCTTCATTTAAATTTCTTGGCTTTAGCGGCAATCCAAAGTAGATGGTTCATGATTTATACAGATATCTACGACAGTTCTATAGTATTATGTATGTTAAGAAAAGATATTGATGTAAGTAATTTATCTTGATTTATTCAGTAACGGGAGTCACTGAAAAAGGTTGTTATAAGACTCTCATCCTTCTTAGTAAGAATAAAACCAGGCCTCACAAATGCTCCAAAGTCATAACAATCTCACTGAAACTCCAATACGGGAGTTAAATTGATCCTTCCCGGTGGCCACCTCCTAATGGATTCAACTCTGGCCTCAATTGTGCATTGTGAATATAGGTTAGCTTTTTAGCCAAGATTCTTTCAAGGACATCTCCATTTTCCACCAATCTGACCCTTTGAAAGCAGGTCAGCTACATTTTTCATATTTTCAATTAATTTACATGGTTAAACATCTCTCTGTATCTCAAACTATACAGACAAAAGAAATGGTTAACCCATTTTATATAACAGAAGTAGTAAATCTTAGAACTGATTATTGCTAAAAGAAATGATCTGTCTTTGTTCCTAAATTTCCCATATGCAGACTAAATTGCTAAATTCATCCAGGATACCCCTGAATAATGCAGATCAGTTTAAAATTATTAATCTGTTTTATATTTCACTATGCAAATGCAATTATCTTCATATGCCATTCTTTAGCAAATAGAAGCTGAAGTATACCCCTCATAAACGTAACAAATTCTCCTATCTATTTTCTCCTGCTGCCCACAACGTTATCTTAATTCCATAGGGGGTTGGAAGAATGTGTCCTTTGAATGTCCTAACCTGGTCAATTTTGGGAAGACGCTTTTTTACCTTAAGCTTGAAATGTGGAGTTTAGTTGACATCTTCTCCTGAAGCAATTTTCTTGATATATTTGAAAATAAAGATTTGTTAACAAAGTATGACCAAATCATGTTTTTATGGCACCTATTGTAGCTAAAAGGTGGGTCATTTTTCATTTAGAAAGCTAATTTGAGAGTGGATATACAGTTGTTTATGTCTTTGCATGCATTATAAATGATTTCCAGTTGATTCAATACATCATTTTCAATTTTCTTATCTGATTTTGACTGTATATCATTTCTTTATTTTCTGTGTGTTTTATTCATTTTTACAATAAAAACATAAACCACGAATAATGCTCATCCAGTTCTGCACTTCATAAATTGTAATTTCAGAATGAAACCTTAAGATAATTTCCACTGAGTTTTTTTTTAATGGTCTAACTTCCATTTAATCCAAAAGATTGTTTGCATAATAATCAATTAATCGTCTCAGAAAATTACTTGTGTAAACTCCTCGTTATTTACAAATGCCACTCATACCTCTTAATTTGACTTTATTTTTCCTTCATTTATGCAGGATATGCTCCCCAACCACAACCTCCCCCTTTCCAGCCTCCTCCACAAGGAATGCCACAACCAGGTAGCCTAAAAAATGGTGACTTTCATTTTCGAAATACGTAATGGATTGATAAATGAATGCAGCACTGATGACGTCAATACAGGAGTCTTTGGGACTCCAGATGCAGATAATGGTTCCCAGAAATTCCCATGCCACTGTTAATTCTGGCTGCATTACTAATTCACTTGCCCCATAGGAATAGACAACGGTGGTTCATTATCAAATTATTACATGCCTTTTTTGCAGTTCCAAGCAGTTTTATTTCCACATGCATTTCACCAGGTTTTTATGTGTGGAATGTTCAATGATCTAACTCCCCTCATAGTGGTGAATCAGGATTTCCCTGATTATCATATTGTCACATGGTTCCTACGTCTGGGAGAGATGAGTGCTTCTAAGTCTTTCATCCATAAGCTTTCACCAATAACATTTCATCCATTACATTTCACCTCTGATCTTCTAGCTCTGACATATGTACAAGTGGTGTAGATTGGAATAGTGTACCGTTGTGTGATGTAGAGTGGAGTGGCGTATAGTGAAGTGAAGTAGAGTGGAGTGGCATAGAGTAGAATAGCGTAGAGTTGAGTTGCGTACAATGTAGTTGCGTATAGTTCAGTGGCGTAGAGTGAAGTGGGGTAGAGTGGAATAGCATACATTAGAGTTTTGTAGAGTGGAGTTTTGTAGAGTGGAATGGTGTACAGTAGGATAGCGTACAGTGGAGTGGCAAAAAGTGGAATGGCGTAGAGTGGAGTGTATTAGAATGTAATATTGTACAGTGGTGCAGTGTAGAGGGACTGGAGTAGAGTGAAGTAGTGTACAGTAGAGTGAGGTACAGTGTAGTGGCATACCATAGAACAGCCAGAGTGGAGTGGCGTAGAGTGGAGTGGCATAGAGTGGAGTGGCATAGAGTAGAATAGCATACAGTGTAGTGGGCTTAGAGTGGAGTGGATTAGAGTGGAGTAGCTTAGAGTGGAGTGATGTTGAGTGCAAAAGCATAGATTGGAGTGGTGAGAGTGGAGTTGTGTACAGTGGAATAGCATAGAGCGGAGTAGCACACGGTAGAGTAGCGCACAGTGGAGTGACGTAGACTAGAGTGGCATCGAGTGGTGTGGGATAGAGTGGAGGGCAGTAGAGTGGCATGAGGTAGGGTAGAGTGGTGTGAAATAGAGTAGAGTGGTGTAGAGGGGAGTGGAGTGGAGTGGCATAGAGTGGAGTGGTGTAGAGTGGAATAATGTATAGTAGAGTTGTGTAGAGCAGAGTGGCATAGAGTAGAATAGCATTGAGTGGAGTCTCATACAGTGGAGTTGCAAACAATAGAATAGTGTAGACCGGATTGGTGTACAGTGTAGTCACCTAGAATGGAGTGTCGTAGAGTGGACTGGGGTACAGTGGAATAGCGTAAAGTGGAGTGACGTAGAGTGGAGTGGCATATAGTGGAGGGGCATAGAGTGGAGTGGTGTAGAGTGGAATAGCGTAGAGTGGAGTGGCGTACAGAAGAGTGGGGTAGAGTGGAGGGTTTTAGAATGGAATATTGTGGAGTGTTGTAGAGTAGAGTTGGGTTGGCTAGAGTGTAGTGAGGTAGACTGTAGTGGTGTACAGTGTAATAGCTTACTGTGGAGTGGCATAGAGTGAAGTGTTGTAGAGTGGAGTGGCATACAGTGGAGTAGAGTACAGTGAAGTGGTGTAGACTGGAATAACGTTGAGTGTACTGGCATACAGTGTAGTGACGTAGAGTGGAGTGGTATATAGTGGAATAGTGTAGAGCAGATTGGCGCAGAGTGAAGTGTTGTAAAGTGGAATAGCGTAGAGTGGAATAGTATAGAGTGGAATGGCATAGAGTGAAGTGGCTGAGAGTGAAGACTCATAAAATGGAGTGTTGTACAGTGTAATAGCGTACAGTAGATTGTTGTAAAGTGGAGTGGCATACAGTGTAGTGACGTAGAGTGGAGTGGTATATAGTGGAATAGTGTAGAGCAGATTGGCGCAGAGTGAAGTGTTGTAAAGTGGAATAGCGTAGAGTGGAATAGTATAGAGTGGAATGGCATAGAGTGAAGTGGCTGAGAGTGAAGACTCATAAAATGGAGTGTTGTACAGTGTAATAGCGTACAGTAGATTGTTGTAAAGTGGAGTGGTGCATGGAGTGGCATAGAGTGGAATGGTGTAGAGTAGAGCTGCGCACAGTGGAATAACGTACAGTGAAGTGGTGTACACTGCGTTGGCTTAGAGTGCAGTGATATACAATGGAACAGAGTAGAGTGTAGTGTCATAGAGTGTAGTTGCATGCAGTGGAATATGCTACAGTGGGGTGCTGTAGTGTTAAGTGGTGTGGAGTGGAGCGGGGTAAAGTGGAATAACATAATGTGAAATAGCATAAAGAGGAGTGGCGTACAGGGGAAAACCACACAGTGGACTTACATACAGGGGAGTGTTATGTTATGTTATCAGGGTATTTATAGAGCGCACAGCTACTCGGCTGAGTGTCCCGGCGCTTAGTGAGTGTGACTGGCAAGTAGAGGTATTGCGATACTGGGACTAATTGCTGGACTATTGCTGGAACAGCCAGGTTTTTAGGGCCTTTCTGAAGGGGAGGAGATCATGCATCTGTCTTAAGGTAAGCGGCATGCCGTTTCAAAGTTTGGCAACTAGTGCCTGAAAAGATCGACCTCCTATCTGAGAGCGGAGGAACACGGGGTGCGTACTAATGACAGAGATGAGAGCGTCGTGGATAATGGGGCTGGACTCTTTTCCTAAGGTAGGGGGCTCCGGAGTCATGGAGGGCCTTGAAGGCCAGGACAAGCGCTTTGAAATGGATCCACTTGCGGATCGGGAGCCAGTGGAGAGAATTCAAGTGAGAAGACATCCGCGTCCTGGGACCAAGTAAAAGTATAGCCCTGGCAGCAGCGTTTTGGACTACCTGGAGGCGGGTAAGTAGATATTCTGGTAGTCCAAGGTACAGTATATTCACATAATCCAGCCTGGAAACGATCAAGGCCTGGATCACTGTTTTCCTGTGGGGGACCTGAAGAAGGGGCAGAAATTGTTTTAACATTTTCAGGAGGCCAAAGCATTGACGGCTACCGCTTGAATCTGAGATTTCATATTCAAGGTGTCATCCAATTTCATCCCCAAGTTTTTGACTGACCTAACCGAGGTAGTGGGCGGGTGCATGTCCTGCGGCCACCAGCTGCGCCATATGTTGTTGGGGGGCAGGCCAAAAAAAATGATTTCCGACTTGTCGGAGTTACATTTCAGTTGATTGAGCTGAAGCCAGGCAAACACCTCTGATAGACAAGAGTTGATCGCTTCGCCATTAAAATCTGTGTCCTTGTCACAAGAAAGAGCAACTGCGTGTCGTCAGCGTACAACACTATTTTTGCTCCATGCGACTCAGCCAGATTCGCTAGGGGGGACAAGTAAATATTAAACAATATAGGGCTGAGCACAGAACCCTGAGGGACTCCCACCTTTGAAGGGGGAATGGGAGCCGAAAAAGGGGGAGCCCAAACCGTTTGTTGACGGTCCAACAGAAAAGAGGCAAACCACTTGAGTACCGTCCCTCTGAAACCAGACTCCTGGAGTCTCAGCAGGAGTCGGTCATGAGGGACGGTATCAAAGGCTGCAGAGAGATCCAGGAGTATTAGCATAGCTTTGCCGCCCCTATCAAGGACGTCCTTTATGGACTCCGAGATTTCGAGGAGCGCCGTTTCGGTGCTGAAATTTGACCTGAAACCGGATTGGCTCTGGTGCAAAATATTGTTGGTTTCTACGAACGAAGTAATAGCTGAATTAACATATTTTTCCAACGTTTTGGAAAAAAAAGGTAAGAGGGATATAGGACTGTAGTTAGAGGCTATCTCTGGGTCCAGGGTTGGCTTTTTCAGGAGGGGGAGTATATGAGCTTTCTTCCACCTGGTAGGAACAAGCCCCTGCTGCAGGGAGACTGGAGTGGCATAAAGTAGTATAGTGTACCGTAGAGTAGCATAAACTGAAACGGCGTACACTAGAATGACGCAGAGTGGAGTGGTGTAGATTGGAATAGCATACAGTGGAGTGGTGTAGAATGAAATGGCGTACAGCATAATGGCATAGAGTGGAGTGGGGTGCAGTGGAGTAGCATACAGTGGAATAGCATACAGTCTAGTAGCATACAGGGTACTGGGGTAGAGTGGATTGGCACAGAGTTGAACAGCGTTGAGTTGAGTTGCTTAAAAAGT
Organism: Calotriton arnoldi; assembly: GCA_963921515.1. NCBI lineage: Eukaryota > Metazoa > Chordata > Amphibia > Caudata > Salamandridae > Calotriton > Calotriton arnoldi. Next base: position 40,823 of record CAWUFW010007190.1, read on the forward strand.
AGTTGCGAACAGTGGAATAGTGTAAAGTGCAGTGGGGTAGAGTGGAGTGGCGTACAGTAGAATAGCTTGTAGTGGAGTGGTAAAGACTGGAGTGGAGTAAAGTGAAATAGTGTATAATGGAGTGGTGTAGAGTGAAATAGCTTACAGTGGAGTGGAGCGGAGTGGCGTACAGTGGAGTGGCGTGGCATAGAGTGTATTATCGTAGAGTGGAGTGTCGTACAGTGGAGGTGCGTGCAATAGAATAGTGTAGACTGGACTGACGTTCAGTGTAGCAGCATACAGTGGAGTGGTGTAGACTGGAGTGTCATACAATGGAGTGGCATACAGTGGAATAGAGTACAGTGGAGTGGTGTACAGTTTTCAGCAGTTTCATTCTCATATACTATGCTACTTGCTGAAATTTAGACACAGCATACACAACAAAAGGGCTTGTGTCTGTCTTGCATATCCTTCACGCTTCCCGGAAGTGCCTAATTACCAACTTTAAACACAGTGATTTAATAATTTTTGATCTAGGTTTCTTGTATGCTGACCAAAAGAATAGTACCTGCTCATCCTTTTCGCAGGTGGTATTACATGCAAGTCACAGGCCCGACCCAGAATCCAGGGTTTAACAACTGCTCATAAAGGATGCCCAGCCTGAACTGCATGTAAAATTTTCTAGAGATGGGGGATTTAAGGTAGTCTAAAAATTCATCAAAGTTATGATCAATTTTTATATTTGCAAAAGAGTTTGTTAGGTTCCCCGGTGTAACTGATTTTATTAGTTTTTCCTGCACACAATGCCAGAATCCTTCCTTCATAGTAAGGTGAACATTAGGTGGAATGGATGTTATATTTGATCAGTAATCTCCCAGCCCAAGATAGACTAATGATGATTTGATATGCCTTAGCCAGGGAATATTGGTTGCTTGTGATCTACTAATCGGTTTTTCATTTAGATAAGTACATATTTTAGCGAGCATGAATTTAAGGTTCCATCAGTCTCCTGCAGTCCCTGCAGGATCTGTCCTCTGTGTACTCAGGATGATAAAGCAAATATAGCAATATACTTGTAATTAGTGATCTAATATTCTTTTGAATAGTATTCCTTTGTTGTCCTGAAGTAAAGACTGATACATGAAATGCAACATATTTTCAAAAGGAAAAAGGTGCAGCGTCACTACAAACTCACAAAAAATGGTCTAATTGGAGATCTAAGAAATAGTACAGTTGGAACTAAGGGATCCCTTTACAAAGGCGGTTGCCTATGCTATAAATTGGTTGTATGTTTTCATATGGTGAGTTACTGTCCATAAACAGTATTGCTGTCAAGTTTAGCCCAATCTTAGAGAGATAAGAAGGGTATTACAGTTGTGTGTGTGTTCCTTGAAGAAAGATCCTTCATAAAAATCTGCCCAAAATATTTAAGGCATCATTTTCTTTTCCCCTATAATGCTAGTGCCTTTGTTCAATAACTTGCAGCTCCCCATCTGCTCTTACCCCAGTGCCTTTTCAATTAATGTGTGTGAATGGATCACATTCTCAAAAACATGAAAATATTGCCATATTTTAACTCTCCTCATTCACCGGGCACTTTTTGGACTTCTCATTCCTTTACTGTGCATGTACATGGATATATTATATTAAGAAAACGGACGTATTGTTTACTCTTTTTGGGAACTTGGCGGGCCTGAGTGAACATGCAGAACACCTACGCTCAGATATGTAAGGCGATGGAAATTTAGAAGATGTTAGACCTGACCCTTTCTACAGGGTTATCCCCAAACATTTTGCCTTCCTCCTCCATTTTTCTGACCTCCTTTTCGTTGGTGTTAGGACGCTGGGCGCTTTACCACTGCTAACCAGTGCTAAAGTACATGTGCTCTCCCCCTAAACATGGTATGATTGGTGTACACCTGTTTGGCAAATTTGATTTACCTGTAAGTCCCTTGTAAAGTGGTAAACCATATACCCAGGGCCTGTACATTAAATGCTACTAGTGGGCCTGAAGCACTGCTTGTGCTACCCACAGAAGTAGCCTTTCAAACCTGTCTCAGGTCTGCCACTGCAGGGTCTGTGTGCGCAGTTCACTGCCACTTTGACTTGGAATTTAAAACTACTTGCCAAGACTTAAACTCCTCTTTTATTACACATAGGTCACCCCTAAGGTAGGCCCTAGGTAGCCCTATGGGCAGGGTGGTGTGTAAATAAAAGGTAGGACATGTACCTTTATGTACCTTTATGTTTTGAATGTCCTGGTAGTGACAAACAGCCTATTTTGTTTTTCACTGCTGTGCGGCCTACTCCTCTCATAGGCTAGCATTGGGAATTCCCTATATACTGTTAAGTGGCAATTCCAGATCAGAAAGGAGTGGTGTTGCCATGTTTGGTATGTTTAGAATAGTAGAGATAAATCCTACTTACTGATGTCGTTGGATTTCACATTACTCTTTTAGAAATGCCACTTTTAGAAGTGGGCATTTCTCTGTGCTTATAACTCTTTGTGCTTTGCAGCCTGTCTCCATTACATGCCTGGGGTGGGTGACAGCTACACTTTGTGCATTTTCTCCAGATAGCCACAACACAGGAAGGGCTGGGTGTGACAGGGGATACATCTGCATATTGATAGTCTTCCTTGGCTGGGACAGGGAGAGGTGGTTTACATTTAACTTTGAATAGGTTGTGTCCTGCCCTCGCCCAAAGGGTTGATTTACCAGTATTGATCGTCTTGAGCAAGGGCTGGTCTGAAAGAGATTATTGTGCACTTCTAGGGGTTCTTTTGAAGTCACCCCCTACATCAAAGGCATTTTTGAGTATAAGTACTGGGTCTCTCACCCCATGTTTTTAGACACTGTGTTGGAATTGTAACCAGACACGGCTGGCTCTACATCTGCACATTGCCAGGAAGACTGCTGTGCTGCCAGGAGGGACCTCCATTTTATTGACTGCTTTGCTGTGTTGGCCTGCTGATTGCTGGGCTGCAGGAGGGACTGCCACTTTGCAACCTGACCTAAATGTGTTTCATATTGCTTCCTACTTGCTTTTTGCCCCCGAAGTGTTCTGTAAGGGCTTATTGGCTTGTTCTATATTTGTTCAGAGTCTCAGAGCCATAAAAGACTCTACATCATCAATTCCTTGCTGTGGGACTCACAGCGTGTGTTTAATGCTTCATGTTTTCCCAGTAGTAGTGGCCGGTGGTGGGAGTGCTGCCGGGCGGTGATGCAGGGCGGGGAGGGGCAGGGCTGGGGTAGTAAGTTACGGATTGCCGCACTGAGGCAAGTAAACAAAAAATAAAATAAAACGAATTTTGTTCCGCGCGCTGCATCGCATTTGGCGATGCAGCACGCGCAACGAAATTCGTTTTTTTGTTTTTTTTGTTTACTTACCTCAGTGCTGCCGAAATCCATAGTTTACTACCCCCCACCCTGCTCCTCTCCCGCCTCTGCGTCACCGCCCGGCAGCACTCCCACCACCGGCCGCTACTGCCCCCAAGGTTGCCAGGGTTATTGTGCGTGGGGCACTTGTGTTTGCACCAGTGTGTGTTGAGTGCTTTTTGAAGAAGAGTGAGCTTTGAGTGCTTCCTCTTTCTCTAAAGCAGCATGGACCTCCAGTGCTCTATATTCTCCTCATCGCCACCCTCTTCAATGGGAGATAAGAGCTGCAGTGGCAAGGGAAGCCCCAGCATCGTGGGCCTTGGTTGTTGCCTGGTAAAGTGGAGAAACTCATTGACGTCATGCAGTGTGTGGTGTCTGACCCCCAAAGGAAGATCATCGAAGCCGGCGCACAGCTGATCCCATGCTGGCCGCCAGCATTACTCGCTGCCTGTGTCCAAGAGGAAATTGCAACACAGGCAGCCATCAGCTACGCGCTGCCTTTGCCACCCAATGTACTGTGCCCCAAGACTGGTGTGGGCCCAAGTAAGTAACGAGGCTTCCCCGCCCTCATGCCTGAGGTGCACGCTTTTTATCTGTAACAATCTGCTGCAATAGCGAGAGCCCGAGCAAGGTCTCTCGACCGTACATTAAGGTTGTTACCCCACCTACACTTCTACAGGGAGACCGCTGCCTTGAAAGCCCGATACTGGCATTTGCGTTACTTGTTTGGAGACCCGCAACAGGTACTGAGCCTCCAAAATTCAGCTGCAAGTTCGCCGCTAAGTCTGGCCGGATACTTTGGTCCAGAGGGACCCATGGGGCACTTTAGTCGGAGAGTGCCTGCTCCTGCATGATTGGTTGCCCCCCCCTCTTACCGAGTGGATCGGGAGGGCAACACCAAACCCGTGATTTCCTCCAAGGAGAAAGTGCATCTTGCCCTTTAGATCATGATGTTTCCCTTTCCATACATTACATTGGATAATCAACACATACTTCTGTGAGACTTCTCAGAAACTACCATATCATGTGTAGTAGAGGTGCAGGTGCTTCTGTGACCCACTTTTTGTGCCTGAATACAATCATTTCAACAGTGTTCATAGAAAATTATAGTATAAGTATAAAAGAGTGCAGGTGCGCTGTGCCCTATGTTTTCGTTGTAATTTATGTGATTTACCCTAACAATCTGCATCACTTGCAAAGTATTTATTGATACATGTCGTTTTGGCCTTATGATCTTTTATGCATAATACAATAACCTAATTTTATACACCTGAGTGGAGTCTTTTTGTGGTGTATTCATTGTGTTACTGTGTGAGTTTGTTGCACAAATGCTTTACACATTGCCTCTGTAGATATGCCTGCCAGCTCTGCTCCAGCCTACAAAAGAGTGAGCACAGGTTATCTTTGGTGTGTATCTGACTTAAGCTGACTAGAGTGGTGGGTTCTGTCTGGCTGTGGTGCATACCTTAGCCAACCAGAAACCCCAAATCTAATAGGAGGCCACCAGGTAAGTAGTGTTTTGTTGCTGGCATTTGCTCAAAGACCAGATAAATAGCGGAAATTATGTACTGTTTGGCTGGTGATCAGGAAAATAGCTCAAAAAGTGTATTATATTTGCTGTTGCTCACTAAATAGCAAACATTATGCTCTATTTAGCTGACAGCTTGACAATTACCAAAGAAACTTCACTATTTACCGATTCACTGGCTTATTAGCAGGCATTAAGTACAAATTGACTGGCTGTCAGGCAAATAGTGAAGGGCGGGCATCACTACAGATAGTGACCCAGCAAAAAGTGGTGAACTCTGATACTTAACCTAACAAAACCAGGGTAGACTCTGCAGAATTGACACAAGTCAAAGCCAATAAATGGCAGAGAAGCGACAGTTGTTGTACTTTTTTTGTATTAGATGGCCAGGTGGTGCCTTATAATGCATCCAACAGTGACAATAAATATGCGGAAAACTTGCCACTGCCAGGTGGGAAGGAGGCCAGCTCCCAGATACTTCAACTAATCCATCAACTTCCCCAAGAAGTTTAGGAGATTGATTTTTCACAATCTATAACTTTATCTGTAATTTGAACTGAGAATGATAATATAAATTGACAGATTGAAATCGTTTCTGGTTTCATTGACGCCCTCGAATTAAGACTTTCAGGGATAGAAAATACCTATTCACAAATCCAAAATCAGAACCTTCCATTCGCAATTGAAATGGCCACTCGTAAGCCAAAATTGGAAGATTTCAAAAACTGATCTCATAAGTCAAATTTTAAAATAGTGGATGTCACTGGGGCAAAAAGTGAAAGGCGGAATCTGAATAATTTTGCAACTGGTTTATTTAAAAAAATATGTATCCACCAATGGATGATCTCACAATTTCAAGGGCCCATTGTGACTAATTATTAAGCATGAACTGGCTGTCAGCCATAGACCATGCTTATCTTCATGGACTTCAGGATGAAAACCAATTCTGTCCAGGGCTATCAAGAAAACATGGTTCATGTGGATAATGAATTTCACTTTTTGATTGTTACTAATATGTGACACAAAATGCCTAGAAGGTGTTGAGGGCTTAAATAAATGTGGGAGAAATTTAAGAATCGTGATGTGATGTGCAGGCACAGCTTCTACAAACAGCAGCAGAGTTAAATGTTCTAGGGGCCAATTAATTTCAAGTTCTTTCAGATACCCAGTGTGCTCAGACTTTGTTAGCAGAACTTCTGGAGTCCAAATCGACATCATAAATATTGTAGCATCTCTAAACATTGGCATTCAGTTTACATGTTCATGTTGGTACTGTCTTAATTAGAGTGACGGTTATTGGACGGGACTCAACCCCAGCCTTGGTGCAACAGCACCTGAAGTGGGACTATGGGTGGGTGGTGTGCCAAAAATGGGAATGTAAGCTTACCCCATGCTTGTGAGGGGACTTACAGGTTAGGGAAACAGGTGAAGGTGTGCCCCTCAGGGAAGGATGCAGGGAAGGTTGGTGTTGAAGATGATCAATCAATCAAGCATTTGTATAGCGCGCTACTCACCCGGAGGGTCTCAAGGCGCTAGGGGGAGGGGGGTCCGCTACTGTTCGAACAGCCAGGTCTTGAGTTGCTTCCTGAAGGAGAGGTGGTCTTGGGTCAGGCGGAGGTGGATGGGTAGGGAGTTCCACGCCTTGGCAGCCAGGTAGGAGAAGGATCTTCCTCCCGTTGTGGCTCTTCGGATGCGGGGACGGCGGCGAGGGCGTGGTTGGTCGATCGTAGCTGGCGGGTGGGAGTGTAGAAGGTCAGACGGTCGTTGAGGTATCTGGGGCCTTGGTTGTGGAGAGCTTTGTGTGCGTGGGTGAGGAGTCGGAACGTGATTCTCTTGCTGACGGGGAGCCAGTGCAGGTCTCTCAGGTGTCCGGCGATGTGGCTGTGTCGGGGGATGTCCAGGATGAGTCGAGCTGAGGCGTTCTGGATGCGTTGGAGTCTTTTCTGAAGTTTGGCTGTGGTTCCGGCGTAGAGGGAGTTGCCGTAGTCCAGTCGGCTGGTGACGAGGGCCTGGGTGACCGTCTTCCTGGTTTCGGTGGGGATCCACCGGAAGATCTTCCGCAGCATGCGTAGGATGTTGAAGCAAGACGAGGAGACGGCGTTGACTTGTCTGGTCATTGAGAGGGAGGAGTCCAGGATGAAGCCCAGGTTGCGTGCGTGGTCCGTTGGTTTGGGTGCGTTGCCCAGGGCAGGGGGCCACCAGGAGTCGTCCCAGGCGGAGGGTGATGATCCTAGGATGAGGTCTTCCGTCTTATCTGGAGTTCAGTTTCAGGCGGCTGTTCCTCATCCACTGGCTACGTCCTTCATCCCTTCATGTAGGTTGGTTTTGGCGGTTGTGGGGTCGTTGGTGAGGGAGAGGATCAGCTGGGTGTCGTCGGCGTGGGAGATGATGTTGAGGTTGTGTTGGCGTGCGATGGCTGCGAGGGGGCTCATGTAGACGTTGAAGAGGGTGGGGCTGAGTGATGATCCTTGTGGTACGCCGCAGATGACTTCGGTGGCCTCGGAACTGAACGGAGGGAGGCGGACTCTCTGGGTTCTTCCGGCGATGAGGAGTATATGCGGTCGTTAATTGTTAGGGGGAAAGCAGAAATGGGAATGCATTTTTTTATACAATCTCTATACTGTTCATGTGGTTGGATTTCACTTGACTTTGCCTGTTTGTTTGGATAGGTCATGGATAGACGATATTATCAATGTTGATGACCTAAAGATTACACCTAAGCATGCAGCCATTTACAAATGGTTAAAAAACATGAAGGCCCCACATTGATATCACTTCAAGAAACCCACTTTGTTGTTTTGTTAGTAGAAAAAAACAAATTATGTGTCCGTATTTAGAACACACTTAACTTTCATCAACATCTGCTGCTGTTAGTGGTATACGTGTAAAAAATACAAGGATAATCCAATGTGTCCAAGAGAACTAGGGCAAACCTAATATAATAACGCAATTGTCCATTTACCTCTCATATGCTTTTGAAGTATATAACGTAATTATATCATTCATTTCATACCTAATACTGCCATGTGAGTACAGGGCACGTTTTCTCTTTTGTTTACACAAATCCTTAATTTGCTTTATAGGAACAAAGCAATATTGAGGTTGAAAAATGATTTAAAACAGTTATACTTACGTTAGTCAGATGATAAAGGTCCTGGTGAGACCCGATAAGTAGACATGGGTTGAAACGTCGACGCCCCCGCCATCATTATATACAAACAGATACTATCTTGATCCACAACGGTTTTAAATCATTTTCAACCTTGGGCTTTGTACAGTGTCTTGTTGTATTTTTATATATGTTCACTGTCTGAGCACTGCGTTGTCTGCACTATTATTGTATTGTATACATTTTACTTAGCGGAATTGCCCATCTAATTAATACAAGTTTTGTTATGTTATAGTATTTGTATAGCGCATGGCTGCCCCAGCATCGGGGCGTCCCAGCGCTGAAGTTGAACACACAGTGGGGAGGCAAAGCGAGAATTAGCAGTGGGAAAAAGCCAGGTCTTCACCAGCCTTCTGAAGGTCAGGTGATCAGGGTTGCTAAATGTGGAGAGGGAGGGAGTTCCATAAGGCGGGGGCCAACAGCTTAAAAGATCGACCACCAGATCTGGCCCTCCGTATTCATGGGATTCTAGTGAGGAGCAGGTCTGCCGAGCGCAGCGCTCGTGTGGGTACATAATAGGAGCATAAATCGCTCAGGATTCCTGGGCCGATGCCTGAGAGAATCTTATAAGTGATACACAGCGTTTTGAAGCAAACTCTTTGTTCAAAGGGTAGCCAGTGTAGGCGGTAGAGGAGGTTGGAAACATGACAGTGTTTAGGGAGGGCGAAGATAGCAGGGCAGCAGCGTTCTGAACGCGCTGCAATCTTTTGATCACGTATTTGTTGGAACCCAGAAGTAACACGTTACAATAGTCCAATCTGGCCAGGATGGACGCTTGGATGATCAGCTGCCGAGTTTGAGAATCAAAGAGACCAAGTATTGGCTTTAGACCTTGCAGCAGTCCGAAACATTTCCCTGCCACTGATTTGGCATGGGCCTCAAAAGTGAGTTCTTTATCCATCATAATACCCAAGTTCTTCACCACAGGTTTGGGTACGGGGGGCACTCCAAGAGCAGGAGGCCACCACTCATTACCCCAGAGATGAGAATCCCTGCCTACCAGAAGGATCTCAGATTTGGCTGAGTTTAGCTGCAGATAATTAGCAGTCATCCACTCCGAGATGGCTATTAAATCCTCTTTGAATTTTGCCATGTCCTGGCTGGGATTGTTGGAAAAGGTGATCACCAGCTGGGTGTCATCTGCGTATGACACCAGGTAGATGCCCCGGGCTTTGGCCATCAGCGCCAATGGTCTCACGTAGACCTTAAATAAGGTGTGCCTCAATGCTGACCCCTGGGGAACACCACAGCATAATGGGTGTGTACGGGAGGCGAAAGGAGGGGCAGTTACTTGGAATGTCCGACCGGCCAAAAAATACGAGAACCAGGAAAGGGCTTTTTTGTTGACACCGATCTCCTCCAGGCGATGGAGCAGGATCTCGTGGGAGACTGTGTCAAACGCCACACTCAGATCCAGCAGAATTAGTGCTGTAGTTCTGCCGGCATCCAAGGAGGTCCGAAGGTGTTCTATGACCGTCAGCAGAGCGGACTCGGTACTATGCCGAGGTCGGAACCCGTTTTGGGAAGTTAGGATCGAATTAACATGTGATTCCATGATTTTGGATAGGAACGGGAGCAGCGAGATCGGTCAGAAGTTTTCCGACTTGGACACATCTAGTGGTGGTTTTTTCAGTAGGGGGACAACCTTGGAGTGTTTCCAGGACTTAGGGACCACCGCCGAGGATAGGGATAGGTTAATCAGCTCCAAGCACTCCGGCAGGAGACACTGTTGGAATTTTCTAAAAGCGTTGGGTTTCATGGGGTCATCTGGAGACCCTGATTTTACTTTGACAAACAGTGCTTCCATAGCTTTAAAAGAAATAGAAGGGAGCGAGGTGAGAGAATAAATCTCAGGGCCCGCGGACATGTTCCTCCCCGTGCCACGGGAGGTGTCACCTGGGTGGAAACTACTGTAGACGCTTTCCACCTTCTCCAGAAAGAATTTGGCCAGTACTTTGCATTGCAGACTAGACGATATGATACTGCCCGAAGCAGAGGGGAGTTTTACCAGGTCCTTCAAAAGAGAGAATATGGTTTTAGTAGGGTTATTACTTGTGGTGATCAGGTTAGAGTAGTGTGCTGCCCTAGTCTTGCGAACCAATTTGAGGTATGCCTTGATCGCACTTCTGTACTGTGTTTTAGCCTGAGGGTCATAGAATCGCCTCCAGGCTCGCTCCAGGACCTTGCAGCTCTTCCTGGCTAGGGTCAGAGACTCATTAAACCAGACGTTAGCCCGTGCGCTTTTTGAGTGTATGAGTTTGAACGGGATACAGGTGTCCAAGGCTTGGGTAACCCACCCCTGAAAGAGCACATTGGCCTCTTTCATATTCGCAGACTTTTCTGGAGGCTGAGTGCTCAAGGCCGCAAAGAAAGCGGCCTGGTCCACTTTATGAGTGAGGGGTTGTGGTGTGACTGTAGTTTGGGGCCGGCTAGCGCTACCCGCATGGAAATGAGAGAGTTATCTGTCCAGGGCATAGGAAGGGGTGCCTGAACCTCCAGAGACTGGAGATTTGAGAAAATCGGGTCGAGGAGATGCCCTGCAATGTGGGTTGATCCCGGGACCAATTGGACCATTTGGCAAGCTGCCATGTCCCCGAGAAAACTGAGAATGTCAGGGGACTCCTGCAACTCTAAATGGAGATTCAGGTCACCTATGACATTAAAGTTGGCTGTCTGAAGGGCTAATGCGGTAATAGCATTAGCCAGGGCTTCTCTAAAGATTTTTGATGGACCAGGTGGGCGGTAGATAAGTAGCCCGGAAAGAGTGAAGTTCGCTGTCAGCGCGATTTAAAGAGCGCGCTCTCACAGGCCGGGATGTCTTTGGGGACGAGGCTACACATGTGGACTGCTTTGTGTATAATAGCAATACCTCCCACTCTCCCCACTGTTCTATTCAGTCTACTCATTACATATCCAGCAGGGAGGGCCAGGGCTGGTATGGCCACAGAAACCTGGGAGAGCCAAGTTTCCATTAAAAATAGGACCTCAGGGGACCGTTCCTGTAGGAGATCGAACACCTCAGCGTGATGTTTGGTCAGGGAGCAGCAGTTTAGACTGAAAATAGTGTAGGTCTGAGCCTTGGAGCCAGAATCTGTGGAGCACGCGTGAGGGGTAGTCCCAAAGGCGCACTGTCTACAATGAATAGGGCAGAACTCCGGGGCCCAGCTGTGATCCCCACATGCAGCCTCACCTTGCAGAGTGACCAAAGCTTCGTGCGAGTAAACTCGTCTGTGAGACACGGATGGAACAGAGTGCCTGGCTCCTGGCGACGTCCCGGCGCGGACGGGTACAGATGGGCTTGCCTTTGGCGCGGCCTCGGTTCGCCAGCGGCGTGTCCGCACTGCGGAATGCATTAAATGCCTGGGGGGCACAACTGGCTCCTCCCGGGCTGGTCTCTGATTGGCTGGAAACTGGCCAATCAGAGCGAGGCACCGCCGATATTTAAAAATATCCAAACGCTACGTGACAGGCAGGTAAAGTCAGCGTTAATGTGCAAAATAAGCTTTTTAGTGAGGTAAAAGATTTAAGAACAATCGCAGCTGCATATTCAAACAATGCCCCCAACTCGGTCCAACAGCGCGTCCATGCTGCGGCGTGCATTAAATGCCTGGGGGGCACAACTGGCTCCTTCCGGGCTGGTCTCTGATTGGCTGGTAACTGGCCAATCGGAGTTTCAAACTTACTGTTTTAGGTATTTACTTGAGTGACACTCAGTGCTGATGCATGATGGTCCTGAAAGAGCATGAGCCCACTGTTCAGTTGCAATCCAGTGTCGGTCTTTCGATGGTTTTTTGTAGCAGCATAGAAGCATTGAGGGGGGGGAGATCATAAATCAATTGAAATACAGTGTAACCCAAACAGCTACATAAGAACCCAAATCGACAACCAATTGAAGGTTAGTCAAGTTTATTACAGATTCCAAAATAGCTGGACATGCACAAATCTTAGCATGAGTGTATAAAAATACAGGGGAAACAGAAGAAAGCCAAATCTTCTAAAGAGGTTCACTCGATGTAGCATGAAACGAACAATAAGTTCAATGACGATTATGCATGAAATAAGAAAACAAAAGCTCAAGTCCCCCTGCATCGGCACTTCTTCTATATACAGCATGTAATTCTAACTATCCCAACTCCAACTCTACAAGTGGCATCTCTAAGTGGCATATAAGCAAAGGATTTTCAAGTTGAAAAGGTGTCAGCGGGTAGAGCCTTCCAAAGAAGTCGCTCCACCATCAGATGGGTATGAGGCATGAAGTCACAAACAAGGAAGGGAAACAAGACAGCACTCAGGTGCTCTCTGTCAAGATGGCAAGCAGGAATGGGGGTATCTGTCCCTCTCTATGATGCATCATATATTCAAAGTTGTAGTTTGCAAATATCCCATGATGCTTTTCTCACACGTATTCTACAATGGGCTCAGCCACAACTTTTCCATGACGTCGACTCCCTTCACAACCTTATCCATGTACGCCCCTCCATAGCAGTTCGTCCTTAGTCTTCTCTCCTTCTTCCGTGTGAAAACCACCTCCACCTTATCTTCTCCAGGTCAAGCTAACTGTAACTCCTTCATTCCGCAACCTTGTCTAATTGAAAAATAACCCTACTCTTCACTAGCAAATGTTGTCCATCTGAATTGCAAGCGTGAGACAGAAAGCATTCTGCAAAATTCACCTGAAAATTCAACATTAATTGCAGATACAGGGACATTTCAAATGTGCTGCAAATCCAGGCCTACGAATAAGGCTAAAATAGTGAATTCACCATGCTACATATGTTAGGAATTACATAAACCATTAACGTTCATTAAGTATAATTTCTTTAACTACATTAATACATGTCTTGCATCTACATCATTAACCTACAAAAGCTTTTAAAACATTTAATATATCATTGAATCACAAGCACTATTGAGGCCTAAAAGCAAAATGCATTGGTTACTCTTTCCAGCACAATTTGGACATGTTAATTATGAAGCTCTAGATTAGGACGTACTATTTTTGTAGAAACATGTTACTTGATTCACGTTTCTTCTAGCATCTAATTTCTCCTATAGCATTGGAAAATATGTGAATGCGTTCTACAAGCGATTACATTCCACTCCTAACAGGTACCCTGCGTAGGATACACATTTTCCTCTCTATCAGTCCCTCTAACAATTTGTCTCCAACAGATAAATGTAACCTAATTTGGGCCTATATTAGATGACCCTTCATCCCTACAAGAAATAAGCTTGTGATTAGCTAAATTACCTGGTTCGGTTTGAATAGGAGGAGGCTTTAATTCTTTACCCAACATTAGCTTGGATTCATCTGATCCTTGGCACGGACAATCTAAGAATAGGAACAATAAAGCCCTCAAGACTCAAACTACTGTCTTGGGTCTTACTGATCCCTGGTGCAGTGACCATCCCAAGGAGCAGATTTACTCATATTTTTCTGTTAGGTTTAAAACCACCCCTGCATTGACTATTGTTTTGTTTCTGCCTTATCTCCAGGTGCTAAAATTAGTCATGAATCTGCACCCTTTTCTGATCATTTATGAGTGTTACTACTACTTGAAATGCTAAATGTATAAACCTCCCTACCCCCCGAGGCTACAAATTACCTTGTTTCGTGGGCAGGCCTTTTGAAAGATGAAAAAAAAAGATTGTAAAATATTTTTTAGGAATAATGGCACAGCCGACCAATCAGTTGTTGGGATGCCTTCAAGGCACCTAGGCACACATAGTTTATCTCCGAAAAATCAAACATTGCAAAACAGAGGGCCATATCTTGTCTTAAAGTCAACATCAATTGAATATGTTTGAAAATGAATTTACTAAAACTCTATCAGCTGTTACCTTGCCCAAATTAAAATCTTCTAAGTTAACCCCAAAAGAGCAGCTCCTGCAAACATTATTAATAAATAAACAGGCATATAAGGCACATGTTTATGAAGAAGGAGAGAAGATGGGCAGATTTATAGCATTGTTTTCCAGAGAGTGAATCAGTATGAATTTAATAACAGAGATGAATGCTCTGGATTTAAAGATTATAACTCATGATCAAGAAATTACCTCCTCTCAATTTTTGGGGGATGATCAGTCTATTTATGAAAAAGATTATCCCTTGTATAAAGAGTATTGCAATTCTTTTCCATCTCATCTTCTTCTACTGACACTTTCCAGAAAGGGTACAACTTTACTTTCTAAGCCTGTACTTAAGGAAGAAGTGAAAAACGCAATATCTCATTTGGACAGTAGAAAAGCTTGAGGGGATAATGGTTACAATAATAACTTTTATAAATGGCCCCCCACAGCTAATTGTCCCTGTCACTAAACTCATTAATCACAGCCATTGGAGGCTAAATTCCACCTTTCCTTGTTAATGGTGTTATTATAAGTGTTCTAAAACCCAGCTAGACCCTCTAGAGCTTGGGTCCTATCACCCTATAACTCTCTTAAATTCTGATTATCAAATTCTGGCCAGGGTCTTTTTTAATTGTCTGTGACAGGCTGCCCTGCATGAATACATATCAATCAATCTGGGCGTAATATCAATATTTTAGGAAGATGCCCCTTTTCGCTGCTTTTTTGCGTGGTCACCCCCACTTTTTGCTAGAACTTATTGCTGTTTTTTTGACTCTGCACGCCTGGATACTGCTATCGAGTGCCCAGTACATGTGCTCTGACCCCTAAAACATGTCATGTCGAAATTGACTACATTTCTTGTTGGCATATTTAACTTACCTATAAGTCCCTAATATATGGTACAAATGTGTACCCGGGGCCTGTAAATTAAATGTCACTAGTGGACTGCAGCCCATGTTATGCCATCACTAAAGTGACAATGCAAGGCCTATCTCCAGGACAGCCTCTGCTTACTGAGTATGCATTTTTAAAACTGCCTATTCAACCAGGCAAAATAAACCTTGTGCTCGGCCTTGCCCTTCCTTTTTAATACTTTTAAGTCACTCCTAAGGTAGGCCCTAAATGCCCATAGTGCAGGGTGCATGGTATTTAAGAGGTGTGATTCACATGTCCCGACAGTGAAAAACCTCCAAAGTGGCTTTTCACTGGGGCAAGGGTGGCTCTCCATTACGGAAGCACTAGGTTACATTATAACACCTTATAATGCTTAGCTTCAGTTTGGGAGTAGCCAGAAAAATGATTCAAGGACTCATTTTAATAGTAATTTTGAACCCAACTTAATAGGCAAGTTGTATTTCATAGTAAGGGTTTGAAAATTGTCCTTTTAGAAATTTGTAATCTTCCTGTCTGAGCCTTTCTTCCAGTGCTTAGCGCTGCCCATGAGCTGAATGGCTCCTTGATTAGGTGTTAAATTGCTCCAGAGTTGAGACAAAGGGAGAGGGGTTAACCTTCGTGTGACGGGATGGCCATCTTGGCTGTGTGCAGGCACTTAATTAACTTCAAAGGATACTGATCCTGTCACTGGCAGATGTAGCTCACACCTTGGCCTGCCTACCTTTTGTTTTCATAGCCAGCTTGTCTGCCAACCCAGTGAGAAGGGGAGCTATCCCAGAATTGGTTTAGTACGACCACAGAAGAGTGTTTGCCCATTATCATAGCCACACCTCTAAGTAGGCACAGGCAGCTCTGCCCAGGGAAAGAAAAGTTTTGTCATGTTGGTTTTAGGTAGAGAGGGGCACTGTGAGATAGTTTACAGTAAAACACACAGAAAGTTCTCCAAACGTGACTAGGATCACCCCTGGGAACTTTCTCCCCATTGGTAGGGAGTGACCAGGAGTTTTACCAATCCCCCGGCTGGCACTGGGAATAAATGTGTCACACCCAGTAGCTTCTTCAAAACACTACTAGACCTGTGGAAGACAAATAAGGACTGCACTTGCTGTTGTGATCTGTAAGGAAAACCCTAAGAGCTGCACCTGCTCCCACTTGTACCTAGGACCAAGAAGTGGACTCCAAGGGTCAGTTGGCTCATCTTCTACTATGCTACAGAAGTCCTGGAACCCTTCGGTGGTGTTAGACTGCTCTCCTCACGCCTAAACAGCAAAAGCTGGGACAAGCTGGGACTTAGCAACTTTTTGCCAACATTTTCTCTGAAGAACTGGGGAAAGACCAGGACCACAGTCGAGTCGAAGCCGTTGACGTCGAATCACATGTCAACCCAAATTGTAGGTATGCCCTGCTGAAGGATATCTGAGTTCCAGAAAAGGTTCCAAGTCAAAAGCATAGACGGCTTCACCAAGAGCAACGCCAAGGTGAGCTGTTCAACATTGAGACTTTGCTGGGCATGGACGCCAGACTTCGTCAACAACCACACTGGGACCCCACTTATCAGCAAATCACCTCTAGGCCTGGGTGGATTTTTTAAATTCTGCAGCCAAAATAGGCCGAATTTGGTAATTCCATTTTACTCTTGCAGCACGGTGTTAGAATAGAAATGATTCTGCTTGTATATTAGCCTAATGTAGGTTAGCATTCGCGGCACCATTTTCTGTTTAGACACCATTTTGAATCATGATCAAAACTAATCCTTTGCTATTTCTGAGAAAAGGCCTCTGTTAGGTTTCATTTCTATAATGTCGGGTTTTGCTTCACAAATGAATAGACTGTTCTTATTAGCGCATACCTTTCCCTCAGATAGAGGCCTTCTCCCACTTGTCTAGTGGCGGGCACGGACAGAACAACCTTGAGTAGTAGATAACGTGTGCCTGGCGTCTGAATCGAAACTTATCTTCTGTATTTCACTGTTTAGCTGCAGCTGCCTGGAAAATTCCACTATGGGCGTGCTTTCATTGGTCTTGAACTGTACATAATGTTTCTCTATGCTTGCTGATGTCAGTCTCTCTGCAGCACTCCTAGCGACTGGGCAAACTGGGCTCCACTCTGAGTGTACCTGGATAAACAGTTATTGGTTTGTATTCTCTACTGTCTGACCGACTCTTCATTTGGTATGGAAGTCTGAGAGGTGGTCATTAGTGACCCGAGTGACCCGAATTGGGCCATTTTCTTCAATGGAACTTTTGATAAATTCTGCTGCCCCACTGGCAGAATTAACCTGCAATGGTTGGTTTCTAAACAGGGCTGGAAGAGGTAGCAGTCCCCTATGTTTAAAAACACTGCAGATTAAAGTTTAATCTGCAATGCTTTTTAAAACATAGAGAGACTGCTCCCTCTCCGGCTCTGTTTAGAAAGCCCTGCCGAGCAGTGCATACCGCTTGGCACCCTTACATACTCTGCAGTGATACTGCAGTAATCACTGCAGAGTTTTTAAGGGCGCCAAGGGGTATGCGCTGCAGTGCATTTGGTATTTGGCTGCACTATTTCTCAGCACAAAATGCATTTACACATCCATTTTTTGATGTGAGGGTGCATTTTGAGCTAAGAAAATCACGCCAAATGCTCACTCTGCCCTGACGTGGAATTCCGTGAAATATCGCAGAGGTTTAATGTAGTGCGTGCAATTCTGCGGAATCAAACTCTGCCAGTACCGCCCAGCCCTTATCATCACCGTCGAGCCCCACTTCAGATCCAGCTTGCAGCGTGCCCCACCGACTACTCAATGACAACCACCTTTTCTCAGGAAAAATTTCAAGTCCAAAGGTAATTTTTTAACTGAGATCAACCTGGGCCACATATCCACTTTCATCAAGATTGGCCTCAAAGCTTACTCTTGTCCTGGTCCTGACCAGCAGCCTGTGATTGGCGCTTAGAGCTTTTTGGCGATAACATTTTATTCAACCTTTCAAAATTCATATTGCTGGTTCCCCTCATTGGATCTTTGTTTTTTGGGTGTAATTTTGTTCATTAACATATTCTTTATTTGTATAAAGTAGAGTGGGATTTTAATTGTGTTGTGTTTCTTTACATTTTAACTGTTTTGGTACTTCTACAGGCATTACACATTTTCTTAAGTTAAGCCTGTCTGCTCTGCGCCATAGGGCTGAGCCCAGGATTAAGTTACTGAAACCTTTACTGCAACAAATAAGAATAGTGGCGTTTCTTGTGATGGACTACCATCCACCCCAACTATTGATCCACTTTCTCACAACTAACAATTTGTGTTTTCTTGCTGAAGATTCAGATAACTTTAAATTTAATAACAATCAGGCTGCACTCGCTTTGCTTGATGCAGAGGAGGTTTATGGCAAGGTGAGGATACACATTTCCTTTTCAGCTCACCTGTTTGATAGTCCCTGCATATAACATGGCTACTGCTCAGATTATGATTAATAATAGATGCATTGGTTGTCTTTCACCTAATTGAGGTGCTCTGTAGGGATACTCTATTTCTCTTGTACTGTTTAGTGCAGTTTATTAAACCTCTGGAAATTCATACACATTTTTTCTCTCTCATCAATCAGCGCCCCGTTTACGGGCTTTCAAGTTGTACAACTTTATGCAGATATTATTGCTTTGTATCTAGAAGCAGAACATAGCAACATTAGATTGACTTAGTCTGCCGTCAAAGAATACCCTAAATTAGGTGGATATTGAATTAATTGGGATCAAACAGAAGTACTGTTATTTAACATCTCGAGAGAAGTTTTACCAACAGCATTACGCAATCATTTTAACTCTAGTCCTAAACAGTATTTTCGGTAAATGTTTCTGAAGCTCCTAGCTTTTTATGATAGTAACTATGCCCCTCTGCACCATTTTGCTTCAGTTTCATGCGTTATCAACAAGAATAAGGGCTAACACCACTCTACTCAAAATCTTGTTATATTCCAATATTGACCTTAGTACACACTCAACTGTTCAGACCCCTGCCGTATTATGGGACGTTATAAAATAATTTCGAAACAGTGTCGAACTGTTATGTGGTCTAAAGGGTTCAGGCAGCAGAAAGTTGTATAATTCAGTCTGTTTGCTGCAGCATGTAAGTTCTTCTATCCAGTGTCCACTGGTTGGCGCTCTGCTGTGACCCAATGTTTAGCCACCAACCTCTTAGCCAGCAATAATGCCAGAGCAACACATTTCCTGTTGATATAGTGTATTGCTTCGCACTCCCAAATAATAGAAGATACCGCACCCCCACATGTAGGCACACACACACAAGGCAAAGCAATAAAAACACCAGGAAAGGGATTTCACTCTCATAAAATGAGGCACATAAAAAACAGTTTTCAGAAACAAGCATGGGGCTTTATTCGTGCAACACTCTCTAACAAAAAGGCTTTCCCAGATGTCAAATGAATAACATTCAAATGTATATATATAGATATTCACTGAAAAAACCATAGGTTTCAGGGACGTTATAGTTAGAAATTAGCATTTAAAAAACCTTAGAAATTCACTGAAAAAAACACAGGTTTCAGGGACGTTATAGTTAGTTGGACATTTCACTCGTACAAAACCAGAGAAATTCGGCCGTTATAGTTAGTTCAGCTAACTATAACTCGCACCCCCGCAATGCACTGCTGATGACGTCACATATTACATCATTCATGACATGGTCAGTGACATCACTGATGACATCACTGATGACATCTCAAATGACATCACTGATGACAACATCCAGTGACTGTGTGTAAAGTTTAAATATGTTTTATATATATATAGGCCAAGGTGTTTGAAGAATGAGTCGGTGTATAAGTGTCTGAATGGATGATTTAGTAGGTGTGTGACTGACTGTATAAGTGAGTGATTAAATGTGTCTTACTGAATGCATGGGTTAGTGACTGATACAGACATTCACAAAGTTTAGTTTGTCAGTTGGTGTGTAAGCGGTTGCATGGGTTGGTGAGTAGCTAAATGAGGGTCTATATGGGTTATTGATTGGTTGTCAGAGTATCTGTATGGGTGCCTGAGTGTCTGTGTGGGTAGGTGGGGGGGTGTGACTCTGTGCATAGATGTGTGAGTGGATGATTCACTGGGTGTATGGGTTCAAGAGTGCATCTGTGAAGGGCTGTATGGGTGGGTGAGTGTGTGTATGGGTGTGTTGGTGAGTGAATGGATGTCTCAGTGGTACATGTGTGAGTAACTGCATATGTGAAAGGCAGTATATGTGAGTGTTGGAGTATATAAATGACAAAAGAGTACAAAATGCAGCCGCTCGTACCTTGCTGGCACTTCCGAGATCCTGCTCAGTGTCTAGCTCTCTGTCCAGGCTTCACTGGCTGCCAGTGGATAGAAGGATTCAGTTTAAGACCTTATGTGTGGCCCATAAAATTCTGAACCATCGAGCCCCGAAGGTCCTTGCGAATTTGCTAGTGCCGTATATTCCAACTCGATCTCTTCGCTCCACAGATAAAAGGCTAGTTTGTATCCCCCGAGTTTTTAGAGCCAGAGCCGGGGGCCGTTCGTTTAAGGTGTTAGCAGCTAGGCTTTGGAACTCCCTTCCCTTTAGGATTAGAGAACTGCAGAACTATTTAGAGTTCAGGAAAGCCATAAAGACCTGGCTTTTTCCGGGCTAGCTCTCTCTTTGACATCTTCCTTCCGTCCCCTGTCTGTGTTCCTGGGTAGCGCTGGGACGCCCCGTCGCTGGGGCAGCTATGCGCTGTACAAAATTAGTAAATAAATAAATATGTGAGAGTGAGTGATTGTGAGAGTGGCTGTATGGATGAGTGTGTGCTTGTATTAGATATTGTATAAGAGTGTAAGTATGTGTTAGTATATGTTTGAATAAGTGAGGTGGTGTGTGTATAACTGTATAGGTGAGTAAATGGGAGTGTGATTGATTCTTTGCATGACTGACTAGGTGTGTGAGTAACTCTATGGATGAGTGGCGGTGTGTCAGTGTCTATAGATATGTGAGTGCATATGATAGTGCCGTATTGATGGTTGACTGCATGTATGAGTGACTGTATGGGTAAATGAGTGGATGTGTGTGTAGACCTAGGAATTAGTGAGTGGGTATGTACTAACTGGTATTGGTGTGTCTATGGTTTCGAAAATGGTAGTCTGTATTTTAGAGTGGGTGTATCAAAGATTATATTAGGGTATGAGGAGGTGCGTCAGATTATCATGTGGATGATGTCATCAGTGATGTCATCAGTGATGTAATTTGAGATGTCATCAGTGATGTCATCAGTGATGTCACTGACCATGTCATGAATGATGTCATATGTGACGTCATCAGCAGTTCATTGCGGGGGGGCGAGTTATAGTTAGCTGAACTAACTATAACGGCTGAATTTCTCTGGTTTTGTACGAGTGAAATGTCTAACTAACTATAACGTCGCTGAAACCTGTGGTTTTTTCAGTGAATTTCTAAGGTTTTTTAAATGCTAATTTCTAACTATAACGTCCCTGAAACCTATGGTTTTTTCAATGAATTTCAAAGGTTTTTTAAATGCTAATTTCTAACTATAACGTCCCTGAAACCTGTGGTTTTTTCAGTGAATATCTAAGGTTTTTAAATGCTAATTTCTAACTATAACGTCCCTAAAACCTATGGTTTTTTCTGTGAATTTCTAAGGTTTTTTAAATGCTAATTTCTAACTATAACGTCCCTATTAAGTCCCCTTGAATCCTGAGGGTCCCTGGGGGCCAACTAGCCCACCAGGTACCTCCAGTAAGCGCCACAGAGCTGCGTTGCAGAGAGGTGGTCCGAGGCCACGCCCCTTTTTACACCATGTGCAAACGCGGCTTCTGGCGCACTGCTGGTGGGGCGATGAGGTCCTCTTGTGTCCTGAGGGGCGTGGCCTCGGACCACCTCTCTGCAATGCAGCTCTGTGGTGCTTACTGGAGGTACCTGGTGGGCTAGTTGGCCCCCAGGGACCCTCAGGATTCAAGGGGTCTTAATCCCCCAAGTTACAACGCGCCAGGGGGCGTGTTTGCACACTTGTGATATCAGGCCCCGCCCCCTCCCTGCACCACTGTGCAAACGCACCCCCTGGTGCGTTGTAACTTGGGGGATTAAGCCCACCAGGTACCTCCAGTAATCGCCAAAGAGCTGCGTTGCAGAGAGGTGGTCCGAGGCCATGCCCCTTTGTACACCACTCTGCAAATGCGGCTTCTGGTGCACTGTTGCTCGGAGGATGAAGTCCACTTGTGTCCTGAGGTCCTCAGGACACAAGAGGACCTCATTGCCCCACCAGCAGTGCGAAAGAAGTCGCGTTTGCAGAGTGGTGTAAAAAGGGGCGTGGCCTCGGACCACCTCTCTGCAACGCAGCTCTGTGGTGCTTACTGGAGGTACCCGATGAGCTAGTTGGCCCCCAGGGACCCTCAGGATTCAAGGGGACTTAATCCCCCAAGTTACAACACGCCAGGGGGCGCGTTTGCACACTTGTGATATCAGGCCCCGCCCCCTCCCTGCACCACTGTGCAAACGGTTACCGGTTACCGGTTACCGAGTCACAAGATGGCTGCCAACACTCTAAGCCAGAATGTGTTGGCAGCCATCTTGTCAGAGTGAAGCTCGTGCCCGGGAGGAGTCGCGACTCCTCCTCAGTGCTCAGATATCGATATTTTTCTTTTTCTAATTTCTCAGGAACTACTGAACGGATTTACACCATTTAAAAAAAAGGTCTCTTTCTGAACCAAGGGCTACCTTTTTGCCAAATTTGGTGTAATTCCGTTCAGCAGTTCGGGCTGTAGCCTGTTCCAATTTTTCCTATGGAAATTAACATGGGGAAAACGTGTTTTGGGACCCCCCTTTTTTCTCGGCCCCCGCTTGACGAATCACCCCGAAACTATCAAGACAGGAGCTGACCTGAGCGGGCCATTAGTTTTGAAAATTTCGTGAAGATTCGTCAAACGGCGCCAAAGATATTGGCAAAAGAAAAAACGCTTTTTGAATAGAAACGAGGTCCTAACTATAACTACCTACTGACGACCGCCTGTAGGTAATATATATATATTTGCGCCAAGGAAATTCACTGGAGTTGGCCACTCTCCATGCAAGCATTAAAAAGGCAAAGGAATTCTCACGTACTCTTCTGCGATCCCACATGTTCCAGCCCCTTATCTTAGCAAAGCTTGAGAAAGTAGAAAACAATCTCCAAAAGTACAGAAAACAATCTATAAAAGTACAGAAAACAATCTTGAAGGTGTATAGCCTAAACAACTTGAGTGATCTGGGGGCCTGCCTGTGTGTGCAAAGCTCAATCTAGACAGAGTCAGAATTGAAGATGGCATGAGGGCATGTCAAAGCCAATATTAAGAACTTTATAATACTTCCAAATGTACAACACAATGCACATTTGTGCACCCCTGCCTATAGCATCACACACTTCACTTCGCAATGTACAACATAATGCATATTTGAGCACCACTGCATATAACACTACACTCCGAGACCGAGGAGTACATTCCACACCTCTCTCTCTCATGCTCGCTCTCAAATGCACATCCCACACGTTCTGATCCTAGCAAGGCTGTTCCACTCTGTGAAAGCACTCCCACTCTGCAGCTACAAGGAGACATGAAAGAAATCTTCAAGGAAAAAAGGCACATGCAGAAAACATGATGTACATTCAAGAAAACACCTAAAGTCAATTAAAATAATGGTAGTCAAAAGTCATCATGTGGTCCCAATACATGGGAATGCCTCTGGCACTACATATAAGGAATCTTTTCGACCCATCCCAGCAATGCAATAAGCGGGATCCGTTGGATTGCAATTCGAATAATTTCCTGCAGTAATTGTATAGTCTGAAGTAAAAAATTATTGATCGGTTCACAAAGCCACATGAGATGTAAAAAATCTACCTCCTCCCTGCCACTTCTATCAGAGTTAGAGTCTGCCCTTAATCCCCACTGTTGTAGTTTTGAGGGAGTGTGGTAGAGTTAGTAGAGGAATCAGAAATGTATTAGGTTCAGCCTATTGCTAGGGAGCATTTCTCCCGTTTGCAAGCAGCAGTCCACCCATATGTGATCCAATATTTGCTGCTTCAGATCTTTTTCCCATGCATCCCTAGCAGAGCTGGGGATCCCAGGAAGAGACTTCTGTAAGGGATGGTATAGTGAGGAAATAAGTTTACTGGGACTATTGGCGGCGGCCAGTATTTCCAAGGGGGCCAATTTCTCAGGCTTGTTTGGAAAATCTGGGGTAAGTTTTTTACTACTCATTTATATTCTGGGGAATAAGTAATGATCCAATGGCATAGGATAGTGTTGTGTGGTAAGTTTTTCCATTGTAATAAATTGCTTGTCTTTGTAGAGATCCCCCCATTTAGTGATATTGAGTTTGCATAGTCGAGTGCAGCTTTCTGCTCCTTTGTCATACTAAACAGCGGATGGGACCGTAGATGGGTAGTTGGGAAGCAGAGTATCGGCAAAGTCACTTTTTGTCTTATCTTATCCCACACATGCACTGTGCACTGTTTTGTGTTTATTTCATTTGTGACAGGGGTATATTTGGTCCAGAGGGTGACGTTTAATGTCATTGGATAAGCTATATCTGTTTCAACGGCTAAGTGAGGTACGTATTTAGAGGGTTTTAACCAGTGGTAGGCAAAGTGGGCTTGGGCACTTACATAGTATAATTCTATATCTGGTATAGCAATCCCGCCCAAGTGATAAGGTAAAGTTAGGATGGTCCAGGCTATTCTTGGTTATTTGACTGCCCAGATTAAGTGGATGAGCAAAGGGGTAAGAGTTTTAAAGACGTGTTTAGTCAAGGTAATGGGTATGTTTACAAAGAAGTAGAGGAACCTTTGTAACACTACAATTTTGATTACGCCGATCCATCCTGCAATAGACATGGGGAGTTTTAGTCAAAAATGCATTTTGTCCTCTAGCTGAGAGATGGCTTTGCCAAAGTTCAGAGATAAGTTTACGGTAGTGTCCTAACTAATCCTTACACCCAAATATTTATTGGGGAAGCCTGCCCATGTCAGTGGGTATTTCAAGTCAAATTTGACAGTGCTAGGTGTAAAAGGAATATGCTCGACTTTCCCCAGTTAATGGAGAGGCCCGACCATTCCCCAAACTGAATACATTCTCTCAAGAGAAGATGCAGCCTCTCCTGTGGGATCCTTGTTGTATAAGGAAAAAGTATTCACATATAGTGAGATTAAAAGAGGCCTACTGCAGAATCTCAGATTGTATTGGGCATATTTTTGGTGTAGAGTGGCCGCCAGGGGTTCCAGGGCTATTACAAATAGAATGGTGATAGTGGGCAACCCTGTCATATCCCTCTGTTGATCTCAGTAGGCACCGAAACGTGCCCATTTAAATATAGCCGTGCCACCGGTTTCGTGTATAATAATATAGTCAGCTGTAGAAAGGGGTAGGGCACTCCCATACGCTGTAGTGTAGCCATCAAAAATTCCCATTCCAGTGAGTCAAACGCCTTTGGGGCATCTAGAAAAACTGCAGCCGCTTCTATTTCCAGGGCTATTTGGTGGAGTAGTGCGAAGAGTTTGAGCAGATTGTGGGTGGTGATCTGCCTAGCACAAAACCTGCTTCGTCCGGAAGAACCAAGTTCGTTAGCAATGGTAAGAGCCTATTTGCTAGAACTTTAGCTAGTATCTTGGCGTCACAGTTTAGCAATGACAGCGGTGTGTAGGATTCATAATCTGTAGCAGGTTTGTTGGATTTAAGCAGGGTAATGAGTATGGCTTTGTGCCTTGAGTTGGGCAGTTATCCTTTTTGAAGTGCTTCTGCATAAGCAGAGTGCATTTGAGGTGCTAATAAATCAATGTTGACTTTGTATACTTCAGAGGGAGGGCCATCTGAGCCCTGTGCATTATTTTTGGGAAGTTCTTTGATAGCAACAGTGATTTTAGCCAAAGTTATGGGGCATGCCAGAAATTCCCTCTGGTGTCGCTCAGCGAGGCCAGAGTGACCATACCAATGTAGTTTGTGAGCCTACCAGGGGTGTAATGCTTTTGTTATGTGTACAATGCACCAAAATATTCTAAGAACACACTCTCAATATCTTTAAGTGCATTTTGTGGTCTGCCAGTTGAGTCATATATTTGTGTCACTGTAGTACCTGCTCAGGGTTTTCTAATATCATTAACTGAAGTTTTACCTGGTCTACCTCCCTCACAGTATGTATGCGCCATTGTGTATTCACCCAAGTATTTCGCTTCTCTCTCCGCAACCACATTATATTCAGAGATCTTAGCTCACAGTTCTTCCCTAACTCTCTGGACATAAATTGCTGTAATCCCAGCATCTCGATGTTTAATTTCGGTTTCCAAGTTGGTCAAGCGAATTTGCAGTGTTTGAAGAACCCCGTGCTGCTTCGAGATGCATTCACTTCTCAGCACAGCTTTGAAAGCTTGTCATAAGGATGCTTGTGTGTCTACAGTCCCCTCATGTTCT
Organism: Calotriton arnoldi; assembly: GCA_963921515.1. Lineage (NCBI taxonomy): Eukaryota > Metazoa > Chordata > Amphibia > Caudata > Salamandridae > Calotriton > Calotriton arnoldi. The sequence continues at coordinate 67,062 of CAWUFW010007190.1, forward strand.
TGTAAATAGCACCCAATAGTTGTATAAATGTAATCCTGGAACACTGGGCCCATGAGTACTCTATAGGCAAAAGCCACCATATTTGGGTATGTCGGGGGTTCCTTTGGGGCTGTAGCCAGAGGATTACAGGGGAATGGTCGGATAATGTATGGGCTGGGTGCGTTACCTCTGATGCCCATGTGCTGACATCTTTCAAAGTAAGCCAGAAATCCAGCCGTGACCCCATGTTATGTGCCCCTGAGTAATATGTGACTTGTCTAAGCGTAGGGTTTCGCCATCTCCATACGTCCTTCAAATTACCTTCTGCTATATTGTTCAGTGTGCTACTCGAGTTTACATGTCCTCTTGTAGGGCGTGCGACCTATCTAGCTGTGAGTCCCGTGTTGTGTTTAAGTCCCCTCCCCATATTATTGGACCAGTATTGTCAGCGCGAATTAGTCCCTAGACGGTGTTATAGAAGTCTAAGTCATCCACAGTGGGGCTGTATAATTCACTAATGCCAAAGGCTGTGATCCCAGCATACCTCAAAGTATTATGAGTCTCCCGTCTGGATCAATTTTCATGCTCACTTGGCGGAGCAGCATTCCACGTTTGATAGGGATGCTAGCTCCTCATGTGTAGGATGAGTAGGATGCAGTGTATGCCAAACCTGATCATTTTTGCAGAAGATTTGTATAATTTCTGGGCGAGAAATGTGTTTCTTGAAGGAAGGCAATATTAATAGTATGTCTCCACAAAAAAGTGGTGGTTTGTCTGTGCTTTCTAGGGTTATTTAATCCCTGAATGTTCCAAGTGAGTAGGGAGTATGTTCGCCCTTAGTCATTGTCACTCATGTGGTGGGTCAATGGTTTGAGGGGTCATAGTAAGGGGCGTTGTGTATGGTGGTGCCATGCTATCCTCATCCATGTTCTGTCTTGCGCCTTACCAGTGTGGTCAAAGAACATGAAAACTGAACATTTACCATAGTCTTCCCTCCCCCCCACCCATTTTAGGCCGCAAACTTCGCTGACAAAATGCAGCCCTCACTCGTGGCACTATGACCAGAAAAGTGGTGTCCCATCAGTTTTTTTTTCCATGGATCAAATGTTGGGAAACCAGAAAACTTTCCTTGGAGTTTACCAATAGGTAGTAGCCTGAGCTCGGGGTCTCACCAATGAAGGGCCTGCAATAATATCATAGAAGATGTTGGGTCCATTGGGTGGCAGACGATGTCCAGCAAGGCAACCGTAATAACCAATTGCATGTCACCGGGGTGTCCCTTGCGCTGCATATTCCAACAGTTGGTTTCTGCCTCTGACAGGACGTGATCTGCGGGGTCATCATTAGGTAGAGGGTGCCAGCTCAGCATCAAAGTTCAGGGGGAGGGGTCAACATCCCTCCTGTGTTGCTATGTAGTTTGAGACTGTATCCTCTTTAGGTAGGCAGTTACTTGTTGGGGCTCTGTGAATGCTTTAATTATGCCATTATGTGAGATTAACAGTCTGGACGAGTACAGTGTGGTGTATTATAGGTCAAAATCTCCCAGTCTCTTTTTAGCAAGTAGTAAGGAACAGCGCACCTCTTACACAGCCAGCAGGAAGTCTGGGTAGAGGGATATGCTATCTCCCCTGTACTGAAGGTCTTTACACTCTCTGGCCATCCAAAGTGCTGTGTCTCTATCTTGTTAATTCAGCAATTTGGCTGTAATGGGGCATGTCGGCACACCCGAGGGTGGCCATGGGCCCAGGGATCTGCGTGCTCTCTCTACAAGAAACATCTTGCTGAATGAGTCTGCACCAAAGAGAGACGTTAGTAATGTCTCAACAAAGATTTCCATTTCTCCCGAGTTGGTCGATTTAGCTACTCCTAGTATGCGCAGATTGTTGTGTCTTTACCTCACCTAAAGGTCTACATTTTTAGCTTTAATCAGCTTCAGGACTCAAGCCATTTCCAGCAGTTTCTCTTTTTCTGCTTGTTGGGTGTCTTCTACCGTTGATATGCGATGTTGCGCGTCTCTGATATGGCCTTCGTGCTTGTCTAGCTTAGTAGCAATGGTATCCATTTTGGTGCTCAGCGTGTCCGTCTATTGAGACAAGGCTAGTCTGAAGATTGTGTAAGAGTTCCTTTACCTTCAAAGCCTCCGGTTAATTCTGTGAGCCTTCATCTGCAGCTGGGGGATAATCTTCATGTTCCACCTGCTTGGATGACTTGTGGCCCTCAAAGGGGAGCTGTGAATGTTTAGGGTCATTATTATTCCCCATTGCACCAGGAATGGTGCTTGGTCTCGCCACCTATGGGACTGCACAGCAGCTGCTCAGTCCTCGCTATTTCCAGCCAAGCCTGAGGCCATCAGGTCCAGCTCCAGAAAGCACTACTAAGCTTGACACCCCCTCGCTCCATTTCTGATCTCCCGTCCCTTTAGGCATCTAGGCACAGCCTCCTTGTTTGGGTATAAAGAATTCAGGCTGGGCCCCCCAGGATCAGAAGGTGGATGCACCAGCAGTCTCTCCAGCAACAATCTCTCAGGGCACCACAGCACCACTCGCTCGAATCGTGGCAGAGCCGCTGAGTCCACTCTATATTACCTGCGTCCTTTCACAGCTGGCGCTACTCTTAGTCCCCCCCAGCATCTACGTCCGGTGGTCCTCCAGCCCCAACACTCCACTTCCAGGTGCACCAACCCCAGTCCAGGGGACCCAAAGTCTCACGCACCGTGAGTGGCCACCGGTTACCTTCTATACCACAGCCGCCATTTTGCTTTGATTACGGGCTGACCATGTTGCCTCATTTCTCAGCAGAGGATGGCTGTCCGACTCGTTTCAGCTCGCCATGCCATGAGTGGCAACCCACAGGTGGCTCAGTCTGAGGAGTTGACAGATTTTGTAGAACCCATATTGTGGATAATAGAGAGCAGGGTCCCCGCTCGCCGGAGCTATCCGTCTATATGACCATCTTGGCTCCAGGCAGGCCTCACACCCTAACTGTATCTAAGCTTCTAGAGACAAAATAAATGGTTAATCAACTTTATTCAACTGGACCAGTAATTCTAAGAACTGGATAGTTGTATGAGAAATTATCTGTAGATCCTTGTTCCTAAATTTCCCATATAAAGGCAAAATTGCTAAATTCATCCAGAATAATATAGATTGGTTTAAAATAATAATCTAATTTATATTTCACTATGTAACCGCAATTCCTAAGATATCTAGGAATGCTGTGTTCTGGGGTGTCTAATCATTTGTTTCTCTGTGAGTGAGTAGGAGAGCAAGTGAGACACTATAGCTAGTCGGTCCTGGGCTCATGGGTACTAAGGTGGTAGGAGGACTCAGTCCCTATACACCAAGGTCCTATAATCCTGCGCATAGTTCTGTTTTTGGGCAGAATCTCTGCAACATGGCACCTCCAACATTTGGTCTGGTACTTATTCATGAGACCCCTGAGTAGCGCTTGTGCTTGTACACAATACCCTCTCACTGGTTCCCAGAGCCGTCCGTGGTGGGGGGGCTTTGCCTCCTGTATTTGTAGGGTTTACCAATTTCTATAGGTTTTTCAAGCTTGAAGTTTAAAAGGTTTTTGACCTTCTTTTGCGCTGCCATTTTCCTTGCTCCATTTTTTATAAACATGGCACAAGCTGTCGCAATTGCGGCACCTAACCGCGCGGCGGTTATAGCATTTTTAGCTCAACACAGAGTCCCCAATGCAGGGGCAAACATTATTTTCGTGGTTGAGGCTGATCCAGCATTTTGCTTTGAGGTTTTTTATTCTTGGGTTACCTTTCCAGCAGTAGATGGAAATTATAATTTGTTTCATGAATATACCCCGCTGTACCTCCTTAGGCGTATCGTCCTTATGCGTTTCTTAAAGATCCGTTGACATCCTGGGAGCATACCATTTGGTTTAATGGCGCCCTTCCTCACCCTGTTTCTTCTGTTTGAATGGGCCCCTTTTCTATCGATGGGGCCACATGGCCTAGTTTGGCTGGTTTTACACCACATCCAAATTACCTCAACATTACTATCGCAGAGCTATGTCAATTACATACACAGTTAATTCATAGACGAGTCATACAGTTTATGTCTCGTGCACTTCAGGCGGCTCCAGCTGGAGCTGCTCCTCCACCACCAGGACACGGTGGTGGACTTGCGACCTTGATGGTCTAGATGTTGTGGCGGCTGCCGCAACGTTTGATGTAGTTAACCATTGTGCTATGTTACAGGATCTAAAAAAGGCTTGTGATTCACAAGCGAAAGCCCATTTGCCCTCTTCCACGGACGCAGCGGTGCTGATTCCGGTTTCCGGCAGGCTTCCTAAAGTTGGAGATCTGGTCCGAGAGAAGGTGGAGAACAAGAAGGAATTTGGTCCATCATACCGTGCACCAGTCAGATTCCTTGTATTGAAAGGCACCCGTACTGTGATTCTGCCTCCGCTACCTGGTCGTAAGGAGAATCATTTCATTTCAATCAATCATGTCAAGCTACACCATATGTCCGATACTGAATAGTATGCCTCCAAGCATGCCACACCGGGTTCTTTCACTGAATCCGGTGGCTTCTGTTTCTTCGACTATTCCCCAACTGATGGAGGGGGAGATGGAATCTTCAATTGATTTGTTGCCTGTTTTACCTTCTACATCCACAACTGTTGATAATGAGTATGCTTCTACTCCAGTTGAAGTAATAATTGACATTTCTGAAAGTACAATTCTTTCACCTTCCAATGAAGAACAATCCCTGTTGTTTCAGCTGGGATCCAGTGGTTATTATATGAACCATAATAGCTTTTCTTCTGATACGTCTTCATTGTCATCATCTGTGGCAGAGCCCCCTACACGTACCAGTCTTTTTATCTCCTGGTTCAAAAAGACTTACCTGGTCCCACCCTGGACATATGTCTGGATGGTGCTGACGATGGTGTTCCTCTTCATGTGGATTGGGGTCGTGACTGTGTTTTTCTTGTTGATTAATGGCCATTACTTACCTGAACGCTCTTCTGTGAACTTGGTTAACGGAGTTCTTGCCCCTCACACTTCATCTCATAAAATGAAAAGAGATCAAGCACTAGTTAATATTTCAGATTCCCAATTGTTGATAGTATAGTTTGGGATAAAGTACCATACGTTATCCATGGCCCGACTGAGACTTTGAACATTCAATATGTATTCTGCGTTTCTTTAGGAGATGTGGTTTTGTCTGGAATACACTCTGATGACTGGAATGTTAACCCTGTTTATTCATTGTTTTCAGATTTAAAATATTATACTGCTTTTGACACTGAGGATTTGTATTTGAATTCAGCAAATTACACTGATTGATTCTGTTACCAACATTATGGTCATCATTTTTTACACAAAACCAATACTCAGAGACCATATTTTAATTATACCCAGTGGGAACATTACCCCACCCCGTTACCAGGGAGCTCAAAGGTCCAACGAAGCAAATTTATGTATTTTACTGGTTACAATCTTTCTGATCCTGTATTCTATTTTTATAAATTAAAGATGCCCACTCACACCAAATTTATGTTGACCCACATTAAATTAGTTTACTCCATGTCCTTCATAACTGATTTGTCCATGAAAGGTTATGATTACTGAAAGGACACGGTTGATTTGAAATCCATTTGGGGTACCAAAGATTGGCAAGTGCAGGGCACTGAATCATTGCATCGCGGGTGTCTGATACCGTCTCACCTTATTTTTTTAAATGAGACAGTACAACAGACTACTTGTTTTGGCTTAGCCACGGCCAAAAATCTAAATACTCCCTCCATTCCGTTATTGGCTGCTTATGACAAATGACAGACATATACCAATTACACAATTGAGGAATTAACTGTCATGTTTCAGAATGGCACACTTAACTCTTCCAATATTGACCCCTTGGGATGGGTGTTGTGGCCCACGAGCTCAAATGCATGTCAATTACGCTTTTTGAATACCACAAAAGGGTTTACACAAAGTAGACCTGATCCTCGTATCTCACATTCCCATACTGTTACCACATATTCTGTAGGTATATTATGTCAACAGTGGTTGGGACACTCCACTTTGTCCTCTGTGAAACAACATCTTTCCCTTTTATCAAGTGAGATCGATCTTGCAGATTTTCTTTTGGGTCCAAAGTACCCTTGAACAAAACGTTTTGTTTATGCTGCATATAATGAATTTTGGAAACTATAGCAGATGGAAGCTGCGGTGCGCTGCGCCAAATTGACCAAGATAATTTGGATAAGGTTCTGGCAGTAGTCGATAACAGCATTAATACACTGTCTTCTCGTATATATACTTTGGATAATATTGTATCATCAGTCATTGACATTATTCAAAATGAAGTGTCTGTTTTGTATCATGGTCAAAATCAGTTATGTTCTGTAATGGAATTTTGTTGGACCTTGCAAAAACTCAAAAGTGGAAAAGTGCCTTGGAATTATTTGAATGCTTCCGCCCTGTTTTTACTGTTTAACTTTACAGATAAACAGAAGCTTATGTCAATGAAAGACGCCACATACACTATGTTACACATCGAAAAACTGGACCAGTTACCTTTCTCGATAGCGGAAACCGATTCTGCTGTACGGTTAATACACTGGGTTATTTCATTGCCCATCTCACTGTTCCAGTTCACAGCATGTATGAAACAGTACCCAGTAGGTAGATATTAGCCCCTTGGAAGTTGCTTAATTCATGAAGTTTGGTCCTTGCCTTTCATATTTCGCTGTCAACAAGCGGATAAGGAAGTTTTCCTTACAGAGGAAGATTGTGTTTCTAAAGTAGGATTCTCCCTGGTCTGCAAGCAAGTCAAACTTCACGGTGCCTGCAACGTTTCAGCCCCTAATTTAGCTTGTTTTTTAAAGGGGACCCCGGTCCCAGCTATTATTCCTGCACTAACTGTGCTTTCTAACGGAAGTTATCTTATTCTAAACAGCCATGACTGCTGCAGCTTACGGGCAGGCATCCTGTATATAATAACAGTTTCACAACGTGTTAAATGTTGCAGCAATGTCCCGTTTCCACCCCCCGCATGGGATTGTAGATAGTTCGCTTTGGCCTTCCATTACAACTTTGAAAACAGATTTCAATAAGCTAAGCAGACTCAAAGCGCTATTGTTTCAACAAGAAGTGGCTCTCACATCAGCTCATGAGACCTTCGAATTGCAGGTGGCAAGAACGGCAAGTGAGATTTAGTCACTGCTGAACACGAATCTCCCACTCCTCTTTGGATAATTAATTCACCAAATATTTAATGCGTCTGAAACAGAGGGCCTTGCCCACTTTTTTAAACTTGTGGGATTCGGACTTGTCACCCCCTTTTAGACTATTTTTGGAGTAATCCCAGCTTTTATCCCTCTTATTTTTTCCAGCGCCTTTGGAGGGTTTCCCCTGGTGCTCCTGCTGATTTGCGGCATACTTGTACTTCTACTGTTGCTCCGCAATGGCTGCTCAATCTGTGGAGCTGCCAAACCTGGTCCAGTTGTAGCTGTACCATGATCGGATGGGTCAGCTTTTTGGTGCAATGCCATTGAAAGCTCTTGACATCGATTATTGGCTGACCTTCTGTTTTGCCTACTTCACCTGCATGCAACCTGTGTTCCACTGCCTCCGGTGCCCTTTTCAATGGGCCCTGGATGTCTTCCTCTCCAACACAACACACACTGCCCTGGATTATGAACTGTTAATGGGTCTGTTGAAGGCCCATGACCAGGACTGTTCAATGGGTAGGTGCCTAGTGTGCGATCCTCTACTTGGACCAACGGCAGAATTGAGTACCTGTTCTCGTGCGCAGCGCCTCTTGGATCGGAGTTTCATTGAAGTTAACGAAGGTTGCCCTGATGTGCTCCTAACGGCCTCTGGATATGAGGAGCATGTGTGCTCATTCGACTTACTCAATTGGATGGCATACCTTTTTACTATGGAAGGTTCCAACAACATAATGGAGTTTATAGCATTCCGCTTTTCCCGCAGCATATTTGGCTCTGAAGATTCGCTGTGAATGGATATAGTTTTCTGAATCCAGTTGGTTGTTTTTTAAATTTGAGAGACAAAATATATATATATTTTTTTGGTCCGCATCTATTCCAATTGGGATACCACTGAGTCGCTTTGCCTCTGCTTACCTCTAAATTTTGTTTTAGCCCAGTGCTAACAACCTGTCCAAGGGGAGGGTGTCATATGGCCCATAGGGACATTGTCGTTTTTCTCTAAGTTAGCATGAGCCCAATCCAGCTTGCCTGTTGCTTTGTGCACATTACTACACAACTTTATTTTTGCAATAACTTCTATGGTAGTTTTCACATGAGAACTCATCGCTGCGTTCACTTTCTGCAGGTTCCTGGAATTTTGACTGAACAATGTGAGCAAGGCCCCTTTTTATTTTGTTCTGGCCAGACCTTAGCCCTTAGGCAAAACATACCAATGCAGCTGTTGTTTGAACAACGTACTTTGGTTTTTATTAGAATACATGAATAGGTAGCACATACTAGGAGAGGGACCTTTTCAGGGAGAAGAGCGAGACAGCACCTTTGATGTAGACCTACCATCTATAGACTAAGGTATGGGGTCTGCTGACAGCGCCCAGAGATCTTCTAATATATTAAAATACTGTTTCTTATCAAGGGGATGGAGGTTAGGCTCTATTGTCTTTTCATGATGACATCTCCCTTTATGATTTATGGACTAGCTGCTATGCTGACTGTATTTGTACTATGCATATTCCTGCTTGTTGTGGCAAGTATACTGCATATTAGGGCACTGTAGTTAAAATAAATATTTTAAACTGTTTCGTGTCTCTGCCATATCTTATTGTGGACAAGTACAAGAGTGCAAGCGAAAGGGTGTGTCTTGTTACCACAATTCCTGAGATATCTGGGAGTGTTGTGTTCTGGGGTGTCTAATCATTTGTTTCTCTGTGAGTGAGTAGGAGAGCAAGTGAGACATTATAGCTAGTCGGTCCTGGGCTCATGGGTACTAAGGTGGTAGGAGGACTCCGTCCCTATACACCAAGGTCCTATAATCCTGCGCATAGTTCTGTTTTTGGGCAGAATCCCTGCAACAAGCTGGTGCCTTCTCCTAAAGCAATATATCTTGCTTTATTTGAAGATGAACATTTATTTAGAAAATATAGACAAACCATGTTTTTATTGCACTTCTTGTAGCTGGCTCCATTTTAACCCTGTATTGAAAGATTTCTGTTCTACCCACATTTGGACCATGGTGAGATAAATTGGAGAAAAAAAAATCAATAGAATGGACTACGTCCTGTAGTACCGCAACCATTAGTAGCCTTTATATGTTAATGTATTGGGCATCTTTCAATTGAGAACCTCATTTGACAATGGCTATATTATTGTTTATGTTTTAGAATGCATTGTACTTAATTTCCTATTGATTGCAGACATCATTTTCAATTTGTTTATGTGATTTCGACAGTATACCATTTCTGTTTGTTTTCTGCATTTCCCCAATATAAAAAGAAAAAACATGAATAATGCTCATCCAGTTCTGCACTTCATAAATTGTAAGTTTGGAATTAAATGTTAAGGTGATTTCAACTAATTTTTTTACCAACCTTCTATTTAATCCAAAAGATTGTTTGCGTAAAAATTATATAATAGTCTCATAAAAATTCATTTGTGTAAGCTCCTCATTATTTACAAATGCCACTCAAGCTTCTTAAATTGACTGTGTATTTACTTCATTTATCTGCAGGATATGCTCCCCAACCATATCCTCCACCTTTCCAGCCTCCTCCACCAGGACCACCACAACCAGGTAATCTCAAAAAATAATTACTTTCATTTTTAAGCTATTTTCTATTTTCTGAATTTCCTTTCAGCCAGCAATTATGGCAAATTTTGGGTGTATTACCAATGCAATAAATAAGAGGAAGAACACGCACCACGTTTCTTCTGTGATTGTATTCGTATTCAATTTGTAGCGTGCTTAAGGGGTTTCACTCTCTGATCAAAGAGTATAGAATCCAATCCGAAAGTAGCGTCCCCTAATACGGTCCATCCCCCTTAGCACTGCAAAGGACCCAATGTCCTGGGGTTGTTCTGTTTTCAAGTTTTCAACATCAATAAAACAAAGAATGCTTCTCTGTGGTTAGGCGATGTTTATTTGTTATCTGCCTTCTTCAAATTTGGTTCAACACATCGCTTAATTTCAGCAGTGATATGTAAATCAGATCACAATATTAGATACATTCATCCATCCCTTCCTCCATCCCAATGCATTTCGGGCAAAGAGCCCTTCGTCAGGGGATAGTTCTAGAAAAATACATAAAACATAACATGAGAAAACCATCCTATCATACAATCCGTGGTCAACCGACACCCACGGGTGCAGTGACTAATTTGTTCGGGCTAACGCGGTGACATGCTTTAAAACCAACTAGGCAAACCTGGTGTCTGAAACGATCAAACAATGAAAATAACCACAAGGTCAAAAGAATTCATGCAGTGAACATGCCTATTCATCCATGCTAAGTGAAAGTCTACATACGCTAATGAATGTGTCAATACCGTAGATACCGAATGACTATGTCATCAAATGCCATAAAATTCATGCAGCAGATTAATAAAGCCAAACCCTTAGATTGCTCAAAGTATCAGATCGTAATCATGCTGGTACCCCCAGGTACCTTACAGCCTGAACAAAACATGCAATCAATAGGTGAACGTCATTCTTTATAACGCGTGAAAATATACTCCTCTAAGTAAATAGCCTATGTATATACAACATGCAAACTCATATCATGCAGGCGGATAGTGAATGTCTCTTCTTACAAAAGTAGAAAACATATTAGCCAGGAGTGTCCCTTGTTACAAATCGTCTATGTGCATGTATCGCGTGTCCACAGATGGGTAGTTGTAAAGCAACCCCCAGTACTTCACGAGCGCATATTTACACCAGTAACCATTGAATCCATCTGAAGATTATCACAAGTCAAACACACATATCTAGCACAACGCGTGCATCAAGCTTTCAATATTGCTCAACTTACGGGTATTCCGTGAATCTTCCAGCGCTATAGAGCGGTCTGGTGTGGTGAATGACCATTGGTAGAATCCGCGCGTTAAGCAACTGTTGAAAAGCAGTGAAAACGGACTGTACTCGCTGTGAGGCTCATGGGAGACTAGACGCTCTAAGCGGGGGCCATCTTGCAAGGTGGCAGGTTCAGTACTCAGAGAATGAGACGCCATAGGAACAAAAAGTTCCTGTGTTTGTGAAGAATGCATTACTTCAATAGGTGTTTACTCTAGCACACAAGACACGCGTTCAGTTCCAGCGTTAGTCACTGTATTGAAGCAATGCATTCTTCACAAACACAGGAACTTTTTGTTCCTATGGCGTCTCATTCTCTGAGTATTGAACCTGCCACCCTCCAAGATAGCTCCCGCTTAGAGCGTCTTGTCTCCCATGAAGCAATGTAATCTTCATAAACACAGGAACCTTTTGTTCCTTTTGGCGTCTCATTCTCTGAGTATTGAACCTGCCACCTTTCAAGATGGTCCCCGCTTAGAGCGTCTAGACCCCCATGAGCCTCACAGCGAATACAGTCCATTTTCGCTTCTTTTCAACAGTTGTTTAATGCGCGGATTCTACCAATGGTCATTCACCACACCAGACCGCTCTATAGCGCTGGAAGATTCATGCAATACCCGTAAGTTGAGCAATATTGAAAGCTTGATGTTATGTTATTTTATTTTATAACGCGCACACATACTCAAGAGTGTCCCGGCGCGAGAATGCACGCGATGTGCTAGATATGTGTGTTTGACTTGTGATAATCTTCAGGTGGATTCAATGGTTACTGCTGTAAATATGCGCTCGTGAAGTACTGGAGGTTGCTTTACAACTACCCGTCTGTGGACACGCGATACATGTACGTAGACGATTTGTAACAAGGGACACTCCCGGCTAATATGTTTTCTACTTTTTTAAGAAGAGACATTCACTATCCGCCTGCATGATATGAGTTTGCATGTTGTATATACATAGGCTATTTACTTAGAGGAGTATATTTTCACGCGTTTTAAAGAATGACGTTCACCTATTGATTGCATGTTTTGTTCAGGCTGTAAGGTACCTGGGGCTACCAGCATGATTACGATCTGATACTTTGAGCAATCTAAGGGTTTGGCTTTATTAATCTGCTGCATGAATTTTATGGCATTTGATGACATAGTCATTCGGTATCTACGGTATTGACACATTCATTAGCGTATGTGGACTTTCACTTAGCATGGACGAATAGGCATGTTCACTGCATGGATTTTTTTGACCTCGTGGTCATATTCATTGTTTGATGGTTTCAGACACCAGGTTTGCCTGGTTGGTTTTTAGGCATGTCACCGCGTTAGCCCGAACAAATTAGTCACTGCACCCGTGGGTGTCGGTTGACCACGGATTGTATGATAGGATGGTTTTCTCATGTTATGTTATATGTATTTTTTTAGAACTATCCCCTGACAAAGGGCTCTTTGCCTGAAATGCATCGGGATGGAGGAAGTGATGGATGATTGTATCTAATATTGCGATCTGATTTGCATATCACTGCTGAAATTAAGCGATGTGTTGAACAAAATTTTAAGAAGGGAGATAACGAATAAACATAGCCTAACCACAGAGAAGCAGTCTTTGTTTTATTGATGTTGATGTTCATGTTGATATTGATGTTGAAAACTTGAAAACAGAACAACCCCAGGGCATTGTATTACCAATGCACCATTCTGCATTTGCCTAATAGGCAATGGTGTTTCATTGCCCCCCATGTCTGGTCCTCCTCATCACATTGCTTACATTTGAGGGCGTTCTGCCTCCTACACTCTTCATTGCACCAATTTGTATTGGATTGTGTATAAGAGTCCCTCTCACACCTCCCACTTCCTCTTTTGTTTACTGTCCTCCAGACAGGAATCATTTTGCGCTTGTTAAGGTAAAGGTTACTTGTTTATTATTTTAGAGTTCCTACAGCGGTCTACTTAAGCAATTGCAAAAGTAAAAGTGCAGCGGTGTATCTTTTGGTACCCCGCGCATGTGCTCAGCTGGGGTGAGGTACAAGGGAAAAAGCATACTGTTCCATGTAACTTTGCCTAGGAGCTCTGTTCGCCGCTGCAGCTGTGCTATTTTTATGCGCCCTCGGCTGGAGGCATGCACATTGATTTATCACATGGTATTCTTGTTGTAACAAGATTTTCTGTGGCTTGGAAACATATTTAAACAGGACGTTGCCCCGATAGCGCAGTAATTCCCGTCAATATGAAGCCTGTGCCTAGAACTTTGAGACCGCCCGAAGAGGAGGAATTGGTCTCTGTTTCACGGTCCCAGCTGCAGAGCAATGATAGATGAGGCTGTGAGCTCTGCATTAGCACAGCCAGTGGTGAAAAAGCAGAGGACTCTTCAAAATCAGAATGAGGAGAAGGATTCTTCCAAAGGGAAATATATACAAGGGACACAATATCTGGATGTCCTCAAATATACCAGGGACATGTTGGACTCCTAGGTTAAGGCACCACAAACAGATGAATGTTGTTCCCCAATATCACATGGCTCCTTCAGACGACTTGACACTACATGATGTTATTAGCAGCATGGGGCTAAAAGAATGGTAAGAGATTGAGAAATCAGGGTTTCTGAGACTTCTTGATAAGAGATATATGTTGGAAGATTATAAGGAAAAGTATCCAAAAATCCATAACATAAACACTATTCAGCCATGTTTGTCTTCTTTCTTGTCACTGGCTTCAGATGAAGCATCTCTTTCAGACTCTACAGATAAGAAAATCGAGGAAGCTATTTAGAGGACATATGCAGCTACACACTATTCCTTGCTGGCATCCACTTCTAAAAGACTTTCAAATGTTATTTGACTGCTTACAGCAGCAAAAAGATCTGACTGACATCTTGGTGAATATGGAACTAGTCTCCTGGTTCCTGTCGAATATTTCTTTTGATTCCCTTTGTGCCTCTGCTACAGCAGGGGGCTCATTGATTTCAGCAAGACGGCTGTTGGGGCTAATATCATGGAAGTTAGATGAGGCCCAGAAGTACTTGATTCTTCATTTGCCATTCACAGGAGATAAACTATTCTAATCACAATTGGATGGCCTAGTAAAGAAGGAAGCAGAAGAGAAGAAATGTATTGAACTGTTCAGATCCACTACTGCTAAGAAACATTTTATACATAAGAAACTGTCACTCTCTTATCAGGACAGCTGGCCCTTTTAAGACAGGGCTCATGGTTGGGGAGCTGCCGCAGGAGGAAAAACCTGACCACAGCTGCAATCTCAAAATCAGCAGCAAAAACAATGACAATCAATCCCCTATGGTGGGGAGAAGAATAAGCAGTTTTTTTAGAAAAATGGCAACATTACATCATGGACATGTGGGTTCTGGAGACTTTCCAAAATGGATATTCAGCAGAGTTTCTCTCTCAGCCTCCAGATCCTTATGTGGTCAATACTCCAAGTCCAAACAATTATCTGAAAAGGTAATCAATTTTGGAGGGAATTTAAGCCCTTCTGTTGAAAGGAGCAGTGATTCCAGTCACACCGGCAGAAGAGGGCTTTGGCTTTTATTCACTTCTCTTCCTTGAACTGAAGTCAGATGGCTCCTTTTGACCAGTTCTGGATTTAAAGAACTTGCACAAGTTCATAAAACATCTCTCTTTCAAAATGGTCTCACTCCAAAGTGTGATTCCGTTGATATCCAAGGAAGACTTTCTAATGTCATTGGACTTGAAGGATACACATTTCCACATTGTCATGCATTAGGATTTCCAGAAAATCCTAGGGTTTTCAGTAGGCAACAATCATTTCCAGTCCTTATGTTTGGCACCTCTTCATCCCCATGGATCTTCACCAAGGTACTGCACCAGTGAAGGCCTCTCTTTATATGCTCGGGTTTCAATTATATACCTATTTGGATTACTGGTTAATTGTTGCCTTTTCTTTTTCCAAGACAGGGGGCCTTGTGACCCTAGTCTGCAAAACTCTGGAGTCGTTGAAGTTCCTTCTCACCAAGGAGAAATCAAGTCTGGTGCCATCTGCTGTGAAATTGTTCATTGAGGCCCTCTATGATATAGATCAGACAACCTCTTTTCTGCCAGAGCCTTGGAGGATATATTTTCAGAATCAGTTTCAACAGTTGCTTCAGAGCAAGTTGTGGTGACTTTATTGTCGCCTCTCCTTTCTTTCACTTACATCTTCCCTGCTGCTCAACCAGGATGAGTGCTGGAATGTGTGATGAGGTCACGGAATGCTTGGTTGCTTGGTTATGTGTGGAGTGCCAGTTGGTGGATGCAGGCTGAGCAGCAGGGAGGCTGCTCCTGGTGGGGCTACCTTTTACCATCTTACTTACCATCTATCTTCCTTCTACTTACTTGGAACTGGATTTAATAAACTACATTCTTGGAACCTACTACTTGGCTACATTTGGACTTCATTTACCTACAACATTTTGGCGACGATTTGAATTACGAACTTGCGCGTGTTTAAACTACATTTCAACTGCTGTGGAAACCTGGAACTTACAATGGAGAAAACTGATAGTGGACTGTACTACTGGAAACTACTTAAGAGATTTCTGCTAAAGAAGCTTGAAACTTGGAGGATAAGAACGCCCTCACCAGCCCCACCAGTGTCCTTTACCAACTGGACAGCCTGTTTGAGGCGTTTCACCTCCTTTACATCAAGGTATTTTATTGTACATTTCTGTGCTGCTGCGAATTTTAATGTGCTGTGTGGCGCAAGGAGTCACTGAGTTATCATCTAAGCTTTGCGGTAAGCTGCCTACTTTATACTTGGGTGTGCCAACTACGTGTTCTTGGAGGTGGTGTTTGATAGAACCAACAACTGCGTGAATCTTATTGAGGACTTTGGGCATTACAAAGGAACTTTCTTTACACTTTTCCACTCTGACGTTTACTTTTGGTTTCCTCAACAAGTTACGTTTGTTTCGGTGCACGCTGCATGAAGAGGCCATTTGGTGTGAGGCTATTTTTGTTCTGTTGTTTGCCGTTTTAGTCGTGGTTGTACAGCGGAGTTTGTAAATCTTCCACCCTGAAGTGGGTGTCCACCTTGGCAATTGAACTGCTCCGGGACATTTCTCCGTGACATTCAAACTTGCCACGAGATGAGAACAGCACGCACACACCGAGCGCACGCAGTCTTACCTCCATTGGATCTTTTGTGACGTGTTCTCCCTCATTTGCTTCCTGCTTACATGGACACTTTGCTGCACTGGGATGCTGGGAGCCATCCGGCGCGGCGTCACCTGTGCGTGCCGCCATTTTGTGTTTGGAGTGTCTACTACTTGCAGTTTCCAGCATGGTACACGCCCTGTCAACCGCGTTGTTCGTTTAATAAAGTTCAGCGAGAACGTCACTATGTTCTCATCGGCTTTTGTTCCTAGCTGCGTGGGGATTTACGCCGTACTTGGGACTTGTTTCATGCCAGGATGAGTGTGACAGAAGAAGCATGGATGGCGGACGCGCTGAAGAGTCTTACCGGCGTCTTTTATCAGCTTTTCTAGCTGTTCTATGTGTCACTTTGGACATGTATCTTGACTTACCCCACTATTGATTTAGTGGATCTGTCAGCAACTGGGAGAAATCGTTGTCTACGGTGACTACATTAGTTATTTTAACTTGTTTTTTTTTAATGAATGGGTAGCTTGCAGCTGTATATATTTAATAGATGTGGATTCTGTTTGGGGCTTTGTATAGCTATTCCATTGTCCTTATCATATTCTGGTGATCATTTCTTCAGTTCTCATCTTGTACTTTACATCCTATTGTTTTGTAAAGGTGCTGTTATTTTTTTTTTGTTATGGGACTTAGTGAAGTTAGTTTATTATATGAATTTTTTTTTATTTGTGAGACATTTATTCCTAGCCTCCTTGCATTGTACTGCGTTAGGGTGCTGAATTTTGTTGGGTTTGGGGTCTTTCTCCCTGTTACTGCATAGTTTTGTGTGCTTGATACTATGTTTTACTGCTTATACCCCTCGTACTGTGTGCTAACGCATGCTTGATACTGACTTTTAGGGTTATTTACCCTTGTGTTGTGTGAAGAGTTTCTATGTACTTTGGTTTAACCTGAGATATTTCGTCTTATCAGGTATACAGCGCAGTTTGTGCATTATTTTGTCATTGCCTTAGAGTTTGTTTTTACGTACTATGGTTTGCCTGAGACACTTTGTCCAGTCAGGTGCACTGTTTAGTGTGTTTGCTGTTGAGTTTGCTGCAATGTGTATGCGTTATGAAATTTTTGCCTGAGACTTTTTGTCCTATCAGGTTTACAGCACATTTTACGCGCTATAGGGTTGCCTTCCCATGAATTGTATTTTGGTTTGCCTGAGACACTTTCGTCTTATCAGGTGTACTGTGTTGTTTTGTTGCGCTACTGGGTTCTTTCCTTTAGTATCTATGGTGTACTTTGTGCTTTGCTGGTGACGTTAAGTCATGCCTGTTGCATTGTTTTCATGAGTGCCTGAGACTTCAGGTGTACAAGAGTGTTACGTATGTGCATTGCCGGTGATGTTAAGTCATGTCTGTTGCATAGTTTGCATAAGTGCCTTAGACGTCAGGTGTATAAGAATGTCACGTATGTTGCTTTGCCGGTGACACAATGTCATGTCTGGTTCATAGTTTGCATGATTGCCTGAGATGTCAGGTGTACAAGAGTATTACGTATGTTGCCTTTACGGTAGTTCATGTCACACGTACAATATGTGTGTGATGTACTTTCTCTCTTTCTGTGTGAGGAAAGGGGATGAGTGAGTGTTCTAGGTTATTCTTTTTATGATTCAGTGATGCTTTTGAATTCGTTGCTTCAACATCTCATTTAATGTTTTATTGCATTTTTAGGACATTTTAAAGTGTTGTCTATTATGTGATGTGCTATTATATTAGTAACTGTTGCTTTCTTTTATCTTACTGTATTGCCAATTTCTTGAACTTACATTTTGCATTTTTACGTGTAATGTTCTGTGCTTTTATTGTTTATCTTGGATAAGTTTATCTTTGTTCTTGCTTTTGCCTTTTCTTGGTGTAAGGAAAGGGGATATGTGGTGACTTTATTGTCGCCTCTCCTTTCTTTCACTTACATCTTCCCTGCTGCTCCACCAGGATGAGTGCTGGAATGTGTGATGAGGTCACGGAATGCTTGGTTGCTTGGTTATGTGTGGAGTGCCAGTTGGTGGATGCAGGCTGAGCAGCAGGGAGGCTGCTCCTGGTGGGGCTACCTTTTACCATCTTACTTACCATCTATCTTCCTTCTACTTACTTGGAACTGGATTTAATAAACTACATTCTTGGAACCTACTACTTGGCTACATTTGGACTTCATTTACCTACGACACAAGTCCTCCTCAGCCCATCAATGGCTCAGAGTCCAGGGACTCATGGCCTCTTGTACTATGGTATTCCTTTGGCTCAGCACCATCTAAAGCATTTGGTTCTTCATGTTCTGAGTCATTATTGCCTATCCTCAGGGAGCTACCAAATTCAGATTTCAGTATTTCAAAGTATAGTACAGGAGCTCCTGTGGAGGTTACTCCTATAAAATCTGCAGAAAGGGGTTCCACTACAAAAACAGCTTCCCCAGGTCCTATCAACAGAGGCCAGTCAGTGGAGGTGGGGAGTCACATTAGCGACTCAGTATATACAAGCAAATTGGTCAAACATAGAGAGTCAGAATTCATCAAATTGGCAAAAGTTAGAGGAAATCAACAGAGCTCTAAACTCATTCAATGCAGTTCTCAAGGACAAGCCTGTGATAATCCGAACAGACAACCAGGTCACAAAATTCTATGTCAACAGGCAAGGGGGAATAACGTCCCTGGCTTTAGACAAAATAGCCACATTTTCTTAAGCTGAGATACATCTTCTCTCCCTACATGTACTGAATATTCCAGGGAAGAAAATTTGAGCCAGAATTTGCCTTCTTTGGTGAATTTCACACTCGGTCAGGAAGCATTTCTATTGATAACAGACAGTGGAGCTGTCCAATAATTGATCTATTTGCATCCTCAGGAGATGCCCCACTTGCCGGGTTTTACAAAGATTAGAATTGCAAACAAGCATTTGGGAGGGATGCCCTTGTGGTGGCATGGCCCCAGGCTCTTCTGTGCGCTTTCTCTCTTTATCCCTTCCTACCAAAGGTGTTTCAGAGTATTCAGGGGGAGAACTCCATTGTGATCTTGATAGCTCCATTTTGGCTGAGGAGAACATGGTTTCCCTTCTCGACACAAATGGTAATGGACCCCCACATCATCCCTCTCCTTCATTCCAGACCCCTTTGGGACCCAGTGCTAACAAACATTTTCATCAATTGGGGCAGATTCCCTGGAGATTGAGAGGGCGAGGGTACAACATCTAGGATGTTCCAAAGATGTGGAATGGGACATCAAATTATCTCAAAAGGATTCAACTCTTAAGGCATATGCCAAACATTGGTGGAATTTTTCTTCATGGTGTTCAAAATCAGATTTGGACCCTGTTTCAGGAGATCCTTATGTGATATTGGACTTCTTAAGAGAGGGTTTTTCTAAAGGTTTGTCAACTTCTACCTTAACGGCCCAGTGGGCAACCACAAAATCCTCTAGAGGAGCAAATGGTGATTTATCTCATTTAGTGCCCCTTGCTAAGAAAACTTCAGAGGTCCTTTAGACTTTAAAAAAAACAAGTTTCTAACCCTATTCCTTCCTGGAATCTTTCTTTAGTGCTCCAGGATTTACAAAAAGACCAATTTGAATTTCTTGATCAGGCCAAACTTGCATGGGCCTCTATAAAAGCTGCCTTTATACCCAGCAATTACTTCCACAAGCCATTTGGGAGTGTTGCCATCTCTTCTCATTTCTTATTTGGAATTATTTCTGGACAAGGTGGTCCTTTGGTCAAATACGAAGTTCAAGCCAAAAGTCCAATCTCACTTTCACTCTACTCAGGAGATTATCCTTCCACTCTGTCAAGATTCAAATGGCACTCCATTCTTTCTAGATGTCAAGAGGGCTTTAATAATTTATTTTTAAAAATGAAGGACCTAAGGAAGTCCCAATCCCGTTTCGTCTCTCATGGTCCTGCCAACAAGGGAAAGAAATCAACAATGACCACCATTAGTAGGTGTGTGAAACATGCAATTTCCCAAGCTTATGTCTTTATGGGTGAAGTATCACCAGATAATGTCTTAGCAAGATCAACTACAGCCATGGCTAGCTCTTGAGCAGAAGCGGCTTCCTTGGAGAAAATTTTCAGGGCTACCGCATGGACAACTCCACATATTTTACTCATGCATTATAATTTGCATCTCGCTGTGTATCACAGTGGTAATTTTGGTGTTTCTGTTCTGAAATCAGCAATGGTTTAAATTGCTGATTCACAATTACAATAGTTTTTTGAGCAGGTTAAAATTGTGTCTGTCTCTTACTTTGCAAACACTGTGAGGAGGAGGACCAGACGGTGGAGTATTGAACTCTTACTTGCTGGTAATCTTCATTTCCCTTAGGTTGGTCCTTCTCATCAGAGTAGATCCCTCCCGCCCTTCTGGATCCTGTGACACAATGTTAAATTCTTGGTTATTAATAGGAAGTGGTGGAGGTGGGAGGGGTTCTTTACACCATCCAATAGAAATGTGTGCAACAAATAGCATATTAGTCATTTTTGTAGGAGGCGGAACAGCCTGTGACAAGGGAGGACCATCCTTAGGATAATGAAGATTACTGGTAAGTAAGAGTTCATTACCAATTTACTACATGCTTTTCTTCAGTTCCAAGAAGTTTTTCCCAGGCTCTTTTCACCAATTTTTTGCTGATGGAATCTTGAAAGAGGTAACTCCCTTACATGTTGAATCAGGATTTCCCTGCTTAGCATAATGTCATGTGTTTCCTACATCTGGAGGATACAAGTACGTCTAAACCTTTCGTCCATAACTTTTCATCATTAGCATTTTACCCTTTACCTTTCACCTCTGATCTTTCAGCTCTGACATATGTGCCTGTTGATTATACAAATTGATTCCTATGTTTGTGAGCAGGCGATAATTTGAAATGCTGTATATTTTACATAATAAGCTTCATGTTTTCTATACATTAGTCACTGAGAAGTGCCTTGTACACATCTTCCCCTAATTTTACAGGTCGGTATTGCAGGGCTAACATTCTAATGCATATTGGTTCTATTGATTGGCCTATACATAAGTACTGCCCATGATGAGTTTTTACTTTGCCACTCATTCCACTTGTTGCCATGACCAGAATGTCTGGCTACCATGGCACCTCATCAGGCACAGAGCAGTTCATGGGAATGTTATAACTGTGTCTTGGCTAACAAGCACTGAGAGCAGACTTCATGCAGAAAGGTAAGATTTTTGTTCCGAAGGACAGGCGTACTGATAAGCAGACCACCACGGACATCTGCAGGATACAGAGATATTGACTGTAGCATGGTTCTACATTTCACTCAGCAGAAAATTTAATTTTGATATAGTCAGGACTTGTGTAAAATATTTGGTGTTTTCCTAATATTCCCCCTTTTAGCATTCACCTCTGCTAATGCCAATATAAACCCAGTAGTACTTCGAATGTAGGGTTCTACACACGGACAGTGTATAATAAATGATAAACACTACTATAAGTCTTATCTAAGTGTGAGCTGATTTCAGCGGGTGGCCAAAGAAGGCGTCCTATAAAATTTGGCTGCTATGTGTCATTGGTACGTTATTTTGCTTTTCTTTGCATTCCTGTCCATTGAGTTTAACCCAGAGCTGGCTTTAAGAGAAATGTCCATTCTCCCAGTTCCCAGTATTGACCAACAAGCTCTGTGTGCAGCAGGGTTATCTGCAAAAACATCCTCCATCATTCTTGGGCAGTATACAACACATTCATAGCTGATGTACTATACCCAAATTATATCACAGCTTTCACACAGATTGTATAATTTATTTTCAAAATATATATGTTTTCTGTGATCTTTTGAGATTTATCAGAATACTTTTGCCTTGATAAAAGGAGACTTTAGCCATCAGTGCTGCGGCTATACAGCGATTTTAGCAGTGGCCTCTCTCCTCTGCTGGAGCCTTTCAAAGTATTCTGATCCCCTTAGTCTTGTCTGGTCATTCACCATCTGTGCAAAACCTGTTTGACACCAAAATTACTAAATTGTTTTAAACTATTAGGGTCCCTATTAAAAAGGACTCTCCAACTACAGAGAAGAGTTGGCAGAGGGCCACAAGAGTTCACAACCATTAATGCACTTTCCACTAATATTGTAAACCAAAGTCGTCAGAAGGGATGTGACTTTGTTCACATGCGTAGACAAACAGTAGTGATCCAAATGAGTTGAACATTATTTATATGAAATTATTTAGATGAATCCATTGTTTTTGGTGTTAGGGAATTAATACTTGAAAACTATTCGACTTTGCATAGCAACATAGTAGAAAATCTCCCTTGGTTTTGTCAAGGGTAAACGTCTTGCAGGAGAGTCTTGATTTATGAACGACCACACAGAAAACCCACTCATAACCTTACAACGGTAACTAAAACATGTGTCAGAATTTGAATGGGAAGCATCTTAGACAGAAATAGGAGGCAAAGTGATATATTTGTATTAAAGAAGTTATTTTTCCAAACCATAAAATTGTAAGGGTTTTCTATCTAGTGAGAACTTCTTTATTTAGGGTATGTAAAGAAAGAATCTTTAGGGCATATCAACTAGTTAAATCTATAATGATAATTATGTCAATCTATTAAAAAGCTGTGCTGGTCCAAAGGAAGGAAAACTACTATATGGCTTTCTTATTTTCCTTCTTGGGCAGTACTTTGGGCAATACTATGCAATTAGGTATACTGGTGTAAAAAAACCTGATAAGGATCCATACACACTTGTCTCTAGATAATGCATGAATCGTTTTCAAACAATGGTAAAGAAGAAATGGAGACGCAGCATTGATACGCTTCATGAATAGGTTCAATCTAATTCTGGTGTCAGAGGGTTTCATGACCATGGTAATCAGTAAAGGATAAAGGGACTACTCATCCCTTGCCCTTCTGATTTAGGAAAATCAATAGGAATATACTCGTTTTATAGGTGAACATTGCCAAGCTCTTGATGTGGCGTGATTAGCACTACGTGGTCAGCATATGGAACGCGGATCGCGCGTGTAAAAAGAACAATCACCACAGCAGATTTGTACTAATGTTTCACTCCGCGCGGGTCATGACCCGTGGCTATTTGTATTTCTATTCCCAACTTCACGGTCGCAACCATTCCGACTGGACCGGAAGGGACCACTTAAGGAACACCCCTCCGCCGGCTTACCAGGGTGTGGTGATCCAACCACCCCAAATATAACATTCCTCCTTTACCCAGGAAAGAAAATGAAACAATGGAAGCAAAGGCAAGCAAAACAAACAGACCAGTATAGAGACAGGGGAGAAGAGGAAAAGGTAGAAGCAGAGAGAGAGAAATAGAGAGAAGGAGAGAGAGAACAGAAAAACAAGACAAAGAACCAGAACCAAACCCATAATTCAGTGCAGCACAAAATCATTCAAGCGAGATGAACTTGCCAGATGGGGTCGAAGATGGTATCTCTCCGTTCCTCATCGATTGGAGTCCCTTGTAGGCTCATTTTTCACGGCAACAGGTGGCGAACAGTCTGGAGCAACTGGCAGAGCTGGCAGACAACGCCCCTCAGTTTCAGACAATAAGGGCGTCAACCTTGTTGAATCTGGTGAAGCAGGATGCTCAGTAGGGAACAGCTTCTCATCATCGGGCATGTCCACCCCGCCAGGTATATCTATATCCTTCCCAGCTCCGGTGATAGGGTCTTGAAAATTCTTGAAGAACGAGACACTCCTTGTGAATCTCTCCAGCTCTCTGAGCAGTAATCATAGTTCCTTTTACTGTTCGCACCCTCCAGGGGGGAGGCTCAAAAGGTAACCTAAACTTCCCTCAGGAATGTCTATTCTTGACTAGCACCAGGTCACCCACTTGGATTGACTTCTGCTTTGCTCCACAAATTCGGGACATGTGCTCATTTTGTGATCTATGCTTCTGTAGATTTTCAGCAACCTGTTGGTTCATTAGCTACAAGATATCAAATTTCAACTAAATTTAGTTATCTGGACATTCATATAACCAGTTAAACTAACATTCAAAGTGATTAGGACTGTGGGAGCAAAAGCCTATGCCCCGCTAGAACTACGCAGCATGGCCTGCCATGCAGTCACAGTACTAAAAATAGCTCTATAGTCAAAGCTAAAAGACATAATTTTTTTTAAAGTTGACTAAAAAAGTTGGTTAAAAAAAAAGAAAATGCAAGCAATCACATTTTTGATGCAGACCATCTAATGATCCACATTTTACCAAGGAACTTGGCAACTGCGCAAGCGACTAAGAACCTCGAGTCAGATTTTAAAATGCGCAACACTTCTTGATGGCATCGGGTTCCAAGCAACCTGCAAACAGGGGATAGCCATTTAGTTCTCGGGGAATGATACATGGGGCACACAAAGAAAATATGGCTAATTGCCTCAACTGTAAGGGAACAACCTGGGCAATACTGCAGTGCAGGGAAGGGCTATCGCCAAGCAGCTGTGAAGGAGTTCACAGGAAGGGAGCCAAATCTAAATTGCATATAGAGCTTCCTATCCTGCGGAATCGTGATGGCATCCAAGTATTGTTCATAAACACTCAACAGTTTGAATTCCATAAAATCCAATGTGAGGCGGCTCCAAGACAGATAAGAAACAGTGGTCTGTGCCACCCAGTTCCAATATTGGGTCTTAATCGGTTTTCTACTAGGCAATAGTGCAAGGTCTATTGTGTCCCACGATTCTCCAACCCTATCGTAGAGAGCAGGGACCACACCTTAGCGAACCAACCAATTTTCTTGAAGCGGTCGAGTGTACAAACTTCATCAAGTGCAGCAGCATATGGGAGGAGCTCAGGAGTCGATTTCAGGCGCAGCCAAAAAAGCAGGGGACGTAGCCTAGCTTTATCCACGATTGAGGGTCTACCCATATCTAGTCTAAGTGGGTGGAGGGGGGTACTCTGGGGGAGTGAGCACAAGGCTCTCAAGAATGTATTCTCGGTTACAAGAAGACCCTCCAATTTTTCGAATCCCCAGAGTTCGGCCCCATACAATGCTGAGCCCACTATCTTGTGATCATATATCTGGAGTGGGGCTGCTACTGGTTTGGTCTGGAAGGTCTTATGCTCCTTAATCAGGCCCCAGTAGTCTGCTTCTGCTGAAGAATCCGCTTCATGATGTGATGCTTCCAGGCCATTTCCTCGAAGAGAGTGACACCCAAATAATCAAAGATAGTCACTCTCTCGAGGAGAATCCCCCCAATATCAATTTACCTTTAAACGATTTATGGGGATTCAACATTAGGAGTTTGGTCTTCGAGGTGTTAACCTCCAAGCCTCTTATTCCACAAAAGGCCTCGAAGCGATCTAAAAGCAGTTGCAGTCCGCTAGGGGTCTTAGAGACTATCAACGTATCATCAGCAAACAATAAAGTTGTTACTTTGACTCCCCCTAGAGTAGGAGCATCAGCAGGAACGTCAGTAAGATATTGGACTACTCCATTTAGAAAAAGTGAAAAAAGAGTAGGAGCCACTACGCAGCCCTGTGAACCCCCCTATTGACTCTAATCGGGTCTATCAATTGTCCTTGGCTACCCCAACTAACCCTTGCGTAGTTGTCCTCATGGAGACGAACAACCAATGCAAGAATCTCAGAGCTGAGGCCCATCTCCTTTAAAAGGCACCATAGTTTGTGCCTAGGGATGAGGTCAAATGCAGACTTTAAGTAGATGAATGCTTTGTACAGACTTCCCTGTTCAATAGTCACAGTTTTCCAGGCCAATAGGAGGAACCAAAAAACCTGGTCGATAGTGCTGATTCTCCGTCTAATCCCTGCTTGGAAGGAGGACAAGATGTTATTGTCTCCCATCCAAGTCATAATCTTCATATGAAGTGCGCGGGCAAAGATCTTTTGAGCACTATCAATCAGGCTAATAGGCCTGTAGTTGGAGGGGAGTGAACGGTCACCCTTCTCGAAAACCGGAATCACCTCAGCTCCCTTCCAAGAAGATGGTATTGGTGCGCCTGCGGCAATTCCATTGGCTGGTACCAAGATATATCTGGACCAGTTCTCGATGGCTTTAAGAATGACATCGCCAGGAATACCGTCAGGCCCTGGGACTTTATTCCTAATGACAGAATTAATGCTGTACGTGATTTTGGCTAAGGAGAAAATCCCATTAGTCTGGGGACAGGTATAGTCAGGAATGGGGGCCTCCCTAGCAAAATCCCTAGATCCAATATATAATACAAAGAAGTGATCATGCCAGGTGGCAATGGCAATGTTGTTAATGGGTGGCCTCGTTCTTTCTGCGTCTCCCCTAGTGATTAAAAGCCAAAACCGTTGTGAATCATTCCCCTGGCAAGCATTGCTAATCTGTAGCCATCGATTCTCTTTCCATTCCTTTTTTGCTCTGGCCCAAGCTGTCTTATAAGATCTCCTAGTTTCTCTTAATTCCACCACATTATTTCCTCTAACTGCGGTGGCCAGTTTCATCTGAGGTTCCTACACTCCTGGTTAAACCAGGAGGACTGCGGCCTGATGATTTTTGAGGTACCGTGCGACCGTTGCGGTGTTCTAAAATGAGATGCCAATTGATTAAAAAGGTGTGTATGACAAGCCGTAATCTTAGGAGAGCCACCCTGATGCTCAAATAAACTATATATCTCTCTGGTGCTGTCTAAGAGATTACATTTAATTACTTCTAATTTCCCAGTGTCCATAGCTACACGAGCACATTTGAGATGCCTGTTGTCATTGGTTGGACATACCTCCTTAGTTGAGAGAGTTGAACTTGGGAGGCTAGAGTTTTTGGCCCAGGGTGATATCAAATAAAACTCAAGAGGATTGTGGTCGCTGTCAGTAGTAGACCCCACAGCCATGTCAATCACTCCAGGCCACAATCTCACATCTAACAGGAAGTAAACAATGCAGCTCGTATTAGTAGTTCTATTGTAGGTGTTTGCCCCCGTCTTATCAGATTTAGTGCGGCCATTGAGGGCCCTTAGGCCATGCTCAAGGGTTAGAGCATGAAGCTGCAACGCTGTTCGGGTCAATTTTTTGATGGGTGGCAGATCAAGAGGGGGGACAAGCCACAGCTCAACTTCCTTCCCAATATCACATATATCTTCCTTATCTAGGGGTTCAAAGGTGACATTAAAGTCACCTGCTATAATTAATGGCGTCTGAGAATCCCTATCGTCAAGACAATCTTCCAACACTTGTAGAGTAGGTGATCTGCAGCCAGCCTTGGTACCTCGGACATAGACATTAAAAAGGTCTACCCCTAAACCATTCCTACCCCTAATTTGTATTGCTAGTATGTCAGGACTATTGGTCTTAAGCTCACAAATAGTGCATTGGAGCACAATTTTTACCCAGATCGGCAATACCCCAGCATGTTGACCTGGTCTGCTGGTAATTGCTGGACAATGGAACGTGCTATAGCTGGGAATAAAAACAGGGGAAGTAGACCAGGTTTCCTGAAGGATACAAATATCCTATTGTTTGATATATTGGATCCAGTGGGCAAGTGGCACCTTTGACCTCACTCCAGCCACCTTCCATGATAGTAGGCTACGTTTTGGGGGTGGTCCTCGGTCAGCTGGATGGGAAAGCTGGTTCCCATCCATAACATTCCCTATTTGATTTATAGATAAAAGGAAAATGGCAGTGGTTAAAAGAACAGGTCAGCACCTCCGTCTCTGTCTTATCCCAGTATTGTAGCAGTACTTAATTTAATAGGTGTGCTCAATGTAGAACACCGTGCCATCTATCGGTGTCCGTCCTATATACAGAAAGGAATAATCTTTCCCATATATAATACAAACAAATATCAATTACAGAGCACAACCAATAGCATGTCTCATTATCTGACTTAATAGTCAGAATGGTTTTAATAAACCCAAATGAAGATACAGTACAGAAAAAAGAAAAAAGAGTAACAAATGTCAATAACAATTTAGTCAACAAATGGAAGATCCATTGGAGTCTTGATGTAGATGACTCAAGGTACAAGATGGATGAGCAGACAGCCGTCACGTGTTTCGTCGTATAAGTACGACTTTTTCAAGGCTGTAGAAACAATGTACAAACGTTTGACTTCCCATATATGACATCCAAATTATAAAAATACAAATCTTAGTACAAATATAACTAAAATTAGAACAATGCAACATCTATTGTAGACCAGCTGAGACATATCATGTTTACCTAAAAACTAGAAAATGGTGCTATGGCAACCATTTTTCAAAGTGTTACCATCACCTACAACGTGAGAAAAGAATCTAACACCCTGCCATCTGAGAGGCATAGTTGATATGAACAATCCTTTATTGAAAATTAAGGTTTATTGCAAGCAAACCAAAACAAAACAACGTGAGAAAGCGTGAGAAAGAACATGAAAAAACGTGCATAGAACATGGAAAACCAAGTTAGGAAAGTAAATAGAGCCCAAGAATAAAACAATAAGTTTATATAAAATTAATTAACCAGGTAAGGAATTCACTCATGTTTTAGATAGAAAAAGAAGAGGACTGAATGAGAATAAAAAGAGAAATACCTCGCAATAGTTTTAACAGTCGCTCGAAATATTCTTCTGCTACTAGACCCCGTGCAGTTTTCGGGGGATCTCAAACGAACTGAGTCAAAACGAAAATTTGAAAGTATTTATATATAATATATAGTAAACCTATTGACTGTCACTGTATAACAAAAGACTTACTGAAACAATGTTAGTAAACACGTCGTACTTGAGCAAAACCAAGGCAACATAGAAACAATCCAACAGGAACTACATTGTCACAAGTGCACTCTGTTGTTTTTACCAAATAATATAAAGCTGTGCACACTAATTCATTTCTAGATGCTCAATGTTGTTAACAAGTCGTTCTAGGTTTAAGACTATCACCTCAAAAACACCACATTCGAGATTAAATAAGTAAAAGCTAGTACTCGCCGAAGGTATAAATGGAAACATACCTAAAAAACAATCACAACGACGCCAAACGATCCTCTTAACGTTGCAAGGTATCCAAAGTAAAATATTCAGATTAGGCAAGGTCCTATGTTCTGTAACAACCAAAAGAACCACTTCGAATGGAAAATTCAAATAGACCACAGAACTTAATATACAAAAGTTAGTCAGATGTTTACATGACTATTTATAAACATAAAAGTAATAGTGGGCACGTATTATAAGAAACAAACGAGAAAAATAGAAATATGATGCAAGTTTATAAATAACTATTAGGCCCCAAATAAAACATTCTATGTCAATGCCTACTCTATCAATATTCAATTTGTAATAATCATGTCTTTACTGCACAGAAACACTGGCGTGCTACACATTGTTAATGTGTTTTACAGGGTCGAGTCTAGAGCGACCTATAGGGAGATTGTGGGATTATATAAGCCACATCTAACTAAAAAAGAAGATCATAGAGCAAAAGTCAATCATACTGCAAATGCAAAAACTATGTTACTATTTAACAAGTAGAGAAATGTCTGTGATAGCCCAAATTGTTATTTCTAATAAGTATAAGGCATGATTAAAAAGTCATTAGTAAGAAAATGCCTACCTGATGTAGTATAAAAGTACGTATATTCGTGTAGGATTTAAGTATAAATCGAAGGCTTGTAATTAAAATTCCCAAGGTCCCATCATACGATGGTGAGAGACCCGAACACCTACAAAATGAATTAAGAATTTCCTAACATATTCATTTAACAAGAGAAGCTGTCAACAAGTTTACTTGTCTGAAAAGAATTAAGAACGGGCAAGTTGCCCATTTATTAAAATTGCAAAACATTTGCGCCCGCATGTAATCACTTTATGTCTAGAAAGAGTCAATTCAATAAAGTTGCAAAAAGTGCACCCTCACGTAGTCTCATCTTATCTTAAGGCAAGGAAGAAAAACAAATGAACTATTCTGTAACATTACAAAGTTTGTGCCTGGACGATATTGCTGTAACAGGAGCATACGGACATACCTTCATCATACTCCGCGCATCGCGTTCTCCAAAAATGGCGTCCAAGATTCGTACAGCCTATCACTTTTCCATATATACCACACCTGAGCGTCCACACGTTACGAGTTACGTTACGTCTAAAGCAAGCAATCACATGATGCTTGTAGGAAAGGCAGGGGAATGTAGAAATCAAAAGGTGGCTCCATCTTAAAGCTGTAAAGGCGTTCAAAAACGAGTACGGGAAAAAAGAAGAATCGGAAAAATAGTTATACCATTATGCAATCTAGATTGCAAATTGGGTTTCGTTTATAAAGAAGTCCGAACGAATACACTAAGATCTAATTTAAAAAACATATCTAACAATTTGAAAATTAAAGAGGTAAATAGCGATTTGTCAACAGCAAACAAAATCATTTCTAAATTGGTATCTGCACACCCCCAGTTGTCGAAAAAAATCTACTGGCAAATCGTGTCAGCGGAAGTTAATATATGTAAGCTGTTGCCCATACACTAAGGGACTCGTAATAGTTCAATTATTACAAGGATGCATATAACGAGAGAGTGCAACCATATGTTGATCTATTGATCTTTACTCAAGAATCTATAAAATGAGAGCTAGAAATAGAAAGGTAGAACCCAACCACCATTTCAATATAGTTAGGGTGTAAGATCGGGCGTGCCTAATATATTGCATGTCCTAATACTCCGTATCAATATACAGCTTAGCATTTTCCTATGCATATATTAAGCATCAACAGCAGTACATTTTCCGGTAGTAAGTATAACATCACAATGCGATAGAGTTATAATAGCACAGTATGTCCCACATCCCAAGAAAGTCTACCATTGCTCTCATAAACATTCCATGTCATAATCGGTTTAGATGATATTATGGTTTAGACCAAGCCTCCCATTTTCTATATTTCAAAACCCAGAGATTGTAACATGTTACGGTTCTCACATCTGCATTCTTTGTAAGCATCCTAATGGTAGCATTACATAGGGTGCAAATATCCTAAAATGTTAAAAATATTTTCTATCACATATATAATGATAATCTGGATACTACATAGTCACTTAGTGAAACATGTAATATAGTTATTCAGTACGAAACCCGCAGACTAGTATCTAAGTGGCAATGTTTCTTAAGAGAAAAATATCTTAAAATATTATATTTTTCATCACATACAATATGGTAGTACCAATCAAACAAATTCAATAACAAAGCATGGAGTACAATTGTTTGAAACAACATACATGAACCATCATCTATAGATATCCTCAACAATTAGAAGATATTTTTGGGGGGGTCATCCTCACATTAGCAACATGTAGATCGTTATCATCTTGATAAGTACATTCATACTCTAATCCTGATACAGGTATTCAGCATCTCATAACAATTGTACCCATGAAGTGGGTACTACAGATCTTAATCTCTCAGAAAAACTGACAGCTCCCTGTCAGTATTAAGACCATATTCAACTGCTCTTAGTCTGTTTATCCAAGTTGCTTCCAACTTACGTAGGCAGTGTGTTCTATCTCCTCCCCTTGGATTATCAAAGGCAGTTTCAATTCCATGAAATCTTACCCGGGGCAATTCAGCTGAACCATGAATTGAATTAAGATGAATGGCCATGGGGTACATAGGATTGTTATTTCTAATTGCCCTAATATGCTCTTGTAGTCTCTCTTTCATCGGTCGAATCGTACTACCGATGTAGATTTTTCCACATGGGCAAATAATACAATACACTAAAAATTTGGTGTTACAGTTCATGAATGTCTTAATTGTATATGTAGTTTGTGTATTGTATTTAAAATCTTTCTTTTTGTCACATGCAAATTGGCAAACATTACAGTGCCCACATTTGTAGAAACCCACCGAAGGTGTTCCCAACCAATGAGTAGGCTTCTTGTTGCGATGCGGATTGTAGAAACTAGGACAGAGGACATTTCGCAATGTCTGTCCACGTTTAAAAATAATGCTCGGTTTCGCTGGTAAAACCTCACTTACAGTTAGATCTAGATGTAGTACATGCCAATGTTTGTTTAGAAGTTTGTACAATACATGGCTTGCAGAATTGTATGGTGTAATTAGTGAGATTTTGTCTTTGAATTTGGTCCCCCGTTTTGTCTTTGCCTGATTTTTCAATAGTTTAGACCTATTTAGTCCCAAAGCTTTTGTTTTAGCTGCATTGAGAACCTTCGGGTCATACCCTCTGGAACTGAATCTAGCAATGGCGTGTTCCATTTCCTCTTGGAACTTGTCGCTCTCGCTACAGTTGCGTCTTATTCGGGTTAGTTCACCCAGAGGAATGGAAGCCACCTGAGATTTGGGATGTGCTGTCTCTGCGTGCAATACTGAGTTGCACGCTGTTGGTTTCCTAAATAGGGTGGACAAGATAGAGCCCCCTTTGCAATACAGTTTCAAATCCATTGTTCCATTCGTGGGTAAAGGTAATGTTGCAATTATTAGAATTGAGAAAGGTACAAAATTCCTGCAATAGGTCATTGCTTGCTGTCCAAATCATTAGAATATCGTCAATGTACCTGCCCCAATAAAGTACATGTTCCATCAAGGGTGCAGGACACTTAGACCAGATGTACAGTTTTTCTAGCCATCCCATGAAAAGGTTTGCTATAGATGGGGAGAATTTTGATCCCATGGCAACACCTTGGTGTTGCTTATACCAGGTGTCATTGTGTATGAATACATTATTCTCTAGAACTAAGGTAATCATTTCTAATAGCATCTCCGTATGCTCCCAAAATGAGGCATCCCTGCTGGCTAAAAAATGTCTTACTGCCTCTAACCCCAAATTTGTGGGTATTGAAGTATACAAGGAGGCGATGTCTAGTGTGACAAAACAACATTCTTCCGTCCATACAAAGTCACTTAACTGATTCAGCAATTCCTTCGTATCTAAAACAAAGGAAGGTAAGTTCTTTACCAAAGGTTGTAGAAATTGGTCTATGTATTCGGAGACATGCTCCGTAGCTGAACAAATACCTGAGATAATTGGCCTTCCCGGAGGGAAGACCCCGGACTTATGGATCTTAGGTAAGACATATAGGCACGCAGCCACCGGATATTGAACAAAAAGATATTTGTATTCTAGATCATTGATAAGCCCCCGTTCTCTCCATTTCTTGAGATGTATCTCAATTTTAGCAGTGATATCTTTCATAGGATTAGATGTTAATTTAACATAGGCATTGATGTCTGAGAGTTGTCGATCGATTTCTGCTAGGTAATCCTGTGTGTCCATCAGCACTAGATTTCCCCCTTTGTCTGCTTCCTTCACAATTACTTCGGGAAGCCGTTTCAAATTTAGTAGTGCTCTCCTCTCCCCCTTGTAAGATTGTCAATTTTGTTAAGGTATTGGGAAGAAAAGGAATCCTCCCATTGAAAGAGGTCAGTCGTTACTAAACGATAAAAGGTGTCAACAACATTATCATTTCCTAGTATTGGTTGAAAAGTTGATTTAGGCCTAAGGCCACTGTCTAGACCTAAATTTGTAGATATGTTCAAATCGTGCGTTAGTTGTGCCATTGAAGGAACATTAATTTCATCTTCTGTAAGTGAAACTAGTGTTCTTATGTTGTATAATTCCTGAATGGTTCTATTACAGCATGTTATTAAACCCGGATCTTGTGGTTTAACATAATTGGGGTTTAGTGCAAAGAATTTTTTAAGTTTCATCTTACGAACAAATTTAAACATGTCTGTGAGAAGTTGGCCTGGCATATGCTGTCCACTAATTATAGTGGGCACCTTGCACCAGTCCAAACAACCCCTTATTGGAGATAGGTTAAAGACAACCTTATTGAAAGCTATCCTAGTGGTAGCTATGGAGAGCAGCCTTCAGGCTAAGTCTTGAAGGAATGTAAAGCAGCTTGTTTTACCAGTCTATAATCTCTTGAGTGACCAAATGAAAGAGCACCACACCAGGTATATATTCAAAATATATGTATTTATTGCTAAACACACCCCTCTAGTCTCTTTATGAGGCTAGAGTTCGAAGTACATAAGTTAGAAGTTATTTAAACACAGTAATAGCACAAATACACGTTTGGGCCCTAGGGGCGTACCAAACCATATACCAATAAAGTGGTATAAGAACCACGACTGAACTAGACACTAGGCCTAGAGCCTCTAGAAGTGCTTGGACCACAAGGAACCACCCAAGGTAGTGACACAGGGGACCCACGGGGGACGCGTGCAGTGTAAATACAGAACCGCGATACGCCGTTGACTTCTATGGAGAAAGTCGCGATCAGGAAATTAGAGAAAAGGGACACTTAAAGGAGGACTTGGAGCAAACCCTTTGAGAACTAGTACTTTGAAGAGTCTCTACCCACGGGAGCACCGGAGTACTCGTGTTACCTCACCCAGGGAAGCCGGGTGCATAGGTGCCTTTCGGGGTCGGGTTTCGTCGTCGATTTGAATGGCGATCTGCTGCAAAGTGCTGCTGGCGACCAAGTGGAAAGTGTCCGGGTGGATCCAAGAGTGGATCGGAGATCTGAAGAACCTGAAAGCAGAGGGGACAGAGTCTGGGTCACTAGCCAGTGACCAGGAAGGCGATGGACAGATGCCCACCGATGTCGAGTGCTTCAGGTGCGTTGACAGTCGTCTTGACTCTTCAGCCACGAGGTCCAGGAGGCGTTGTCGGCGACCAGGAGCAGGATTCGGGCTAGTACACGATGTCTGTCGAGTGCTGAGGTGTCGGCGACCGGATTGGACCCAACAAGCCTTGGCAACGGCAAGTCTCGATGAAGATGTAGATCGTCGATGGTGCAGACCAGCAAGGTCTGGGGAACTCACCCAGCAAGGGTAAGTGAGGGCAGGCCTGGAACAACCAGGATGCCAAGGAAGAAAAAGATTGGCCTTCGTTAAGGGCTACTAGCCAACGGGCTAGCAACCGCAAAGGAGCCTCGAGACGTCGCACGTGGATCTGGCTCACAGGACACTCATGGAGTGGAGGCCAGTGATCTTCGGTGCAGTTGGTGCTGGAGGCTAGGGCTACTCGGAGCCCAAAGCACGACTTCTTGGGAGACCCAGAAGAGGATGCACTTGCAAATGTGCTTGGTGTCCAGGGGTCACGGTCTCACGTCACCCACGATAGCTACGGGCCTCAGCTTTGCTGGGGACTCAGGGTAGCCTCGGGGAAGTCTGAGAATCCACCTCTGGTGATGCGATGACTTCGGCGTCCGACGGGAGCTTCAGAAATGCGAACCGGACAGATGCTTCTTTGGTGCCTGCCAAGCAGGGGAGTCACTCCTTGACCCCAAGGGAGATTCTTCTGTCCTCTAATCGTGAGTAGAGCGTCGAAGGTCCAGGATTCTGTTTCAGAGTTTCGTCCAGGGATAATCTAAAGTCCTAAGGACTGGGTTCCTATACTTATACCAAGTTTAGGGGTTGGACTACTCTGTGGCCCCACCTATGGGTGGGTCAGGGCAGAGGGGTGGCTACACCCCTTTCCCTTTGTCCAGTTCGCGCCAAAGCAGGGGCTGCAAGCCCCTGATCCGGTTTGAACTGGGGTATGCACAGGGACACCAAATGTGCCCCCAGTGCAGGACTTCAAAGCACCCGAAAGTGCTCCCGCCCAGCCCCAATACACATTATCCTGTCTGGGGAGGTGGTCACACCTCCCTGGGACAGGAAACCTATTGTCCAGGCCTCCCCTGCCGGAGTTTCGTCCAGCAGCAGGAGGCCAGACTCGTGTCTGTGGCAGCAGCATCCATTTTGTGATGCCAGGGCTTTGGAAAGAAGTTACCGGGCTAGCCAGAGTTAACATGTCTTTCCCTCTAGAAGGGTGGAATGCTACCCCCGCTGCCAGAATTGGCGGGGGTAGTATTCCAAGATGTTTGACACCAAACACGACATGTTTAGGTGCAGCCATTCCAAAGTTAGCATTTAACGCGAGGTTATAATGCGCTTAAGAGTATATGGTCAGGCTGCACTACAAACAGCATCAGAGAAGGGTCTCCGAATGCTGCAGAGGGGCCCTGCTCATGCAGGGGCACCCTCTCACATAGGAACCATGCACTCTGCCTTTAGGATTGATAAGGCCTGCCTTAGGAGTGACTTATAGGTTTATATGTGTGTATGTATTTAGTGATATAGGTAACCTATATCACAGTAAGGGGTGCATGCACCATCTTACTCAGGCTGCAGTAGCAGACCTGTGGTGTCAGTTTGGATGGCCTTCCAGGGGTGGCATAATACATGCTGCAGCCCCTGGTAGGCCTCTGAGGTACCTATGCCCTTGGTACATAGTATACCATATACTAGGGACTTATAAGGGCACTCCAGATTCCAATCAGTGATGTGCCTAAGGCACATGGAAACCATTTTAGAGAGGAAGCAGCTAGGCTGGGGTTCTGATTAGCAGGGCCCCAGCCAGACTAATGTCGAAAAACAGTGAAGCATCAGCAAAAAGTGGGGGCACCCATGTGAAGCAGATCCTACTCTCCTACACAACCCCCCCCAAACGTAGGGACATTAAACTAACCTTGCCCAGTTAAGTCTTCATGTTCTAAGTGGAAGTACCTAGAGAGTCCATCTGCATTGGCATGGTTACTCCCAGGTCTATGTTCCACTGTAAAGTCCATCCCCTGTAGGGAAATGGACCACCTAAGCAGTTTGGGGTTTTCACCCTTCATTTGTTTTAGCCATAAGAGGGGCTTATGGTCTGTCTGAACCAGGAAGTGTGTACCAAACAAGTATGGCCTCAACTTCTTCAGAGCCCAGACCACAGCAAAGGCCTCCCTCTCTATGGCTGACCAACGTTTCTCTCTAGGGGTCAGCCTTCTGCTAATGAAAGCTACTGGCTGATCCTGACCTTCTTCATTCAATTGTGACAGTACAGCCCCTACCCCCAATTCAGATGCATCAGTTTGAACAATGAACTTCTTGGAGTAATCAGGACTCTGTAGAATGGGAGCAGTGCACATGGCCTGCTTCAGGTCATCAAATGCCTTTTGACAGCTAGCTGTCCACTGAACCTTTTTGGGCATTTTCTTAGAAGTTAAGTCATTCAGGGGTGTCACTATGGATCCATACCCCTTGACAAATCTCCTATAGTACCCAGTCAGGCCTAAGAAGGCTCTCACCTGAGTCTGGGTAGTGGGAGCAGTCCAGTCCATGATAGTCTGGATCTTGCTCTGCAAAGGTTGAACCTGGCCTCCACCCACAAGGTGGCCCAGGTACACAACCTGACTCTGCCCTATCTGGCACTTAGTGGCCTTGATAGTCAGGCCTGCCTTTTGCAGGGCCTGTAAAACATTCCTGAGGTGGACCAGGTGATCCTCCCAGGTGGAGCTAAAGACAGCAATATCATCTAGATAAGCTGCACTATAGGCTTCCAGACCTGTGAGAACTGTATTCACCAACCTCTGGAAAGTGGCAGGTGCATTCTTCAGACCAAAGGGCATCACCACAAATTGATAATGCCCA
The DNA here is from genome assembly GCA_963921515.1 of Calotriton arnoldi. Lineage (NCBI taxonomy): Eukaryota > Metazoa > Chordata > Amphibia > Caudata > Salamandridae > Calotriton > Calotriton arnoldi. The sequence goes on from CAWUFW010007190.1 coordinate 104,564, forward strand.
CTAGGGGTTGAGAATGCTGTTTTGGGCTTTGCAGTATCAGCTAGTCTGATCTGCCAGTAGCCAGCTGTCAAGTCAAATGTGCTGAGATATTTGGCTGAGGCCAAAGTATCTATGAGCTCATCTGCCCTTGGTATTGGATGGGCATCAGTCCTAGTGACTGCATTGAGACCCCTGTAGTCCACACAAAACCTCATCTCTCTTTTTCCACCACTGGTGTGAGGTTTTGGCACAAGGACCACTGGACTAGCCCAAGGGCTATCTGAGGGTTCAATAACTCCCAACTCCAACATTTTCTGGACTTCAGTCCTGATACAGTCCCTGACATGGTCAGGTTGCCTATAAATCTTATTTTTAATAGGCAGACTGTCCCCAGTGTCCACTTCATGAGTGCACCAGGTGGTCTGACCGGGTGTCAGTGAAAACATGTGTCTAAACTGATTGAGAACCTGTCTACAATCAGTTTGTTGCTGGGTAGTGAGGCTGCCTGCCAAGGCTACACCATCTACTGACCCATCGTCAGGGTTCTGTGAGAGCAGGTCAGGGAGTGGGTCACTCTCTTCCTCCTGCCCTTCATCAGTAGCCATGAGCAAGCCCATGTCTGCCCTGTCCACATATGGTTTTAACCTGTTGACATGGAGAACCCTGTGGGGACTCCTGGGTGTTCCTAGGTCTACCAAGTAGGTAACCTCACCCTTCTGCTCAACAATAGTGTGGGGTCCACTCCATTTGTCTTGGAGAGCTGCTGGGGCCACTGGCTCCAACACCCACACCTTCTGTCCTGGCTGGTAAACAGTCAGAACAGCCTTTTGGTCATGCCAGGCCTTTTGAAGTTCCTGGCTAGCCTCAAGGTTTTTGGTTGCCTTTTTCATATACTCAGCCATCCGGGAGCGGAGACCAAGTACATAGTCCACTATGTCTTGCTTTGGGGGCTTGAGAGGTAACTCCCATCCTTCCTTCACCAAGCACAGTGGACCCCTCACAGGGTGGCCAAACAGAAGTTCAAAAGGGCTGTAACCAACCCCCTTCTGAGGCACCTCCCTATATGCAAATAAAAGGCAGGGCAAGAGTATGTCCCATCTTCGCCTAAGCTTTTCTGGGAGCCCTTTAATCATGCCCTTCAAGGTTTTGTTGAACCTCTCAACTAAACCATTGCATTGTGGGTGATAGGGTGTGGTGAACTTATAAGTCACTCCACACTCCTTCCACATTGCTTTTAAGTACCCAGACATGAAGTTAGCACCCCTGTCTGATACTACCTCCTTAGGAAAGCCCACTCTTGAGAAAATTCCCAGGAGGGCCCTTGCCACCACAGGTGCTGTAGTGGTCCTGAGGGGAATAGCTTCTGGGTACCTGGTGGCATGATCCACTACCACCAGGATAAACCTGTGCCCAGATGCTGTTTGGGGATCCATGGGACCAACAATGTCAATCCCTACCCTTTCAAAGGGCACCCCCACCACAGGTAGTGGTATCAGGGGGCCTTTGTAGTGCCACCTGCCTTGCCACTGGCCTGGCAGGTTACACAGGAGCGTCAAAACTCCTTGGTGTCTTCAGACATGTGGGGCCAGTGAAAGTGAGGGACAATTCTGTCCCAAGTCTTGTTCTGGCCCAGGTGACCTGCCAAGGGAATATCATGGGCTAGGGTCAATAGGAAGCCCCTGAACTTCAGAGGTATAACCAACCTCCTGGTAGCACCAGGCTTGGGGTCTCTACTCTCTGAGTACAGGAGTCCATCATCCCAATACACTGTATGGGGACCACTAGCTTTCCCAGCAGCCTCAGCAGCAGCTTGCTGTCTGAGGGGTTCAAGGGAGGGGCAGCTCTGCTGCTCCTGGCTCAGATCTGCCCTAGAAGGTCCCCCTGTCCCCAAGAACTCAACCTGGTCAGGTTCAAGTTCCTCTGGGACAGTTCCTTCTTCAGGACTGAGATCATCCCCCTCAAGGGACTGATCTTCCTCCTGAGCCAAGGGGGAAGGCACTGCCTTAACCCTACTAAGCCTCCTCTTGGAAGGCACTTGGTCCATTCTTCCAGAATCCAAGGCCTGTTCAGTGCTAGACATTTTGGCTTGTGACCTGGTCACAGCAAACACATCTGCAGGGATCCCCAGCATTTCTGCATGGGTCCTGAGCTCCACTTCTGCCCAAGCAGAAGTCTCTAAGTCATTGCCAAGCAAGCATTCGACTGGTAGGTTTGCACTCACCACAACCTTCTTAAGGCCAGTTACCCCTCCCCAGGAGAAGTTAACAACTGCCAGAGTATGGTCTGTTCTGACATTGCTAGCATTGGTCACTTGGTACATCTCACCAAGTATAACTTGCCCAAGATTCACAAGGTCTTGTGTCACCATTGTGACACTTGCCCCTGTGTCCCTAAATGCCAAAGCCTCACGTCCATTGATTAAAGGCTGTTGTCTGTACTTGCCCAGATTACTGGGACTCACAGAGGAGGTCACATCCATGCCTCCATCACAGACTAACACAGCCTGAGTCAGTTCTCTGACTAGGTCAGAGCCCAACTCAGTACCGAGGGTGAACCCTACTAAACGCTTGGCTGGAGCACTCCCACCAACTGTAACTGTACTAGGGGGAACAGGTGCCTTAGGGGCATTGGTGGGTGCTGGACTTGAGTCTTTGGACTTGGTGCAATCACTGGTCCAGTGGGTCTTTTGCTTACAGACCTTGCACCATGGTTTTCTTTGGCCTTTCCCTTTTGTAGACTGTGAATCCCCACCTGAAGAAGATTTTTGGGGGCCTGATGAAGACTTTTGATCTTTACCCTTCTCCCCACCCTTTTCAGAGTTCTTAGCATCTTGCTTCTTGGTTTCCCCACCTTGGTTCTGTACCTTCTGCTTCACCCTGGTTCTGACCCATTTGTCTGCCTTCTTTCCCAATTCTTGGGGAGAGGTCAGATCAGAGTCTACCAGGTATTGATGCAACAGCTGATTTTGACAGTTATTAAGAATCTGCTCCCTCATTATCAGATTGTACAATCCTGAGAAGTCACACACCTTACTGCCCATCAACCAGCCTTCCAGAGCCTTGGCAGAACAATCCACATAGTCTACCCAGTCTTGAGTCTGTGCTTTTGGGGTATCTCTGAACTTCAACCTGTACTGTTCAGTGGTTAGGCCAAACCCATCAATAAGAGCACTCTTCAAGACCTTGTAATTATCAGCATCCTCCTCTCTAACAGTGAGGAGCTTATCTCTACCTTTGTCTGCAAAGGAGAGCCACAAGATTGCTGCCCACTGCTCCTGAGGGACCTTCTGTACTTTACAGGCCCTCTCTAGAGCAGTTATCCACTTGTGGATGTCATCCCCATTCTGATAAGGAGGGACAATCTTGCTCAGGTTCCTATGGTCATAGGACCTTTCCCTATCTCTAGGGACATGGCTGCCACCATGGGACTCTAGTCCCAACTTTCTTTTCTCTCTAAAGAGATCTAGGGACTCCCTGTCTAAGGCTACTTGCTTCCTTCTGAGTTCAAGCTGAGCTTCCTCATATTGAATCAGCCTTGTTCTCCTCTCATGAGAGGATTCCCTCCTATGAGATGAGACAGAGCTCCCTATTGAGGTGCCAGAGTGGTTAGACTCCTGAGAAGGAGATCTAGACTTTCTGGGCACACTCTTAATCCTTCCTGGGGGACAAAGAGGGCATCATTCTGATCATCCTCTTCATCTTCCTCAGGAGGGATTGGGTTATCCAGGTCAGGGTCATTTTCACCCTCCTGGCCAGTTTCAGAGGGGGGCTGGGGGTATTTCTACCCCTGGTCCCATCCTCATCTTCTGCCCCACCCTCAGCTCCTACCCCTTCAGTCCCCAAGGGCTTACTAAGGTCATAAGCCACCAACAACTCTTTAAGGTGTTGGGTGGTGGGACTTTGGCCTGTCCTTATTTTTCTCAAGTTACATAATGCTCTCAATTCCAAGAATGGGAGTGTATCATACTTGGAGGGTGGAAGCTCAGTGGCTTCCTGCAAGGATTCTTTAGATCCTACCCTTAAAGACATTACTAGTGTGGTGTGGTGTATGCACTACCTACTCTAGTGTGGCCTACTAAACTCTCTTGAGTTGTAGAAAGGGTGTGCTATCCCTTAACACACAACTCTAAGTTCAGTAGAACTTACTGTATTCTAAGCTTAAATTATATGTACCTTAGGTACCTTTAGTGGTTTTCAGTTGATCAATTCAATTGAGATTATCTGGTAAAACAATAGCAAGCTGGAATCCCACACGCTGCACACCAATGTGAGAAGTTGGCCTGGCATATGCTGTCCACTAATTATAGTGGGCACCTTGCACCAGTCCAAACAACCCCTTATTGGAGATAGGTTAAAGACAACCTTATTGAAAGCTATCCTAGTGGTAGCTATGGAGAGCAGCCTTCAGGCTAAGTCTTGAAGGAATGTAAAGCAGCTTGTTTTACCAGTCTATAATCTCTTGAGTGACCAAATGAAAGAGCACCACATCAGGTATATATTCAAAATATATGTATTTATTGCTAAACACACCCCTCTAGTCTCTTTATGAGGCTAGAGTTCGAAGTACATAAGTTAGAAGTTATTTAAACACAGTAATAGCACAAATACACGTTTGGGCCCTAGGGGCGTACCAAACCATATACCAATAAAGTGGTATAAGAACCACGACTGAACTAGACACTAGGCCTAGAGCCTCTAGAAGTGCTTGGACCACAAGGAACCACCCAAGGTAGTGACACAGGGGACCCACGGGGGACGCGTGCAGTGTAAATACACAACCGCGATACGCCGTTGACTTCTATGGAGAAAGTCGCGATCAGGAAATTAAAGAAAAGGGACACTTAAAGGAGGACTTGGAGCAAACCCTTTGAGAACTAGTACTTTGAAGAGTCTCTACCCACGGGAGCACCGGAGTACTCGTGTTACCTCACCCAGGGAAGCCGGGTGCATAGGTGCCTTTCGGGGTCGGGTTTCGTCGTCGATTTGAATGGCGATCTGCTGCAAAGTGCTGCTGGCGACCAAGTGGAAAGTGTCCGGGTGGATCCAAGAGTGGATCGGAGATCTGAAGAACCTGAAAGCAGAGGGGACAGAGTCTGGGTCACTAGCCAGTGACCAGGAAGGCGATGGACAGATGCCCACCGATGTCGAGTGCTTCAGGTGCGTTGACGGTCGTCTTGACTCTTCAGCCACGAGGTCCAGGAGGCGTTGTCGGCAACCAGGAGCAGGATTCAGGCTGGTACACAATGTCTGTCGAGTGCTAAGGTGTCGGCGACCGGATTGGACCCAACAAGCCTTGGCAACGGCAAGTCTTGATGAAGATGTAGATCGTCGATGGTGCAGACCAGCAAGGTCTGGGGAACTCACCCAGCGAGGGTAAGTGAGGGCAGGCCTGGAGCAACCAGGATGCCAAGTAAGAAAAAGATTGGCCTTCGTTAAGGGCTACTAGCCAACGGGCTAGCGACCGCAAAGGAGCCTCAAGACGTCGCACGTGGATCTGGCTCACAAGACACTCGTGGAGTGGAGGCCAGTGATCTTCGGTGCAGTTGGTGCTGGAGGCTAGGGCTACTCGGAGCCCAAAGCACGACTTCTTGGGAGACCCAGAAGAGGATGCACTTGCAAATGTGCTTGGTGTCCAGGGGTCACGGTCTCACGTTACCCACGATAGCTACGGGCCTCAGCTTTGCTGGGGACACAGGGTAGCCTCGGGGAAGTCTGAGAATCCACCTCTGGTGATGCGAAGACTTCGGCGTCCGACGGGAGCTTCAGAAATGCGAACCGGACAGATGCTTCTTTGGTGCCTGCCAAGCAGGGGAGTCACTCCTTGACCCCAAGGGAGATTCTTCTGTCCTCTAATCGTGAGTAGAGCGTCGAAGGTCCAGGATTCTGTTTCAGAGTTTCGTCCAGGGATAATCTAAAGTCCTAAGGACTGGGTTCCTATACTTATACCAAGTTTAGGGGTTGGACTACTCTGTGGCCCCACCTATGGGTGGGTCAGGGCAGAGGGGTGGCTAAACCCCTTTCCCTTTGTCCAGTTCGCGCCAAAGCAGGGGCTGCAAGCCCCTGATCCGGTTTGAACTGGGGTATGCACTGGGACACCAAATGTGCCCCCAGTGCAGGACTTCAAAGCACCCGAAAGTGCTCCCGCCCAGCCCCAATACACATTATCCTGTCTGGGGAGGTGGTCACACCTCCCTGGGACAGGAAACCTATTGTCCAGGCCTCCCCTGCCGGAGTTTCGTCCAGCAGCAGGAGGCCAGACTCGTGTCTGTGGCAGCAGCATCCATTTTGTGATGCCAGGGCTTTGGAAAGAAGTTACCGGGCTAGCCAGAGTTAACATGTCTTTCCCTCTAGAAGGGTGGAATGCTACCCCCGCCGCCAGAATTGGCGGGGGGTAGTATTCCAAGATGTTTGACACCAAACACGACATGTTTAGGTGCAGCCATTCCAAAGTTAGCATTTAACGCGAGGTTATAATGCGCTTAAGAGTATATGGTCAGGCTGCACTACAAACAGCATCAGAGAAGGGTCTCCGAACGCTGCAGAGGGGCCCTGCTCATGCAGGGGCACCCTCTCACATAGGAACCATGCACTCTGCCTTTAGGATTGATAAGGCCTGCCTTAGGAGTGACTTATAGGTTTATATGTGTGTATGTATTTAGTGATATAGGTAACCTATATCACAGTAAGGGGTGCATGCACCACCTTACCCAGGCTGCAGTAGCAGACCTGTGGTGTCAGTTTGGATGGCCTTCCAGGGGTGGCATAATACATGCTGCAGCCCCTGGTAGGCCTCTGAGGTACCTATGCCCTTGGTACATAGTATACCATATACTAGGGACTTATAAGGGCACTCCAGATTCCAATCAGTGATGTGCCTAAGGCACATGGAAACCATTTTAGAGAGGAAGCAGCTAGGCTGGGGTTCTGATTAGCAGGGCCCCAGCCAGACTAATGTCGAAAAACAGTGAAGCATCAGCAAAAAGTGGGGGTACCCATGTGAAGCAGATCCTACTCTCCTACACAACCCCCCCAAACGTAGGGACATTAAACTAACCTTGCCCAGTTAAGTCTTCATGTTCTAAGTGGAAGTACCTAGAGAGTCCATCTGCATTGGCATGGTTACTCCCAGGTCTATGTTCCACTGTAAAGTCCATCCCCTGTAGGGAAATGGACCACCTAAGCAGTTTGGGGTTTTCACCCTTCATTTGTTTTAGCCATAAGAGGGGCTTATGGTCTGTCTGAACCAGGAAGTGTGTACCAAACAAGTATGGCCTCAACTTCTTCAGAGCCCAGACCACAGCAAAGGCCTCCCTCTCTATGGCTGACCAACGTTTCTCTCTAGGGGTCAGCCTTCTGCTAATGAAAGCTACTGGCTGATCCTGACCTTCTTCATTCAATTGTGACAGTACAGCCCCTACCCCCAATTCAGATGCATCAGTTTGAACAATGAACTTCTTGGAGTAATCAGGACTCTGTAGAATGGGAGCAGTGCACATGGCCTGCTTCAGGTCATCAAATGCCTTTTGACAGCTAACTGTCCACTGAACCTTTTTGGGCATTTTCTTAGAAGTTAAGTCATTCAGGGGTGTCACTATTGATCCATACCCCTTGACAAATCTCCTATAGTACCCAGTCAGGCCTAAGAAGGCTCTCACCTGAGTCTGGGTAGTGGGAGCAGTCCAGTCCATGATAGTCTGGATCTTGCTCTGCAAAGGTTGAACCTGGCCTCCACCCACAAGGTGGCCCAGGTACACAACCTGACTCTGCCCTATCTGGCACTTAGTGGCCTTGATAGTCAGGCCTGCCTTTTGCAGGGCCTGTAAAACATTCCTGAGGTGGACCAGGTGATCCTCCCAGGTGGAGCTAAAGACAGCAATATCATCTAGATAAGCTGCACTATAGGCTTCCAGACCTGTGAGAACTGTATTCACCAACCTCTGGAAAGTGGCAGGTGCATTCTTCAGACCAAAGGGCATCACCACAAATTGATAATGCCCACTAGGGGTTGAGAATGCTGTTTTGGGCTTTGCAGTATCAGCTAGTCTGATCTGCCAGTAGCCAGCTGTCAAGTCAAATGTGCTGAGATATTTGGCTGAGGCCAAAGTATCTATGAGCTCATCTGCCCTTGGTATTGGATGGGCATCAGTCCTAGTGACTGCATTGAGACCCCTGTAGTCCACACAAAACCTCATCTCTCTTTTTCCACCACTGGTGTGAGGTTTTGGCACAAGGACCACTGGACTAGCCCAAGGGCTATCTGAGGGTTCAATAACTCCCAACTCCAACATTTTCTGGACTTCAGTCCTGATACAGTCCCTGACATGGTCAGGTTGCCTATAAATCTTATTTTTAATAGGCAGACTGTCCCCAGTGTCCACTTCATGAGTGCACCAGGTGGTCTGACTGGGTGTCAGTGAAAACATATGTCTAAACTGATTGAGAACCTGTCTACAATCAGTTTGTTGCTGGGTAGTGAGGCTGCCTGCCAAGGCTACACCATCTACTGACCCATCGTCAGGGTTCTGTGAGAGCAGGTCAGGGAGTGGGTCACTCTCTTCCTCCTGCCCTTCATCAGTAGCCATGAGCAAGCCCATGTCTGCCCTGTCCACATATGGTTTTAACCTGTTGACATGGAGAACCCTGTGGGGACTCCTGGGTGTTCCTAGGTCTACTAAGTAGGTAACCTCACCCTTCTGCTCAACAATAGTGTGGGGTCCACTCCATTTGTCTTGGAGAGCTGCTGGGGCCACTGGCTCCAACACCCACACCTTCTGTCCTGGCTGGTAAACAGTCAGAACAGCCTTTTGGTCATGCCAGGCCTTTTGAAGTTCCTGGCTAGCCTCAAGGTTTTTGGTTGCCTTTTTCATATACTCAGCCATCCGGGAGCGGAGACCAAGTACATAGTCCACTATGTCTTGCTTTGGGGGCTTGAGAGGTAACTCCCATCCTTCCTTCACCAAGCACAGTGGACCCCTCACAGGGTGGCCAAACAGAAGTTCAAAAGGGCTGTAACCAACCCCCTTCTGAGGCACCTCCCTATATGCAAATAAAAGGCAGGGCAAGAGTATGTCCCATCTTCGCCTAAGCTTTTCTGGGAGCCCTTTAATCATGCCCTTCAAGGTTTTGTTGAATCTCTCAACTAAACCATTGCATTGTGGGTGATAGGGTGTGGTGAACTTATAAGTCACTCCACACTCCTTCCACATTGCTTTTAAGTACCCAGACATGAAGTTAGCACCCCTGTCTGATACTACCTCCTTAGGAAAGCCCACTCTTGAGAAAATTCCCAGGAGGGCCCTTGCCACCACAGGTGCTGTAGTGGTCCTGAGGGGAATAGCTTCTGGGTACCTGGTGGCATGATCCACTACCACCAGGATAAACCTGTGCCCAGATGCTGTTTGGGGATCCATGGGACCAACAATGTCAATCCCCACCCTTTCAAAGGGCACCCCCACCACAGGTAGTGGTATCAGGGGGGCCTTTTGTAGTGCCACCTGCCTTGCCACTTGCCTGGCAGGTTACACAGGAGTGTCAAAACTCCTTGGTGTCTTCAGACATGTGGGGCCAGTGAAAGTGAGGGACAATTCTGTCCCAAGTCTTGTTCTGGCCCAGGTGACCTGCCAAGGGAATATCATGGGCTAGGGTCAATAGGAAGCCCCTGAACTTCAGAGGTATAACCAACCTCCTGGTAGCACCAGGCTTGAGGTCTCTACTCTCTGAGTACAGGAGTCCATCATCCCAATACACTGTATGGGGACCACTAGCTTTCCCAGCAGCCTCAGCAGCAGCTTGCTGTCTGAGGGGTTCAAGGGAGGGGCAGCTCTGCTGCTCCTGGCTCAGATCTGCCCTAGAAGGTCCCCCTGTCCCCAAGAACTCAACCTGGTCAGGTTCAAGTTCCTCTGGGACAGTTCCTTCTTCAGGACTGAGATCATCCCCCTCAAGGGACTGATCTTCCTCCTGAGCCAAGGGGAAGGCACTGCCTTAACCCTACTACTCCTCCTCTTGGAAGGCACTTGGTCCATTCTTCCAGAATCCAAGGCCTGTTCAGTGCTAGACATTTTGGCTTGTGACCTGGTCACAGCAAACACATCTGCAGGGATCCCCAGCATTTCTGCATGGGTCCTGAGCTCCACTTCTGCCCAAGCAGAAGTCTCTAAGTCATTGCCAAGCAAGCATTCGACTGGTAGGTTTGCACTCACCACAACCTTCTTAAGGCCAGTTACCCCTCCCCAGGAGAAGTTAACAACTGCCAGAGTATGGTCTGTTCTGACATTGCTAGCATTGGTCACTTGGTACATCTCACCAAGTATAACTTGCCCAGGATTCACAAGGTCTTGTGTCACCATTGTGACACTTGCCCCTGTGTCCCTAAATGCCAAAGCCTCACGTCCATTGATTAAAGGCTGTTGTCTGTACTTGCCCAGATTACTGGGACTCACAGAGGAGGTCACATCCATGCCTCCATCACAGACTAACACAGCCTGAGTCAGTTCTCTGACTAGGTCAGAGCCCAACTCAGTACCCAGGGTGAACCCTACTAAACCCTTGGCTGGAGCACTCCCACCAACTGTAACTGTACTAGGGGGAACAGGTGCCTTAGGGGCATTGGTGGGTGCTGGACTTGAGTCTTTGGACTTGGTGCAATCACTGGTCCAGTGGGTCTTTTGCTTACAGACCTTGCACCATGGTTTTCTTTGGCCTTTCCCTTTGGTAGACTGTGAATCCCCACCTGAAGAAGATTTTTGGGGGCCTGATGAAGACTTTTGATCTTTACCCTTCTCCCCACCCTTTTCAGAGTTCTTAGCATCTTGCTTCTTGGTTTCCCCACCTTGGTTCTGTACCTTCTGCTTCACCCTGGTTCTGACCCATTTGTCTGCCTTCTTTCCCAATTCTTGGGGAGAGGTCAGATCAGAGTCTACCAGGTATTGATGCAACAGCTGATTTTGACAGTTATTAAGAATCTGCTCCCTCATTATCAGATTGTACAATCCTGAGAAGTCACACACCTTACTGCCCATCAACCAGCCTTCCAGAGCCTTGGCAGAACAATCCACATAGTCTACCCAGTCTTGAGTCTGTGCTTTTGGGGTATCTCTGAACTTCAACCTGTACTGTTCAGTGGTTAGGCCAAACCCATCAATAAGAGCACTCTTCAAGACCTTGTAATTATCAGCATCCTCCTCTCTAACAGTGAGGAGCTTATCTCTACCTTTGTCTGCAAAGGAGAGCCACAAGATTGCTGCCCACTGCTCCTGAGGGACCTTCTGTACTTTACAGGCCCTCTCTAGAGCAGTTATCCACTTGTGGATGTCATCCCCATTCTGATAGGGAGGGACAATCTTGCTCAGGTTCCTATGGTCATAGGACCTTTCCCTATCTCTAGGGACATGGCTGCCACCATGGGACTCTAGTCCCAACTTTCTTTTCTCTCTAAAGAGATCTAGGGACTCCCTGTCTAAGGCTACTTGCTTCCTTCTGAGTTCAAGCTGAGCTTCCTCATATTGAATCAGCCTTGTTCTCCTCTCATGAGAGGATTCCCTCCTATGAGATGAGACAGAGCTCCCTATTGAGGTGCCAGAGTGGTTAGACTCCTGAGAAGGAGATCTAGACTTTCTGGGCACACTCTTAATCCTTCCTGGGGGGACAAAGAGGGCATCATTCTGATCATCCTCTTCATCTTCCTCAGGAGGGATTGGGTTATCCAGGTCAGGGTCATTTTCACCCTCCTGGCCAGTTTCAGAGGGGGGCTGGGGGTATTTCTACCCCTGGTCCCATCCTCATCTTCTGCCCCACCCTCAGCTCCTACCCCTTCAGTCCCCAAGGGCTTACTAAGGTCATAAGCCACCAACAACTCTTTAAGGTGTTGGGTGGTGGGACTTTGGCCTGTCCTTATTTTTCTCAAGTTACATAATGCTCTCAATTCCAAGAATGGGAGTGTATCATACTTGGAGGGTGGAAGCTCAGTGGCTTCCTGCAAGGATTCTTTAGATCCTACCCTTAAAGACATTACTAGTGTGGTGTGGTGTATGCACTACCTACTCTAGTGTGGCCTACTAAACTCTCTTGAGTTGTAGAAAGGGTTGTGCTATCCCTTAACACACAACTCTAAGTTCAGTAGAACTTACTGTATTCTAAGCTTAAATTATATGTACCTTAGGTACCTTTAGTGGTTTTCAGTTGATCAATTCAATTGAGATTATCTGGTAAAACAATAGCAAGCTGGAATCCCACACGCTGCACACCAATGTGAGAAGTTGGCCTGGCATATGCTGTCCACTAATTATAGTGGGCACCTTGCACCAGTCCAAACAACCCCTTATTGGAGATAGGTTAAAGACAACCTTATTGAAAGCTATCCTAGTGGTAGCTATGGAGAGCAGCCTTCAGGCTAAGTCTTGAAGGAATGTAAAGCAGCTTGTTTTACCAGTCTATAATCTCTTGAGTGACCAAATGAAAGAGCACCACATCAGGTATATATTCAAAATATATGTATTTATTGCTAAACACACCCCTCTAGTCTCTTTATGAGGCTAGAGTTCGAAGTACATAAGTTAGAAGTTATTTAAACACAGTAATAGCACAAATACACGTTTGGGCCCTAGGGGCGTACCAAACCATATACCAATAAAGTGGTATAAGAACCACGACTGAACTAGACACTAGGCCTAGAGCCTCTAGAAGTGCTTGGACCACAAGGAACCACCCAAGGTAGTGACACAGGGGACCCACGGGGGACGCGTGCAGTGTAAATACACAACCGCGATACGCCGTTGACTTCTATGGAGAAAGTCGCGATCAGGAAATTAGAGAAAAGGGACACTTAAAGGAGGACTTGGAGCAAACCCTTTGAGAACTAGTACTTTGAAGAGTCTCTACCCACGGGAGCACCGGAGTACTCGTGTTACCTCACCCAGGGAAGCCGGGTGCATAGGTGCCTTTCGGGGTCGGGTTTCGTCGTCGATTTGAATGGCGATCTGCTGCAAAGTGCTGCTGGCGACCAAGTGGAAAGTGTCCGGGTGGATCCAAGAGTGGATCGGAGATCTGAAGAACCTGAAAGCAGAGGGGACAGAGTCTGGGTCACTAGCCAGTGACCAGGAAGGCGATGGACAGATGCCCACCGATGTCGAGTGCTTCAGGTGCGTTGACGGTCGTCTTGACTCTTCAGCCACGAGGTCCAGGAGGCGTTGTCGGCAACCAGGAGCAGGATTCAGGCTGGTACACAATGTCTGTCGAGTGCTGAGGTGTCGGCGACCGGATTGGACCCAACAAGCCTTGGCAACGGCAAGTCTTGATGAAGATGTAGATCGTCGATGGTGCAGACCAACAAAGTCTGGGGAACTCACCCAGCGAGGGTAAGTGAGGGCAGGCCTGGAGCAACTAGGACGCCAAGTAAGAAAAAGATTGGCCTTTGTTAAGGGCTACTAGCCAACGGGCTAGCGACCGCAAAGGAGCCTCGAGACGTCGCACGTGGATCTGGCTCACAAGACACTCGTGGAGTGGAGGCCAGTGATCTTCGGTGCAGTTGGTGCTGGAGGCTAGGGCTACTCGGAGCCCAAAGCACGACTTCGTGGGAGACCCAGAAGAGGATGCACTTGCAAATGTGCTTGGTGTCCAGGGGTCACGGTCTCACGTCACCCACGATAGCTACGGGCCTCAGCTTTGCTGGGGACTCAGGGTAGCCTCGGGGAAGTCTGAGAATCCACCTCTGGTGATGCGATGACTTCGGCGTCCGACGGGAGCTTCAGAAATGCGAACCGGACAGATGCTTCTTTGGTGCCTGCCAAGCAGGGGAGTCACTCCTTGACCCCAAGGGAGATTCTTCTGTCCTCTAATCGTGAGTAGAGCGTCGAAGGTCCAGGATTCTGTTTCAGAGTTTCGTCCAGGGATAATCTAAAGTCCTAAGGACTGGGTTCCTATACTTATACCAAGTTTAGGGGTTGGACTACTCTGTGGCCCCACCTATGGGTGGGTCAGGGCAGAGGGGTGGCTACACCCCTTTCCCTTTGTCCAGTTTGCGCCAAAGCAGGGGCTGCAAGCCCCTGATCCGGTTTGAACTGGGGTATGCACTGGGACACCAAATGTGCCCCCAGTGCAGGACTTCAAAGCACCCGAAAGTGCTCCCGCCCAGCCCCAATACACATTATCCTGTCTGGGGAGGTGGTCACACCTCCCTGGGACAGGAAACCTATTGTCCAGGCCTCCCCTGCCGGAGTTTCGTCCAGCAGCAGGAGGCCAGACTCGTGTCTGTGGCAGCAGCATCCATTTTGTGATGCCAGGGCTTTGGAAAGAAGTTACCGGGCTAGCCAGAGTTAACATGTCTTTCCCTCTAGAAGGGTGGAATGCTACCCCCGCCGCCAGAATTGGCGGGGGGTAGTATTCCAAGATGTTTGACACCAAACACGACATGTTTAGGTGCAGCCATTCCAAAGTTAGCATTTAACACGAGGTTATAATGCGCTTAAGAGTATATGGTCAGGCTGCACTACAAACAGCATCAGAGAAGGGTCTCCGAACGCTGCAGAGGGGCCCTGCTCATGCAGGGGCACCCTCTCACATAGGAACCATGCACTCTGCCTTTAGGATTGATAAGGCCTGCCTTAGGAGTGACTTATAGGTTTATATGTGTGTATGTATTTAGTGATATAGGTAACCTATATCACAGTAAGGGGTGCATGCACCATCTTACTCAGGCTGCAGTAGCAGACCTGTGGTGTCAGTTTGGATGGCCTTCCAGGGGTGGCATAATACATGCTGCAGCCCCTGGTAGGCCTCTGAGGTACCTATGCCCTTGGTACATAGTATACCATATACTAGGGACTTATAAGGGCACTCCAGATTCCAATCAGTGATGTGCCTAAGGCACATGGAAACCATTTTAGAGAGGAAGCAGCTAGGCTGGGGTTCTGATTAGCAGGGCCCCACCCAGACTAATGTCGAAAAACAGTGAAGCATCAGCAAAAAGTGGGGGCACCCATGTGAAGCAGATCCTACTCTCCTACAATGTCAACATGTATTTGAGTAAAATTGGGTCCAGAAACCGGACAGAAATTCAAACCTTTCGATAGCAGTTTTATTTCGTCCTCGTTAGGTACATATTTTGATAAATTTACAATAGCAATATTATCCATATTGTCATTACATACATCAATATTCTCAGAACATCCGTACCCCATCCCCTCTTCCAATCTCACTTTTTCTGGGTTTTGGATCTGGTCAGATAACCTTCCTTGCCTGTGTCTGCCTGATCTATTGTACCCCCTCCTGGTCTTTTTGTTGAGTTCTGTCTTTTGCTGTATTCTGCCTTTGTCCCCTTTCGGTACCGTTCCACTTCCAATAAAAAAGAGGTGGACGTTGGCATTGCTGTTGTACTACACATATTAGCACTAGTATTAGGTCCCTCACTCGTTTCACTTCTTATGCTAGATAGATCTGATTCACTGTTGGAGACCACACTGTTAAGATCTCCAGCATTATTTGGATCTTTCTGTGTATTCAATTGTATATTGTCAAATTTCCGTGCGAAAGTAAATACTCTCCCTGCACTATAGTCATTGGCATCTCTTCGTAATTTCCTTGATTTCTTATCCTTAAGATATATTTGGTGCTTCATAAGCACTTCTTCCAAGATCTTGTAGTTTTTCTCCTTGACCTCAGTAAGGATTGATTTGTTGATATCCTCTTCTAATAATTGGATTTCTACTAATAGTTGTTCACGCTTTCTTTCTGAATGTTTAATCAGAATAGACATCATCCCATAGGATGAGCTAAAAAGTAAATCCTCCCACTCCAGTAACAGGTCCTCCCCAAGGTCGTCAAATGATGGGAAGATGATGATTCTCAATCCCCGTGGGACCTGTTTCATGTCAATATATTTCCTCAGAATGGTGGCATCCCACCATTTGGAGGATTCTTGCTTGCGTAGTTTTTCTAATTTCTGGAATTTCACCTTTAAACCTTCCTCCTTGAAGGAGGAAGGCGTATTATTCCTATTGTCTTTATTTAGAAATAATTCTTGGAACAATCTGTCCCTATCATCTTTAAAGCTGGCCATAGTGATATACCAGTGTAACTAATTAGTCTCAATTGTAGAAGGGGATAGTGGAGTGCACGACAAAACCACACAACAATGATTTATAGATAAAAGGAAAATGGCAGTGGTTAAAAGAACAGGTCAGCACCTCCGTCTCTGTCTTATCCCAGTATTGTAGCAGTACTTAATTTAATAGGTGTGCTCAATGTAGAACACCGTGCCATCTATCGGTGTCCGTCCTATGTACAGAAAGGAATAATCTTTCCCATATATAATACAAACAAATATCAATTACAGAGCACAACCAATAGCATGTCTCATTATCTGACTTAATAGTCAGAATGGTTTTAATAAACCCAAATGAAGATACAGTACAGAAAAAGAAAAAGAGTAACAAATGTCAATAACAATTTAGTCAACAAATGGAAGATCCATTGGAGTCTTGATGTAGATGACTCAAGGTACAAGATGGATGAGCAGACAGCCGACACGTGTTTCGGTCGTATAAGTACGACTTTTTCAAGGCTGTAGAAACAATGTACAAACGTTTGACTTCCCATATATGACATCCAAATTATAAAAATACAAATCTTAGTACAAATATAACTAAAATTAGAACAATGCAACATCTATTGTAGACCAGCTGAGACATATCATGTTTACCTAAAAACTAGAAAAATGGTGCTATGGCAACCATTTTTCAAAGTGTTACCATCACCTACAACGTGAGAAAAGAATCTAACACCCTGCCATCTGAGAGGCATAGTTGATATGAACAATCCTTTATTGAAAATTAAGGTTTATTGCAAGCAAACCAAAACAAAACAACGTGAGAAAGCGTGAGAAAGAACATGAAAAACGTGCATAGAACATGGAAAACCAAGTTAGGAAAGTAAATAGAGCCCAAGAATAAAACAATAAGTGTATATAAAATTAATTAACCAGGTAAGGAATTCACCCATGTTTTAGATAGAAAAAGAAGAGGACTGAATGAGAATAAAAAAGAGAAATACCTCGCAATAGTTTTAACAGTCGCTCGAAATATTCTTCTGCTACTAGACCCCGTGCAGTTTTCGGGGATCTCAAACGAACTGAGTCAAAACGAAAATTTGAAAGTATTTATATATAATATATAGTAAACCTATTGACTGTCACTGTATAACAAAAGACTTACTGAAACAATGTTAGTAAACACGTCGTACTTGAGCAAAACCAAGGCAACATAGAAACAATCCAACAGGAACTACATTGTCACAAGTGCACTCTGTTGTTTTTACCAAATGATATAAAGCTGTGCACACTAATTCATTTCTAGATGCTCAATGTTGTTAACAAGTCGTTCTAGGTTTAAGACTATCACCTCAAAAACACCACATTCGAGATTAAATAAGTAAAAGCTAGTACTCGCCGAAGGTATAAATGGAAACATACCTAAAAAACAATCACAACGACGCCAAACGATCCTCTTAACGTTGCAAGGTATCCAAAGTAAAATATTCAGAATAGGCAAGGTCCTATGTTCTGTAACAACCAAAAGAACCACTTCGAATGGAAAATTCAAATAGACCACAGAACTTAATATACAAAAGTTAGTCAGATGTTTACATGACTATTTATAAACATAAAAGTAATAGTGGGCACGTATTATAAGAAACAAACGAGAAATAAGATGCAAGTTTATAAATCATTAGCAAATACGCAAAAGCTAAAAAAAGGAGTGATACGTCTGGAATTCACAAGCCTGAGAAGTGCTTTTGACACTGTAAACTGGACCAAACCACCAGGAGCGGGCAGTGCAGGTAAGAGCGGTGGCGAGTTGGGGCAGGGTGGGAGGGGTACTCGGCAGACGGCGATGAGGAAAAATTAAATATTTATGAATGATCTGAATGTGGATTATATGGTGGAGGACGCTCTGCTAAGAGTCTGTCCAACAAACTGTCATTGGTATCGCTCCCGTCATCTCCATCTCCATTCCTACTCCGAGCGTCTCCCTCTTTCACCAGTAATGGATACAATCTCTCTCCCTCAATGGTGTCTACTCTCCATCTCTTTAGTTGTGCATCCCATTGCACATCCTGATATGCCTTCATTGCCTTCCTCATCTTCCCCTGACATCTTTCCCTGTTCTTTGCCTGAGCTGCTCGCATCCTCGCATCTAATGCCTCAAACTGTGTTGGTCTAGGTGGAGGCCGTAATGAAGACATCACTCCTCTCAACTGATATAGCACCTCAAATCGAAATGAAGAATAACATGCAAAAGCCAAATCTCCCTCCTTTTCAGTGATCTTGTGCCAATTTTGAAGTCAAACTATAGTAAGGAGTTCTACATTCGTTGCCATGTAATGTGCTGGGGTATCCTCGGGCAGTGCTTCCTCACCCACTCGAGTTACCACTCCCCTATCTCCCCTGCAGAGATCACGTAATACCTTAAAACATCGCATGGTTAAATCAAATTTTCCCGTCAACTGACAAGATTTTCTCACTTCAACTTCCTGATGACCACATACCAATCCCAGCATGGCCTTACACCAACTGACCTATCGCAGCGCAGCACACTCCGACGTCACCCTTTCCTCCTTGCAGAGGTTCACCCCATCACAATTTCTCCGTACGTATTTGCTCACACAATCATCAAAACCAGTAATTGTCTGCCTTTCTAAAAGATCAATAGAATTCAATCACTCAAGAACATTCACACACACAGCGACCCTCGACCTGTGCTGGTCACCTGAATCAATATAATCCACCCCTGTGCACAAGGTTTCCCATACGATCCTAACACGTCGACTCACAAAGTTCCCTGTCTACGGTGGGTTGCCAATGCTGCCTCACGACATCCCTTCAAACCAATGGTCAGACAATTACAACAAATTGGTGTTTTCTACATCACAAAATATATCCCGGGATCTTAGGCTACTTTGGAGCCTGAAACTCAAAACAAAACTCTTGGACCACGTACGGCCCAAAACCACATTCACTCAACTTTCACACAAACTCCGCCGGACATCATACAACCAACACACTCACAGTCCGTATTCTGCAGCAATCACAGCACCGAGTCTGCCCTCCTCGCCGCCACCGACAACATCCGCATGCTACTCGACCAGGGCCATACCGCCACCCTCCTCCTGCTAGACCTCTCCGCAGCCTTCGGCACGTCTCCCACCACACTCTTGCAGCCAGACTCCACGACGCCGGCATACGTGGCACCGCCCTCGACTGGATCAGCTCCTTTCTCGCCAGCAGATCCCAAAGGATCAGACTCCCACCATTCATCTCCGAACCTACAAAGATCAACTGCGGAGTACCCCAAGGACCATCGCTCAGCCCCACGCTCTTCAGCATTTACATGGCCCCCCTCGCCACTATCGTCAGATAGCATGGGCTCAGTATAGTATCCTACGCTGATGACACCCAGCTCATCCTCTCCCTCACTAAGAACCCTGAAGATACCAGACTCAGCTTCCAGGAAGAAATGAAGGACGTCGCAGCGTGGATGAGCAGCAGCTGCCTACAACTTAACTCAGAGAAGACAGAGGTCCTCATCCTCGGACCGCCCCATCCACAACAACACCTGGTGGCCCTCCGCCCTTGGAAACCCACCCACCCGACTGACCACGCCCGGAACCTCGGCATCGTTCTGGACTCTCACTATGACCCACCAGGTCAACGCAGTCGCCTCCACTTGCTTCAACTCCCTCCGCATCCTCCGCAAGACATTCAAGTGGATCCCCCCTGAAGCCAGAAAAATCATCACCCACGCACTCATAATGAGCAGACTGGACTATGGCAACGCCCTCTACGCCAGAATCAACAAATCCCTCCTTCACAAACTCCAGACCATCCAGAACACCGCGGCCCGACTCATCCTCGGAACCCCACGACACGAGCACATGACCCAACACCTGCGAGACCTCCACTGGATCCCCGTCGAGAAGACAATAACCATTCAAACTGCTCACCCACGCCTACAAATCCCTCCACAACATCGGACCCAAATACCTCAACGAAAGAGTATCTTTCCACGTACCCAAAAGAAACCTCCGCTCCGCCGACCTCACCCTAGCAGAAACACCACGCATCTTCAGAACCAGAGCAGGGGGAAGAGTCTTCTCCCACATCGCGGCAAAGGCCTGGAACGAGCTCCCAGTCCACATCAGATGCTCCCCTAACCTGCACACCTTCAGGAAGGGCCTCTAGACCTGGCTCTTCAGCTGATCTGGAGCTGCACCCCCCCCCCCCAGCGCCTTGAGACCCTCACGGGTGAGTAGCGTGCTTCATCAACCCCTGATTGATTCATTCATTCATTGACACTCCCGCAATCTAACACACAAGGCATCCCTATTAATACTCACTCCTCTGTTCACTGCTGTTCTCGCCGCACCATCAATCTCTGTCGGTCTCCGCAAAAGTCTGTCGTTCTCCGTTCTCGATCATTGGGCTCTATTTTGGGGCTCTAGGGATCTAAATCTTTTCTAGTTTTCTAGATTCTCCCCTTACTTCATGAGACAACCATCCTATACTGCTACCAACTGAAGGAGCCGGGTTCCACGTTCTAGATTTACTCTGGAACCCTAGGTCAATGTCTTTTTTTGTCTGCCTGAAAGTGTGGAGGGGAGGAAAATCGTAAGCCAATTAAATTATTACTATTCCAATGAACTATGACTCTGAAGAATCACAGACTCCCAATCCTGTTTAGTAAGTTTATAACAAAGCCTAGAACAATTGGACATACAAGCACCTCAAGACGAGGGTGTAGAAATACATTGGAACTAATACAAATCCAAACCTATGGGTGAAGTTAAGCTGGTGCAGCATGCACAGAATAATCAGTTCCAGAATCGGGATACAGAAAATGATGGCTCCCACATCCAAATTCCCCTTCATCTGAGGTTCATAGGTGAAAAGCATTAGTCTATCCCTACACTACCACTAAAGTGACATCCCAACTTAGCATTTCCCAGGGAAGATCCTTAAAGGTGTCAGTATGTGGAGGCTTCCTAAGAAGTCCACTCACGTCGAATGGGTCAAGTCGCATAAAGCTGCAGAGCTCATTCTAAGATGCTCTCTCTCTCAGGGCAAGAAGTCCCCAGACTCTGTCCCTAACTTCAATACATGAACTTGCAGGTAGCATCCCAAGATGCAACGTGACATCACACCATCCAAGCAAGCCACCTCCTTGTAGGTAACTTTCGACGCGGCAGAGATGCTCCCAGGCCTTGGCTCGATGACCTTTATTCCCAGGCTCTCTCCGATGAGAAAGTACACTGTCCCTCATTATCAGCATCGCCGTTCAATGTATCGTCTCCTCCCTAAGTCTAACTCCTAAAACAAAGACATTGTTCTAACTAACAAGGAGGAATTTCTCCACCTGCAACAGAAACATGAGAAAGAACAAATTCTACATGCAAATGAAATTCACTGGCGAGTCTAATGTTAGAGCTTCCAGGGAAAAACACAATTCAGGCCTACAGAAATTGGCCAACATAAGAAATTACACAAATTCAAATTCAAATAGCTTTATTTGGTGTAAATAAAACAAACACCATAAAAGCATGCTAATACACAGATAAAAGAAAAACAATCATATATTACATCATAATCAATAATCAGAATTAAAATCAATTTTACACATTGAACTTTTCATTGGGACAGTGTCAATATGAATTTAGTAGGGTATCAGTGCATAAAGGTACCATAAATACAGAAGTACAAGCTGCCACAATATATACAATAAAATGCTAGTGCTTATAAGTGCATATAAATATATAAAGCATACATAAGTAAATTATAATTATTCGTCCTGTTTTTCGTATAACAGTACATCTAGATGTGCATATTCTTTTCTCTTCCTAATTGAGAGTTGTACAAAACGAATGACAGAACTTATCACTTTTATGTTATCCAAACTACAAACATAATTAAACGCATTTTTGTAATTAAAAAGTTTGTTTCTTAAAAAGAGAGGTTTTAAAACTGATTTCCGGATACCCATATAAAAAGGACAAAAAAGTATAAAATGCAGAGTTGATTGTAAAATTTTACCATCACAAGGACAAGGAGGTAATATGTGGCACCATTTTTCAGATCTTGGAAAGGCAATTAAATAATGTAAGGTACCCATCCTCAACCTGGTCAGGTAGAATCTATGCTGGGTATTCCTTACCAATGTCAAATATAACTGGATGCCCCTCATGAGGGGACGTTCGCAATAACTAACCATACTCTGTTTTTGACTGGCAGCCCTTTCCCGTTCCTGCTCCATTGAGGATAAGTATCTTAATTTCAGGTCACTTTTACTATATTCCTGTATTGTAATGGGATTGTTTTTATCAAAATTTACTTTACATTTCATTAAAAGTTTAAAAATATACTTTTTCGAACTATGGTCAAGAGCTAGGCAATCCATTATTAGATCTTTTGTGAACTTTGTTTCTTCCTTTGCCCATAGCCCTTGCCAAAGTATAAGGCCTGCCATATTTATAGTGTCGCTTAAGTATGGTAAAAATAGTTCTTTGTGTACGATAATGTTCGCAGTAGCACTGGGGACAGCCAACAATCTTTTTAAAAACTTGTTTTCCTTAATTTGTAGTGCACCCGTGTTTGCTCTCCCCCATATCGCTGCACCATAACAAACCCCTGAGACACACTTGCTCCTATACAATGTTAAAATTTCCCGTATGGGTTTGTTTCCCAATTTTGCTGCGAATCTAAAAATGCCCTCTGTGGTTCTTAAAAATTTCATTTTACTTGATTTGATATGCTTGTTCCAGGTACCATTTTTGCAGAATAGCATCCCTAAATAAGAAAAAGTTGACACTCTGTTAATAAAAACCCCACCCACATGATGTTGTCTATGCTTTGGCCTCTCGCCCCCACATGTCATTACAAACGTTTTCTTTAAATTTAGCTGCAAATCTATGTCCGACATATATAGGGCAAAGTTTTCTATTAAGCATTGCAGGCCATTTGCAGTCCTAGACATTAAGACAGCATCGTCTGCATATAGTAAAACAGGTGTCGGGCGTTTTCCTACTTTCGGGCATCTGCGACAAAGTTTTGTAAAAACTAATCCACATTATTTATGTATAATGAAAATAAAAGGGGGCTAAAACGCATCCCTGTCTAATACCACACTTTACCATAAAATCAGGCGTACATTCCCCCATCTTTCCATATCGTACCCTGGTAGTTAAAAAGGCATAAATTTGTGATAGAAATGAAATTATTTTTATGGGAGCCCCTAGCCCCTTTAATATTTGCCAAAGTTTTTGGTGGTTGACTAAATCGAAGGCACTAGTGAGGTCTACAAAACATAAGTGAAGTGCCCCCTCCTTGGCAAGTGTATACTTCCCTATTAACAAATCTAAGTTTAAGCATTGCTCTACCGTCCCAATACCCCTTCTGAAACCATACTGGGCTTCTGTCAAAATGTTATTTTCACTAGCCCAGTCTTCGAGCCTTTCCAACATAATTCGGCCCATCAGCTTCGATAAGGAATCAAGAAGGGATACTGGGCGGTAGCAATTTGCCTTCCCTCTGCCCCCCTTTTTAAAAATGGGTACGATAATACTTTCAACCCAAGTGGAGGGTAATGCGCCTCCCAAAGCAGCATTAAAAACATTTAATAAAATAGGTATCCAAAAATCCATATTGTACTTAAAACATCTATAGGCACCCCTTCTGGTCCTGCAGCTTTTCCATTTGCACCTTTTCGAGAGCTAGTTTGATTTCTTCTGTAGTTATTGGTAGTACTTTGACTGGTTCCACTATTATGAACTTTTCTCTTTTACGATCAATTATTTTTAAACCTTCTGGGTTAAAAATATTCTCGAAATGTAACACCCAGTCTCATCCGGTGGAACTACAGTATCAATCTTTACTTCGTTATTTTCTTTAAAATACGGGTGATTAATTGTCTTCCAGAAAAGGACAGAATCTTTCAGCTCTGCTGCCTGGTTTAGTTTCTCCCAAGCCCCTCATGGATCTCCCTTTTTCTTTTTCCAAGGTTTTTTATAATCTTTCCTTGTGGAACTAATCCTATGATGGTCTCTAGGTTTTTGTTTAAGAGCCAATTTCAATTCTCCATTCAGCCTCGTACACTCATGGCTAAACCATCTTGGGTTAAAATCACAAAATTTCTTCCTCCTTTTAGTTGTTAAATTACCTGCAATTTCCTTAGTAATATTAGAAAAGGCAATTATGGTGGCTATTTCAGTAGAAGAGCTATCCAAGCAGGTTTCTAGGTCTTTTTGTGTTTTCTCTTTAATGTTTTCCATGAATATAACTGGGTTAACACCCGTCCATTTTATGGAGACACCATTATTTCCTTGGGTTTCAATGTCAGCATTTGCTGTCTTTCCACGTAATTTTATTGGCAAGTTTATTTTCAATATCACACTTAAAGGGTGATGATCACTAAACAAACTAATATTTATCAAAACTTTTGCGACCAAAATACTACCATTTGCTGATATTATAAGGTGATCTATATTTGATGATGACCTTGCTCCTACGAAAGTGTGCATATTTGTTTCCCCTTCTGGCGTATTAGGTTCTAAAACAGTTAGATCATATTTATGTACCGCCTTATTGATAGCTTCCCCATACATGTTATGCGAAAAATGTGGAATCTTGTCACCATAATGATCACAATATCCGCAAGGTTCGCCTACTTCATAATCACATTTGACACAATTAAAATCCCCCGCCCAAAGTAAAACATAATCCCCTGCCACTCCCTTTAAGAAGAGGTCCAAGTCCTTTTCTAATAGGCTGATTACCTTACTCTTAGTGTTATCAAATAGATTATTGTAAACATTTATTACAACATTGTGATTTCCATTAGAATAAAGGTATACAAACTGATAAAATTGTGATGTGTTAAAGGTTTTCTTTAGAGTCAAGGGCGAAGTAACTGCAATTAATGTGGCAAGACAGCCCTTCGCCCTTCCCATCCTAGATGAAATGGCATTGGTACAAATTGTCTGGTAGCCATTTATGCAAAAAGGTTCAGTACACCAGGTTTCTTGTAACAATATCACTCCAAAACCATCCAGCATTTGTAGCCAGTGGGTATCATACATCTTATTTTTAATACCTGCGATGTTCCACGTCATAATTTTCAAGGACTCTCTATGGTATAATCTAGGTTTATCTTTCAATATATTACTAATGGGAGTACTATTACTATGATCATGCACAGAAGTGTCTAAGATCTCTATATGCGATGTTACTTTTCGGTTTTCCATGTAGGTGTTTAAATTACGTAAATTGACATTTCCCATGGTACTATAAAAAGACTCTTCCGGACTAATTTCCCTGGTGTCATCTGTACTACCAGCATCTAACACACCATAAACAGTTACTTGATCCTTAATCCCATATGGTTGGTCGGCAATTGTATGTCAATCTATATCGCTACATCTCTGCAATGGCGCATATCTGTTGTGCAGTGGCACGTACAAAGGAGAATTAGATCTAGCATTTGTAATAATACTGTCGTATTTTGGTCTATAGAAAAAGCCCAAAGGAACGGCCATTATAGAATTAGAAACATCCAGACAATCTCCTTTTTCACAATACATAAGGATTTTCAATAGGTCACACACAAATTTTTTACTTCGAAAATTCACCACAATACAATCTCCCTGACATGATTTCCTAGATGTGCCCAGCCAGTCAGTTCTCCTTAACATGATAATATCCTGATATAAAATATGTGTCCTAACATTAGTATTTGTAAAAAGCCATTGAACCACTTGATTCTTCATGGTATCATATGTTTCCTTCTGATTTCTCAATAGTTTAGGCATATTATTTAAAACAATAACATACGGTGTTGCTTCAGGTGGGAGATTTAATGTCCCCCTCAAGTTATTAACAGGATATATAGTGCTATTCTTCATGTGTATTGGCAGATTTTTAGGTACTGTTGTATCATGATAAATATCTTCTTTGTCTATATTGGGTTGACTTGTATCTTTTGTTGATAGTTTAGTGTCCTTTGATGTAGCTGTAATAGTCATCTCCGTCTCTCTATGAATTGCAGAGCTAGTTCTATTAGCGTAGACTTGGATTTTCTTTAACAGTTCCCATTTGATTTTGTCCTGTCTTGGGAGTATTAAATGTTTTGCCTATTGTTTTAAGAGATAATATTTCGGTAACCATGCCCGTGAAAGAAATTACACTTATTTTCATAAAGCACACGTATAAATGAACATTATTCCTGAGCACCCTCAAATCAAGACATTACCCAAGGACATAAATTGTGAGAATATTCGTTAGCTACATGTATGAACCCTACACGTTAAGGTTTTTGTCTAGCCACATATAATTGCACCATTAATTTCTTCACGTTTACACTGAAATACACCTAGCACTTCACTTTTCACATTATTACATTACACAATCTAATGACCCAATGTTAAAACAATAAAGGATTATATAAGGGCGCGAACTACCCATGATTATACTGCACCCCTACAATTGAAAGAGCAAAATCTCGCTCTGACACCATTCGTGCAAAGGGAAAAAAAGAATGCGAGAAGCTGTTGAACCCTTTGTTCTTGTTTAAATGCATCCTCAAAAACTGATGCAATGTATTTCACTCTAAAATATATCTTATAATTTTTGTGTAATTATTTGAAAGCAAATTACATGAATTTTGCACACCCCTAATTGTTTTCTATCTTGTTTCTGCCACGCTTTCAGACTCACTGCTCACCTTGTAGGTCTGTCTGTTCTCCTCCCTGCCAACCTCATTCAGTTCTCTCTCCCACCTCAGCCTCTTGCCTCAGTCTTTTGGCTCTCCCCCAAACTATCCACTCTCACCTGTCACCTTTGTTCTGTTCTCTCCCCTTCAGCCTCTCTCCTCAGTATCGCTGCTCTCCCTGGCGATCTCTCCGACATTCCTCCACATCAGCCATGTTCTTTTCTCTCTCTCTTCGGCTTCTCCCTTAGCCTTGTTGCTATTCTTGTAATTCTCTCCATTGTCGCCCAATCCCCCTTGTTCTGGTCTGCATCCTCTCAGAGCCTCTCCTTAGTCTAGACCACATTTCTGATTTCTCCCACCTTCTTCTCTTCCTTCAACTTCTCTCCTGATTTTTGCTACTCTCCCTATAGGTTTCTCTGCTCTCCTGTCTGTCACTCTTGTTCTGTTCTCACTTTCCTCAGCCTCTCTTCTCTGGCTTGCCACTTTTTCTTCTGGTCTCTGCTCGCCTTCATGTCATTGTTGTTCTGTTCTCTCTCCCTTAATCCTATACTCTTAGTCTTGATGTTCTCTCTCACTCTCTCTTCTTTCCCCATGTCACCCTATTTCTTTTCTTTCTCCCTTCAGCTTCTCTCCTCAGTCTCGATGCTCTCCCTGCTGATCTCTAGGCTCTCCTTTTTGACACCCTCATTCTGTCCGTTATTCTATCCACCTGTCCCCTCAACTCCTTACCACAGTTTTGACACTGTACATGGTGGTCTCTCTGCTCTCCTGTTCTATTCTCTCTACCTGGGCCTTACCACTCATCCTTATCTCTATGCTCCACTCCTCCAGTGGGGTCTTCTCTGGAAGCAGCTGGGTAACTAGCAGGGATTATTTACTATTGGATCTGCTGCAAGGTGAATAAACACTTCCCAACATGTGATGGCATAAACAAATCTGCTATACATTTTATCTCCTCACTCACCAAAGGCAATTTACCAGGACCCCCACTTTCCAAACGCCTCCATAACAGAGTCATTTGAGCACTCTCTACC
This sequence comes from Calotriton arnoldi, assembly GCA_963921515.1. Taxonomy (NCBI): domain Eukaryota; kingdom Metazoa; phylum Chordata; class Amphibia; order Caudata; family Salamandridae; genus Calotriton; species Calotriton arnoldi. The sequence continues at coordinate 132,320 of CAWUFW010007190.1, forward strand.
AGACTCTGTGCCTACCTTCCCATCTCTCACCTCCTCCCTCCCTCAACCCTAAGTCTCTACGGCACTACTCATCGATCATCTCACTGCTTTGTTTCCAACTCACCTCCCTTTATCCAGTGCTTAATTTGAGCTTGTGGTTTCTGGTGCTCAGCACAGGCTCCTAAAGTTCAACACCGCTTGACAGTCTGCCACAAGATGGCGCTGTCTGGCTAATTTCGAGATGACCACAACAACAGTTAATTCATAATTCAATCTACATTAAAAATGACTATTCTTATAGCTTTGGGGCCTGAAATAGTCTGAATCGTCACTCTTGTAGGAGTGTGAGGGTTAGTAGTTGTGTTGTTACTATCATTGGCAGCATAGCAGGGGCAATGTGTGGTGCAAGCTGCAGTGGCCTCCTGACGAGGCCCCTGGCACAAATTATTTTACAAATTAAGCACTGCCTTCATCTCGTCTCAAACTACTGTGCTTCTCTCAACCTCATCTCCCCCCTTTACCTCACACATCTCTCCACAACGCATATCTCTCTACATCTCTCTCACCCCCTCTACCTTTGTCTCTCTAATTCATATCTCTCTCACCAAATAACCTCAGCCGACCCCCCATTTCTCTTATGATTCAGAGTGAAGGCCACTGTCTAGTCATAGAAATGTTGACATAGAAAGAGAAGAGGAGGCACAAGACATGGAACTGGAATTCGGAGAATTTCCACAAGATGGAACTTCCTCAGAGCAGTATTTGATTTATCATGCTTACAGTGAGAATGCCATTTGATCTCTAGGATTCATTAGTGGTTACAACTATCTAGCCATTAAAGCTACAGTTTCAGCCACCAAGTCATCCCCACTGCTGTCTTTCACACAATAGGAGGAACCGGCTGGTTATACACCGAATTACAAAAAAAATATTGTTGAAGCAAGAAAAGAATTAGATCCAATGTTTGTTCAAGCTTTGTTTTGGTACTTGTTGGATGCTTGGCACTGTGACCCATGGCCTGTTATTGCCTGCTGCCTTTCCTATAAAGTAACATGTATAGTTCAATATTGTTTGGCATCATGAGGGCTTGAATTAGCCGAAATGGGCAAAACATTCAAAGTTGTTTTGAATAGGGGAGCCCAAAATGTGTCTTGCCCTGGGCCTCAAAATCCTCAAGATACCATTGGCTAGGCCCACTGGTGCCTCTACTATGCTTGTGTGCACATTGCTGTCAGGTGCAAAAATACAGAATAGGGGCCTGATTTAGATCTTGGCGGAGGGAAATACTCTATCACAAACGTGACAGATATTCCGTCTGCTCTATTATGATCCCATTATATCCCATGCAGATCGTAATACGGCGGACGGGATATCCATCACATTTGTTTCCGGAGAGTGGGGAGAATGAAAATATGTCATTTTTAGGGCCTTATTTAGATCTGGGCAGATGAAATACGCCGTCACAAACGTGATAGATATCCCGTCCGCCGTATTATGATCCCATTATATCCTATGGAGATCGTAATACTGCGGATGGGATATCCATCACGTTTGTGACAGCATATTCCATCTTCCAAGATCTATATAAGGCCCTAAAAATGACATATTTTCATTCTCCCCACTCTCCGGAAGTTACTTGACAGATATATAAATACTTCCATGCACATTTGGAAAGTCTGCAGTTCCTGTTGTGTATGCTGAAGTACCTGTAGGCCAGTCCTCAGTCCCATAGACCTCCTCGCTAATCAGGGGCTTAGCTACCATTGGTGCAACAGGTGTAGCGGCACCCCGAGCCCGGGGTGGCATTGATTCCTAATAAATTGCTGTATTTTACTACCTGAACAAGTCACAGGGGCCGATTTCCTTGTTTGCACCAAGTCCAATAGTATCCTTAGTACGCTACTGTCACTAATATGGACCCAATAATTTCATCACCCATGCAACTCATAATAGGGCAGCCTAAGTGGGAAAGAATGGTCTGTGAGAATTATTTTTCTTGTAATGCTGACTAGGCAAAATAAAATCCATATGTCTCAAAGTGCTCATGTTGCCTTAAATTTGTGAGATATGCTCCTGACCTTTTGTGTGTCTGTATATGTTTAGTGCAAGACTCCTTTCCTATAAAATATGTATCTGGTAAGTGGAGTGAAGGAACTGTTATACATTTCTGAGCTTTGGTACAGTCCAGGAGTATAGACTAATAAGTTGACACAAACTTCATGCATTTAATAGATCAATTCTTCTGCTTCCTTTGTCAATCCAGATGCTTTTGGAATTGCATTTTTGTGCAAACAATTTGGCTTAAGTTTATTTTTTAACCCATTTAACATACATCCAATTAGAGCTAGATGCTGCCTCCTCTACCCAGTCATTCTTAAGTGGTCTCTGCTTAAAAAAAAACATTTGCCAGTTTATTTTAAGATGAGCGAGGACTATTGAACATCTGTCATTGTAGTTTTGATCTAAATGCAGTTTTGTGACCTCCTAGGGCTATAACCATGTGTGATTGAGGAACAGTCACACCTGTTTTGTATTGGTTGAAAGATATTGCACATGAACCTTAAAGGGTAAAATGTTTTGCACGATTAATATCACGCAATAAATTACCTGAAGCTACAACGAACTACCAACCGGGCACAGCTACTGAGTGACCTTTGAAGGCCAGATCTTTAATAAAATGTAAATTTACACTTTGGATTTCCCCCTTTCTTGGGTACAGATTGCCACATTTCTTAACTTCATAAAATATCAACAGAACTTCTGGAAACATGGACACTCATAGATTTTCACAAGTACTCCTGATAATGTTTTCTGATTTCGAACGCACGCAAAGGTAGTTATGAATTCATAATTGTGTATGGTATACAACTGCACATCTGAAAATGGTGTTACTTTAGTGAAAATTACACTTACAATGTCTTCACCTATACCCCATTGATTTTGGATATATCCTCCTCCCACTCTCAAGACGGAAATTGATTTACTTCTTTTCTTGAGAGGCGATAGAGCCAGATGTGCCATTCCCAATTTCAACCATGGATGTGCAATTTATACGCCAAATGGTGTGCCAGCAAGATGTCCCTTTGCGATGAGACTGATGTGCTAAGAGGTCACATTGCAAACTGTCAATTTGCACTGGGTGGCAAAACGACAAAAGGCAGTTTGCAACGCCCTGTGATTGGCTGCAAATACTGGGATGGAGGCCTCCAACAGACACAAGTGCTCCATCCCTACATTTTCTTTGACATATAGGAAACATTTTCTTTAGCAGCGCATGTGCAAAGGGACAGGACCTGTTTTTAAGAAGTAACTGGCACATGCATCAAGCTAGGATTTTGCGAGTCCTTAATAGCTAATATTAAGGATTCGCAATTAAGGATTCGCAAAATCCTATGCATGTAGGAATCGCTATAATAATAGCGATTCCTTCACATTCCTTATTTGCGACTCGCAAATTGCGAGTCGCAAATAAGGAATGGCTTCCCATTCATTCCTATGGGCCTACAGGCCCTTAGGAATGAATGGGAAATAGCGAGCGCTATTTGCGAATACCAATAGGTACTCGCAAATTGTGTATGCAATTTCAAGGGTGCAGGGGTGTCAAAAGGACACCCTGTTGCACCCCTGAAATTGATCCGTGCACATATGTTGCGCACACACATGTCCCAAGGACATGTGTGTGTGTAACCTTCAACTTTGAAAAATGCACTTTAGTGCATTTCTCATAGTTTTTGCAAATTACCATGAAGTTCAACTTCATGGTAAATTGCGCCCCCTAGTAGCGAAATCGCTAATTTTTTTACTTTGTTGCATTGCATTTAAGGAATCTCAATTTGCGATTCCTTAAATACAATCGCAATTTAAGTAATCGCAATTTAGAGATTACTTAAATTGCGATTTTTGCATTTGGGTTGATGCATCCCAAATGCAAAAATACCGGTCGCAAAGGGGCAGAATCTGAGAATCTGCCCGTTTGCGACCGGTTTTTCTTTTGATGCATGTGCCTGTAAATGTTTCTTGTTTGGGAACAAATTGGGGGAAGGAGACAGTGGTCCTATGGACTTTTTCCTCTCCTCCCCTCAGGCTACCCAAAGGGGAAGATGTCCCATAGGACAGCTTTCCCTGTGTAAATCACTGCCCACCTGAACTTTGGTTCTAATAGCTGTTCGCTCGGTTGCAACCACATTTGTGGTCACAAACTTTTTATATATTCCTTTCCGAAACAAATATAGGAGGGGGATGCTCATTTTATGTCCCTCCTATTTGAGATTCATTTGGTATAAGTCAAGTCAAGAATACCTTTATTTCGGTTCAAAGAACCATAAAAGTTTCACAATAAAAATATTTACAATTCATAAAAAACATCAGCAGAGAATGATTTAAAACAACAATTCATAATATTTCAGCAAAGACAGTTAAAATGACAAAGTCAAGCCCTAACAATCCTATACTAATTTCATTCATAACGATTTCGAATCACAATAGAACCCCTTATAAAATCTACTACGGCAATGCAGATATTAGAGGTGGCCAATGTATGCAAGTAATTGAAACCATCATTATATGAACAAGGACGAATGTTCCTTAATAATAATAAAAAATAATAAAAAGTGCAACATGCTTTGCCTAGAGGAATTATCACACGGGCAATGCATAAGCTTGCCCGCTGACCCTCCTTGATGAGGAAACGTCAACGAAAAGTGCAGCGTGCATAGTTGAAACCTAGTTAAGTAAAATCTAATCTGGGAATTAGTAGAAAAAGATAGATTTGGTATACATTTCCCAATTTATAACATCATTTTAAACATTATAAAAAACAATTCAGCTATCTCAAACCCCAGTGGTATAAAAAAGCTTGAGGGGGTCCCCTGCAAAGTACATGGAGAGCCACAGTCCACTCTCCCATGCTCCGGACCCAGTCACAAGCTCGCAGTCCAGGGGATTGCCAGTGCCGGTAGGGGGCACCCTGAGCTAGGGGTCCCCCCCCGCACCTTGGGGGTTTTTGTTGCATCACAGACAAGCCCAGTGGTTTTTGGCCACAAAAGCCTTTGAATATATAGTCCTACGTCTCCAACCATTTCCACTGTGGGAATGGAACATAGAAAAATGTATACATATATACATCCACATAAGTTGGTGTTCCCAAATATTTACAGAGTATCTCTGTACCTGAACGCCACCTCGTTGCCCCTGGGAGAAGGAATACTCATACATGATATTACACTGTACTGAATTTAGATTACATGTGAGTAAATCTGGGAGAATGATTACTCATACATAATACTACACTGTACTGGATGAATATTACACATGAATAAATCTGTTTATCAGTGAAAATTCACTTTTTCAGAATTTCAAAAGGAAATTTAGAAGGACACGCCAATCCATTTGCATATGTAAGTTCAATTTATATTCAGAAATAGGTTTGCTTACACATAATATTTCGCCATGGAGGTGTCATATTACATTTGAGCACAATCAATCTACTCCATAGGTTGTGTTGTGGGGACTCCAGGGCAGAGATGCCTAGCTGAGCACGTGAACACACACAGGGTTGCATAAAGATAAATGTTTTTATCCACACCCTTTGAGTTATGTTAACCCATCATGTACTTTTTTTAAAAACCTTTATTTATACATTTTCCACAAAGTTCAAAACGTTACATTCCGAGACACATGCCGAACATAGTCAGCTTTACTTGGTCCGTGTTTATACATAGCAATCGTGAACGATACAACTTGATTGTCCTGGCCTGGAGTAGAAGGAAACACACCCTCTTATCTTACACAACTTGCAATCCATTCGGGGGGTCAACACAGCTCCACTGGTCCCACTTCGGGCAGGGTGCCCTATTCCGTCTGGGAGCTTACAGAAGTTTGTTCCAACAAATATGACCGGTAGGGCTGCCAAATATCAAGTGACCTAGACTCTGGATGTTACAGTTGAGCATATAGCTCGCTGGTGGTGTTGCAATATGACATGCTAAACATCCAACCTTTTAATGTCGGCGGGTATTTACTCCCCCAGTGTATTGTGACCTCTCTTTTGGCTAACAATAACGCTATTGCACTAAAGCGCTGGTATGGCTTAGTAATATCCTGCACATATCCTAACAGTGCCTGCAGAGGTGTAGGGGGAAGGCATAAACCAGTCATGTGTGACAACTCACCAAAAACCTGGGTCCAATATTGAGCCACTTTGTTACAGGTCCAAGCCATATGGGCAAAATCGGCCATCGGGGTACCACATCTGGGGCAAGTGTGCGAGCGTGCGGGGTCCATGCGATGGATCTTGGCAGGGGAGACGTAAGCTCGCCATAAAAACTTAAAATGTAATATCTTGTGTTTGTGGTTAAATGAGACTTTACGTGTTTGCTCGCAGCATGCATGCCACTGAGCATCTGTGAGAGGACTACCCAAGTCCCGCTCCCAAGCCGCTCATATCCCTTCGTCCCTAGCTGGAAGCATGGCTACTGTAGCCTTGTACATTCTAGACATGAGGTGTTCTCCACTAACGTCCTTAATAAGTAGTGTCAGTGGGTACCCATCATGTACTTTAACAACAATAGAACACATTTCATATGAGACTGAATATGTCGACTATGCCCTGAAATGGAGATTTGGACTGAACTACAATGATAGTATCATCAAGAAATTGAAAATAAGAATTTTACAACACATGAGGGAAATCATGAATAAGAGAAAGACAGCTAATGTTTCAACAGTCAGCAGTATCATATTGAAGTACAAGAATTTGGCTTCTAAGGTCAGACAATAGCAGAGAAACATGCAACTGGTGGATTTCGTCAAAATAAACCTCGTCAACAATAATGCGGATTCTCCAAATTGATACGACAGGTGAATCTGGATTTATTAAAGACACAGTGCTAGCATCCTGCATAATGTTAAATTGCCACACAAGCAATGGAGCTTAGAGCAAAAATAATTATAATGTTATTTCCAATTAATAAAAAGCCTCTCAAAGCTGCCTTTAGCTTCCTTCATCAGCTCTGAGACATTGAAGAACTGTCATTTTGTCTCCAAACATCATGTACACCTTCATTTTCTTTTGCTCCTTCAGGCCTTATCTTCTGAAACTCCTAATGTACACTTCCAAAAGGCAATATATCCAACAGCATCCTTGGATAATGTTGATCACCTATCTTAAAGTGTGGCCTATTAATTAAATACAGTTTTGTTCTTTCATCACTGAGCCACAAGGTACTCACCTATGCCCTCCATGTCTTTAATACAACTCAGATCCTCCCCTCATAAACATTTAGAAAACCTACTTTTATGGCAAGACCAGAGGCTAGCTTTATACATCTCCAATGCCCCTTCAAAGCAGCACCAGCAGCGTATTCGACAAATTTTAAATAAAATGTTACAAATAGTCTCACACTCAATCAATCGTCTGCTTCCAAAATGTCTTCCAAATGACATCTGAACAGAAAAACATGTACTGGGCAGGGTCCTTATAATGTAATGGTCCTTAAAAACTGACATATCCACTCCTTCTTCCTTCATCATCTTCTTACTTTATCTCAGACCATATATGTTCAACAGTTTAACAAAAGATAACAGCAACTGTTCCAGACTATGCAGACTCTTTCATCCGGCCTTCATACTCTTACATACATGGATCAACATACAACCTTAAAATGTGGATAACAAATTTTGAATTACAAAACACCGAAATCTCGGTTATGGAAACCTAGCCAGTTTTTTCAGAAAATTTAATTTACTAATATAAGATTCAGAAAAAATAGTTAGTAAAGGAAAAATGTCCTTTCTTGAGTCCTCTCACTCACCATGGTTTCCCATGGTGACATGCTTCATCATAGGGGCCATCCCAACCCGCTACGGGCTGAGGCGTGCTACGACTTGCGACACTACGTAGGAGCACTACTTGTGAGTGACTATGTGTGGTGCAGTGATGGGGGTGGAGTGGGTGAGACTAAAAATATCTAGCTAGTGGGCAAAAGAATTTATTCAGGCTCCTAGCCGATATATTAAAAACGGGGTTGGTCGCTAGGGTGTCTGTTTTTAATTAGTCAGGGGTCCCTAGTGAACGTCAACTAGTTTCGAGCTACCCCAGTGCTCTTCTTCAGGACAAACAGGGTCCAGCCCTGTTTAGTACCACTCCAAAGTGACCTAAGGATAGGAAAAAATGCTGCAAAATACTAGCAGGCAAGATTTAATACATACAGTACTTTGATCACGTAGTATCTGTAATAGTGAAAGGATAAAAAACATTATCAAGTACAGTCTATGTACTGTATAGGTAGTTATTGAAACCATGTTGATACTGATCATTTGAATCTAAAACAGAAAACGGCATACGAGACCTACTTCATGCTATGTAGGTAAGTGAAAACGCCATGCTGCACATTAACTACATATAATCAGACACTCACTGCTGGTGTGTGTTGTTAAGAGCTCTCCCATAAGATCCTTGTGTGGTTATGAGAGCTATCGGCATCTCAATAGTCATATTATACTATAGGGCCAGCTTAGTTTAAACACAAAAACTAAAAACCAAAAAAGGAATACCACATGACATTACCCTTGGTGAGTAGATTGTCAGTAATCTGAGACATGCCAGGCACTTAGGTGAATGCTTATTTGCCAGGAAATAGAATGAAATGAAAGAACATAAACCTAGAAAAACATACTAATATACACAGACAAAACAATATGACAAAGAAAATACAGTGACATAATAAAACACATACTAATTATGGAGCAACAATGTGCTTCATGGTCTGAGAGGGTTGGAGAGATCATCGCCACTGTAGGACAAAGGAAAAAACAAAGCGATAATGAAAGCTTTGTAGCAAAAAAGAAGGGGTGAGTTGCACTGTGAGAGGCCCTGCTGTCTGCCCAGTCCGGTGCTGTGGAGAGAATAACTTACTTGAGAATGAAAACTGCTCCGGCTGTTGCCTGCTTCCCTCCCGACCGCATATTAACAAGTGAGTCCCTACTGCTTGTTTTTAAAGGGTGTTTTCCCGCCGATTCATGTTTAGGAGACTAGAGCGGAAACTAAAGAACAAAATGGCCGCCTTCTATGGCTCAATATGGCTGCCATTTTGGGAAGGTAAAATACTCGTTAGTGCCTATTGGGAAGGGTATAAGGTGATTAGAGGCAATACAAAGGTGATGAACAAATACATACAATGTGCCTCACAATGATATACAAAAGAGGTCTAATACGAGTTCCTATCATTATGGGAAGGTAAAATACTCGTTAGTGCCTAATGATAAGAGTATAAGGTGATTAGAGGCTAAACAAGGAAGACAAACAAATACATACAATGAGCCTCACAATGATATACAAAAGAGGTCTAATACGAGTGCCTATTGTTGAATCACTAAGGTGATTAAGACGTACTCATATAAAACAAACATACAGATGAATGCTGTATTTTCACTCCCTGAAAAAGTGTTTGATTATGAACAGAGAGTAATTGCAACTGATCGACTGACTCTTAGCGTGTCATATATAGGGTGATTGGTATTTGCTCAGGAGTTTCCCAATAGATGTAATGCCAGAGGAGATTGATAGCTTGACCTCTGGTTAAGAGGGAATTTGATCAGATGACTTTTCTAATTGCAGGGTGACTGGTATTCTTTAATAAAACATACCCCTTAGATGTAATGTCAGAGGAGACTGTTATTTAGAGAACTGACCCCACGGAATATTATCATTCAAGCCTTGAATGTCTGTACATAATTTAAAAACCCAGCGTTGTTCTCTCTCTAGAAGTCGCTGTTCGAGATTGTCATTACATTTGATATGTTCCAGGACCACCCACCTCATGTCGTTAGGTGTATGTTACAAGTAAAAAGGAACATGAGGCTATACAACAGCTAGCCTTGGAGAAAAAAGTTACCATAAAACCAGCAGACAAAGGCGGGGCCATAGTTCTGCAGAATACCACGAAGTACCGAGAAGTGTGCCTCAAACTATTGGCAGACGCAAGAAACTATGTCAAAATAAAAGAAGACCCCACAGAACGCTTACGCGTGGAGATTGTCTATCTAGTGGAAGAATCTACTGCAAATGGTTGGATAACCAAAAAGAAGGAGATTTTTGGAAAACAAAAAACCCACGATCCCTTACTTTTATACTATCCGAAAGATTCATAAATCTATGGACAGTCCTCCTGGGAGACCAATAGTATCGGGCATAGGTTCAATTCTTGAACCCCTCTCAAAGTTTGCTGATGCTTTTTAAGACCTATAGTACAGGGTACTAACACATACCTACAGGATACAAAAGCTGTCCTATGCCTTTTACAAGATCTACCCTTTGACCCAGAAATCAATATCCTGATGGGACTTGATGTTGAAAGTTTATACACAAGTCTACCGCATAAGGAAACCCTGCAAATCCTTGAAGAAGTACTCTTCGAGAATTCCTGGATATACCACACACCAAGACACGTGGTCTTAGAATGCTGCCATCTGGCCCTAACTGAGAACTACTTCAGATTTGAAGATACGTTGTACCGTCAAGTGCACGGAACTAGCATGGGAAGCACTTTCGCGCCGAGTGTGGCAGGTCTCTATGTCCACCACCTTGAGAAACAGAAGATCCTAAATACTCACAATCCGTACTTCAACAATTTAAAAGTATGGAGACGTTACATTGACGATGTTTTTGTGATTTGGGAAGGCAATGAGACCGAGGCCACCAGTTTCATTAATTGGTTGAACCTACAGGATCCATTTTTAAAGTTCACCAACACTATGAGCAGGTCCCAAGTGGTCTTTCTGGACCTTAACATCACAGCGAACCAAGGTAGCCTGACCACAACCACGCATTTCAAACCGACTGCAAGAAATTGTCTTTTGATTTACGATAGTTTTCATCCCAAACAACTAAAAGACAATTTACCTTTCGGTCAATTTCTACGTCTAAGAAGAAATTGTACTGAGAAAACGGATTACTATACCCAAGCAAAGGATTTGGCGGAGAAATTGACAGCCAGGCAGTATCCTAAGCACCTCATATCAGCAGCCAAGAAAAGAGCGAGCAATAACAACAGAGATTCCCTCCTTGAACCCAGACTAAATAAAAACACACAAGAAAAAGAGACCAATATGTATAACAACTTATAACATAGCATCTAACAAGGTGTCTAAAATAATCAAAAAACACTGGCGGACACTGAACAGTGCCAACCTAGACATACCCAAACCAATGTTCAGTCACAGAAAAGGAAAAAACCTTAAGAACTACTTTGTCCACACTCGTCCCAAGATTAATACCAAATCTGATGGACAAAGAATCCTACAAACTCTGCCTACAGGACATTACCCGTGTAATAACTGCAGCGTATGTCACCTCACGTCAGCAACTAAAAGAGTGACATTTAACAATCAAATGACATGGGAACTCCGCAGTTTCACTAATTGTAACACCACAGGTGTGGTATATCTGATTACCTGCACCTGTAATCTCCACTACGTAGCCATGACTACACGAAAAGTCAGTACTAGGATTGTGGAGCACCGTAGTAACATCAGGTGCAAGCGGGCGACAACAAAAATGTCAACCCATTTTATCGAAAAACAACATACACCTAACGACATGAGGTGGGTGGTCCTGGAACATATCAAATGTAATGACAATCTCGAACAGCGACTTCTAGAGAGAGAACAACGCTGGGTTTTTAAATTATGTACAGACACTCAAGGCTTGAATGATAATATTCCGTGGGGTCAGTTCTCTAAATAACAGTCTCCTCTGACATTACATCTAAGGGGTATGTTTTTTAAAGAATACCAGTCACCCTGCAATTAGAAAAGTCATCTGATCAAATTCCCTCTTAACCAGAGGTCAAGCTATCAATCTCCTCTGGCATTACATCTATTGGGAAACTCCTGAGCAAATACCAATCACCCTATATATGACACGCTAAGAGTCAGTCGATCAGTTGCAATTACTCTCTGTTCATAATCAAACACTTTTTCAGGGAGTGAAAATACAGCATTCATCTGTATGTTTGTTTTATATGAGTACGTCTTAATCACCTTAGTGATTCAACAATAGGCACTCGTATTAGACCTCTTTTGTATATCATTGTGAGGCTCATTGTATGTATTTGTTTGTCTTCCTTGTTTAGCCTCTAATCACCTTATACTCTTATCATTAGGCACTAACGAGTATTTTACCTTCCCATAATGATAGGAACTCGTATTAGACCTCTTTTGTATATCATTGTGAGGCACATTGTATGTATTTGTTCATCACCTTTGTATTGCCTATAATCACCTTATACCCTTCCCAATAGGCACTAACGAGTATTTTACCTTCCCAAAATGGCAGCCACATTGAGCCATAGAAGGCGGCCATTTTGTTCTTTAGTTTCCGCTCTAGTCTCCTAAACATGAATCGGCGGGAAAACACCCTTTAAAAACAAGCAGTAGGGACTCACTTGTTAATATGCGGTCGGGAGGGAAGCAGGCAACAGCCGGAGCAGTTTTCATTCTCAAGTAAGTTATTCTCTCCACAGCACCGGACTGGGCAGACAGCAGGGCCTCTCACAGTGCAACTCACCCCCTCTTTTTTTGCTACAAAGCTTTCATTATCGCTTTGTTTTTCTTTTCTCCTACAGTGGCGATGATCTCTCCAGCCCCTCTCAGACCATGAAGCACATTGTTGCTCCATAATTAGTATGTGTTTTATTATGTCACTGTATTTTCTTTGTCATATTGTTTTGTCTGTGTATATTAGTATGTTTTTCTAGGTTTATGTTCTTTCATTTCATTCTATTTCCTGGCAAATAAGCATTCACCTAAGTGCCTGGCATGTCTCAGATTACTGACAATCTACTCACCAAGGGTAATGTCATGTGGTATTCCTTTTTGGTTTTTAGTTTTTTGTGTTTAAACTAAGCTGGCCCTATAGTATAATATGACTATTGAGATGCCGATAGCTCTCATAACCACACAAGGATCTTATGGGAGAGCTCTTAACAACACACACCAGCAGTGAGTGTCTGATTATATGTAGTTAATGTGCAGCATGGCGTTTTCACTTACCTACATAGCATGAAGTAGGTCTCGTATGCCGTTTTCTGTTTTAGATTCAAATGATCAGTATCAACATGGTTTCAATAACTACCTATACAGTACATAGACTGTACTTGATAATGTTTTTTATCCTTTCTCTATTACAGATACTACGTGATCAAAGTACTGTATGTATTAAATCTTGCCTGCTAGTATTTTGCAGCATTTTTCCTATCCTTAGGTCACTTTGGAGTGGTACTAAACAGGGCTGGACCCTGTTTGTCCTGAAGAAGAGCACTGGGGTAGCTCGAAACTAGTTGACGTTCACTAGGGAACCCTGACTAATTAAAAACAGACACCCTAGCGACCAACCCCGTTTTTAATATATCGGCTAGGAGCCTGAATAAATTCTTTTTGCCCACTAGCTAGATATTTTTAGTCTCACCCACTCCACCCCATCACTGCACCACACATAGTCACTCACAAGTAGTGCTCCTACGTAGTGTCGCAAGTCGTAGCACGCCTCAGCCCGTAGCGGGTTGGGATGGCCCCTATGATGAAGCATGTCACCATGGGAAACCATGGTGAGTGAGGGGACTCAAGAAAGGACATTTTCCTTTACTAACAATTTTTCTGAATCTTATATTAGTAAATTTAATTTTCTGAAAAAACTGGCTAGGTTTCCATAACCGAGATTTCGGTGTTTTGTAATTCTTGATCATTTTTGGAGGGTGGACCTAGCATATCCCTCTTTCTCCCCTTATTTTTCTGATTTTTTGATAACAAATTTTTCCCTTTTTGTTTCCTCAAAAAAGTAACCTATCTAGTTTATAAAATCTGCTACTACCTCTGAGGCTTAAAGTTTAGAAACCTTTCAGAATGAAATTAAACATAACAGAGTCTCCAGCTTCCAGCAATACTGTGTAACGACAAAAATGTAACTGATAGCCATTATTTAAACAGCCTGAAAACCTTACCTATATCGTGCATCAAATTTTTCCTTGACTTTGCTGGACTATGAATCCTTATCCCTTTCATATCCCTGCAGATTGAACTTCTTTGTCCGGACCTACCTCCACAAAACACATGCCTAGCTGAAATCCCCAAACTGTAACAAATGGTTGTCTTATATGATATGCCTGGAGTGAACAACTTGAAAAAAGGACACCACCATGCTACAGAAACCTCCAAGGCATCCAAATGCCGCTCAAAGTACCAGTATACCTAAAGGTTCCAAGCCTTTGTATGCCTTCTTCTGCTGACATTGAGGAGGTTTGAAGGTTCTTGAGAAGGCCCTTCAACTTTCCTAGATCTGATAATATTCTTCAAACAAGAAAGTTTAGATTAGGCATGGGTGGAATGTTTTGTTTTGCCTGTGAAATTGGTGGGATTTTGGTCACTCTGTGTTACTCTTTAACGCAGAGTTCCAGACAAATTTCGCCAATTGCTGCGTGGTGGAATTTTTCTCCTGTGAGGCTCCAGAAAATGTGAGCTGGTGAGCGCGAGTGAGATTTGGGGTCCTCTACCACGATTTTCGAACGCGGATGGTTGTGGGCAGAGGGCTGCCTGTCGAGTAGATTTGCTGCCACTCTAGTAGATTTTCTACTCGAGCAGTAGCAATATCAATTCCATTGCCACGTGCTCTTTCGCAGTGCATGGTGCTGTTCACGCTGATGTTTCAGCGTTTCTTGCGCAACTGCCACTAAATTGCATAGCGAGAGCTGCATATTTTCTTCCTGTTGGAGGAACTCAATGGAATCTCGTGGAGTTTTTATGTAACTCCGCAGAATCCCACGGAGTGAAACTCTGCGAGTTCGCCTACTCCTAGTTCAGACCTCTGCTCTTCATTAAAAGATGCTCATCTTCCCCTGGTCCTAACAAGAGGCCGTGAGATGCAAATGTCTGGAAAAGAACACACCAATTCCAAACCGAAGCTTGAGAAACACAAAATGGAGTTACCAGAACTACTGCAAAACCTCTGTCTTCTCACTATAAACAAATACTTCTGTATCACAGCAAATGTAGGCAAGCATAAAAATCTTTGCCTCTACAATCTTATGAAATGCTTTCAAAGCCACAGTACAGTAATCTGGCTTCACACTGGAGCATTTCGTTACCCGAGTCGTCAACCTGGATGCAAAAAGACCTACCTCCCAAGACACCGTATAAGGCTATATTTTCATAAATACATCTCGGTGCAACATCCAATCACTTAAATTACCTACATTTATGGTATTCCAGCTAGCTACCAAATTTTCCTAACCCAGAATATACTCAGAGAAACATATGCTTTAAACAGTTGCTGCAGCTCCTTTGCTTGCACTGAAGAAGAAAGTAGACCTATTACATGTGATACATTTATTATGGTTTACTTTTCCCTGAGAATCAACCATTGTATCTATGACTTGATCATTTCCCTTTTTTGGACGGTTCAACACTGATTGTTTATTTGGAACCCTTAAAAATCTAGGGGCATATTAGCAAGACCGGCGATAAAATTATCGCCGTTTTAGCGGCAGGAAACTGCCGCTAAAGCGGCGATAATGGGCTTGCTAATATGCGTTATGGAATTCAATAGAAGCCCAGGTTAGATGTCCTGCACATCTAACCTGGGCTTCTATTGGAATTCTATAACGCATATTAGCAAGCCCATTATCGCCGTTTTAGCGGCAGTTTCCTGCCTCTAAAACGGCGATAATTTTATCGCCGGTCTTGCTAATATGCCCCCTAGACCCTCCAAATATGTCCCTCACACAACCATACTGATGTTCCAATTCTGTGCAATCCTGCAAGCATAAACAAGATATCCTCCAGATTTAAAAACATTCCAACATCTCAAATGAGCTGAAACAGAATGAATAATCTAAATAAATCAATATACAAGATGATGGTGGCTATGCCAAAGTCTTTGCATATTTTAGGCTGCATACAAATGTAGGGCAATCAGTATATCAAGCAAACAGAATTCAGGTTGGTGCTTTCCTGGTATATACACCCTGCCACCTGGGGTGTCATGGGCAAAACCAGGGAAACCCTGGTAGGCATACAAATATTAAAAGAAAAATACCGAAGCACACAAAGAAGGCCAAAGGCATAAAATGCCATTAATAAAGAAGTTTTGGGAAATTGGAGTCGTGTTACACGTGATTTATTCTTTTCATATTTATTCATATCCTTGGTTAGGATGCAATATCCAGTACAGACAGGTAGCCGACACATGTTCCGTCATAGAGACTTTTTCAAAGCTGCAAGAGGATATACACAATGTCTTACACAGATGTAACAATGACATGGGATAGAATTTCAATAACTGTTATGCTACCGTCACCAGCAAGAGGCTTAAGAAAGCTCCGATGTGACCATCAAGAGTAATGAGTCTGTGTACAAAACCAGATGGAGAGAAGTTGAAAGAAGTTGAAGGTA
This sequence comes from Calotriton arnoldi, assembly GCA_963921515.1. NCBI lineage: Eukaryota > Metazoa > Chordata > Amphibia > Caudata > Salamandridae > Calotriton > Calotriton arnoldi. Next base: position 148,742 of record CAWUFW010007190.1, read on the forward strand.
GTAACCTGTCATGTGGCCCGTTGTGAATAGTGCTCAAGGAAAGTGGCAAGTATGGTTAATAGAAGCAATAGTGCATAGGATAATGGAATATAGACCAAATACTCGAGGTTGGAAAACTGTACCTGAGACGTTTGGCAAAGTGCAGTGATCTTAGTGAGAGCATAGGCAAATCGTGCCTCACTGTAATGTAAAGACATAAATTTTAGCCTCACGGGTTCCCGCCAAATGCAAAACAGCATTACAAAGAAGGGGAGTTAGGGATGCTGTGAATTGCAGCGTTACAAGTTAAAATGCGGGAGACTTGTCATTTGTGCAAATTATTAACTGCTGGGGAGAAAAAGGTGAAGGCAGCATTGTATAATGCCCAAGTGGACAACTAGTGCCAACATACATATGTTAAGGTGGGTTCAAAATGCCTAGTCATCACCAGGGAGACACTGATAGAAAAGGCTCAATTTGTTTTGTATAAATGGGACAAATCGAAGTGAACTAAGGACAAAACCTAAATGTGCACGTAGCAAAGAGATAGCTGCCAATGTGCTATGCAGCAGTACGCTATAAGTTGTTGACTTAAATGTACCTGGGGGCATTTATTACAAGTTCAGAATAGAACGTGCCTGTAAAGTACCAACACGCTAACCACCCGCTTTGTGCAGGCGACGAAAAGTTCGTGCGTGGGGCCTTGGTAAGCCTACAAGATATAAGGAAAAAAGGAAATGTTCTACTAGGCAGGAAAAAGTCAGTGAGTTCACATAAACTATCAGTGACTGAGAAATGCTACACCCAAGGCTGTCATCTACCAGTACGTAATTATGTTAAGGCATCTGAATGTGATTTAAAATAACATACCTCAGAAGTATCCATGTAGCATATAAGGAAAATATGTGGTCAAAATGGACAAATACAGAGCAGGGCCTTGATACGCCTACGAGACACAAAAGTACATGCCAATGATGTTGTCTGTACATATGGTATCGAAAAGCAGTATGCATTCTAATGCGCTGTGATGCGTACATGATTTACATGAAAGGTAGCAGGGCCTCCCGGGTGTGTTGCCAGAACAAAGTAAGCTGGTGTTTGTTCTGATCCCGGCATTTGATGCCAGTCAAGTAGTCAGCAATTAAAGAGGACTACCGGCGAGTCAGGAGCTGCAGTTACAAAAAGATAGTTGCCGTCTTGGTGGATGGGCAGGTACGATGTGCATTAAGAAGGTGAACCAGAACAGTGAGATAGCAAAGTTTGAAGAAACCACCAAATAGAAGTAAGGTGGGGAGACACAGTATTCCGAATTTTCAGAGTCATAGGCAGCAAGGGACATGTAATTTTCATATATCACTGCATCAAGAGGAGATCTTACGCAATGCATGGTAAAGTCAAAACAACTATTATCACAGTGATCTTGAGATATGGTTAAAATTATTTAAAATACTGCCAATAATACCATAACATACAGTATTTTAAATGAGAGTGTGTTTAAAACCAAGCAGAGATACCTCTGTGTCCTGATTGTGAATCATTAGTCAACTCATTTTAATAAGATAAAACAATGTGAACTTAGAAGACAGGACATAAAGGGGTAAAAAGCTCAGAGAGGTAGAGGACATCAAATCAAAAAGTTAATAAACAGTATGAATCGATCAATACCCTCATTTAATTACATGTTACAATCTAGAGACAGTGACAGTTCAGAAGCATATAGATAACTTGTATTCATTCATTCATGAGATGGTTTTCTCTCCCAGGAAGACGTGAAGGTCCCTATCAACATTTAGGCCCTCATCCAATGTCTGTAGTTGGATGATCCACCAGCTTTCCAAGTGTCTCAATGCCAGGGTTCTATCTCCGCCCCTGGGCAAGTTTCCAACTGCATCATTAGCGTTGGAATCTATCTTAAAAATGTCCCTGTGTCCGTGTACTGTATTATAATGTACTGCAAGTGAGTAGTCTTTATTGTTGTTCCTTATAGCCTGACCTGCTCTTGAATGGGCTTCCTCAAGGTTCTCATTGTACTACTGATATATATAAGGCCACATTCACAAACAATGCAGTACACCACATTTCTAGTATTGCAATTGATGAACCTGGTTATCTGGTGTACCCTATTGGTATTATATTGAAAGGTGGTTGTCTTGTCCCTCGCATAACAACAAATATTACAGTGTCCACACTTTTGAAAACCATTAGGTTTTGGTAGCCAAGTGTTGTGGGTGACGGATTTCATATAGCTGTGGCACAATGTTTCTCTCAGCGTATGTGCCCTGCTATGTGTTAGTGCTGGTCTTGTAGTGATGGCTTGTCTTAAAGTATTATCTGCCTGTAGAAAATGCCACTGTCTCTGCATGATCCTGTAAATCTGCAAACTGAGTGCACTGTAAGGGGTAATGAGGGATAGCTTTTTGTGTTTCCTTATCCTACCCTTGCCTGAACCGGTGAGAAGGGCATCTCGTTTCACTACGTTGATCTTGTTCCTAGCCTCCTTTAGTATGCTTTTAGGATAACCTCTGGTCGTGAATCTTCTTTCCCTCTTCTGAAGTTCTGACATGTAAATAGAATCTGAGCTGCAATTGCGCCTAATCCTTGTCCCTTTCCCAAAGGAAATTGCCTTGATTTGAGAGAGGAATCTTTGTGAAACACCAAGGGACTGATGAAAGCCTAAAAGGCAAACACTCAAACTGAAATAATTGTGCATGGCGTCAGAACTACAGGAAACAATGATTCCCCTGCACAATCTGCACTTTGAAAAATGTACCTTCTAGATCTATCTTTAACAACCAGTCAAAGGTTGGACCCACACCCCCATGTTGGTAAACCTTTCTAACTCACTTAAGTTCATTACTAGACTCCATCCTTCGACCTCTACCAAAAACATGTGGTTACATAAATTCTATTCTTTTGTACATTGGGGACTATTTCTCCTTTCTTCCTCATCTATATTACCTCTAAATTTACCAACTATTTTTGTTTCTCTGACAATACAATCTCCATTGAATTTTTCAATTGCACCGGCATTGCCATAAATTCTATCTTGTAATCTGGCATTGTATTCAAAGCACAAGGCTCATTTGTTAACGTTTTCCAATTCCTCTTAAACATTTAATCTCCATCTAACTCTTTCCTGGGAAGTAACAGAAGAAATGCTCGTACTTACTTTGTGTATTATTCAGCAACTGCACTTGTCCTCTTTCTGAGCTGTCTTTGATGCCTTTTCCCCTCTGTGGGAAGAACCCTGTAGCAGCTTGGAAACCCCAGAAGCCTCTGCTAACCTGAGCTTGGAATTAGGACCATGCAGAGTAACAGGTGGAAAAATCTCCTCTTCTCCTGACCCATCCAAAAATACCACTGCTCCTAATAACTCTCCGCTTGGATCCCTGTGCTTTATCCAAATCTGTGAATGTAGAAATGCATTTCTCTATTCCTCTTTCTAATCTTTCTAAAAATAAAAGACCTTTAGCCTCATCAGAGGTCTTCATGTTCACCATACTCTCCAACTTCAAACATATCTACAGCTCTACACCTCTTGGCAAACAGTGCTGAGTTTGCACTTTCTAAGAAGTAAATAGCTGTTTGGATCCATCCTCATGATAACAAGGCATCCACTTTCACATTTTTAAGAAGAGTTTTCTCCACCATGTCCAAAATGGATGCCAAAGGATCACTAATATCCAAGAATCAATCCTTCCACTGAGTTGGGCCCTTTCTAAGCCCTTGTTAGGATCTTGACCAAGACTGAATAGAAAACAAATTATATTGGATCAAAATCCAGAGTCACACGCACTTTATCATCTACTAATGTTCTTGAGAATTACACTCATCACACTCCTCGCATCATTTTGAAACTGCTTTTGGATCCACTCCTCATCTTTCAATGTCCCATTGGCCACAAGTTCACATTCATTTGGTGGTGAATCGCATTACAACAAAACATGTCTTCACATATAGGAAGTTAAAGTACATTCTATTCTTTCTGTTTTTGCTAACGCTCTTCAAAATAATTCAACTCCAAGTCTTCCACCTCAGTTTTTTCCAAAACATACTAAATGAAATTCTGATCATCATCTGTATTACCAATGTATTGTGCCATCTGTTCCTCGGTGTTCGATTCGATTTAAAACTTTATTCGGCAAGAAAATGCCATAAAAGATACAACAGTGCAATATATTCATATACAAACCTTGATAATAAATCACTACAAAATTCGAAAGCGCATTAAACAGACAGTTCATTATACACTAAAAACAGTATATTTAAAACAGCATCTCCAAAAAATAAAAAAAGCTCATCCAGTAATACATTTTCCTGTTACTAAGTGCACCTCTAATAAAATTAAGGACTTCACAACACATTTCTACTGAAACTAACTGTTTTAGATACTGAAACACAGAATATAGGATCTAAAATACATAGGCCATAAAAGTGGTTCTAAAAACAGGGATCATACAGTTTTATAAAGGGAACAAAAAGCATCAAATGTACAATAGATTGAGCTGAACGATTGTCGCAGGGGCACCTGGGAAGGTTATCAAACCAGCTACATTGTTGTGGGAAAGCAAAAAAGAAATGCAAGGAGTACAGTCAGAGCCTAGTCAGATATAGTCTGAATTGTGAATTCTCTATAAACTTTAAGTACCACTGTAACTCGAAACTAGGGGATAGAGGGGGATATTATCAAGGACGGCCAATAACTATCGCCAACGCAAGTTATCGGCAGTTTTGTTATTGCCGCCTAACCCTGAAAACTATCGCCATGTTAGCGGCGTACTAACAATCCGTCGCTACATGGCGATAGTAACAGGGAACGGCGGTGAAAACTCCCGATAACATAATCGCGATGGCGATAGTGAATCCGGCGTTAGCCAGCGATACCTGGCGATCGGCCCACTAGCGCCAGAAAATTCCCATCTTCCCTCCCGGCGATAACTGCTTGAGATCATGGCCCAAAGTCCCTTAGGGGCATATTATCAAGAACGGCGTTAAAATTATCGCCCCTTTAGCGGCAGGAAACTGCCGCTAAAGCGGCGATAATGGGCTTGATCATATATGGCCTTGTGTATTCCAATAGAAGCCCATGTTCTGGTGTCAACATGGGCTTCTATTGGAATTCACAAGGCCATATTATCAAGCCCATTATCGCCGCTTTAGCAGCAGTTTCCTGCCGCTAAAGGGGCGATAATTTTAACGCCGTTCTTGATAATATGCCCCTTTATCTTTGCAGCGCAGATATCCGGATAGGAAACTCCTAGTGCGGGCTCCGAAAGGGCACAGGCAACCAGAAGGCTTGCAATGAAAACACTGGCTGGAGGTGACTCCATGGAAAATGAGTGCTCTCAAAGGAAGTGAGCCGGGCAGTGCGAGGAGGCAGCACAACTCAGCTCTATCGCGCACACTACACAATTGGAACGGCTCCCTGCCCTTGAGAAAATCACACAAAATGGGTGTTGGATCGGTGGGTGACTTGTTGACTTTTGTTCGTTTCTCAATCATTGATCGCTGTAGCTGACTAGGTTAACCCTTTCAGTAACAGGACTCCCACAGGGGTCAAGTTTTACTGTCATTTCCTCCTCCACTCCCGGATAGATATTGAAAAAGTTGCACACCCAATGGGGCGAGCGCGTCCATTTCTACCTATTTGTACATAATTAAGGCATATTAATAAATGACAGTATTCCAGTTCATAAAATGAATAGCATGAGTTGTGTGTACATGTAGGTTTGTGTCTTGTGCGTAATAGAATCGGACACTACGATTTATTGCCCAGTTTCATAAATTATGCCAAAGTCAGGCAAACCCTGGGATATTTGAATGTATGTGTGTGCGTGTGTTTGCGTGGGCTTATGTGCCACTGTGTGGGTGAGTGTGAGAAAGGATGTTTGTGTGCATATAGATGTCTGTGTTCGGAAGTGGGGGCTAGGGTGCTGCCTATCCCCAAGTGTGAATGATCGACAGCTGTCAGATGCATCCCGGACGTGGACAATCAACTAGCAGGAGAGAGCGCGCGTTCTTCAGGCGAAGGTTCCATGTACCAACCAGGGCGTGTTAGCCACCGTGGGTGGGGAATGTGGAAAGCGATGCAGGCCGCGGTGCGACCTCAGTGTGACACCGCTGCCAGGAACACCTCCACTGCCTTCCAGCGGTAGGGCAGCGCTGCAGTGTGCACACGTCCTCCCTGCGCCGAGAAAGCAGCTCTCGAATGCCAGCAGTGAGTGCACGGGTGTGCACACACCCTCCCTTGGCCAAGAACTACCGGTCTCCTTTTTCTGTCCAAACTGGGCAGAAGAAACGTGCAAGCCCGGTGTAATCCTCACACCCCCAAAAAACATAGCCCTTTCTGGGCTCCTCCAGTGTAAAAGCACAACATGTACACGCAGCAATTGTGTTCTAAGTTCAGAAATAGGCAGTGTCTCTGGCATTGTGCAAACACTAATCACAACGTGAATCCTAAGTCCACAAGACAGAGGGGGATATTCTCAAGGACTGGCGATACCGATCGCCAACGCCAGTTAACAGCAGTTTTTGTATCGCCGCCTAACCATGAAAACCATCGCCATGTTAGCGGTGTATTAACAAGCCGTCGGTACATGGCGATAGTAACAGGGAATGGGGGTGAAAACTCACGCTAACATCAGCGCGATGGCGATTGGAATTCCTGCGTTAGCGGGCGATAACCAGCGAAAGGCCCATTAGCGGCAAGCAAACTCGCGTTAGTCAGCCCAACTTTATTTTTCTGGCCTCTAATGCAAAAAATTGCCTATCTGTCAACCTCCAATAGTAAAAAGGCATAAAATACAATGACATGCAGAATGGAGCAGCCAGGGCCAAGTCCAGCACACATCAACAACCCCTGCAAGCCAGCCAACATCCAGGATCACCAGGATGAGAGCCATGATGCCTCGCTGGACCTGTGTCTGGAGCCTGGATGCCTTGCTGGACCTGCATCTGGAGCCTGGAGTGGGATGTGGAGGAGCTGTGGAGTCGATGATCCGTGGCGGTAAACATTGATGCGCGACGATCGCCCGTACCTGGTGGTGAAGTCTGGCAGGACGCATGGAGTCACGTTGCTGACCTGTGTGAGAAGACCACCTTGCGAGCCTTGGAGCTGTCAATGGTAGAGGCGCTCCTGCGCACCAACGTTGTGAGGTCCGCATCGCATACTACAATCCACCACTACACCGGGGTGCACAGAGGGGATTACCAACGGTGTGTGCCGTCTCCCTGCATCACAGCCCAGATGATGTTGGTCTGGCCGTACACTGTGGAGGGTGAGGCCCCTGTGCTACGCTGAACTTGTGTGGCATGAGTGCTGCAACATCACGCCTAAGGGGGCCCTGCTGCTTCAACTGCATCTGGAGGTCCACCAGCAGACTAGGCGGCGACTGCTGTACCCAGCATAGTGAAATCACACCTGGCTGATGCTCCTGCTGGCTGAGTCACAGATTTGGAGAGAGTGCAGTGAATTGTGCCACGGTGTCAATGTCCAGGTAAGGAGAATGTGGGACGCGTAGCGCAGGAGGGCCGGGGGGCGAGTAGCTCAGGCCTAACACACGTAGATGACGCACCCCCAGTGTCGGCTCTTCCACTATGGCTGATGAGCGTTGCCCCACTGACTCAAGCAGTGCATAAGAGGAACAATCATCACATGATGATAACTAATTGATGTAATCATGCCATGTATCCTCAGGGGGTAGGAGGGTGGGTAGGACTATTCCAAACACGGGGCAGTGCATGGGCGGATTGGCATGCCCACTCAAGTGCGCCATGACTGTTTGGTCGGCCCACTCAGGCCGCCCAAAGCAGTCATACGCACTTCCCTGTTCGCAATGCAGGCTGCATTACAGCCTGCATGGAAAACATGCCCACCCCTCCGGCCCTTGGCTGCATGACTTGTCCCGTTGCCAATTACCAATCCCACGGCTGCATCGCAGCGTTGTGATTGACTCAGGGGAGGGAGCCTGGCTGCCAACTTCCTTTTCCTGGAAGCAGATGCAGGAAAGCATGACCTATGAATACACGGGACCCGGCTTCGAGGTAAGACTTCCCTCATTAAAATTTGTGCAACACCCGCTCACACACACATCCCCACGTCCACGCCCCATCCAGTGTTCTTTCCGGCGTTTACCACCTCACAGCTGTCCAGCCCCCCACCCCCAGTGTGAGAAGTTGGCCTGGCATATGCTGTCCCCTAGTTATAGTGGGCACCTTGCACCAGTCCAAACAACCCCTTATTGATGATAGGTTAAAGACAACCTTTATTGAAAGCTATCCTAGTGGTAGCTATGGAGAGCAGCCTTCAGGCTAAGTCTTGGAGGAATGTAAAGCAGCTTGTTTTACCAGTCTATAATCTCTTGAGTGACCAAATGAAAGAGGACCACACCAGGTATATATATAAAATATATGTATTTAGTCTTAAACACACCCCTCTAGTCTCTTTATGAGGCTAGAGTTCGAAATACATAAGTTACAAGGCGAATATCAGCAGTTATTAGCACAATACACGTTTGAGCCCTAGGGGCGTACCAAACCATATACTAAAATAGTGGTATAAGAACCACGACTGAGCTAGACACAAGGCCTAGAGCCTGTAGAAGTGCTTGGACCCCAAGGAACCACCCAAGGTAGTGACTCAGGGGACCCACGGGGGACGCGTGCAGTGTGAGAACACAGCCGCGAATCGCCATTGACTTCTATGGGGAAAGTCGCGGTTGGATTTTTAAAGAAAAAGGACACTTCGGAGTGGACTTCCAATTAACCCCTTTAAACTTAAGAGTTTCTAGGGCCCACACCCACGTGAGTACTGAAATACTCGAGTTACCTCACCCAGGGAAGCTGGGTGCATACGTGTTAAAAGGTGTCGGGAATCGTCGTCGTTTTCAATGGCGACCTCTTGGAAAGTGCTGCTGCCGTGAAGAGGAAGAGTGTCCGGTGTGATCCAAGCCTGGATCGAGGAAGAGGGAGACCTGAAAGCAGAGGGGACAGAGTCTGGGTCACTAGCCAGTGACCAGGGGCACGATAGTCGAATGCCCTCCGATGTCGGGTGCTTCAGGTGAGTTGACAGGTGCCTTGACTCTTCAGCCACGAGGTCTAGGAGGCATCGACGACAACCAGGAGCTGGATTCGAGTTGTCCCATAAAGTCTGTCGAGTGCTGCAGTATCGGCGACCGGATTGGACCCAACAAGCCTTGGCAACGGCAAGTCACGGAGAAATGAAGAAAAGGCTGCGGTGCAGACCAGCAAGGTCTGAGGGACTCACCCAGCAAAGGTAAGTCAGGGCACTTCTGGAGCAACCAGAAAAGCCCAAGCAATTGAAGAGTTGCCTTCGTGGGGACCCACTAGCCAACAGACTAGAGATTGCGAAGGAGCCAAGAGCGGTCGCACTTGGAGCTGGCCCACGGGACACTCGTGGAGTGTAAGCCAGTGATCTTTGCTGCAGTTGGTGCTCGGGGCTAGGGCTACTTGGAACCCAAAGCACAGCTTCGAGAGATGAAGGAAGTTGGTGCACTTGCAAATGTGCTCGGTGTCCAGGGGTCACAGTTCCACGTTACCCACGACAGCTACGGGCCTCAGCTTCACTGGGAACTCAGGACAGCCTCGGGGAAGTCTGGAAATCCATCTCTGGTGATGCAAAGACTTCGGCGTCCGGCGGGAGCTGCAGAGATGCAGACCAGACAGATGCTTTGTTGGTGCCTGCCAAGCAGGGGAGTCACTCCTTGACCCCAAGGGAGATTATTCAGTCCTCTAATCTTGATGTAGAGCGTCAAAGGTCCAGGATTCAGCTTCAGAGTTTCATCCAGGGATATCTAAAGTCCTGTTGCCAGGGTTCCCTTACTTATACTAAGAAAAGGGGTTGGACTAACTCTGGGGACCCACCTATGGGAGGGTTTGGAAAGAGGGGTGGCTACACCCATTTCCTTTGTCCAGTTTCATGCCAGAGCAGGGGCTGGCAGCCCCTGCAACCGGTTTGAACTGGGGTGTGCACGAGGACACCAAATGTGCCCCCAGTGCAGGACTTCAAAGCACTCAGAGAGTGCACCACCCAGCCCTAATCCACTAAGGCCTGTCTGGGAGGTGGTAACACCTCCCTGAGACAGGAAACCTATTGTCCAGGCCTCCCCTGCCGGAGTTTCGGTCAGCAGCAGGAGGCCAGACTCGTGTCTGTGGCTGCAGCATCCATTTTGTGATGCCAGGCTCTGTTTAGTTGGTACCGGGTATACCGGTGCTGTCATGTCTCTCCCTCTAGAAGGGTGGGATCATACTCCCACACCAGTTACTGGTGTGGGGGTATGATTCCAAGGTGTTTGACACCAAACACGACATGTTTCCGTGCAGCCATCCCAAAGTTAGCATTTACCGTTTAGATATAATGCACTTAAGAGTATATGGTCAGGCTGCACCACAGGCAACCCAGGAGAGGAGATTCCGAAGGCTGCAGAGGGGCTCTGCTCATGCATGGGCACCCTCTCACATAAAACCAAGCACCCTGCCTTCAGGATTGATAAGGCCTGCCATAGGGGTGACTGATAGGTTTGTATGTGCAGTGATAGGTGAGATATAGTGAACCTATATCTCTGTAAGGGGTGCATGCACCACCTCACTCAGGCTGCAGTAGCAGTCCTGTGGTGTCATTTTGGAGGGCCTTCCAGGGGTGGCACAATACATGCTTCGACCCCTGGTAGGCCTCTGGGGTACCTATGCGCTGGGTACATAGTATACCATATACTAGGGACTTATAAGGGCACCCCAGAATCCAATCTGAGGTGTACCTAAGGTACAGGGATTCATTTTAGAGAGGAAGCAGCTAGGCTGGGGTCCTGGATAGCAGGGCCCCAGCCAGACTAAAGTCGAAAAACAGTGATACACCAGCAAAAAGTGGGGGTAACCATAAGAGGCAGATCCTACTCTCCTACACAACCCCCCCAAACGCAGGGACATTAAACTAACCTTGACCAGTTAAGTCTTCATGTTCTAAGTGGAAATATCTGGAGAGTCCATCTGCCTTGGCATGGTTACTCCCAGGTCTATGTTCCACTGTATAGTCCATCCCCTGTAGGGAAATGGACCACCTCAAAAGTTTGGGGTTTTCACCCTTCATCTGTTTTAGCCATAAGAGGGGCTTATGGTCTGTCTGAACAAGGAAGTGAGTGCCAAACAAGTATGGCCTCAGCTTCTTCAGAGCCCAAACCACAGCAAAGGCCTCCCTCTCAATGGCTGACCAAAGTTTCTCTCTGGGGGTCAGCCTTCTGCTAATAAAAGCTACTGGCTGATCCTGACCTTCATCATTCAACTGTGACAGTACAGCCCCTACCCCCAACTCAGATGCATCTGTCTGCACAATGAACTTTTTGGAGTAATCAGGACTTTGCAGATTGGGAGCAGTGCACATGGCCTGCTTCAGGTCATCAAATGCCTTTTGACAGCTAACTGTCCACTGAAACTTTTTGGGCATTTTCTTAGAGGTTAAGTCATTCAGGGGTGTCACTATTGATCCATACCCCTTGACAAATCTTCTGTAGTACCCAGTCAGGCCTAAAAAGGCTCTCACCTGAGTCTGGGTAGTTGGAGCAGCCCAGTCCATGATGGTCTGGATCTTGCTCTGCAATGGTTGAACATGGCCTCCACCCACAAGGTGGCCCAGGTACACAACCTGACTCTGCCCTATCTGGCACTTTGTGGCCTTGATAGTTAGGCCTGCCTTCTGCATGGCCTCCAAAACATTTCTGAGGTGGACCAGGTGATCCTCCCAGGTGGAGCTAAAGACAGCAATATCATCTAGATATGCTGCACTATAGGCTTCCAGACCTGTAAGGACTGTGTTCACCAACCTCTGAAAAGTGGCAGGTGCATTTTTCAAACCAAAGGGCATCACCACAAATTGGTAAAGCCCACCAGGGGTAGAAAATGCAGTTTTTGGCTTTGCATCATCAGCTAGTCTGATCTGCCAGTAGCCAGCTGTTAGGTCAACTGTGCTTAGATACTTGGCTGAGGCCAAAGTGTCTATTAGCTCATCTGCCCTGGGGATTGGATGGGCATCAGTCCTAGTGACTGCATTGAGGCCTCTGTAGTCCACACAAAACCTCATCTCTCTCTTACCATCTTTGGTGTGAGGTTTTGGCACCAAGACCACTGGACTAGCCCAAGGGCTATCTGAAGGTTCAATGACACCCAGCTCCAACATTTTCTGGACTTCTGTCCTGATACAGTCCCTGACCTGGTCAGGTTGCCTGTAAATCTTACTTTTAACAGGCAGACTGTCCCCAGTGTCCACTTCATGAGTGCACCAGGTGGTCTGACTTGGAGTCAGAGAAAACATGTGTCTGAACTGATTGAGCACCTGTCTACAATCAGTTTGCTGCTGGGCAGTGAGGCTGCCTGCCAAGGCTACACCATCCACTGACCCATCATCAGGGTTCTGTGAGAGCAGGTCAGGGAGAGGGTCACTCTCCTCCTCCTGTCCCTCATCAGTTGCCATGAGCAAGCCCATGTCAGCCCTGTCCACATATGGCTTCAGCCTGTTGACATGGAGCACCCTGTGGGGGCTCCTGGGAGTTCCCAGGTCTACCAGATAGGTAACCTCTCCCTTCTGCTCAACAATTGTATGGGGGCCACTCCACTTGTCTTGGAGGGCTGCTGGGGCCACTGGCTCCAGCACCCACACCTTCTGTCCTGGCTGGTAAACAGTCAGCACAGCCTTTTGGTCATGCCAGGCTTTCTGTAATTCCTGGCTAGCCTCAAGGTTTTTGGTTGCCTTTTTCATATACTCAGCCATCCGGGAGCGGAGACCAAGTACATAGTCCACTATGTCCTGTTTAGGGGTTTGAGAGGTAACTCCCAACCTTCCTTCACCAGACACAATGGACCCCTGACAGGATGGCCAAACAAAAGTTCAAAAGGGCTGTAGCCAACCCCCTTTTGAGGCACCTCCCTGTATGCAAATAAAAGGCAGGGCAAGAGTATGTCCCATCTTCGCCTAAGCTTTTCTGGGAGCCCTTTAATCATGCCCTTCAAGGTTTTGTTGAATCTCTCAACTAAACCAGTGCATTGTGGGTGATAGGGTGTGGTGAACTTATAAGTCACTCCACACTCCTTCCACATTGCAGTCAAGTAACTGGACATAAAGTTTGCATCTCTGTCAGATACTACCTACTTAGGAAAGCCCACTCTTGAAAAAATTCCCAGGAGGGCCCTTGCCACCACAGGAGCTGTAGTGGTCCTAAGGGGAATGGCTTCTGGGTACCTGGTGGCATGGTCCACCACCACCAGGATAAACCTGTGCCCAGATGCTGTTTGGGGATCCATGGGACCAACTATGTCAATCCCCACCCTCTCAAAGGGCACCCCCACCACAGGTAGTGGTATCAGGGGGGCCTTTGTGGTGCCACCTGCCTTCCCACTGGCTTGGCAGGTTACACAGGAGCGACAAAACTCCTTGGTGTCTTCAGACATGTGGGGCCAGTGAAAGTGAGGGACAAATCTGTCCCAAGTCTTGTTCTGGCCCAGGTGACCTGCTAAGGGAATATCATGGGCTAGTGTCAATAGGAAGCCCCTGAACTTCAGAGGTGTAACCAACCTCCTGGCTGCTCCAGGCTTGGGGTCTCTACTCTCTGAGTACAGGAGTCCATCATCCCAATATATCTTATGGGTGCCACTAGCATTCCCAGCAGCCTCAGCAGCAGCCTGCTGTCTGAGGGGTTCAAGAGAGGGGCAGTTCAGCTGCTCCTGGCTCAGATCTGCCCTGGAAGGGCCCCTGTCCCCAAGAACTCAACCTGATCAGGTTCAAGCTCCTCTGGGACAGTTCCTTCTTCAGGCCTGAGATCATCTTCCTCAAAAGACTGATCTGCTTCCTGAGCCAAGGGGGAAGGCACTGCCTTAACCCTACTGCTCCTCCTCTTGGGAGGCACCTGGTCCATTATTCCAGAATCCAGGGCCTGTTCAGCTTTTGACATTTTTGCCTGTGACCTAGTCACAGCAAAGACATGTGCAGGGATCCCTAGCATTTCTGCATGTTTCCTGAGCTCCACCTCTGCCCAAGCTGAGGTTTCAAGATCATTGCCAAGCAAGCATTCAACTGGTAGGTCTGCACTCACCACAACCTTCTTAAGGCCAGTTACCCCTCCCCAGGAGAAGTTAACAACTGCCAGAGAATGGTCTGTTCTGACATTGCTAGCATTGGTCACTTGGTACATTTCACCAAGTATAATCTGCCCAGGATCCACAAGATCTTGTGTCACCATGGTGACACTTGCTCCTGTGTCCCTGAATGCCAAAGCCTCCCTTCCATTAATTAAAGGCTGCTGTCTGTATTTGCCCAAATTATTGGGACTCACAAAGGGGGACATATCCATGCCCCCATCACAGACTAGGACAGCCTGAGTTGGTACTCTGACTAGGCCAGAGCCCATCTCAGTACCCAGGGTCAACCCTACTAAACCCTTATTCTGAGTGTTTCCACCACCACTTGTAGCTGGACTAGGGGGAACAGTTGCCTTAGGGGCAGTGGTGGCTGGATTGGAGTCTTTGGACTTGGTGCAATCACTTGTCCAGTGAGTCTTTTGCTTACAGACTTTGCACCATGGTTTCTTTTGGCCTTTTCCTTTATTAGATTGGGATTCCCCACCAGATGCAGATTTTTGGGGACCTTGAGAAGACTTCTGGTCTTTACCCTTTTCCCCACCTTTCTCAGAGTTTTTAGAATCTTGCTTCTTCTGGTCACCACCTTGGTTCTGTTCCTTCTGCTTCACCCTGGTTCTGACCCATTTGTCTGCCTTCTTTCCCAATTCTTGGGGAGAGGTCAGATCAGAGTCAACCAGGTACTGATGTAGCAACTGATTCTGACAGTTATTAAGAATCTGCTCCCTCATGATTAAATTATAGAATCCTTTGAAGTCACACACCTTACTGCCAAGTAACCAGCCTTCCAGAGCCTTGGTAGCACAATCTACAAAGTCCACCCAGTCCTGTGTCTGTGCCTTTTGGGTATCTCTGAACTTTAACCTGTATTGCTCAGTGGTTAGGCCAAACCCATCTATCAGGGCACTCTTCAGGACTTGGTAATCATCAGCATCCTCTTCTCTTACAGTGAGGAACTTGTCTCTACCTTTGTCTGCAAAGGAGAGCCACAAGATTGCTGCCCACTGCTCCTGGGGGACCCTCTGAACTTTACAGGCCCTTTCCAGTGCAGTTATCCATTTGTGGATGTCATCCCCACTCTGGTAGGGAGGGACAATCTTGCTCAGGTTTCTATGGTCATAAGACCTTTCCCTACCACTAGGGAAGTTGCTGCCACCATGGGACTCTAGTCCCAACTTTCTTCTTTGTCTATGAAGCTCTAGGGACTCCCTGTCTATAGCCAGCTGCTCTTTTCTGATCCTAAGCTGAGCTTCTTCATACTGGAGTAGTCTCTTTTTTATCTCATTAGAGGTCTCCCTCCTATGAGAAGAAACAGAGGTCCCTACTGAGGTGTCAGAATGGTTAGACTCCTGAGAAGGAGATCTGGACCTTCTAGGCACACTCACAACTCTTCCTGGTGGGACAAAGGGAGGTCATTCTGATCCTCCTCCTCATCTGCAGGAGGAGCTGGATTGTCCAGGGCAAGATCATTTTCATCTTCCTGGCCAGTTTCAGAGGGCAGGTCCTGGGTATTTTCACCCCTGTTCCCTTCCTCATCTTCTGCCCCACCCTCTCTGCCTACCCCTGCAGACCCTAAGGGTCTTCTGAGATCATCCAGCAGAAGCATCTCCATGAGACGTTGGGTGTTGGCACTTTTGCCTGTCTTCAGCTTCCTAATCTTGCACAACTCTCTCAATTCCAAGAATGGGAGGTTGTCATATTTGGAGGGTAGGAGCCCACTGGTTCCTGGCAGGGACCTACTGGTTCCTGGCCCTGAAGACATTACTAGTGAGGTGTGGTGTATGCACTACCTACTCTAGTGTGGCCTACTAAACTCTCTTGAGTTGTAGAAAGGGTGTGCTAAGCCCTTGACACACAACTCTAAGTTCAGTAGAACTTACTGTATTTCTAAGCTTGAATTTATATGTACCTTAGGTACCTTTAGTGGTTTTCAGTTAGTCACACCTTGAGATTATCTGGTAAAACAATAGCAAGCTGGAATCCCACACGCTGCACACCAATGTGAGAAGTTGGCCTGGCATATGCTGTCCACTAGTTATATTGGGCACCTTGCACCAGTCCAAACAACCCCTTATTGATGATAGGTTAAAGACAACCTTTATTGAAAGCTATCCTAGTGGTAGCAATGGAGAGCAGCCTTCAGGCTAAGTCTTGGAGGAATGTAAAGCAGCTTGTTTTACCAGTCTATAATCTCTTGAGTGACCAAATGAAAGAGTACCACACCAGGTATATATATAAAATATATGTATTTAGCCTTAAACACACCCCTCTAGTCTCTTTATGAGGCTAGAGTTCGAAGTACATAAGTTACAAGGCGAATATCAGCAGTTATTAGCACAATACACGTTTGAGCCCTATGGGCGTACCAAACCCTATACTAAAATAGTAGTATAAGAACCACGACTGAGCTAGACACAAGGCCTAGAGCCTGTAGAAGTGCTTGGACCCCAAGGAACCACCCAAGGTAGTGACACAGGGGACCCACGGGGGACGCATGCAGTGTGAGAACACAGCCGCGAATCGCTGTTGACTTCTATGGGGAAAGTCGCGGTTGGATTTTTAAAGAAAAAGGACACTTCGGAGAGGACTTCCAATGAACCCCTTTAAACTTAAGAGTTTCTAGGGCCCACACCCACGTGAGTACCGAAATAGTCGAGTTACCTCACCCAGGGAAGCTGGGTGCATACGTGTTAAAAGGTGTCTGGAATCGTCGTCGTTTTCAATGGCGACCTCTTGGAAAGTGCTGCTGCCGTGAAGAGGAAGAGTGTCCGGTGTGATCCAAGCCTGGATCGAGGAAGAGGAAGACCTGAAAGCAGAGGGGACAGAGTCTGGGTCACTAGCCAGTGACCAGGGTCACGATAGTCGAATGCCCTCTGATGTCGGGTGCTTCAGGTGAGTTGACAGGTGCCTTGACTCTTCAGCCACGAGGTCCAGGAGGCATCGACGACAACCAGGAGCTGGATTCGAGCTGTCCCACAAAGTTTGTCGAGTGCTGCGGTGTCGGCGACCAGATTGGACCCAAAAAGTCTTCGCAACGGCAAGTCATGGGGAAATGAAGAAAAGGCTGCGGTGCAGACCAGCAAGGTGTGAGGGACTCACCCAGCAAGGGTAAGTCAGGGCACTTCTGGATCAATCAGAAAAGCCCAAGCAATTGAAAAGATGCCTTCATGGGGACCCACTAGCCAACGGACTAGAGATCGCGAAGGAGCCTCAAGCGGTCGCACTTGGAGCTGGCCCACGGGACACTCGTGGAGTGTAGGCCAGTGATCTTTGCTGCAGTTGGTGCCCGGGGCTCGGGCTACTTGGAACCCAAAGCACGGCTTCGAGAGATGTCAGAAAGTTGGTGCACTTGCAAATGTGCTTGGTGTCCAGGGGTCATGGTTCCACGTTACCCACGACAGCTACGGGCGTCAGCTTCGCTGGGGACTCAGGGCAGCCTTGCGGAAGTCTGGAAATCTACCTCTGATGATGCAAAGACTTCGGCGTCCGGCGGGAGCTTCAGAGACGCAGACCGGACAGATGCTTTGTTGGTGCCTGCCAAGCAGGGGAGTCACTCCTTGACCCCAAGGGAGATTCTTCAGTCCTCTAATCTTGATGTAGAGCTTCAAAGGTCCAGGATTCCGCTTCAGAGTTTCGTCCAGGGATATCTAAAGTCCTGTTGCCAGGGTTCCCTTACTTATACTAAGAAAAGGGGTTGGACTAACTCTGGGGACCCACCTATGGGAGGGTTTGGAAAGAGGGGTGGCTACACCCATTTCCTCTGTCCAGTTTCATGCCAGAGCAGGGGCTGGCAGCCCCTGCAACCGGTTTGAACTGGGGTATGCACGAGGACACCAAATGTGCCCCCAGTGCAGGACTTCAAAACACTCAGAGAGTGCACCACCCAGCCCTAATCCACTAAGGCCTGTCTGGAGGGGGTGGTAACACCTCCCTGAGACAGGAAACCTATTGTCCAGGACTCCCCTGCCGGAGTTTCGGTCAGCAGCAGGAGGCCAGACTCGTGTCTGTGGCTGCAGCATCCATTTTGTGATGCCAGGCTCTGTTTAGTTGGAACCGGGTATATCGGTGCTGTCATGTCTCTCCCTCTAGAAGGGTGGGATCATACTCCCACACCAGTTACTGGTGTGGGGGTATGATTCCAAGGTGTTTGACACCAAACACGACATGTTTCCGGGCAACCATCCCAAAGTTAGCATTTACCGTTTAGATATAATGCACTTAAGAGTATATGGTCAGTCTGCACCACAGGCAACCCCGGAGAGGAGATTCCGAAGGCTGCAGAGGGGCTCTGCTCATGCATGGGCACCCTCTCACATAAAACCAAGCACCCTGCCTTCAGGATTGATAAGGCCTGCCATAGGGGTGACTGATAGGTTTGTATGTGCAGTGATAGGTGAGATATAGTGAACCTATATCTCTGTAAGGGGTGCATGCACCACCTCACTCAGGCTGCAGTAGCAGTCCTGTGGTGTCATTTTGGAGGGCCTTCCAGGGGTGGCACAATACATGCTTCGACCCCTGGTAGGCCTCTGGGGTACCTATGCGCTGGGTACATAGTATACCATATACTAGGGACTTATAAGGGCACCCCAGAATCCAATCTGAGGTGTACCTAAGGTACAGGGAATCATTTTAGAGAGGAAGCAGCTAGGCTGGGGTCCTGGATAGCAGGGCCCAAGCCAGTCTAAAGTCGAAAAACAGACTCTCCTACATAACCCCCCCCCCCCAAACGCAGGGACATTAAACTAACTTTGACCAGTTAAGTCTTCATGTTCTAAGTGGAAATATCTGGAGAGTCCATCTGCATTGGTATGGTTACTCCCAGGTCTATGTTCCACTGTATAGTCCATCCCCTGTAGGGAAATGGACCACCTCAAAAGTTTGGGTTTTTTACCCTTCATCTGTTTTAGCCATAAGAGGGGCTTATGGTCTGTCTGAACAAGGAAGTGAGTGCCAAACAAGTATGGCCTCAGCTTCTTCAGAGCCCAAACCACAGCAAAGGCCTCCCTCTCAATGGCTGACCAACGTTTCTCTCTGGGGGTCAGCCTTCTGCTAATAAAAGCTACTGACTGATCCTGACCTTCATCATTCAACTGTGACAGTACAGCCCCTACCCCCAACTCAGATGCATCTGTCTGCACAATGAACTTTTTGGAGTAATCAGGACTTTGCAGAATGGGAGCAGTGCACATGGCCTGCTTCAGGTCATCAAATGCCTTTTGACAGCTAACTGTCCACTGAACCTTTTTGGGCATTTTCTTAGAGGTTAAGTCATTCAGGGGTGTCACTATTGATCCATACCCCTTGACAAATCTTCTGTAGTACCCAGTCAGGCCTAAAAGGCTCTCACCTGAGTCTGGGTAGTTGGAGCAGCCCAGTCCATGATGGTCTGGATCTTGCTCTGCAATGGTTGAACCTGGCCTCCACCCACAAGGTGGCCCAGGTACACAACCTGACTCTGCCCTATCTGGCACTTTGTGGCCTTGATAGTTAGGCCTGCCTTCTGCATGGCCTCCAAAACATTTCTGAAGTGGACCAGGTGATCCTCCCAGGTGGAGCTAAAGACAGCAATATCAACTAGATATGCTGCACTATAGGCTTCCAGACCTGTAAGGACTGTGTTCACCAACCTCTGAAAAGTGGCAGGTGCCTTTTTCAAACTAAAGGGCATCACCACAAATTGGTAAAGCCCACCAGGGGTAGAAAATGCAGTTTTTGGCTTTGCATCATCAGCTAGTCTGATCTGCCAGTAGCCAGCTGTTAGGTCAAATGTGCTTAAATACTTGGCTGAGGCCAAAGTGTCTATTAGCTCATCTGCCCTGGGGATTGGATGGGCATCAGTCCTAGTGACTGCATTGAGGCCTCTGTAGTCCACACAAAACCTCATCTCTCTCTTACCATCTTTGGTGTGAGGTTTTGGCACCAGGACCACTGGACTAGCCCAAGGGCTATCTGAAGGCTCAATGACACCCAGCTCCAACATTTTCTGGACTTCTGTCCTGATACAGTCCCTGACCTGGTCAGGTTGCCTGTAAATCTTACTTTTAACAGGCAGACTGTCCCCAGTGTCCACTTCATGAGTGCACCAGGTGGTCTGACTTGGAGTCAGAGAAAACATGTGTCTGAACTGATTGAGCACCTGTCTACAATCAGTTTGCTGCTGGGCAGTGAGGCTGCCTGCCAAGGCTACACCATCCACTGACCCATCATCAGGGTTCTGTGAGAGCAGGTCAGGGAGAGGGTCACTCTCCTCCTCCTGTCCCTCATCAGTTGCCATGAGCAAGCCCATGTCAGCCCTGTCCACATATGGCTTCAGCCTGTTGACATGGAGCACCCTGTGGGGGCTCCTGGGAGTTCCCAGGTCTACCAGATAGGTAACCTCTCCCTTCTGTTCAACAATTGTATGGGGGCCACTCCACTTGTCTTGGAGGGCTGCTGGGGCCACTGGCTCCAGCACCCACACCTTCTGTCCTGGCTGGTAAACAGTCAGCACAGCCTTTTGGTCATGCCAGGCTTTCTGTAATTCCTTTCTAGCCTCAAGGTTTTTGGTTGCCTTTTTCATATACTCAGCCATCCGGGAGCGGAGACCAAGTACATAGTCCACTATGTCCTGTTTAGGGGTTTGAGAGGTAACTCCCAACCTTCCTTCACCAGACACAATGGACACCTGACAGGATGGCCAAACAAAAGTTCAAAAGGGCTGTAGCCAACCCCTTTTGAGGCACCTCCCTGTATGCAAATAAAAGGCAGGGCAAGAGTATGTCCCATCTTCGCCTAAGCTTTTCTGGGAGCCCTTTAATCATGCCCTTCAAGGTTTTGTTGAATCTCTCAACTAAACCAGTGCATTGTGGGTGATAGGGTGTGGTGAACTTATAAGTCACTCCACACTCCTTCCACATTGCAGTCAAGTAACTGGACATAAAGTTTGCATCTCTGTCAGATACTACCTCCTTAGGAAAGCCCACTCTTGAGAAAATTCCCAGGAGGGCCCTTGCCACCACAGGAGCTGTAGTGGTCCTAAGGGGAATGGCTTCTGGGTACCTGGTGGCATGGTCCACCACCACCAGGATAAACCTGTGCCCAGATGCTGTTTGGGGATCCATGGGACCAACTATGTCAATCCCCACCCTCTCAAAGGGCACCCCCACCACAGGTAGTGGTATCGGGGGGGCCTTTGTGGTGCCACCTGCCTTCCCACTGGCTTGGCAGGTTACACAGGAGCGACAAAACTCCTTGGTGTCTTCAGACATGTGGGGCCAGTGAAAGTGAGGGACAATTAAGTCCCAAGTCTTGTTCTGGCCAAGGTGACCTGCTAAGGGAATATCATGTGCTAGTGTCAATAGGAAGCCCCTGAACTTCAGAGGTGTAACCAACCTCCTGGCTGCTCCAGGCTTGGGGTCTCTACTCACTGAGTACAGGAGTCCATCATCCCAATATATCTTATGGGTGCCACTAGCATTCCCAGCAGCCTCAGCAGCAGCCTGCTGTCTGAGGGGTTCAAGAGAGGGGCAGTTCAGCTGCTCCTGGCTCAGATCTGCCCTGGAAGGGCCCCTGTCCCCAAGAACTCAACCTGATCAGGTTCAAGCTCCTCTGGGACAGTTCCTTCTTCAGGCCTGAGATCATCTTCCTCAAAAGACTGATCTGCTTCCTGAGCCAAGGGGAAGGCACTGCCTTAACCCTACTGCTCCTCCTCTTGGGAGGCACCTGGTCCATTATTCCAGAATCCAGGGCCTGTTCAGCTTTTGACATTTTTGCCTGTGACCTAGTCACAGCAAAGACATGTGCAGGGATCCCTAGCATTTCTGCATGTTTCCTGAGCTCCACCTCTGCCCAAGCTGATATTTCAAGATCATTGCCAAGCAAGCATTCAACTGGTAGGTCTGCACTCACCACAACCTTCTTAAGGCCAGTTACCCCTCCCCAGGAGAAGTTAACTGCCAGAGAATGGTCTGTTCTGACATTGCTAGCATTGGTCACTTGGTACATTTCACCAAGTACAATCTGCCCAGGATCCACAAGATCTTGTGTCACCATGGTGACACTTGCTCCTGTGTCCCTGAATGCCAAAGCCTCCCTTCCATTAATTAAAGGCTGCTGTCTGTATTTGCCCAAATTATTGGGACTCACAAAGGGGGACATATCCATGCCCCCATCACAGACTAGGACAGCCTGAGTTGGTACTCTGACTAGGCCAGAGCCCATCTCAGTACCCAGGGTCAACCCTACTAAACCCTTATTCTGAGTGTTTCCACCACCACTTGTAGCTGGACTAGGGGGAACAGTTGCCTTAGGGGCAGTGGTGGCTGGATTGGAGTCTTTGGACTTGGTGCAATCACTTGTCCAGTGAGTCTTTTGCTTACAGACTTTGCACCATGGTTTCTTTTGGCCTTTTCCTTTATTAGATTGGGATTCCCCACCAGATGCAGATTTTTGGGGACCTTGAGAAGACTTCTGGTCTTTACCCTTTTCCCCACCCTTCTCAGAGTTTTTAGAATCTTGCTTCTTCTGGTCACCACCTTGGTTCTGTTCCTTCTGCTTCACCCTGGTTCTGACCCATTTGTCTGCCTTCTTTCCCAATTCTTGGGGAGAGGTCAGATCAGAGTCAACCAGGTACTGATGTAGCAACTGATTCTGACAGTTATTAAGAATCTGCTCCCTCATGATTAAATTATAGAATCCTTTGAAGTCACACACCTTACTGCCAAGTAACCAGCCTTCCAGAGCCTTGGTAGCACAATCTACAAAGTCCACCCAGTCCTGTGTCTGTGCCTTTTGGGTATCTCTGAACTTTAACCTGTATTGCTCAGTGGTTAGGCCAAACCCATCTATCAGGGCACTCTTCAGGACTTGGTAATCATCAGCATCCTCTTCTCTTACAGTGAGGAACTTGTCTCTACCTTTGTCTGCAAAGGAGAGCCACAAGATTGCTGCCCACTGCTCCTGGGGGACCCTCTGAACTTTACAGGCCCTTTCCAGTGCAGTTATCCATTTGTGGATGTCATCCCCACTCTGGTAGGGAGGGACAATCTTGCTCAGGTTTCTATGGTCATAACACCTTTCCCTACCACTAGGGAAGTTGCTGCCACCATGGGACTCTAGTCCCAACTTTCTTCTTTGTCAATGAAGCTCTAGGGACTCCCTGTCTATAGCCAGCTGCTCTTTTCTGATCCTAAGCTGAGCTTCTTCATACTGGAGCAGTCTCTTTTTTCTCTCATTAGAGGTCTCCCTCCTATGAGAAGAAACAGAGGTCACTGCTGAGGTGTCAGAATGGTTAGACTCCTGAGAAGGAGATCTGGACCTTCTAGGCACACTCACAACTCTTCCTGGTGGGACAAAGGGGAGTGCATTCTGATCCTCCTCCTCATCTGCAGGAGGAGCTGGATTGTCCAGGGCAAGATCATTTTCATCTTCCTGGCCAGTTTCAGAGGGCAGGTCCTGGGTATTTTCACCCCTGTTCCCTTCCTCATCTTCTGCCCCACCCTCTCTGCCTACCCCTGCAGACCCTAAGGGACTTCTGAGATCATCCAGCAGAAGCATCTCCATGAGACGTTGGGTGTTGGCACTTTTGCCTGTCTTCAGCTTCCTAATCTTGCACAACTCTCTCAATTCCAAGAATGGGAGGTTGTCATATTTGGAGGGTAGGAGCCCACTGGTTCCTGGCAGGGACCTACTGGTTCCTGGCCCTGAAGACATTATAGTGAGGTGTGGTGTATGCACTACCTACTCTAGTGTGGCCTACTAAACTCTCTTGAGTTGTAGAAAGGGTGTGCTAAGCCCTTGACACACAACTCTAAGTTTAGTAGAACTTACTGTATTTCTAAGCTTGAATTTATATGTACCTTAGGTACCTTTAGTGGTTTTCAGTTAGTCACTTGAGATTATCTGGTAAAACAATAGCAAGCTGGAATCCCACACGCTGCACACCAATGTGAGAAGTTGGCCTGGCATATGCTGTCCACTAGTTATAGTGGGCACCTTGCACCAGTCCAAACAACCCCTTATTGATGATAGGTTAAAGACAACCTTTATTGAAAGCTATCCTAGTGGTAGCTATGGAGAGCAGCCTTCAGGCTAAGTCTTGGAGGAATGTAAAGCAGCTTGTTTTACCAGTCTATAATCTCTTGAGTGACCAAATGAAAGAGGACCACACCAGGTATATATATAAAATATATGTATTTAGCCTTAAACACACCCCTCTAGTCTCTTTATGAGGCTAGAGTTCGAAGTACATAAGTTACAAGGCGAATATTAGCAGTTATTAGCACAATACACGTTTGAGCCCTAGGGGCGTACCAAACCCTATACTAAAATAGTGGTATAAGAACTACGACTGAGCTAGACACAAGGCCTAGAGCCTGTAGAAGTGCTTGGACCCCAAGGAACCACCTAAGGTAGTGACACAGGGGACCCACGAGGGACGCGTGCAGTGTTAGAACACAGCCGCGAATCGCCGTTGACTTCTATGGGGAAAGTCGCGGTTGGATTTTTAAAGAAAAAGGACACTTCGGAGAGGACTTCCAATGAACCCCTTTAGACTTAAGAGTTTCTAGGGCCCACACCCACGTGAGTACCGAAATACTCGAGTTACCTCACCCAGGGAAGCTGGGTGCATACGTGTTAAAAGGTGTTGGGAATCGTCGTCATTTTCAATGGCGACCTCTTGGAAAGTGCTGCTGCCGTGAAGAGGAAGAGTGTCCGGTGTGATCCAAGCCTGGATCGAGGAAGAGGAAGACCTGAAAGCAGAGGGGACAGAGTCTGGGTCACTAGCCAGTGACCAGGGGCACGATAGTCGAATGCCCTCCGATGTTGGGTGCTTCAGGTGAGTTGACAGGTGCCTTGACTCTTCAGCCACGAGGTCCAGGAGGCATCGACGACAACCAGGAGCTGGATTCGAGCTGTCCCACAAAGTTTGTCGAGTGCTGCAGTGTCGGCGACCAGATTGGACCTAACAAGCCTTGGCAACAGCAAGTCATGGGGAAATGAAGAAAAGGCTGCGGTGCAGACCAGCAAGGTCTGAGGGACTCACCCAGCAAGGGTAAGTCAGGGCACTTCTGGAGCAACCAGAAAAGCCCAAGCAATTGAAGAGTTGCCTTCGTTGGGACCCACTAGCCAACGGACTAGAGATCGCGAAGGAGCCTCAAGTGGTCGCACTTGGAGCTGGCCCATGGGGCACTCGTGCAGTGTAGGCCAGTTATCTTTGCTGCAGTTGGTGCTCGGGGCTCGTGCTACTTGAAGCCCAAAGCACGGCTTCGAGAGATGTCAGAAAGTTGGTGGACTTGCAAATGTGCTTGGTGTCCAGGGGTCACGGTTCCACATTACCCACGACAGCTACGGGCCTCAGCTTCGCTGGGGACTCAGGGCAGCCTTGGGGAAGTCTGGAAATCTACCTCTGGTGATGCAAAGAATTCGGCGTCCGGCGGGAGCTTCAGAGATGCAGACCGGACAGATGCTTTGTTGGTGCCTGCCAAGCAGGGGAGTCACTCCTTTACCCCAAGGGAGATTCTTCAGTCCTCTAATCTTGATGTAGAGCATCGAAGGTCCAGGATTCGGCTTCAGAGTTTCGTCCAGGGATATCTAAAGTCCTGTTGCCAGGGTTCCCTTACTTATACTAAGAAAAGGGGTTGGACTAACTCTGGGGACCCACCTATGGGAGGGTTTGGAAAGAGGGGTGGCTACACCCATTTCCTTTGTCAAGTTTCGCGCCAGAGCAGGGGCTGGCAGCCCCTGCAACCGGTTTGAACTGGGGTATGCACGAGGACACCAAATGTGCCCCCTGTGCAGGACTTCAAAGCACTCAGAGAGTGCACCACCCAGCCCTAATCCACTAAGGCCTGTCTGGGAGGTGGTAACACCTCCCTGAGACAGGAAACCTATTGTCCAGGCCTCCCCTGCCGGAGTTTGGGTCAGCAGCAGGAGGCCAGACTCGTGTCTGTGGCTGCAGCATCCATTTTGTGATGCCAGGCTCTGTTTAGTTGGTACCGGGTATATCGGTGCTGTCATGTCTCTCCCTCTAGAAGGGTGGGATCATACTTCCACACCAGTTACTGGTGTGGGGGTATGATTCCAAGGTGTTTGACACCAAACACGACATGTTTCCGTGCAGCCATCCCAAAGTTAGCATTTACCGTTTAGATATAATGCACTTAAGAGTATATGGTCAGGCTGCACCACAGGCAACCCCGGAGAGGAGATTCCGAAGGCTGCAGAGGGGCTCTGCTCATGCATGGGCACCCTCTCACATAAAACCAAGCACCCTGCCTTCAGGATTGATAAGGCCTGCCATAGGGGTGACTGATAGGTTTGTATGTGCAGTGATAGGTGAGATATAGTGAACCTATATCTCTGTAAGGGGTGCATGCACCACCTCACTCAGGCTGCAGTAGCAGTCCTGTGGTGTCATTTTGGAGGGCCTTCCAGGGGTGGCACAATACATGCTTCGACCCCTGGTAGGCCTCTGGGGTACCTATGCCCTGGGTACATAGTATACCATATACTAGGGACTTATAAGGGCACCCCAGAATCCAATCTGAGGTGTACCTAAGGTACAGGGAATCATTTTAGAGAGGAAGCAGCTAGGCTGGGGTCCTGGATAGCAGGGCCCCAGCCAGACTAAAGTCGAAAAACAGTGATACACCAGCAAAAAGTGGGGGTAACCATAAGAGGCAGATCCTACTCTCCTACACCCAGCACTTCTCAATGGCGGCCGCTATGCGCCCATGCAGAGCGGGCGTACCACTCATGTGCCAAAGGCACATACGTATAAGCTACGCATGCCATGACATCGCACTCCATTCCAATGCATACGAATACTAGGCACATTGCAACAGTAGAGTAGGTGTTGCATAGCGGAGACCTAAATATCACTATTCCCACTTCAGTGAGTGCAACCCAAAACTAACCTGTGCACCCCACACCCAAATGTGAACCCAGGAATACCTTTTTGAGCCCCCAAAACACACCCCAAAAATCATAATTTACCCCATAATACACCCCGAAAATCTTATTCTACAACATAATACACCCTAAATTTTATCTCCAACACCCAAAACCCATACACACCCTAAAACTAAAAAATATCCTATTACTGACCTCACAATTCTTTGTAATGGAATGCGATGTAAAGGCACCTGCGTTGTTGGTTTTGCGTTGTAAAGGCATTACGATGTAATGCCTGCGTTGTAGTGGACATCTCCCGTGCCAAAGGCAAGCCATAGGCAAGCCCGTCTGCGCCCGTCTGTCCCTGGAATGCGCTCTGCACCAAGCACCCTTCCTCTCGGACACTCCAGCGCTACGCCGCCAGCACCCTCTTCGCCATCAACCCTGGACGCCACAACGCCTGCCAGGACCAACCTCTGTTCCGGACCGGACATCGCCATCGCCATCACTTACGGCTACTCAATCACCCGCAAGGATCACCACGACCATCAAGGAGGAGGCATTGCCATCACCTACAGGAGCACACTCCGAATGACCACGCACTCTAATGACCCAACGGTGACCATGGAACACCTCAACTTCCAGATCCAGACCAACCCCAAAACCATCCTCTGCGGCACGCTCATCTGCAGGCCCCACGTGCCATGGACCCCCATTCTCCAATACCATTGTAGACCTCATTGCACACCAGGCTCTCCCATCCACCGATGACATCCTACTCGGCGGACTCGAGTTCCACCTGGACAACCCCAATGACCAGAACAACACCCCCTCCTGTGGAAGCTCAACAACATCAGAGCCAAGCAGCTAGTCACCGCAGCAAGCAACATAGCAGGACACACAGTCGAGCACGTCTCCTTCGCCAGCTGGACCTTCAACTACAGCCACACCACCGGACTCTCCTGGACCAACCATCATTGTATAAATCACGTCTACACCATGCCCACCGTACACCACCGCCATCATCGTACACATCGAAGATGGATCACGGCCACCGAAGTTCGTCTCGTCAACTCCCCCAGCACCACCACTATGCCTACACTTACAGACGATGATACCGCAGCGCCCAAATGCAAACGATGGATATCCAACTGCGCCAACACCTGGGCACCCCTCATGGACGGCACTGCGTCAGTACCTTACACCTGCCCGATGGCAGGCGTAAGGGTGACGCAGTGCCACAGGGATAGGCTGGCCCCATGCATTGCTGGAGTTGCGTCATGGTTGTGACACGACTGCAGCAATGCGTGACTTTAGCGCAGACAGATACGTCAGGATTCCAGACGTATCAGTCATTACTTGCGTCATGGAGCGCTGTTCAGTGGATACAGCGCATCTGTGGTGTCGCAAGAAGGGGGTAGTGAAAAGTGTTGCAACGCTGTCTTGTTGCAGCGCTGCAACACTTTTCATGAGTGAGGCCCAGGAATGCGCACTATCTTATTGATGGTGCGCAGTCCTGCCCTGTAATTTTGTAGCAGGGTAGTGCAGCAACATTGCTTGCAGCGCGGTCCAGCAACAAAACCTGCTGAAATGAGGCCCCAATGGTTATCTCCATTTTAAGACCAGATATTTTCTGGTCTTAAAAAACTGCCTCTAGTTGCAGTTAGAGCCATTTTTTGGGTCCTCTGGACTTAAGGAATCCCCTTGTGAATATGGAGATGTTGGCTTAACAGCAGATTTTGCATGGGAACGCCTCCCTTGCATGTCATTAGCGATAATTATCGCTAACAGAAGTCGCGATCTTTTCAATGGACGTTTTCGGCAAAAAGCTGTCGCTAACGGCTGTTAGCGACAGCTTGTGAATTGGGCGATAAAAATATCGCCGCTTTAGTGGCAGAAAAGTGCCGCTAAGGCGGCGATATTGTCTTGAGAATATGCCCCAGAATGAGGTATTTTTCCAGCGGAAGCATCCGAACAGCGTTAGCTTGCCGTAAGTCCAGGCAATGAGCGAAAAATAAAGACTTTATCGGAGATTTCGTCGTGGGACATAATAGTTCAAGGTTGGTATATAGCTCTGGAATCCCTGAGCTTGAAAAGGTACACTTAACGTACGCTAGACAGGGTATACTAGCCACCTTGTCAAGGGCCGTACAATCTGCGATTATAGGTTTAGTGAGGTCCAGCTCACATGATTACCACAATTAACCCCACAACAAAGAGGAGCCAATCTCAAAAGATCTTTTAAGTAGGTCAGGCCAACCTCAATATAACAAAAGAAGGTGGCTGTGCCTGGGGGCACTAAAAGTAATCTTTCGAACAAAGTTGTTTTGCAATTTCTGCAAATTAATTCTATTGCAATACCCCCACACACCTGCCCCATGAGAGGCAACTGAAATGCATTTAGATCGATACAAAGCAACCATCTCCTTTACTGGCCTGGGCCCAAGTTTAGATGCAAAACGAAATATTCCTTCAATTGCTCTTGAAAATTGAAGTTCTCTTAACAATAACAAAGGACTCCATTCAAGCTTTAAATCAAAAGGCACACCTAAATAATTAAAACCGTCAACTTTTAAGATTGCTGATCCCTCTAGCTGATAATTTTTCGGTTTAGTACTTTTATGACCACAGATTAAAACAAAGGACTTAAACCAATTAACCTTTAAATCTAAGGAGGTCATGAATTCTGTGAAGCTATCCAGCAGCCTCAGCAAACCATTGCAGTCCTAGCTATGAGAACTGCGTCATCAGCATAGAGAGAGGAAAATGGGAATTAAATGATTTCCCACCCTCGGTATATCTGCCCTCTTTTGAAGAAGGGGCCCCTCAAGTCAATTTATATAAATTAAGAGTAAAATTGGAGCTGAAATACTGCCTTGCCAGACTCCCTGACTACAGTTTATGGTGGATTTGCAGTCTCCAGAAGGAGAATAATAAATGACGTAAGAGCGTAACTAAGGGTTTTACGACCCCCAAATGCTCCAAGGTATTCCACAATTTTGATCGATTAACAGTATCAAAAGCGCTTGATAAGCAGTGGTGGCTGCCTCAGAACAGGAGTCGTGGGGCGGGGGGAGGATGATCAAAAAATACTAAAAAATAAACATACCTGTCGCAGTCGCCACCGCCTCTCTTTCGTCCGCAGAACCCGAAGCACCCAGGCTCCCTGCCTCTCCCCGCCAATCATGATGCTTCATCAGCAGCTTCGTGGTTGGTCTGAGTAGTCAAACAGGCCGCTCAGGCAGTGCCTGGGAGCCTGGGCATGTTCGAGAACATGCTAAGTGCGCATGGCGGTTTGGCTGGCCCTTTTAGGGAGTGCAAACCACTCCTCTCTGCTCTGATTCTGGAGAGCCCTGCCCCTCCGACCTGTCGCTGAATCCCGCAAAGAAAAATAAAACATTGATAACTCTTGTTATTCTCATTTTATTTTTATTTTTTGCACTCCTTGCTGAACAGTGGGGCGCTCTTCCACCTTAGCGGAGGAGCCGCCATTGTTGATAAGTCAATGAAGGCAAAATGAATGGCACTGTTTTTAGCTTGCATATATTTGCCGATTAAAAGGGAACTATTTAAGCATTGCCCTGTGGTGCCGGTCCCCTGTCTAAATACATACTGTAAATCTGAGATTACATTATTTATCTCCGCCCAATCTTACAATCTAGCCAGGAGAACCCAGCCAAAATTCTTCATGGTTGAGCCCAAAAGGGATATTGAATGATAGCAAACAAGATTATTTATTTGCCCATTATTAAAAATAGGGACAATGACTGCTTCTATCCATGTGGGAATAAGAGGTCCAGTTATGGCAGCACGAAAAACTTTTGTGAGCAAGGGGCCAAGAGATCTAAATTTTCCTTAAAAATGTCCACTGGGACCCCATCATGCCTGGTGCTTTGCCACTTTTGCTCTTCCTAATGGCTAGAGCTCCATCCTCCGGTTTTATGGTAAGGCTAAACTCAGACGCCCCCTCAGGCAGTGTCATATCCCAGGGGCCCTGTTCTATATGGATCTCACTCCCAGAATTAAAAACTTGAGAAAAGTGAGCAACCTAAGTTTCAGCTGAAAGTAAGAAGTCAATGTTAGACGAGTGGCCTAGACAAAACAAGGGTCGATAAACTGCTTCCCAGAAGTCCTTTAATTCCCATGCTCTTAGGAGGTCAGGTCAGCCCAGGCTGATTCTCTAAGTTTAACTTTCCTATCTCTGAGTGTGGCTTTATAAAATAATCAAGCAGATTCAATATTCTCCTAATTTCTTGGCCAAGAATTTAGGGCTAACTTCAAAGACCTATGGGCTGCAGAACAGGCTGAATTAAACCATTGTTGAAAGGGGGAGCTCAGGCTTTGCTACGCAAAGTTAGTGATACAGAGACTGCATGGCAAATCTTAGCAAAGTTGTCTATTATCATACTGGAGGGTATATCAGTGGATAAATAGTTAATCATTTGTTTCAAATTCTGAGCCACTATCGGCGTCAAAAACCGGGACAGGTTAACAGCATCCCACTTAATACGGAGACCTCTGTTTGCAGAGAAAGCAATAAGAACTTGGTCCAAGATCTTGCCCACACCTGGCTGCAGACAATTGAAAGCAAGAGTAAGAGGGTTATGGTCAGTCAAACAATTTGGCAATACTCTAAAATCTGAGATCAGAAAACTATAAACTTTAGACATTAGCATAAAATCAATAATACTATATGCACCACCTCCTATAAAAGTTGGGTAAGGAATCAATGAAACTTTGCCTCACTCACTGGCAAAAAGAAGGTCACTATTAAAATCATCTTATTCAAGGCGTCCCCATAAACTGAATGCTTGAAATGGGTCATTTCCTGATTGAACTGGTCCTTCAAACCACAGACTGGGGACCCACTAAGAGGGCACAAGGTACACTTAAAATCACCCACCCATAACAGACAGCAGGAGCTCTGATTCCAATTCAATTTTGCCACATGATCGGCCAGCATATCTACCCCATCTGAAGGGTGATAGTCAAACAGGTTGTAATAAAAGTTCTCGATCATTAAGTCTACTGGAACTAAGCCAGACAATAACAAAACTTGGAACCAAGGAGTCAAAAACAAAAGCTTTACCCAAAACAAGAAAAATGAACTAAAATCAAAATGGGAAGCCCATCCTTTGCCCTCCCAGCTGGGGATGGACTTGCTGGGGTACAAAAGGATTGACAGCCATCCACATAAAAGTCCTTAGTGGATCAAGTTTCATGCTGACAAATTGTTTCAATGCCCTTAATAAAAGTGACCCAATCTTCATTAGACAATTTAGAATAAATCCCTGCGACT
Source organism: Calotriton arnoldi (assembly GCA_963921515.1). Classification (NCBI taxonomy): domain Eukaryota; kingdom Metazoa; phylum Chordata; class Amphibia; order Caudata; family Salamandridae; genus Calotriton; species Calotriton arnoldi. Next base: position 181,035 of record CAWUFW010007190.1, read on the forward strand.
TTCCATGATAACAATTTTCAGAGCATGGGAAACCAGATGGTCTTTAACTTAGGTACTGTATTTTGAGGGGGCCCCACTGGTGATGAAAGGGCAACTGTATCCAAGGATATATCCAAAGATTGGTGCATAGGCCCTCCATTTAGTTTTATATCAGATGTCAGAGAAAAAGTAGTAAAGATCAAGGACTCAGTGTGGAATACGATAGTGTAGGCAGAGTTCCTTACAGATTGCCGAACGAGATTTCTTAATTTATGTGTTGGACCTATAATATTCCCTACAGAACTCTTCAATGCATGCCCTTACCCATATTCACCAGGAATTGTTAAATTCAGCCCAAGGGGCTCTAACTTGATAGAGGGGCCAGTCTCCAAGGATTCCAAGGACCCCTCCATATCAGTATACGAAGCAAACTGGACAACCCCCTCCAGACTGAGGTGAAGTCATTCCAAATCCTCCAGGGAGACACGAGCATCAAAAGAGTTTCAGACTTCTATATTAAAGGTTTGAATCTCCACCCAATGCGATGGACTCCTTTGGATGAATATGGATGGAAGAACCTCTGGCCTAAGGAAATATCCTAGCGGCAGAACCTGGATGGACCCTAAACAGTGTTGCTGTGAGTAAAAGTACATTAATAATGATTCATCCATCTTTTGTGACTTGAAATTGATGATAATACATTCCCCAGGTACTTCCTTTTTTCCAGGGCTGACCCAGGGAATTCTTCGGACCATTAAGATCTGCTTAGAAAAATGTGTGTGCCACCTGCATTTGACCCTAAGCCAGTGGGTTACCTTAATTTTTAAGGTATAGTAATCCTCTTGTGTGTGAGGGGCTATAACCGGGACATCTTTCAGCACTAAATACATATGGCGTGCAATCAGGTGGAAGCTGGGGGAAGCTATTAGATGGCCCGTAGGTTCCAGGTGGCCTGTAGGTTCCAAAGATCCTTCTCCTTGATACCAAATCATCTCCCTTCCTGCTGGTCTAGCTGGTTTAGCTAGAAACTTCCTATCTTTGCCCTTGTCCACTAACTGATCCCTGGGCCCCCGTGCTAGTGTTGGTATCCCGGTTGATGGAACGGTAGACAGCACTGATGGCGGGCTAGATACTGTGGTATCCAAAGGTGGGGCAGCTGGGCCCACTATAGTGGATGGTTGCTCCGTGAGCGTATTATTCAGTTTGGCCAATTCTTTCTCTATACCCTCCAGGGTCCAAACTGCCCATCATTGCTTAGAAGACACAGCTGCAAAGATCCTCCATGAGCTCGGAGGCATCAACCCATACACCTCCCTGATGAATTAGGGCCTGAGCCAGGGCTATGCATTGAATTTGTTCGCCCTGAACAGTGCTTCTTTGATGTAGAACCACCCTCCAGTCTCTTCCTCTTGCTCGACTAACTACTTATCTTAGTGCCATTTACAAGCTCATGCCATGATGATCAGGACTCTTCAGAAGGCCTGCCAACCCCAGAAAACCCTTCCCAAGGTGCCTGGCCTCACCTCCGGCCTCTCCCTTGGCATTTTTATGTCAATGTCAGTATCAACCTCGACCAGAGATACCTCAGGAAAAGTCTGTAAAGTCTGTTTGTCAGGGGAGGCAGAGAGGGACGAGCACTGTTCCGCAAGGTCAATTTCCTTGCTAATCACTCCCACAACCCAGTGAAAAAAACGCTCAGGGTAGCTCCTGGGGCGGAAGCCGCAGGAACTTTAACTGTAACATTTCCCCATAGTAGGTTCAAATTGGCAGTATGGCCTTCAGTAGCGAGTTCAGCAAGAGGTTCAGTTGAGATAGGAGGTAGGACTAGAAGTCTGCTCTTCGCCAGTGTCACCTTCTCAACTATCACTTACCTCCTCCCCTAGTCGCCATGGCAGTCGCTGCCACCACCCACAGACATCATAGGTGTCACGGGTGTCACAGGCATCAGCAAAAACCTAAGTATGAACCAAACACTCTCCAAGCGATAAGCAATAAGCAGTGAGCTCTAGTAACTTGGATGCAGAGCTACAACTTCAACTCTCCCTCCCCTGGTTACAGGCTGATCCACTTACTCTTGTTTTAGTGTTGTTGTAGGGGACCCTGGATCAAGAGGGACCTCAGAGCACAAAGGAGCAAGATACTCTGCACTCCATGGCGGCCCCCTGCCGCTTGCAGCCCTGTAAGCAGAACCAGACACAGAGGTGGAGGCGATAACGGCAGTGGACTGTCAGTGAAACAGAGAGGGCAGGATCAAGGGGAAGGGTTGGAGAACTGCGACTCCAACACCTCCGGCAACTCCGGCAGTTCGGTGACTAATGTGACTGGCTGCAACTCCTCACGGCCTATCAGGCTTCCCAAGCAGCTTCTCACATGACGTTCTCACAGCATCCTCACAATGTACACCTAACCTGTGAGTAGGTATGAGCACAAATTTCACAATATTCTTCTGGAAACCATTTCCATTTTGCCACAAAGGACTCCTAATCTGTCTGTGGTGTTATAACCACCTCACTTCACAGCACTGTAAGTGTCACATCCTACATCTTCAAATGTTTATCTTTTCTTCCCGCTTTACCACCTCTCTTAAATCTTTTCTCTACACATTCCTCTTCATCCATCAACAAAAACTCTTCCTCTGGCATATCCTCCAATCTCACTTCATTTTGCCAGTGTAAAACCACATCCTTAACTGATGCCTTTGTTTTATGCTGAATCATTAACTTTAAAACCTCATTCCACACTGACTCATAAAAAGCTATCATCTTTCCTTCCCCTGAATCCTTAAATTAAATTTTGAATACAAGTTGCAGTTCCTTACAAATGCACACCTCACCACCTAACAGAACAGCTGTAAATGGTCATTATGCCTCAAGGCGCCTTGTGTGTTCTGACGTCCTGTTCTGCACATAGGCCAAAAATGACATGGCTGATTAACATTGCAAGATGAACGGGACATCTGGAATGGAACATTTCCCATCATGTGGGTAAACTTCTATCTGCAAGCCTAAAACCTTACTTCCCACCTTGCAGACTCACATGCTACTTATACAGAACTTCTCTGAGCGAGTGCACGCAAGATTAAACCTTTTTTAATGGGCTTGTGCTACACCTCGTAACATGAAAGATAGATGCAACTGGAGCAGCGTAAATTTGATCCCATCCTAAGATACTACAGGAGTGCATTATAATCATGTGTATTCATCACTCAAATGTATTCTGTGTGATTAACGTTACTAATGAAAGATGGGATATTGTATATTTAGAGTACTCCATGTGAAAACCCATGAGAAATATAATGTGTGCTTAGACATGTGATTGCTAGAGTTTCCTGCAATACTTTTCTATTAATATTCTGAGAGAAAGCTAAGCCTGTAATGTGTCTCATTGTAAAGCTAATAGTGTGAGACGTATGTGCAGACTAGTCTTTAGACATTTATGCATGAAACAAGAAATTATATTAATGGTGAAGTATTTTGAAATGACATCTTTCTGTAATCTGTTGCATCTTATTCATTTGTTAAGAGACTGCAGTTGCTATATGTTCAGAAATGTGCACACGTTTGTAACCATGTGCACCATAAAGTTGACATGATTTTGTGGCGTCATGCATACTTTCAGCACAAGCTCACATTTGAGTTTAACATTTAATTTGTATTCCACCTTCATTGTAGAATGTGTTTGCTTGCATCTTTGTTTCCACTGCAGGTGAGACAAGGCTTCATTATTTAGCAAAGGAGGGTTTGTGTTTTAGTTAGAAAGCAAGGTATGAGAAGATGGATCATGGCATGGAGAAACATGGTAACAAGCAAGAAGGCGTGTTCCCATGGAGGAGGAGAAGAATGGCCAAGGCTGAATAGAGTAGCAACTTATCGATGTGGGAAAGGTGGTGCCAGAATTTTTTTTTTGCTGGAATCGTGGAAAGTTACTGGAGCTGATCATGTGGATTTATCTTGAATGCAACTAATGTCTCTTGCTGTAACGTAGTGAGGATCAGAGAGACATCTAAGGCTTCATGAGGTGAAGACCTCTACCACTGCTTTGTGTGGCTTCATGCTACTTGACCTTTAGTTGGGGTTTCTTCTACTGAAGACTCTGACAGCTGACAACTTTCTATTTCTCATTTTACTTATGCTTCTTAGTTTTGGGTTGTCCCTTATAAGGCAATGTAGGGAGAGATAACGTGTTCATGCTCACTTTTGAAAATCATTTGTTGCAATTTAATGTTCAATTATTTTTCCTTATTACTTGCATCGTCATAACTGAATAAGTTGCATACTTTTTGTTACATAGGGTAAATCTCTTTAGGAGATTCGGACTCATTCTGTTTGTCCTGTATTTCTATACTGTGATGCTGAGATTGATTTATATCAATCAATTTTTGAATTTATAATTGAACCTTACTAATCTCAGATTTAGGTGTTGAGTGGATTATTGTGTAACTAAATTGGCTACACTGTATTGAAATTAAAATTGTGATTGTTTCCTCCCACTTGCCTCTCAAGCAGCTAAAAAGACCATCTGATTGAGTAGCGATTGAGTAGCAATGTTTAGGTGGGTCTGAGCTCTCTCATTTCCTTATGCGCTCCTATTTAACAGCTACAAGTACAATGCCCAAACAGAGGCAAAGGCGCTTGACCTGCCTTAAACTGAATGCAAAATATCTGCACTGAAAATCTGATCAAAAATTAATAAACTAAGAATATTGAAGACACAACCCTGAAGAAACTACATCTCCATAAACTGGAGACTCTACCCCAAACACCAAACCAAGCACACAAATCAAGTTCTAAAACTTGAGCTCTGGCTTGCCACTTCCACATTTATGTTTGACAAAATGCACCTAACAAGTGCTGTCAAGAAGCAAAAAATAAAAGGGGGTATTTTTTGGCAGGAAGGATTGTTCTCATTCTTGTTGCTCTAAGTCACATTTCTTGTATCTTAACGTTGCTGAGCATGGAAATTAAAACAAGGTATAGATAGCGCTAGCCTCTGGTCTTGCAATACAATCACACAATTTTTGCAGTTTAAGAATGTGGCACCCAATGGCCATAATCAGCACGAGGAGCTCCAGGGGAATCTCAGTAATCCACCTATTAATTGCATTTATTGTGCATCTTGTCTTAATGTCACATCCATCATCCTAACAGACATGGACAAACACATTATTTTGTGTGGATATTGGAATTTGAGCAATCATAACATCCAAATATAATATTACAATCATATTTGTGGTAAAATGAGGTATCTGCCATTATTCATCAAAAATAAATGGATTTGTAGAACCTTTCACTGAGAAAGGACAACTTTTTAATTGATTCTTATACCTTGAATGTTATCTTACCTTGAATTTCATCTCTTACCCCTAGCAGAATTATGGTATATTGAATAAAATTACACTTTTGGCATTAGGGTTTGGTGGAGTCTGTGTGTGTGCGAGTTTGTGATTTCTACTCAATGTTAAGAACATTCTAATACTCAATTTTTGTACCTTCTGTGTTTTTTCATCAGGTGCACCTATGGCACAACAGGGAAGCAATGCACAAGGAGGACAAAATCAAACAGGCAAGTGTCAGAAAGTTCATCGATAACTCTTCCTATGAAGTCTGTAGCAATGAGTCAAAGCAAAGGATTAGTGAAATAAGAACATCAAACAGGGAGGAGTGGGAAGAACACAATATATCTGGCATACATCCTTCCTTTTTTGGCTAAATACTATAAAGGTATGAGAAAGCCAGGTAATTTTCTCCCCATTTAATCCCGCATAATTGTTATTTAGGGCTTTCCAGTTTTAAGGATGCTAGTCCCTTACCCATAGCAGTAGCATGCTTCAGCATAAGGTTCCCTCTCACTCTGGGTATTACCCATTATCCTGAATAAGCTCCTATGTAGGGATCTCTTCTTGGAGACAATGTATTTGAAGTTTATTCTAGAAGCTTTTTGTTAGTATAAGAAACCCTTACTCAATAATCAGCCTATTGTAATTTGCATGCTGGATGGCCGTGGGGCCACCTTGTATAGTTAAAAAATGCCTAGTAGTAGACTAATTAATTGTATTGCATTCTGCTCTTGGTAAGATGAATCTCCTTCTATAAAAGATCTCTCACTCCTACATAATAATGCTATTCGGCTTCCATTCGCACTTCAAAAAGTATGACATTTCTTAAGCAAAAATTTACATAGTACTTGCTTGGTAAAGCCATTGGAGCCCTTGAGGTATTTCTTTTATGATAAATATTTCCTACGGTTGAAGGGAAAGTGTTGCTTGGCAATTAATGTTTTTATAAGTCATGATGACTTGAAGTTGAACATCACACAAGGCCACTTGAATTATTCATTAACAATGCATTTTTGGATTTCTAATGTGAAATTAGCTGGCGGAATGCAGTGATTTTAAACCTTTGGAAATGCTGCTGCTTGTCTTTGTCACTCACTCATACAGCCATTCAGACACCTACTCACTCACCCATAGAGTCAGTTGGAACCGATTGCAAGGCTAGAAAGCCAAGTTCTCTTAGAGCTGCACGCCATTATAAATTATTTTGAAAAATGAGTCAATAGATCAAGGGTGGCAATAAATTGCACAAATGCGTAAACTAACAAGCAAAAATCAGTGATGAAATAGAACCTGCAAAAGTGAGCTAAACTCACCAATCCAGCCACTAAGTCACCCACACAGTTACTCAGACATCCACTTATACAACCATACAGCCACTCACACACCCATTCACACACCAAAACAGTCACTTAGACACTCACTCACACACACATACACACAGTCACACAGCAACTCACATAAACTATGTTAAAAAAAGGAATCACTCAGTAGTAGACAAAGTATATATATATGTATGCATGTGTATATATATATGTATGTATGTATGTATGACAACAAACAAGAATTCCCTTTTCCTCCGGTTAAGAAAGCGAGAGGATTGTATCCTCTAACCCAATTGGTTAACTAAGTGAAAAAGAGGCCACACTCTAGGGAAATTATAAGACAAATTTACCAGGTTCCTAAATTTACATGCTGATATACCTTACAATACACAGTATAACATTTTTTTTTAATTAAACATACAAATTCAAAGGAATGTTCTATCAATCAATTTTTATTCAAAAATACATTTTTTTGTTGAATTGACAAATACAAGGTTAAAAAGCGTATTTAAAAACATATACTCATCACATTTTCTAAAAAAGCAATATATATAATAAACAAACGAAGAACAACTGTCGACGCGGCGTTTCGGTGCTAAGGTGGATCGTCACCTTCTTCATGACAATAGTTCAAGTGTTAAAAATCTGAATTTACAATGGACAAGCCCTTTCAATTATCTCCAAGAATGGTTGGGCCTCTCATCTAATGTCCTCGATATCGGAAATGCTGATTAAGTACAATAAAATCCTCTTTTAAAGAGACCCCTGCTTTTGATTTACTTCTCTCTTTAGTGCTCTTAGGAATTCGTTCAAGGATTATTGTAATGCCTTGATCGTAAACACCTTAGTGTTAATAAATCCACCCGTTATTTTCTTTAGGGTGCTAGTTCCAGTTATTTATAATTCTGGTCCAGGATATGTCAAGTGTTAATATCGGAAGCAAACATCCGTCTTGCCGGCCGATTCGAATCGGGTGGATTTATTAAATAAGGTTTTATTTTGAGAACATATAATTCAATTTGGATCTAAGATGGATCCTATAGTGTAGAAGCCACTTGCGATTGGTCTTACTAAGGTGTTTACGATCAAGGCATTACAATAATCCTTGAACGAATTCCTAAGAGCACTAAAGAGAGAAGTAAATCAAAAGCAGGGGTCTCTTTAAAAGAGGGTTTTATTGTACTTTCTCAGCATTTCCGATATCGAGGAAATTAGATGAGACGCCCAACCATTCTTGGAGATAATTGAAAGGGCTTGTCCATTGTAAATTCAGATTTTTAACACTTGAACTATTGTCCTGAAGAAGGTGGACGATCCACCTTAGCACCGAAACGCCGTGTCGACAGTTGTGCTTTGTTTGTTTATTATATATATTGCTTTTTTAGAAAATGTGATGAGTATATGTTTTTAAATACGCTTTTTAACCTTGTATTTGTCAATTCAACAAAAAAATGTATTTTTGAATAAAAATTGATTGATAGAACATTCCTTTGAATTTGTATGTTTAATTTTTAAAAAAATGTATACTGTGTATTGTAAGGTATATCAGCATGTAAATTTAGCAACCTGGTAAATTTGTCTTATAATTTCCCTAGAGTGTGGCCTCTTTTTCACTTAGTTAACCAATTGGGTTAGAGGATACAATCCTCTCGCTTTCTTAACCGGAGGAAAAGGGAATTCTTGTTTGTTGTTCTAGTATCTATACCCAGCCCTTTTCCAAGAATAAGGGTATCTCCCGTAATTTTTTGATTTTGTATGTATCTATGTGCATATATATATATGTATGTATGTATGTATGTATGTGTATGTATATATATAAAAAAATTGCTACAAACGCCTCATTTTTTCAATGAAGCGAAACCAGCACTCCGTGGGTTTAATTATCTGGCTTTATTGCACAAGTGAAATCATCCACAAGTTCCTCCTGCTACTCACGGCCTTGTTCACGATGACGAGCCAAACATTTTGTCATATTTAAATACACACCTTCCCCTTACAAACATGGTCATAGAAAGAGGACAACATCATTTCTCAACACTGCTTCATTAATACCAAAAGCCAGATAGCCATTTTAGAATGTACAATGTTATCATTGAGTAATACCTATCAAGGTAACCAAAACACATTGCAAATTATATCGGAAAGTTCCTTATATGTTTAAAAGGATAGAGTTTTATCTTATTCTCAACACAATATTCCAATATGTTTCCTATATATCTTTTCTTCTTATACAAGGGACAGTTTGATTATATCTCATATATTTTAAAGTGCAATAAGTACATATTTTATTCTATAGCTGCCAAAATCTTCTTTTATCTTTTCCAGATATCTTCGTGCTATAAATTTACACAGATTTTTCATCTTTATTTGTATAAAGTGCTAGTGCTTATCAGTGCTTATAAAGTGTTTTCACTAATCCTCTAAAGTGCATGACTGATTTCACTATTTATAATACAGATAAAACAAAGTCCCCCCTACTACTCTTCTGGGATATTTGTATTTATCTATATATTTTCAATAAATAGTTTAAAAACTGATATATTAATGTGCTTAAGTGTTAAAAACCAAAGTGCTAGTGCTCTTACTTTTTCCTTTTGTCCTCTAACATTTTTTTTGTTTTGTTTCCTTTGTATTTCGTTATTTAGCTCCTACTGATATCTGTGCAGGTTAGGTGTAAAATTTAGTACAGGCATGTAAACAGTTCCTCATCCATATTAAAACCATTGGGTTACATGCTGTCTGGTTCTAGGATGTAGTATGTTTCCAACTTCCTCAATTCCCTTTCTCTATCCCCCCCTCTTCTCTGGCACTTGTGCTATGCAGCTGTATGTCATAAATGACGGATCACTTTGATGTTCCTTTTCAAAATGCCTTGCTACCGGGTAGCTTCGGTCTCTATTAAGGATGGCCCTCCTATGCTGCCATATTCTTTTATGAACTGGTAGTGTGGTGCTATCCACATACATTTTCAGACAGGGACATTTTAAAATGTACACCACAAAACTTGTTTTGCATGATAAAAAACCTTGTATGTTTACAGTTTTATTAAAAACTGTTTGGAGGGATGAAATATTTTCCCCATGCTGACATGCTTTACATTTAAAACATTTTCGGAATCCTTCTTTTTGTTTAAGCCAAGTTTGTTGAGACACCTCTCCCAAATAATCACTTTTAACCAGGTATTCTCATAATGACTTGGATTTCCTATGTGTTATTTCTGGGTTTCTTTTTATTTCTTGTCCTAGTACTGGATCTTCTGTTATAAAGTGCCAGTGCCTTTTTAAAATCTGTCCTATCTTTTTATGATTTGTATTGTATGTCGTTATAAATCTGTGTGTACTATTGTGTCCCCGGTTTTTCTTTTTCAATATTGTTTTTGAAGGTTGAAACAATACATTTTCTCGATTCAATTTCCTATCTTTCGCTGATGCTGTTTCTAAAATTGAGACAGGGTAACCCCTTTGGATAAAACGAGATTTAATTTCCTTCTCAACTTTATCATATTCTTGCAGGGTGCTACAAGCTTTCTTTGCTCTATAAAATTCCCCAAAGGGGAAACTTGGTTGGGAGCTACCATCATGTAAGATTATGTTCCCCGCTGTTGGTTTCCTGAACACTGTACTCTCCAATCTATCTCCTTCCACCCAAACTTTGATGTCCAAGAACTCTATCGACACTTTACTTCTATGCCCCACAAAGTTTAGGTTTAGATCATTGGTATTTAATTCACAGATGAATTGATCTACTTCCGCCTCTGTGCCCTGCCACAGCATGAAGACGTCATCAATGAATCTTGACCACATCAAAATCTTCTCTGACCAGTGTTCCAGTTTCGGACCCCAGAGCACCTGCTCCTCCCACCAGCCAAGATTTAAATTAGCATAGCTGGGGGTGAAGCAGGTGCCCATAGCCGTCCCCTTGTTCTTGCTGGAATACTTCGTTCCCAAACAAAAAAATATTCATGATCAGGCACCATTCCATCTTTTCCAATATTATTTGATTGTGGGTAACAAATCTCATAGGTTTCATTCTCAAGAAATGTTCTGATGCTCTTAATCCATCTCTATGTCTAATACTAGTATAGAGAGTGGATATGTCCGATGTCATAAGTACCATATTCTGTTCCTATTTAACATCATATATTTTCTTAAGAAAATCTGTAGAATCTCTCAAATATGATGGAAGTGTCTTTACCAACGGGTTCAGAAAAAAATCAATGTATTTTGACATGTTCTCAAAAAGACTCTGTTGGCCCGATATTATCGGTCTCCCTGGTGGATTGTTTAAATCTTTATGAACCTTGGGGATCATATAGAAAACAGGGATAACCGGATGTTCTTGTTTTAAAAATTGATATTCATCCCAAGTCAATAGTTCTTGTTCCTTCCATGTATACAGTCTCTCAATAGATTTCTCTTTTACTCCCTCATATTCCATCATAGTGATCCATTTGTAGCACTCCTTGTTGTTGAGTTGGATTAGAGCTTCATTTTTATATAAATCTTTTCCCCACAGGACTACATTTCCCCCTTTATCGGAGGTTTTCACAATTATTCCAGGATCCTTTCTAATTTTATCAATTATGCAAAAAAAAATTGTTTGTTCAAATTTCTATAATCCCTTTGATTTGTTCCACCTTGATAAAGTTGTCTTAGATCCCGCGTGACATTGTCAGAGAATTTATCCAAGTTATCTCTTGCAATTTGTGATATAAACCTGGATCGAGGGCGAAATGGAGTAAAGTCACCTGTTCGTTTGTCGATTCCGATAGATGTTCATTGCATATCATTGTTTCATTTCCATCCTAATTCTGCAGAGACCACATGTCCTCCAGGATAGGTAGATCAGAACCATTAGATTTGTTAGAACTAGTGGGGGCTGTATGTTTTCTACTACTTTTTGATTGCAAGTTTTTTCTTTCATATTATGTATCTTTGTTAACTTTAGTTTCCGTACAAATCTAAATAGATCCATTCTGCTGTTAGCGTAGTTGAATTCAGTTTTGTGGCAATATGATAAGCCTAATTCCAAGGTTTCTTTGTCATCACTAGTTAATTCCATCGAACTCAAATTGATGATCGTATTGCCATTCATTACTCTTTGATCTATTTCTTTGAGTTGGAGCGCATTGATCTCCCTGGTTTCTCTCCTAGTTTTTCTTCTATATCCCTGGCCTCCTCTCCTCTGTTTCCTCTTCCTCTGGGTCTTCCTCTCCCCCTCGTTCTTTGGTCTAACTGTAAAAAACGCAATTCATCAGCGACTGTGAGCTTCGTAGCCCCTGACCTCTTTCCTGCATTCTCCTCCTGTTCAACTTCCGAGCCTGTATCCAAGCTCACTTAGCTTTGCAAGTTCTCTTGTCGGATTATATTACCGCTCTGTTTTTTTTGCCTTCTTGTCGTATCAAACCTCTTTGCAAAAGTGTAGATTTGCCCATTCTCATAATCCAGTCTATCTCGTAAAAATTTGGTGGATTTCCTGTCCTTGATTCTTTTTTCATATTTCTCCAATCGATTTTTCATGTCACTTTTACATTTATTAACTCTAGTTTGATTGCCTTCTTTATCTAGTATTTGTGAAATGTCCTTTATTTTCTCCAGTACTTCAGTTCTTTCAATCTCTGCATACTTGATTAGAATTTTTATCATATTTGTTGAACTCTCTGCGTTGTTATCAGCCCATTCTTTCAGGATCCCTGGGTTGGGGTTCTCATAGGATGGAGTTATCATTATCTGTAGGCCTCGTGGTACCCGTCTCACTAGAATGTACTGTTTTAGGGAAGCAATCTCCCACCAGCGTGAAATTTCCCTTTTCTTTAATTTTTCTAACTGCAGCAAAATTCTGCCAACATCATTGCCTGCTGCTTGTGTGGAAGTGCCACATCCATGATTCAGTGCTCTTTGGGAGGTTGAGTCCATAAACAATTTCAATGCCTCCTGCTCCCTCGCTGCACATTCATCCTCACTCATTCTCAATTACTGCGCCGACAAGCCCTCACGTTGCTTCGCTATTGTTTATTTCCCTCAACTTCTGGAAGCCAATAGCTACGCTTCTGACACCCGCTCCCCACAACTTGCTTTGCTTACCTTGAGTCCCGAGAGCGCCGTCGTTGAGAATCCTCCGATTTCCGCCCGACAATCTCTTGTCCTCCTGTCATGCAGCAGTCTTCTGTGAGTCACATGGGGCACACCTGTCTTGTGACTTCTCTCCTTGTTTCGTTGCGGCGGCTACTGGCGTGCTTCCTCATCGTCAGCGGTGCCGGTCATAAGGCTTCCACCTCGTCCTTTCAATATTGCTACAAACACCTCGTTTTTTCAATGAAGCGAAACCGGCACTCCGTGGGTTTAATTATCTGGCTTTTATTGCACGAGTGAAATCATCCATGCCTTCCGGCCGTTACTCAGGGCCTTGTTCACGATGACGAGCCAAACATTTTGTCATATTTAAATACACACCTTCCCCTTACAAACATGGTCAAAGAAAGAGGAAACATCATTTCTCAACACTGTTTCGTTAATAACAAAAGCCAGGCAGCCATCTTAGAATGTACAATGTTATCATTGAGTAAAACCTATCAAGGTAACCAAAACACATTCAGACACCTACTCACTCACCCATACTGTCGGTTGGAACCGATTGCAAGGCTAGAAAGCCAAGTTCTCTTAGAGCTGCACGCCATTATAAATTATTTCGAAAAATGAGTCAATAGATCAAGGGTGGCCATAATTGCACAAGTGCGTAAACTAACAAGCAAAAAGCAGGGATGAAATAGAACCTGCCAAAAGTGAGCTAAACTCACCAATACAGCCACTAAGTCACCCACACAGTTACTCAGACACCCACTTATACAACCATACAGCCACACACACACCTATTCACACACCAAAACAGTCACTCAGATACCCACTCACTCACAGATACACACAGTCACACAGCAACTCACATAAACTATGTTAAAAAAAGGAATCACTCATTAGTAGTAGACAAAATATATATATATATATATATATATATATATATATATATATATATATATATATATATATATATATATATATATTATCTACTGGCGGTCGCCAGTAGATAGTTATAGTTAGGACCTATTATCCATAGGAAATCCGCGACATTCTATTTGAAATAACGTTGGCGCCGGTTGACGAATCTTCGCGAAAGTTTCCAACTTGTTGGGGCGCTCCGCTCCGCTCCTACCCTGAAAGTCTCGGGTTGATTCGTCAAGCGGGGGCCGAGAAAAAGGGGGTCCCAAAACGTGTTTTCCCCATTCATTTTTCCATAGGAACCTTTAGTCGCAGCTACAGCCCGAACTGCTGAACGGAATTACACCAAATTTGGCAAAGAGGTAGCCCTTGGTTCAGTGTCGTGCCTTTTGCTTAAATGGTGTAAATCCGTTCAGTAGTTTCTGAGAAAATCACAAATAAAATCACATATATATCTATGGACGAGTAGGGTCCGCGCACCCTGAGCGCACCCTGCGCGCACCGTCCCGATCACGAGCTGCATGCTAATTGGCTGTCAGCTGGCTGTCAACATTCCGATTCAGGAAGTGTTGGCAGCCATTTTGTCCCTCGGTAGAACCGAGGGACAGAAACAAGTGCGCAAAGCGCAAAAGGGGCAGGGTAGAAACACCCTGACCCCTAGGTCTGCTCAGGGGGTCCTTGTGGGACCCCCTGAGCAGAAAAAAGCATTTTTTTTCAAAAAACTGCGGGATGCGCTTAGGGTGCGCGGATCCCGCCGATTAAAAAAAAAAAAGCACAAGAAACAAGTGCGCAAAACGCACAAAGGGGGCAGGGTAGAAACACCCTGACCCCCTAGGTCTGCTCAGGGGGTCCCACAAGGACCCCCTGGGCAGAAAAAAGCAACAAAAAAAACAAAACAAAAAAAAAAGACCGGCATCGTGCCGAGGCCCCGCCCCCTCCCTGCAGCAGTCTGCAAACGCGCCCCCTGGCGCGTTTTAAGAAGGGGAAGTAATTCCCCTTGAATACTGGGGGTCCCTGGGGGCCAACTAGCCCACCAGGAACCTCCGGAATGCGCCAGGGGGCTGCGTTGCAGAGAGGTGTACAGAGGCCACGCCCGTTTTTGCAGCTCTGTGGCGCTTTTTGGAGGTACATGGTGGGCTAGTTGGACTCCAGGGACCCTCAGTATTCAAGGGGACTTAATCCCCCAACTTAAAACGCGCCACGGGGCACGTTTGCACAGTGGTGAAGGGAGGGGGCGGGGCTTCAGGTGACATGTGTGCAAACAGGCCCCGTGGCGCATTTTAAGATGGGGAATGAAATCCCCTTCAATCCTGAGGGTCCCTGGGGGCGAACTAGCCCACCAGGTACATCCAGAAAGTGCCACAGCGCTGCGTTGAAGAGAGGTGCAAAAAGGGGCGTGGCCTCTGAACACCTCTCTGCAACGCAGCTCCCTGGCGCATACTGGAGGTACAGGGTGGCCTAGTTGGACCCCAGGGACCCTCATGATTCAAGGGGACTTAATCCCCCAACTTAAAACGCGCCACGGGGCGCGTTTGCACAGATGTCACCTCAGGCCCCGCCCCTCCCTTCACCATTGTGCAAATATTCCTCTAAAATCAGCCGAACTACGAATTCCGATTTACTCACCTGTTATCAGGAGAGACCTCAGTCCTGCATCTTTCAGCCCAGTACTGATCCTGAAAAGTAATTTTAACCGTACTTACCAGTATCTTGAATTTCCTTCCATAGGATATCATTGACTGGTTTCACTTGGAAATTCTTCTAAGTGTGGAGTTTTGGAACTTTATAATATTCCTCTAAAATCAGCCGAAATACGAATTCCGATTTACTCACCTGTTATCAGGAGAGACCTCAGTGCTGCATCTTTCAGCCCAGTACTGATCCTGAAAAGTAATTTTAACCGTACTTACCAGTAACTTGAATTTCCTTCCATAGGATATCATTGCTTGCTTTTTGCTGAAAAAGTTTCTGTCGATTTTTGAAACATACAAATATTCCTCTAAAATCAGCCAAAATACGAATTCCGCTTTACTCACCTGTTATCAGGAGAGACCTCAGTGCTGCATCTTTCAGCCCAGTACTGATCCTGAAAAGTAATTTTAACCGTACTTACCAGTAACTTATATTTCCTTCCGTAGGAATCCATTGTCTGGTTTTCAGCAGAAAAGTTTCAAAGTGTTGATTTTCACAAACTACAAATATTCCTTAAAAATCGCCTGTATGACTTAAACGCATTCTTTCAACTGTTTACAGGAGATGCACCAGTGCTGGATCCAGGATCCACCACTGAGTAAGAAAAAGTAACGATAACACTACTTACCTGCTAAGTGAATTTTCTCCCATAGGATAACATTGGTGATTCTATGTGAAAAAGTTTCTAAGTGTCAACTTTTAAAATACAATAATATTCCTTAAAAATCACTACTGTAACCAAAACGCTTTTACTCAACTGTTTACAGGAGATGTCCCAGGACTGAATCTAGGATCCAGTCCTGTGGTTAGAAAAGTAATCCATAAAGTAACTAATTGCATTTAGCTAGAAATTCACATTGAGCTCAATGTTGCATTGTGTTTGAAATTGTGTTGCCCATTGCAACAACTGTAACTACTGTACTTAAAAGTCTATTGCCTATTTGCAAAGTATTTAAACTAAAGTAATTCATTCTGAGAAAGTATATTTTGTAATGTAATGTATAATGTAATTACAATGTAATTTAAAAAATAAAATATCTAAAAATAAATAGTTTAAAAAAATGTAGTAAATCAGTATCAAAAAAATAAATATAACAATTAATACATTTAAAAATTGTCATTTACAAAACCTTTGAAATTCACTGAAAAAAACCATAGGCTTCAGACATGTTATAGTTAGGAATTAGCATTTAAAAAACCTTTGAAATTCACTGAAAAAACCATAGGTTTCAGGCTTGTTATAGTCAGGAATTAGCATTTTAAAAACCTTTGAAATTCACTGAAAAAACCATAGGTTTCAGGCCTGTTATAGTTAGGGTTTAGCATTTAAAAAACCTTTGAAATGCACTGAAAAAACCATAGGTTTTATGGACAGTTATAGTTAGTTGGACATTGCACTCGTACAAAACCCGTGAAATTCCCCCGTTATAGTTAGTTCAGCTAACTATAACTCGCGCCCCCGCAATGCACTGCTGATGACGTCACATATTACATCACTCATGACATGGTCAGTGACATCACTGATGACATCACTGATGACATCTCAAATGTAGTTCCTGAGAAATTTGAAAAAGAAAACATATCGATATCTGGGCGGAACCTAACCACACATGACATCGTGAGATCTGATTGGCTGTCAGCACTTCATCCTGGAATTGCTGGCAGCCATCTTGGGACCAATATAAATGATAGTACCCCATTGAAATGCATTGTAGTGAATCAAAGATTTTGAGGGTTACCAAAAGGAGAACTATAAAGGGTGATAACAGACTTTAGTTACATTAGAATTCATTTGTTGATGGTACCATACAAATTTCAGGAATTGTGGTGTGTTCTAAGGTGATTTTACCCCGTGAAAAACCTTCTGCTGGGATATCATGAATCATGTTTGAGAGAAAACTATTTTCACATGCTTGTCCCATACAGTTTTGGAAGGTGCTCCAGAAGCTAAAATGAGAGCATATTTTCTGTAAATTCACATTATCTTTCTCAGTCATGTGAGAATGAAGTCTGACATTCTCAGTAAAACATGTACATCCAACAAGGGCAGAGACTGTCAGTTGATTCCTTTGTGTTCTACTGCAGCTTCCCAGAGTGTTCTAAAGTTACTTATGACAAAATTATGACACACCTGAAGCCATCTTGATTGGAATAAACTGGTAACACTTAAAACATTTAATTTAAAAAGGAACAAAATGAGGGGGTTCATTTTGCCATAGAAATTATGGTTAGTGCTGTAGAAAGAAAAATTAGGACATGTTTTAAGTGAGATCTCAAATATCTTCCTGTTATATTTCAATAGGAGCAGCCTGTCAGTTGATGCCTTTGTGTTCTACTGCAGCTTCCCAGAGTGTTCTAAAGAACAACTAGAGTGCTAACAGCCTTACTTATGACAAACGTATGGCACACCTGAAGCCATCTTGATTGGAATAAACTGGTAACACTTAAAACATTTAATTTAAAAGGAACAAAATGAGAAGGTTCATTTTGTCATAGAAATTATGGTTAGTGCTGTAGAAAGAAAAATTAGGACATGTTTTAAGTGAGATCTCAAATATCTTCCTGTTATATTTCAACAGGAGCAGCCTGTCAGTTGATGCCTTTGTGTTCTACTGCAGCTTCCCAGAGTGTTCTAAAGAACAACTAGAGCGCTAACAGTCTTACTTATGACAAAAGTATGGCACACCTGAAGCCATCTTGATTGGAATAAACTGGTAACACTTAAAACATTTAATTTAAAAAGGAACAAAATGATGGGGTTCATTTTGTCATAGAAATTATGGTTAGTGCTGTAGAAAGAAAAATTAGGACATGTTTTAAGTGAGATCTCAAATATCTTCCTGTTATATTTCAACAGGAGCAGCCTGTCAGTTGATGCCTTTGTGTTCTACTGCAGCTTCCCAGAGTGTTCTAAAGAACAACTAGAGTGCTAACAGCCTTACTTATGACAAACGTATGGCACACCTGAAGCCATCTTGATTGGAATAAACTGGTAACACTTAAAACATTTAATTTAAAAAGGAACAAAATGATGGGGTTCATTTTGTCATAGAAATTATGGTTAGTGCTGTAGAAAGAAAAATTAGGACATGTTTTAAGTGAGATCTCAAATATCTTCCTGTTATATTTCAACAGGAGCAGCCTGTCAGTTGATGCCTTTGTGTTCTACTGCAGCTTCCCAGAGTGTTCTAAAGAACAACTAGAGCGCTAACAGTCTTACTTATGACAAAAGTATGGCACACCTGAAGCCATCTTGATTGGAATAAACTGGTAACACTTAAAACATTTAATTTAAAAAGGAACAAAATGAGGGGGTTCATTTTGCCATAGAAATTATGGTTAGTGCTGCAGAAAGAAAATTTAGGGCATGTTTTAAGTGAGATCTCAAATCCTCTTCTATTTCATTAGAAAATTCTGACATGCAGACTGAAACAATCACTTTCAATACCAGCAGTAGACTTCCAGTTAACTCCCTGGTAAGCAGTAGCTTTACTACAGTGATCTAATGAACAACTAGAGTGCTAACATTCTGAATTTATGGCAAATGTGTGACACATCTGAATGCCTTCTTGATGGAATCAAAGTAAAAAACTGAAAGCATTTCCTACTGAGGAGACTGCAGTAAATGACGAAATTAGAAAACTTCATGACAAATAAGTCTCCCAAGATGGCCACCAGAGAAAAAAGAGCCCAAATGTAGCACAAATATCACCCAGATGTAGCCCACATATAGCCCAATGACAGAACTGTGCAAAACACTTTTTATTTTTAGTTTTTCTGCAGTTTTATATAGTGCAAACTGGTCAGGTATTGGAGCGTTACATCTTACTTGGACCCCTTATTCCATATTTTGCACGAAGTACATGACATTGATCTTGCGAAACATTGAACTTTACGATTCTGTTAACCTGAAGTTGCTCTGAACCGGGCTTTGTAACACCCATTTTTACCTACTGGTTTTAATTAATTCTCACTGTATTGTATTAGGAAAGAGGATTTACTGTTTTTATGTACACTTTTATGATCTATGTTTCTAAATCAGATCAAATAAAGTTTAATGAATTCTATGGCAGGACGGAGGCGAGGATTATGCATATCTTTCCTCACTTTATTTGCATAGCAGTTCAAAGAAAACGTAACACAACAATCATTAAACAAAAGACTACACAACCCATGAACCATTAGGGGGTAGTCTCCAAGGCAACTATAGTCCAATCATATCACAGTCCATCGTATATAATATTGTGACGTCCCTTCCGCTTCCTCTTTATTCACTGCTCGTCAGTTAAGTGCATTCCTTACATTCTTGGCTTAATCTGACGTTGTTGCTGTTTGTATAGCGGTTTCTTGTGCACGTTATTAGCATTATTGCCTTGGTATTGTTTCATATTCCCTGCGCAGCAGGCTCTTGCCCGAGCGCGTTCTCCCCCTCGCAGTTTCTCCCGCTGTGTGCTCTGCGCGCGGTGATATCCTGTCAGGCGCATCTGGTCCGAGCGAGGCAGCTCCGTTCAGCTGGTCTTTATGCGCGTTTGGGAATCCGGTCACTCCTTTAGTGTCCGCTTGATTCCCGACCAACCCTCGCCTAATTTTGACACCGCTACGTGGTGATTTCCCCACACGGCCACGTTAGTGACCAGTGCCACCTGGTGGTGGTAATTGGTATTGCGCCTCAGTCTATTCTTATAACAGCTTCGGGGAAAGCCCAGTTGTTGGAGCACCGGCGAGGGGGCTGCCTTAAGGATTTTAAGGGCATTTGTTCTGTGCTCACACCCTCTGCTATCATGTCTTCTCCAGTAGACCATTTTTACTCCTCCTACCAGGAAGTGGAGGAGGAATGGCCCCCCAACTTCTCCCTCCAGCAGTGGACCAAGCCCTCTCTCTGGCTATTTCTAGGGCGCTGGCTCCTCTTAGGGATCAGGTTGATAAGCTGGCGAAAAGCATCCCTGGGGAGTTCAGTGACCCAGATCTGGTGGTGGTGGGTCCCAGTAGCTCCCAGATGGGGAATAAAAGGGCCGTTAAGCATAACGTGGGGCACTTGGAAGGATTTGATAAACTTACGGAGACCTTCCTCAAGAGTGCGCGAACGCTAAAACATGCACCCTGCCGGGAGGAGGAGGGGCCCGGAGAAAATTGCGACACTGTTACCACTATTGTAGACCCTGACGGCGGGTTTCCCTTAGAGGGAGAGGGTGTATCGGAGGACGATTTCTCCTCCGATGAGGATAAGGACTCGGGGCGTCCCTGGCGTCCAGAGTCCCACTCCTCTCAGTCCCCAGTTGGGGACGGGGTCCACTCGGACATGTTCGAGCCTACCCAAATTTACCATCCTAGGTCGGCGGAGTGGACACCTGACGCCAAAGTGGCAGAGTATGTGGTGGGGAAAATCCATCAACCCCTTGAAAGGGAGGTCAGGAATAGGATGAGGGGAGAATGCCCCAGGCCCTCACTGAAGGGGAAGGTGGCACACACGCCTGAAATTGATGAGAAACTATGTACCTTTTCTCCAAGTATATGAGGGATCCCAAGAAAGGAATTGATAGGTCTTGGACGTGGTGGGGCCCTTGACCCAAATTATTCAATTGACGGAGCATTCCAAAGAGTCAGGATCCCCTTTGTACACGGATATTGTGGCTGGTTGGGCGCACTACCCTAATCCCTAAAACACTACCCCCTCCACTACCCAAACACCACTGCACTACCCTAAACCCTAAAACACTACCCCCAGCACGACACCCTACACTACCCAAACATAACTGCACGACCCTAAAACACTACCACCAGCACGACTCCCTACACTACCCAAACACCACTGCACTACCCTAAACCCTAAATCTACCCACAGCACAACCCCCTACACTACACAAACACCACTGCACTACCCTAAACCCTAAAACACTACCCCCAGCACGACCCCTTCACTACACAAACACCACTGCACTGCCTTAAACCCTAAAACACTACCCACAGCACGACCCCCTACACTACACAAACACCACTGCACTACCCTAAACCCTAAATCTACCCCCAGCATGACCCCCTACACTACACAAACACCACTGCACTACCCTAAACCCTAAAACACTACCCCCAGCACGACCCCCTTCACTACCCAAACACAACTGCACTACCCTAAACCCAAAAACACTACCCCCAGCACAACCCCCTACACTACCCAAACACCACTGCACGACCCTAAACCCTAAAACACGACCCCCTAACTACACGAACACCACTGCACTACCCTAAACCCTAAAACACTGGAACCCAGCACGACCCCCTACAGTACACAAACACCAATGCACTACCCTAAACCCTAAAACACTACCCCCTACACTACACAAACACCACTGCACTACCCTAAACCCTAAAACACTACCCCCAGCACGACCCCCTACACTACACAAACACCACTGCACTACCGTAAACCCAAAACACTACCCCAGCACTACCCCCTACACTACCCAAACACCACTGCACTACCCTAAACCCTAAAACACTACCCCCAGCATGACCCCCTACACTACACAAACACCACTGCACTACCCTAAACCCTAAAACACTACCCCCAGCACGACCCCCTACACTACCCAAACACCACTGCACTACCCTAAACCCTAAAACACTACCCCCAGCATGACTCCCTACACTACACAAACACCACTGGACTACCCTAAATCCTAAAACACTACCCCCAGCACGACTCCCTACACTACCCAAACACCACTGCACTACACTAAACCCTAAATCTACCCCCAGCATGACCTCCCACACTACACAAACACCACTGCACTACCCTAAACCCTAAAACACTACCCCCAGCATGACCCCTACACTACCCAAACACCACTGCACTACCCTAAACCCTAAAACACTAACCCCAGCATGACCCCCTACACTACCCAAACACCACTGCACTACCCTATACCCTAAAACACGACCCCCTACACTACACAAACATGACTGCACTACCCTAAACCCTAAAACACTACCCACAGCATGACCCCCTACACTACACAAACACCACTGCACTACCCTCAACCCTAAAACACTACCCCCTACACTACACAAACACCACTGCACTACCCGAAACCCCAAAACACTAGCCCCAGCATGACCCCTACACTACACAAACACCACTGCACTACCGTAAACCCCCTACACTATACAAACACCACTGCATTACTCTAAACCCTAAAACACTACCCCCAGCACGACCCCCTCACAACACAAACACCACTGCACTACCCTAAACCCTAAATCTACCCCCAGCACGACCCCCTGCACTACCCAAACACCACTGCCATACCCTAAACCCTAGAACACTACCCCCAGCATGAACCCCTACACTACCCAAACACCACTGCACTACCCTAAACCCTAAAACACTACCCCCAGCACTACCCCCTACACTACACAAACACCACTGCACTACCCTAAACCCTAAAACACTACCCCAGCACTACCCCCTACACTACACAAAGACCACTGCCCTACCCTAAACCCTAAAACACTACCCCCAGCACGACTCCCTACACTACCCAAACACCACTGCACTACCCTAAACCCTAAATCTACCCCAGCACGACCCCCTACACTACCCAAACACCACTGCACTACCCTAAACCATAAAACACTACCCCCAGCATGACCCCCTACACTACACAAACACCACTGCACTACCCTAAACCCGAAAACACTACCACCAGCATGACCCCTTACACTACTCAAACACCACTGCACTACCCTAAACCCTAAAACACTACCCCAGCACGACCCCCTAGACTACCCATATACAACTGTACTACCCTAAACCCTAAAACACTACCCCCAGCACAACCCCTACACTACTGCACTACCCTAAACCCTAAAACACTACCCCCAGCACGACCCCCTACACTACCCAAACACCACTGCACTACCCTAAATCCTAAAACACTACACCGAGCACGACCCCTACACCACCCAAACACCAATGCACTACCCTAAACCCTAGAAAAGAAACCCCCACCCCATGCCCAATCCCCCTTACCTCTCACTCCTCGTGGTTCCTCTCTCCTCGTGGTTCCTGCTTCACGTCGTCTCTGAGGGGCGGTGCACGTCGTTGTGAGGAAACGGAACAGCCTCTGTTTCCTTACAACGACATGGATCGTCTACATGTTTTTAGAACGCATGGTCATTTACCATACATACCTTTACAACAAAATTCGTTGTAAAGGCATGCGTGGTAAATGACCATGCGTTCTAAAAAAATGCGTAGTAATGACTTTGTGATGTACAACGCATGCGTGGTAATGCATGCGTTGTAATGGTATCGCAAAGTAAAAAAGTCGTTGTAACGGCTATTTACCGATCGAAGCTGGCCCGTTCTTCAGTGAGACGTTTATTTGATTAATTAGGAGGAAGGAATGTGGTTTTTTTACCGAAAAGTGCATTCCCGGCTGTTGTATTGTGAAAGTGTCCGCGTGGCCTGGTTTCACTTCCGGTGAGAGAGTGGAAGAGTCTGTTTGGATCTAAAGGAGTTCTGTTGTTGGACGGGGCCGGCGCGACATGTCATCAGAAAACATAGCTAATGGAAAGCGTCCTCCCTGAAGTGTGGAGCAGTGCCATGAGAGGTCAACGAGTGTGCGTCCCACCGCAGTATGACCATACCGCGTGACCCATGTGCCGCCTCCAGGGTGCGGGAGGCAGAAGCGGCATCGCAGGTCCTCTTGAAGACCGTTGTAGCACTAATTCTACATTTTGGTACTAGGGCATTTTAACTTCGTTGTTCCTGCCAGATACAAAGAGAAGATCCTGTGTTATTCAGTGCCCTCGTTACCTTTTTTGTGGGTTGTGGTGCTTGTCACTTCGCTGCCCCGCCGGTGCACACAACTGGGCACCCCACCTCGTGTGCCATCTGCAGGGCCTCTGCCCTCGGATCACTGGTTTCGGTTTCTGGAGTGGCAACATAAACAGTTGCTCCCAAAGGACTAGCCTGAACACTTAGGTGAATATCCCCTGCACCAGCATTCCACGGAAATTCTTTCCTAGCTCTCCCACGTCAACGAGGACATCATAATAGCACGGCTCCGCTCGCGACACCGTATGACATCATCGGAGCCATAAGAGGACCTCGTCGGCGTGCTGACGTCAGTTCCACCCATTTTTTCCGTGCCACCGAGGCAAACAGGGGACCGAGACATTTTCACATGTATACATAGTATAATAAATATATATATATTCACTGAAAAAACCATAGGTTTCAGGCACGTTATAGTTAGAAATTAGCATTTAAAAAACCTTAGAAATTCACTGGAAAAACCATAGGTTTCAGGCACGTTATAGTTAGAAATTAGCATTTAAAAAACCTTAGAAATTCACTGAAAAAACCATAGGTTTCAGGGGCGTTATAGTTAGTTGGACATTTCACTCGTACAAAACCATAGAAATTCCCCCGTTATAGTTAGTTCAGCTAACTATAACTCGCGCGCCCTCAATGCACTGCTGATGACGTCACATATTACATCACTCATGACATGGTCAGTGACATCACTCATGACATCACTGATGACATCTCAAATGACATCACTGATGACATCACTGATGACATCATCCAGTGAATGTGTGTTTTTCTGAAAATTAAATATGTTTTATATATGTATATCTCAAGGTCGATGGAAGAATAAATGGGTATATAAGTGTCTAAATGGATGATTTTGTTTTGTAAAATTGATTGTATAACTGACTAAGTGTATCTTAGTGAATACATGGGTTAGTGAGTAATGTTTAAATATGAAAATATCTGTATCAGTCTCTCACTTTGTGTATAAGTGGCTGCATGGGTTGGTGAGTAGCTACATGAGTGTCTATATGGGTTATTAGTTGGTTTTTTGAGTATCAGTATGAGTGTCTGAGTGTCTGTATGGTTCGGTGGGGGTATTACTTAGTGCATAGATGCATGAATGAGTGACTCACTGTTTGTATGTGTTGAAGACAGCATGTGTGCAGGACTGTGTAGGTGGATGAGTATGTGTATGGGTGTGTTAGTGAGTGAATGACTGTCTCAATAGTGTCTTTATGAGTAACTACATATGTTTTAAACTAGTATATGTGAGTATTGGTGTATATAAGTGAGTATATGTGAGAGTGAGAGATTGGAAGAGTTCCTGTACAAATAAGTAGGTGTTTCTATAAGTGATTGTTTAAGAGAGTAAGTATGTGTAAGTTTCTGTAGAAGTAAGTGTGGTAGTGTGTGTATAACTATATATGCAAGTAAATGGATGTTTGATACTTTGTTTGCATGTGTGACTATGTGTGTGAGTAACTCTATGGATGAGTGGCGGTGTGTAACAGGATGTATAGGTGTATGAGTACATATGATGAGTGAGTACATGTATGAGTGACTGTATAGGGACTGTTGGTGAATGAGTGGATGTGTGTGTAGATCTTGGAATTACTGAATAGGTGTGTTGTAACTGGTATTGGTATGTCCATTGTTTTGAAAATGTTAGTTTGTATTTTTGAGTGTGTGTATCAAAGGTTATATTAGGGTGAGAGGGGGTCTGCCACTCTATCACAAGGATGATGTCATCAGTGATGTCATCAGTGATGTCATTTGAGATGTCATCAGTGATGTCATGAGTGATGTCACTGACCATGTCATGAGTGATGTAATATGTGACGTCATCAGCAGTGCATTGCGGAGCGCGCGAGTTATAGTTAGCTGAACTAACTATAACGGGGAATTTCTATGGTTTTGTACGAGTGAAATGTCCAACTAACTATAACGCCCCTGAAACCTATGGTTTTTTCAGTGAATTTCTAAGGTTTTTAAATGCTAATTTCTAACTATAACGTGCCTGAAACCTATGGTTTTTTCAGTGAATATATATATATATAAAGAAGAAAAAAAAAATATATATATAATACACCTACCGGCGAAATGCTTAAATTTTCATGGTAAAGGCATGCGTTGTAAAAGCAAGTCGTGGTAAAAATATGCGTGGTAAAGGCATGCGTGGTAAAGATGCATGTGTTGTAGCGCCTGCTTTGTAATGGCATGCATGATTCTGACCGCATGGTAAATGTTGTTTTCCTCCCTTCAAGTGATTCTGAGACACAAGTTAAATGTTTACCATCAGTACCTGTGGCTCCAGTGTCCTTCTTCTAGTTGTTACTTTGGAAATACACTATTATCATCTCACAAGATACTACTAATTACTGCTTCATTTGTGCTGGTTGTTGCTGGTGGTGAGCACTGCCACTCATTTGTTGGAACCAGCACTCATTTTTATCATATCACATTCACCCAGAGCAAGAGAGTAAACTTCATTAAAAGATAAAGAAAGAGTAATAGAAATATATGAAAACAGTGACAAAAGAAGAAATGCCAGAGGAGTAAGAGCCTGCAAGAGTGAGATAGAGACAGGAAGTGTAAGAAAGAGGCATGAAGTAGAATCAAAATTAGGAATCTCTGGTATTCGACAACCCTGGCCTTCTTAATCCCTGACAGAGTGTTTTTCAGAACTTTTTCGGCCCTAATGATTATTCGTTTTAGTAATTAGGAATGGCTGCTATGCTGCCATGGCTGTGCCTCCGGTAGACAATGTTGTAACATGGCAGCAGTTACGTGGTAATTGCGCTCAACTAACACAGCAGGGTCAACATTTTGGCCTGGTTGAAATATTGAGATATTGCAACTTACTAAGCCTAAGTTAAAGAATAGTGGGCACTACTATAACAGTCCCATTATAGTCTGGGCACTATATGAGGACATACAAGTGTTTCTAGCCTTGTGGAAGTTGTGACGGTTGTGCCAGATCCAGAAGAAATATGTGTTGGCAATGGTTATTGTTTCTGTGAAGTTGGAAACATAATGAAAGGAAAATATGGTGTTCTTAAGAAGCTGAAAATTGAAAGAAAACAAAAGAACAGATTCCAGTGAATCTGGACTCTTTTTTTGATGTTCCCTGATTGAGCTCACAAAAACTCAGTATTTTGCAGAGGTTTGCCATTGCTGTGGTTTTTGTTCATGACATTACAGCTATGACATAGCAGTACTCATATTATTTATATAGATGCAAACAAGGAAGTATCCTTTAATGTTTTACCGAAGTTTTGGTCAAGATCTAATCCTAACTGTGCAATAGTATGCCTGTAGAGTTACACTCAGGATCCACATCAGGTTCACATCAGGTTCCGAGGCCCCAGCTCTCTCCTCTCTCCTCCCGTACTGTTCTGTGCCTCTCTACTCGTTTCCTTGCCCTTCATTAGATTTGCCTTTCTCACTCCAGTGCTGTACTCGTGCTGCTTTGGTGATCTTTTTTGTGACTCTTTGTTTTTTGTGCCTCTTTTGTCACTTTTTATGCCTCCTTTGTGACTTTTTGTACCTCTTTTGTGACTTTTTGTGCCTCTTTTGTGACTCTTCATTTTTTGCGCCTCTGCCTCGCTTCTGCCCAGGGCCTCTCCTGCCTTTTTTCTGCTCCTGCCACCCTCCAGCTCTCCTGCTACCCTGCTCCCGCCCCCTCCCACCTCCCACATCCCAAACCCTACTTAATGGAGGCCCCAGCGCAAGCTCGTCTGCCCCCGTCAGCACCTGGACCGCGCCCAGAGCCAGGAACCCAAGCCCCCCAACCCCCACAGCTACACCGCCGCCGAATTCCATGCCCATGACCCTGGACGCCGCAACAAACACTGCTGCTGCACCAACCCTCACACTGTAGAGCATTAGGCACTATTTAAATCTAGTTAATAGCAGCAGCAGTAGAAGGGGCAATAGAACCTGAGGACTCTCTCTGCTTCCCCAGCGTGTATGACACCCACATCCATGAAATGAGGTACATTTTAGGTTTGCTACCTAAAGTGAAATTTTGTGCTTTAGGGGTGGGTGGAACTCTGCCGAATCTGACAGAGTTTTTATGTAATGCCTTGGAATTCTGCCAAGTAAAACTCTGTGACTTGTGCCCACTCCTAGTTTCAATCTCTCATTTATTTTGCACCGACAAGCTCACAATCTGTCCGCCAATACCAGCGCTTTTTTGTCAAAGTTCACCCTATCACAGCGCAGCTAGGGTGTCTGCCAGACAATCGCTGCATGGCACCTTGATAACGCAAAATAACAGTACCACCAGACCACTTCCAAACCACTTTACAACTTTTCACCATTTGCCTGCTACGACTGCACAAAGGTTTCTATAACAATAAGAAAGCTACTTACTTTCACACAACAGTGAGCCCTTGACCTGCAAAAGTCCCTGTACTTAGCATGTCTCTTCTCGTGCACTACGGAACAAACCATCACCGAGATCAGTTAGTACATGTGTGCAAGTAAAGAGTATGCCTCTATTTTGGTGTAACTGATAGCGTTCCACAGTACACCTCACCAAGCAGGCAAGTTCAATTGTTAAATGTTCTAACTTGAGGTACAGCTCTTTAGTTCCATTCCATGTGTGTAACAACTCAGACATCCCTTATAAAAGTCAAAGAACATCATCAAAAATACAATAATTATTGCTCCAGCAAATTCGACAATCAAAGCCACATAGTAATTGCTCTTGAAATTCTTCCACTGCATTCCATAACACTGAGGGGCATATTATCTAGTAATGGCGATAATGATCGCCAACGCAAGTTAGCGTACATTTTTTTATCGTTTCTTTTCCTGGATACTTATCGCATTCTTATCGATGTATTATGAACACGTCGGTAAGATGCGATGGTGTCCGGGAAAGGACGCGAAAACTCCCGCTAACAGCACAGCGATGGCGATAGGTATTGTGGCGATACCTTGCCATCGCCGCGTTATCGACGATATAATTTCAGCTAGGTTGCTAATAGTGTCTGCAAATCCCCTTTTATCACGATAACTGATACTCTCCCTTACACACCTCCATGTAACATCATTGTTAGTCAGGATTTTTTCTGGTGTTAAATTCCGGTGCTAACGTGGTTTAGCGCACCTTTTATTCTCACTTCGCGGGTCCGGGACTTCTTTAATAATAGCGCGATGTGGCGATAGCTACTTTTAACGTGAACCATTGGTAAGGAACGCCTACCTTGCATGTCATTAGCGATAATTATCGCTGGCATGCAAGGCAATAGGAAAACCGCCAGCTAACGCCGGAAAGCTGGCGCTAACACATGTTAGCGCAGCCTTGCTAATAGGGCGATAAAAATATCGCCGCTTTTTCGGCAAAAAGTGCCGCAAAAGCGGCGATATTGCCCTTGATAATATGCCCCCTAGTCTACAACTCCCAACATGCACTGCTCTACAATCACTTAATTTGTGCATTTTGCATATAATCCCTATCAACACTCACGCCGTTGTTCCTCTTCGACCACCTCATCTCTCCGGATCAAGGATCAGGTTGTAACTGGGTCAATTTAGATATTGGGGAAAACCGTCTGGACCACAAAGGTGTGGTACTTGGTTCTATAGCCGATTATTTTATACATTTTGGGTTGGCTCCAATCGGGACCATCACCTTTTCTGCCAGATCTGTCGGTGGCAAACTTATCCTAAAATCCACTCATGGGGCACCCCAACTGCTAGGACCGGGAGCAGAATAGTCCCCATTCGGATTTTGGTGCGCCCCGACCAAAGCTGTCACTATTTCTATTACATTTTGTTGAAAACAGGTGCTGAAACATTCTTGTAAGAATGACAGACAAGGTTTGTCATTTTGAAGCATTATATAAAAAATTAATAAGCAGAATACATAGAACATGCCATAAGTAAATTTAGCAGCAAAGTATACAAATAATGAGTACAGAGAACTCAGTACAGTTCTAAGTGAAATCCGACATAGATTCACCTTCCAAACATGGGTAAAAGGGTCTCCTCGAGCTAGAAATGTACATGGTCTTTTATAGGACTTTAGACAAAGACATTCATACATTGTATGCAAATACATGGTTCTCAGAATATGCACCAATCGGGAACAAGCAAGAAGAAACATTTTACTACAAAATACATCTGAAGATTTCTCATGGTAGTAATATATTGGATTTTAGTATTTCCCATAGTTTCTCAAGAAACTTGACTGATGCATTGTATGACAATAGCTTGGGATGGTTGAAATGTCCTTGGTTTGGTACGGTGAGAGAAAGTCTCTGGGAACCCTCTCTGTTTATTAGTGTGGATCGTAGCAATTGCTTTATTTCGTACAAAAAGACAGCAATAGTCACAATGTGATTTTTGGTGATGTTGGTGCAAGATGGAGGGCAGTGTTAACATAATCCAAGTTAGCGTAAACTCAATTTATAATGTGTTTAATGTGAAAGAAAAAACGACTCCCACAAGGGTAAAAGAACAGTTAGGGGTAGCCGATACAAGTATAGTAGTACAGTTGGAAAAGTGAAAGAGGATGCTAGACTGATATCAACATAAAGAGGGAAGAGAAAGGATTGGACTCTAAAACCCCAGTAAAGAAGAAGAAAGTAGCCAGAATGTCTAAGAAATGCGGCTACAGCTACAGGTCCTCTTGTGAAACAGGACTTGGACAAGAGCACTTCTAGACAGAACAGAAGAAGTCACAATAGTACATCAGACTCGTCAGAGGTTTCTGAGTGCGAGTCCAACTGATGACTTTATACAGCTTGAGACTCCGGATTAACATTTAAATCCTCCTGATAGGGCTTACAATTTAAACATACAAATTGAAGGGGACATACCACGTATCATCAAAGCAGTCTTTTGGTCACAATAATCTGATGATTACAATATCATACTAGTGGAAGAAGACTAGCCTCCATTCTTTAATAGGGAAGCGCCACAGGGTGAGGAAGTCATAAGAGTAGCCTTTTCTCCCATTGTACCTGAGGATATCAGGGTGACAGGTTCCAGACTTATACAGAAATTAAGAAGGGTGGGATGAACACTCTAGTCCACATATCATTCCCTTTCCCAGGTGCAGGAGCAGTGAGAGCAGAGAGGGTGGACGAGGGACGTGAGGAGGAGCGAGGGGGAGTGGAGGCCAACAGCTGTGGAGGCTAACGGCCAGAAAGAAGAACAGCCCAGTAAGCCTGCAAACCCCAAGGCTTGAAGCGTGTCGGGCCCCATTGAGAGCCAGCCTGCCCCAGCAGCAGTAGCGCACCAACAGCCTCCCGGGAGGTCGGCTCCTGTCCTCCGTTCTCCAGTGCCACGGCTGTGGATAGACTGCAGACAGCCTTGCGTGGATTATGTGGTGCATTTGATCGAGCTCAGCTTGGCGACATCACAACACCGTCTGGTAGCATCCGGGCAACTAGGAGGCAAGTGGTGGTTGCCATAGAGGCTGCCATGAGAGTGATCCCCAGGCCCCCGCGGAAGTGGCCCGGTTAGCACTGGGTGCAGCTTGCAGAGGTGCCTCGAGTACCCCACTCGACCTTTTTTGTCCATCCTGCCCTTTGCCTCAAACTGCTTGGCTTTCTCAAAAAAACCACAAAAAAAGTCAACCACTGACATCGCCGGCTGAGCTTGTCCAAGCCTATGTCACAGTTCCAGGATCATCTGGATGTGGCTGCATTTGAGCCATATACCTCTCGCTACACCTGCACCACTTGCACAGGACCTGCTGGTGCCATAACAATTGAGGTGCCCCACTTTTCCCAAGGACTCATAGCTCTGGCCAGGCCTACAGCCCATACTCAACAAGCTCCAGTCAAGCTGAGCACAGTATAGCACAGCAATTTTGCAAAACCTTTTACCTACTGCACTGGGGTACACCTTGCAGCTTGCAGCAGCAGAATCTTTCCTTCAACACAATTCAACCCTGTCCCTCGGGCAACTGTTAGGAATGCCTAGATGAGAGGCCAAGCGGTGGGACAACTGAGAAGGAAAAGGGAAGTGAGGCCAGAGCCGAATGGCACAAGGAAAGTGGAAGGTGCCATCCAGGACACCAAGACACACACCAAGACCTTTAAACTAAGAACCTCGGGGGCCTGCCTGAGGGCAGTCACCTTCAGAACTGCCAGTGTCTACCGCCTTGGGGTTTGGAAATTATCTAACAGGTTTTTTATAAGTAGAGCCATCATTGAGAAGCCGAAAAAAAGAATGCATCAGGAATTAGCTAGGCCAAAGCTAAGACCAAAGTTCAAATTAGACAACAGAAGCCCTTACAAGCAAATCACGGTGCAGGCTAGAAGGCGCTGGGCCCGGACTACAAGGTCCACTTCTGCAGAGATCAAGATGAGGACCGGTCACACAAGCTGCCTATATAGTGGGGATGACCAAGATGTAGGGATCATGGCCTATTTTAAGAAAATAGACAAAGGACCGCACCAGGTTTCAGGCCTAGGATCACCGGCACTGAAGGCACTCACACAATCAGCCCCTATTTACTCTAACAAGGCTGGCCAACCCTGCGGGAGAAAAAGGAATCAATCTTGCTCTAAATTAGGAGATCTCAGTGGATCCAACTCAATCATCAAGCTCTCTTTAATCTTCACTGGATCCCCTAGCTAACTCCCAAGCCAAAACGAAGGGTAGCAAGAGCCCACCAGATCCATCAGCAATTACTCCTGACAACTTATCAACATGGAGGAATGTAGTCATGGCCCAATTCCATAAGTAATTTCACACATGCAAAGACAGACAATGAGGGAACAAAAGCTTCCTTAGAGTCCCCCTTCTAGCCAGAGTCAAGTTTCTCTTTGCAGAGATCGTCATCATTCTTGCCTCTTGAACTCTCGTATGCACAGGACAACCTGTTAAGGTCTATAAACTCTTCCTTGTCAGCACCCATAAATGCCCTAACATGGCAATCCAAAAAGCTTGAAATGCAGATGGAAACACTCTAAGTAATGGCTTTCTCAATGTGTGACATAGCCAGGAAGGTTGACAAAATCACTGAGGTCAGCAAAAGTGTGATGCCCACACTAGACTGTCTGTGCCCAGAGATAGTGGATAAATTGACCTCGCTTCCATCAGCACAGACCTCTTTGGTGGAAGAACTGAAATCCATGAATAAGAGCCGATCTGGCACACAAACTACTGACTCCATAATGAACAATTCACCAAGGGAGCCCATTAAACCGAGCTTGGAAGCAGTCTATCTAGAATATAAAACTACCTTACAGACAGGAATAGAGGAGGAGGACTTGTCAGCACAAACTGCCCCAATTGCAGGCACCGGCAATCAAACTGCTGGTATTGTGGACAACAACACAGTGGGCAATGAGATGGGGGGACACCTCTCATACTTCCTTACCACATAGCCGGAGAGCAAAGAAACACCTTAGGAAGTGGCAGAAGCATCTAAAACAGCAGTCAATAAAAACTGTAACCCTGAAAGCGAGCAACGTGGCATGCAATAAGGTATCAGCGAAGCAAACAAATTCCTCAACAACAAGCGGCCCCACCACAGTGCTATATCTAATATTTCACAAGAGTGTGTGATGCTTGGACTCACCGAAAGACGGAAACAAGGTTCCTAAATCACTAAACAATCGATCTTACACACAGGATGTTCAGGGAGGGGACTACAAGTGACCAGCCAAACATAGCTCCACTAAGGGACATATTACCACTAAACAGGATGGAAACGACCCAGACAGCTCATAGTCAAAAAGATCAACCACAGTACATAATGCAGGGAGGCCCCCTTCAAGGCAACACATCCCTTAACAAGGACAGTGGCGTGAAGTTAACGATGTACAGTCAGCAGCCTGGTACATTACAGTCCATTCTAAATCAAGTTCCGCCTTCTGGCCATATAGGGCCCTCGATGAAAGAAGTCGGCACTGCAGGCAGCACATAGCAGCATCCAATTAATCAGAGATGCTCCAAAAACACGGAGCAACTGTTGACAGCAGCATTACAGGATGGAAACCAGCACACCAAAGAAGCCCTGCCATCAAGGACACGATAGAGGAAGAGAAACACTGGCTCTCACTAGACTCCAGGACCATAGAACAAGCAAGAGCAGAACAAGGGGCAGAATTTCATCCCTATGGTCACCCACAAGATCTTAATAGGGACTTGCAACCCACATTTATAATTCAACCAACACAAGCGGCTCCCCACAGTGAAACCCATCTAAGGCCCAGTTACAACACTTCAGGAAAAGGCCAACTTCAACTCTTGCTTCATATTCAATCACTTTCTCACATTACGAGCAAAGACATCACTAGGTTACAGTTTGATGCCATGGCCTCAGGTACAGGGAGAGAGTCGACCATTGTAACATGGCATGATGCCAGTATATCAGCAAAGGTGCTTAATGAAAAGAGCAGTCTGAAGATTGGGGGATTGAAATACGGATGACAGACAAGGAAAAATTCCCATTCTTCTTACAATCGTCTCTTAAAATCAGCCCTATGAAGTGAATCCTGAAGGGAACCAGACGAGTTGAGACCTCAGTGAACTACAGGAACATTAATATTCAGTGCAGGTTAGACAGCCAGGATGGGGCCAGGCAAGTAATTACTACCTCCAGCTGTGCATCCTCCCACCCCACTCACCCAATTCTGCTTACTGGGGTTGGGTTGCCACCAGTCTGGCCAAAAATAAGGATATATGTCCCTAGCACAGGGCATACCGTGCCCATGACACAGATCCTTTAACATCATGTCATAGAACATCGCAGCAATCACTAAGATCCTTCAGAGTACACCCGCGACTACATTCCTTGAGGTGGCAGATCTCATCTGTGTACAAGAAATGTGGGCACTAACACCAACTCTATTAAAGGGCGATGCTGAATTTCATAAACATCCCAGAAAAACACATCTGTTCGGGAGGCCCTCGGGATGCATCTCTATATACATCAAACATTCAACAAAGTTGAGTTTCCTTGAACTAAAATATACCTCCGGAATGCACCAAGCAGGCATTTTAAATGGCCAAATGGGCCCAGTAGGCCACCTATCCATATTAATAGTCAACATATATTTCAACACTGTGATGCTATGAGGAATAATACAGTGACCACCAACTCCATTTTGTATAACTGGCTCCATTTTCTGTGCTCTCGCACAGTTACAGGGAGGGGAGAGGATGTTTTTTGCTCTTTACCTATTTTCTCTCATCACCATGCAGAGTAAGCTGGAACATATCATGTGGGATGCGCACTTGGTTCTGTTCACAGGGTTGCGATTGTTTTTGCCAGAGAAATGTACAGCTCTGCCTCAGAGCATCCCCTTGGGGCCTGGCCAGCTTCTCTGAGTGGCCTTGATGCAGACCGGTACAGTCAACCTTGTTTTTGTACCAGAAGGAAGGGGGAGAGGTTTCTATGAATCTCTCCTTGGGTTGAGTAAAAGGTATTAAAGACGGGGAATCTTGGCTCTCAGACAGCAGCTCGCTGTGGAGCGGACGCGTTGCCAAAGGGAACTTTGGTGATCCCGATCAAGACTTCTGCCTGACTGTGAGGACTCCCCAGTCGTGCTGGCCAGAATGTTGAAAGACTCTGTATAGTTGATGTATTTCTATTACTTACTTTTTGTATATATGCTATAAGTTTCGTTGCTTCGTGTACATATTTCATATATTTTCTTGCTTTGTGTACATGTTATCTATATTTGACTCCTGGGAAAAAGACAATGGGCCTGATTCACAGAACTAACTTACGTCAAAAACGTAAAGTTAGTACTTTTTGGTATTCACAGAATACACTTACTCATTTTGGTATTCACAGAAGGCACTTACTCATTTCGGTATTCACAGAAGTTAGGACTCCTAACTTTAGGACTCCTAAATGCCTTCTGTGAATACCAAAAGTCTTAAAGTTAGGATTTTTCTCAGTTTAGGAGTAGTAAAGTTAGGACTCCTAACTTTAGGACTCCTAAATGCCTTCTGTGAATACCGAAAGTCTTAAAGTTAGGATTTTCTCAGTTTAGGAGTAGTAAAGTTAGGACTCCTAACTTTAGGACTCCTAAATGCCTTCTGTGAATACCGAAAGACTTAAAGTTAGGATTTTTCTCAGTTTAGGAGTAGTAAAGTTAGGAGTCCTAACTTTACTGCTCCTAAACTGAGAAAAATCCTAACTTTAAGACTTTCGGTATTCACAGAAGGCATTTAGGAGTAGTAAAGTTAGGAGTCCTAACTTACTACTCTAAACTGAGAAAATCCTAACTTTAAGCCTTTCGGTATTCACAGAAGGCATTTAGGAGTCCTAAAGTTAGGAGTCCTAACTTCTGTGAATACCGAAATGAGTAAGTGCCTTCTGTGAATACCAAAATGAGGAAGTGTATTCTGTGAATACCAAAAAGTACTAACTTTACGTTTTTGACGTAAGTTAGTTCTGTGAATCAGGCCCAATGTACAGCTACAAGAAATTATTCCATCTTCCCTCCTGTACAAGGAACACCCTGATCCAGCTAGAGTTTGACCTTATCTAACAAAAACTAGAAGGGCTGACCGCTCCAGCAAAGTACTTTTTTCGGCAACAGCCACCCCCGATTACACCATGAAGGCTCTTATAAAAATTATCTTCACCAGAGTTAACAGCCTTAGGCCCACAAACCTCATGGCAGCTAAGGAATGTCTGCAACTGGCCATGGAGAACTGGGACCCAAATATAATTTATTACACAAGCATGAAATCCACAATAAAGAAACAAGTACTCCTTTGGACACGTGAACTAGACATGGAAGCTCTCCAGGCAAAGGACATTGCCTCAAACAACTCAAACTACAAAGCCTCATCTTAATCAGGCTATGGGGAAACAGGTTCTAAATCACATTTTATCAGCAAGGTTGCCCCCCCTCCCCATAATAGAATTGTACCCGTCTTGGAAGTCCCTTGAATGCATCATAAGGTGCAGATTGTGCAAATATAGAAGGGAATCATTGGCCCACATATTACTATGCTGTCCAGCATTGCAACAGGCCTGTTGAACACTCCTCAGGTCAAATTTTCTCCACCAGGGCTCCTGTACAGCCAACGATGCCATCGGCTTACTACGCACCCTGGACACTGTGGCAGATATGGCTAAGTTCGGGAAATTTGTACTGCATACTCACTCACTCCTGAAGGAAAAAATGGCTCAAATAGAGAGTGGCCAATCCTCTGACAAGTGGCATGCTTTAGAAGGCCCTACTATCTGCCCAATGCCTTAATGCCATCTAACATTCACTTATTAAAAAAAAAAACAATGGTTGACTGCACTCTAAAGGGCGACCTTGCCAGAAAGTACAAACCTGCACAGAAGTTCGACAGGTCTCAAGAAGAATCTAACTGACACAAGTATCTCTTGCAGACCCTCAGCATATTAAAAGATGCACTTTTTCATTTCACCCTGCCTAGGAGCAAAAGTGTGTGGCAAGAACCGGGGCCTACAATGGGCGCCCGTCACCCTACAGTTTATTAACTGTTGAACAGCCATGTCTAATACCTGACTATAGTTGCCTACTATGCTGCATATGGGAACTTTACTGGCACTCACACTTCATTGTGGATTTCTACTGTCAATTTGTAGCTTTCCATAGATGTCCTGTTTTAAATTTGGCAAAAAAGGAAAAAAGAGACTTTACTCAACATCAAACTGTTGGGATGAGTTTTAAAATTGTTGCACATTTTTAAATTTGTTGTTTATGATTTTATGAAGTACTCCGCAACTAAATATCGCATTGCGATTTTAATTCGACTGTATGATTTTTTTCCATTTTTTTTAATGATTTTAAATAATTGCACAATAAATTATTCATTCATTCACATATCATTATCTTACGCAGTGAACATTAACCACAAGCACAAAACCCTTTAAAGCAAGAAGAAAAATTTGGTATAAAAGCAATATTGGACCAGTTGCACTCCATGGAATAATAAAGGCTTGTTTATCACCATTGAATGTGCCCCTTTTCCCCATCTTCAAACCAACTGGCCACTATAGAATAGTTTTAGACTATAGTAACTTAAACTCACATATGCGAACCTACATGGTACAAAAAGCACATAGCACAGGTTTAATGACCAACCTGGTGCAGAAAAAATACAAAAGTACCCTGGATATATCCAATGGGCAGCTGGAAGTGAGTATCTAAGCAGTTTTTATTCCGATGCCTAACTATGGGCTATAAGATAATCTTCCTGGCTTATTTTTAGCACGTACCATGGAGATCTCACAATCAGATCCTGAAAAATTGTCATACATTGATGATAATCATCTGACCGACGATGACTTAGATCTACACCTAACTAGGGTAGACAAAGTAGTGACCATATTAACAGTACATGGTTACAACATTAAATTTAAAAAGTCTGACAGTGACCTTCTTGGAAACTAGTTATCCAGCGAGGGTAAGAGTCTAGCTCTGGACTTCCTTAAGAAGTAAGTTACCTTGCAGCCTCCTGATACACTGAAAAAGTTTCTATTCCTTTTGGGATTTCTTAACCTTAGACCTACTTATTTACCTTACGATGCTTATATAAATAATGATTTCTCCTACGATTTTATCTAAACAATGGCTGAGCATGCACGCTGATATCTTGCGTACACTACAAACAGTCATGCTTGAGACTAAATATTTACAAACTATGGATAATAAAACCAGCCTAGTTATCAGAGCCATACCCAGTCACTATCACTATACCTATGTGACTTACAATGAAGGACAGACTGTCCCTATTGCTTAAAAGTCAAGCTTGTATTCCTTAGATGAAGCACGTTTTGATTCCATTGAAAAGATTCTTACGGCTGTACAAACAGCTATTTTAAGAGAGCTTCCTTTGGTGCAGGGAAAACATATAATTGTTACTCCAGTACCAGCACTAGAAGAGGTCACCAAGAAAAGCATTCCTAATGCTCGCTCCCTACACCGGAGATGGATACAGTGGGCCTCTTCTCTAAGTGCAGTGGATGTAAAGTTTCAGTATGATCCTACTCTTTGTACCCAGGCTTTTCTCCATTATGAACAACACTTTTCTCCAACTACAACCACTTTACCCACTGAGTCTTACCAAACTATATTCTAAACGAATGACTCTGCACAACCTGTGGTAGGAACAAAATACAAATACTCAGCAGCTTGTGCAGCAGTATGTGGTGTAGTGTTATGTTAAAGTAACTTTTAAAGTGCACGGTTACCCAGAGGTGTCTTGCTGCTAACTCTGCTAAATAGGATCATAAACATGCTAATTACAGAAAAGCATGGATCTAATGTGAATTGGTAGGAGATTCCATGCTTTGGCTGTACATGTCACAAAGCTTCTTCTGCCTCAGTTGGCACGTTTGAACCTAGAGACTATAAGTTTCTTAGCCCCAGAGGAGTGTAGATTCCTATTTGGCTCACACCAATTGAAGTTCTGTTTCAAGTAATCAGGGCCAGCATTAAGCAATGCCTTGTAAGCAGTACACAAGGCCTTAAACTTGATTCATTGTCTGATTGGAAGCCAGTGTAATTTGTGACTGGCTCGAGAAGTGAATTGAAATTTCAGGATCCCTGATAGGAGACACGTGGCAGCATTTTGTAAGGTTTAAAGTTTTTCAAATATTGTTGCTGCATATATAAATACAGATCCTTGCAATAAACTATTTTTGAGAGTACCAGAGCTGTTACAACTGTTTTGTGTGCATCTGGGGGAATGTAGCGGATGATTCTTTTTATTATCCTTAGGGTGTAGAAAGAGGACAAGATAAATGCGTTTACCTGATCTTCAAAAGTGAGTTTATTATCCATTAGGACTCCTAAGTTTCTTGCCTTCCTTACAGGAGTAAGAGGGGTTCCTAGTTCCACTGGCCACCACAATGGGGACCAAAAAGAAATCTGATTGCCGAAGAGGATGACCTCTGTCTTCCCAGAATTTAGTTTCAAGCCGTTATTATTCATCCATTTACTGTCAGCCAAAATACAGTCATGGAATCTCATACCTGTGTTCATATCACTGGTGGACAGGGAAACAACCATTTGTGTGTCATTGGTATATGATAGAGCAAAACCAAAGGACCTGATCAAAATTGCCAGCGAAGTTACATAAACGTTGAAAAACACGGGGCTAAGTAAGGACCCCTGAGGGACCCCTCAGGGCAAAGAATAAGGTTCATAAATAAATTGTTCAAAAGCCACAGTTTGCTCTCACCCAGAGAGAAAGGACCTTAGCAGAGCAAGTGGGCTCCCTTGATCTTGATGTCATGGAGACGGTCAATCAACAAATCGTGATTGACCGTGTCAAAGACTGCTGATAGATTGAGTAAGCAAAGGGCTGTATTTCCTCCCTTATCAAGGGTGGCCCTTAGCTCCTCTGTTGCTTCAATCAGGGCAGTTTTGGTGCTATGGCTGCTTCTGAATCTAAACTGGGTGGGATCCAGAAGATGGTTATTCTGTATAAAATGTGCCAGCTGTTGTATCATGGCCTTCTCTACAATCTTTGTCGGTAACGGATGCCGAGAGATTGGGCAGTAGCTGTTGGGATCCGTCGGATTCAGACTAGGTTTTTTTATTAGTGGAAGTATAGAGGCTACCTTCTATTGTTTGGAAAATAGTCAGAGGCACAGAGCCTTTTTCATTCAATTTTACATTGTTTGTAAAGATCCAGTCCAGGGTTTGGCCGGCAAGATGCGTAGGACCACGCATTATTTGGGAGTGACCTAAACTGGCCATAGTATCATTAAGTGCCTCAGTGTCTTTCTCAGTCGAAGCTCCTAGACAGAAGTTAAAGTCTCCTAAAACTGTGAAATCTTTAGAGCATAGACCGGCTTCCAGTAAGGAGCTCACCGTCTGGGTAAAGATGCTCCTAGGACCGGGAGGGTGATAAATTAATAGTCCATTAAAGGACTGGGTTTTAGAGTTGCTGAAGGAGAGAGCTTCGCATTCTAGCGAGGATGCCAGGAGAAAAATAGCCGGCATATTGTCTGGGTAAATGATAGCTAGTCCACCACCCAGTTTAAGGGGTCTATCTAGTCTATAGATAGAATAGCCAGGAGGGATTGCTGCTTCCATGTCAGGACCGGAGGTGGGATCGGCCCAAGTTTCAGTGACATAGACTATGTCAAGATGGTGGTTGACTAAATATCCTGCAAATTCAATTTTGTGTTTCACCAGAGATCTAGCCTTTATAAGGGGACAGAGGATTTGGCCATTTATGCTGGTAATGTTGCCAAGTGAATTAATTAAAGTCTTAGGCTCCTCATTATCATTAACCTGTGCCTCGAGGTGAACTATTTGCACGCCACATTCCTGGCAGATCGTGTTAGCAGCAATAGAGAAAGAGCAAAGGTCTAAACAAGCACATCCAGATCCCTTACCTTTGATATCAAGAGCACAAAGCTCTTTCCCTGTATAGCATCTCCTCAGTGAGATGTGGGAGTGAGAGCCGGCATGGGGACTGGCATTCAGCGCGATCTGGATACGGACAGGCGCAGAAGGGCTTCCCGTTAGTGCACCAGTGGCATGCCAGCGGCACGTACGTGCTATCTGCCGATGTAAATATCCCTCCAAGTGAGGGAGTTGTGTCAGGGAGCTGGGGCTCTGCAGCACATGAGTACAACCAATTGGGAAAATAAAAAGAATCATAAGCAGGATCCAGCAATGCTGCAATCCATTCACAGGCTCCCCTGTGAAGGAAAGTTACTGGTAACCAAAATTAAGTTAAAAGAAACATGAGAACCAAAAATACATAAACTCAATGAAAACACGAATGCACCCTTTCAATATGGCGCCCAAGATTGTAGGAGCCGGGCACCCCCTAAAACTAGCTCAAGAGCTGGGAATACCGGTTCGAATCTTGGCAACGCAACATCCTGT
Source organism: Calotriton arnoldi (assembly GCA_963921515.1). Lineage (NCBI taxonomy): Eukaryota > Metazoa > Chordata > Amphibia > Caudata > Salamandridae > Calotriton > Calotriton arnoldi. The sequence continues at coordinate 222,992 of CAWUFW010007190.1, forward strand.
GATTCTGGGCAAATTACTTAATCTGTGATCCATGATAAATTGCGCTAAATAAATCTGCTAATTTAATTTAAAGTATCACGCAAGCCGAAAAAGCAGAAAGAGGCAAAACTTTATGAAAAATAGTTCTACCAAAGAGGATGTTAACAGTATTTCGGCTACGGGAAACTGATAAGAGAAGCAGATGAGGAACAAGCATTGGTAAATGCAGGAAAATATGCTACAGCCAATAGAAATGGAGGAAAATTAAGTGGCAAGTACAGGAACCAATGAAAACCCAGGAAAGTGAGGGGGTAGGATGTAAGCTCCTTTTAAGATTTATATTAAAAACAATAGATTTCACAAGCACATCGCAAGCGCTGTGCAGGCAAAACCAAAAAATGAAACAGCAGGGTCAAGGAGCACCTGTTGCGGAGCAGCGAAGGTCCCCTCAGGATGTGCGTTACCAAAGGACGTCAGGTGTAGCCTGCACAGGCGGCCACAAACACCAGAGTCTGTGGCTGCAGGTATGAGTGGGTGGCCCGTGATTGGGACTGACGTTGTGAACATACGGTCCAGGAGCCCCCTTGGGCACAGCCCATTCCACGCCCAGACCGTTAACGGCACTGTTTCACTTTTGTTCCGCGGTCTCCTAAGCGGGAGAAATAATGCAGCCCGTATTGGCTAAGGGTCTGCATGGTCATGTTCGGGTGCAGTATGTGGTGGAAATTGCATGGGGTGCAGCCAAAAGTAGGCAAATTGTGTCTGCGCGCTATAGTAGTAGAGGTCCATGGCTGGAGAACAAGACCACCCTGCTTGAAGGAAAGTGTGAGTATCTACCAAGCAACCCGGGGTTGTTTTCCCTCCCACACAGCAGTTATGAGGTGGGACCTGAGGCCTGTTTGGAAGTACACCGACCAGGGTATTGGAAGATCGATAAACAGATATAGAAATTTGGGGAGGACAACCATTTTGGCTCTCGCTATTCGGCCACTAAGAAACAGTGGAAGTCTCGTCCAAGCTGCAACACGGTCCTCGAGCCAGGACAGAAGCCTACCATAGTTTGCCCGCCAGAGGTCATGTGCCCACGGCTAGGGCAACTCAGATCCAAAGTGGCGCGTAGAAGCAGTGAGAGGAAACACTATGGATTTAGACCAGTTAATAGTGATGCCCACAAGTCCTCCAAACAGAGTGAGCTCCTGAAGAAGGGAATCTAGGTTCACCTGGGGATCCCTGACATACAAGGTAATGTCATCCGCATACATCGATACAAGGATCCTCCTGGGTGTAAACGCAAGACTGCTTTGATAATGGTGTTGCTGCAGCCGAGCCGTTAAGGGCTCCATTGCTACAGCAAAAAGGATGGGTGACAAGGAGCATCCCTATTGAGTGCCACAGGAAATCATGAAGGGGGGTGATTGCTCCATTTATTCGTGATAGTTTTTTGAGCTGCAAGAACTTATTGCCAATGCCAAGGCGCATCAGGACATGAAAGAGATAGGACCATTTGAGTGGATCAAAAGCCTTCATGGCATCTGAAAACACTGCAGCTATGCTAAGTTTGGGGTCAATTGTGTGAAGAAGGGCAAACAAAGTGGGTAATGTGTGTGATGTGGAGTGGATTGGCACAAAGCCAGACTGATCCAATCGGACAATGTGCGGTAGCAGGGGTAGAAGCCATGTGGCGATCAATTTGGCAAGGATTTTGTTGTCTATATATGTCTGTAGGAGTCGCAGCGCAAAGGAGGGAGTAGTCCGCATGACAGAGATTCCTCATACAAGTCCCACAAGTGAGGAGGGGGCATATTCCTTATAGAAGGTGGCTGTAAGGCCATACCCGCCAGGTGCTTTATCCCTGGGTAAGCCCTGAATGACCTGAACAATTTACTTTACTATAAAGGTTTCATTAAGTAACCAATGGTACCCATCCTCTAGCCAAAGCAATAGAACTGAGTCTAGGTAGGAGACCAGATATGGGGAGGTCCAGGACAAAGAGGAGGTGTACAGCGCAGAATAGAAAGAGGCCATGATGAGGTGTATGGCCTCTGCGCCAGCATAGGGAATCTTCTAGTTATCTATAAGCTCCACAATGTAGTAACTGGTCTAGGGCTTATGCAGCAGTCCACATATGGTCTTGGCCACTGTATCACCCTCCCCATGGAGCTGAGTGTGAGTTTTTCTTCCCATAAAGTGAGTTTCCCTCAGTGCCGCTTTATCATAGTCTGTCAGCCTTTGTCTAATGGAAATCAGATGATTGTGCTGCATGTATCAAACTATTGAAGCTCCAGGGCTCGGATCTCCACCTCCAATCGTGCCAGCATCCTTCCAGCACCCAGCAAACCACCATCTGCTTAGCCTGGATCACCATCTTAAATGATGCCAACAGTGTATATGGGGAGGAAACAGACTGCACATTGCGTCCGAAGTAGTCTATAATAGCTGTCCGTACCTTGCGCCTAAAGACTTGGTTGCGAAGTGCACTTGCGGGCAGTCACCACGAGAATGCACATGACATGTAGGCAGGGGGGCGAGCTCGAGCAGAACAAGAACGTGATCGGACAGCATCCGCGTAAAGTACCCACCGACATTTGGCCCATAAATCAAGATTAGAGTCAAGGGTGGGTCCCTGTAGAGCACCCCATAGGATAACATATCAGCCCTGCTCATCACATAACACGTGGTGCCTATGCCATGAAAGGTCACCACACATGTAGCTTGAGTAGTAAGCCACATGACGTTCAGCGATCCACCCTGCCCGCAGTCGCTGCTAGGCCTGGGTGGAGTTCGCGAAGTGACAAAAAAACTCAATGGAGCTCCGCAAGCGGCGCAGTGCGGCACAAACTGCCGTTTACGCTGATCTTCCTGCCGCTCGGGTAGAAATTCTACCTGAGCTGCAGACGCGCTTGCCAACTTACCATTGGCAAGTTTTCTGCACTTCGCGAGCTCTCCGGAGTGCAGAAAGCTCTGAACACTCCGCAAACGGAGCGGAGTTAACCACCCAGGCCTAGTCCCTGCTGGGTTGAGTTCGTGAGATACAGTTCCTGCAGCAGGCAGATATCATTGTTATGTCTTTACAGATAGGCTAACATATTTTGCACTTTGCACCTGTCATTCAGCCCTTGGACATTCCAGGATAGATATTTAATCGGAGACATCCGACGCTGGGGGGGGGGGGGGTCATACAAATAGTTGAGGTAGCACAGCTGGCAAACAAGAAAAGAGATGCATATCAGAGTGGCTACAAGGGGGGAAGGAGCATTGAACAAATTGCCAACCATTGTGCCTATACAACCCACCCTCAGCCCACAATTGGGTTGAACATCACCTCCCCACCCTATGAAAAAAGTACCCAAAAGAGAGAGCAGAGTCAAAATGGGAATTATCCCTGAGGGTGTCCAGATGGCCCAGCGCACTCACAGCTCAGAAGGGAAGAAGCTGGATGGCCAGGAGTATAGGAGCATGGGGCTAACAGAAAGTTTTCAGCATCGTTCCTACGTCGCACAGCCGGATCAGAACAGAGCAAGGTGTTATCCCCTCACCTAGATGGGGGCCCAGGCACCCAACACGGCTCCATCGCAGATCCAATTCACATTCAGCAGGGGCACCGATTATGGACGTGGCTCAGTTAATCACTGTCACTAAGTTGGCCATGGCCTGATCCCCAGGGAGAGGGAGGCTGACCAACGGCCACAGGAGCAATCCATCAAACAAATTTGGTGGCCGCTTTAGGATCAGTGAAGTGGTGAGTCTTCCCTGAAGCAGTATGAGTAGCTTAGATGGGTAGATCAAGGAGTACTTAGGGCACGCTTTTTGCCACATGCGCTTCACTGGGAGGAACTCATGGTGAGCATCCTGCGCAGCCAGGGTAATGTCTGGAAAAAAAGAAAGGAAAAGTCGTTCCCCTGATATTGAAGAGAGTGACTGTCTTGAGTTAGGCGCAACGTGATATCTTGATCTCTGTAATTTAGCAGTCAGGCAATGATTGGGCTCGCTGGGGAGCCAGGAGACAGTCGCAACACCAGTGAATGGTGAGCCCTCTCTACCACGAGCATGGGAAAAAGATCCTTGCCAAAGAGGGACATATGAATTGTCTTCACAAAGGTTTCAATGTGATCCATCGCTGTTGACTCAGGAACGCCAAGAATGAGCAAGTTATTTCTGCATGAAAGCTCTTCAAGGGCAAGATTCTTGCTTTTGAAGAGCTCAAGTGCCTTCTCCATCTGAAGTAAATGCTCCCCAACAGAGGAGTGAGCATCCTCTCCATCAGATGTGCGGCGTTTAGCTGAACAACACACTCCTCATGTCTATCCACCTTTTTTTTAAGTTATTGAATCTGTCTGCAAGGAGATTCGTTTTTGTATTAATGGCATTCAGGCTATGTTTTAAATCCAAGAACATGGAGTAGATATCAGGTTCAGCCGTGAACCCCCTGCAGGTATGAAGGGCTAGCTTGTCCGCCTCCAGGGCCCACCACTCCTCAGGGGCCCTCATCGGAAAGAGCTGAGTGCACAATCCCTCAGGGCCCGCCACTCCCCAAAGAACTCCATCAAAGGGGGGGGCACAGGCAGATCCCATGGTGTGGCGCCTCTCAAATTCCACAGCCAATCCGGGCCGTAGCTGCCCGGCCTTATCCAGCAACGGCAGACATCAATGTTCTGTTTGCTATGGGGCCCAATACATGTCAGTCGGTAAGCTGCCTCACCAGCAGTTCACTCCGGGGCCCACCTCACCCCAGGGGCCACAATCTGGGGCAGCACAAGCAGGCCCAAGGAAGATGTGTCCAGGTAGGAAGCCACAGCTCGTCATGCTGCTAGCAAAGACAGTTGCTCCCGCACTCACTATGGGGCCCAAGGCAGGCCCCCCAAACCTCCTGTTCCACAGGCTTTCAGCCACAGTCAGGCCAGGTAATCTAAATAGGGCCGGGAGCCAGAGCCCAGCCCCAACCCCAGGCATCCAGCCCCGCAGAGCCAACGCACACGGGTTATCTGCCCACACGAACCCCGACAGGCCAAAAACAGTTCACACTTGCCCACATGGGCCAGCCTCATCTTTCGGACTTTGCTGAGCCCCGCAGCCTCGATCTCCACCTGCAGTCAGCCAGACCACAGCAGGGGCGGCACAAATCGTGTACCCGAGAGTGCCCCCAGTCACCGTAGGCCAGCACGCCAGAACGAGAAAGGCAGACCCCGCCACAAGGTCCCGTTACAGAGGAATTTTGTGCACCAGAGCAAACAGGTCACCCAGGTTCCGAGACTGTAACAAGGCTCACACATCTCTTCGCACCACGGCGATGGTGTCAGTTAGTGCAGCACGCCGTGGGGAGGTCAATCACCTCTAGTGAAGCAGCGACGGCCCAGAGAGGAGGATTAATAATGGATGGCAAGTCCTGGCAGGCAGAGCCTTACTAAGTGGCGGGCATCTTGCAGCAGGGCTCTCTAGTGCCCTCAGATACTCCTACACCCATAATTCCCATTAATTCTGATAACATTCCTGAAGTCGTGATACTGGGAGTTGGAGAGAGAATAATACCTAATAGGCTGTCTAGACTAGATTTAATCCAAAAAGCCAATTAGGAGTTGGCATCTGCTCATGCAGGAATTAACACAAGCATTGCAATGCCATAACAACGCTACTAGAGGCCTAGTTTATTTATAGAAACCAGGGATTATATTAGACCGTGTCACATTTGTCAACAGATGAAACTCTACAATGTAAAAAAATATTTCCAATTCCCCTCCTGATTTCAAATATTCCCTTCCGAGATTATTTATTTCAGCCACATCGGTCCCCTCCACTCAGTCAACTGATATAAGTACATATTGGTGGCAATAGATTCATGTAGTGGATTCCTTGCAAACGCTTCAGCAGTTGTAAAAGAATTGCAGTGCCTGGTAGTGATTGGGACAGTGCATTCATTTCATTCAGATTATGGTTATGCATTTGCCTCCATGGTAATTCACTGTCTGCTCTGGGAATTTGTCTGCAATTCAGCAACCTGTTCAAAGCTAAATTGAACAGCATTGCAGAACATAATAATTGCATGATTAAATAACCTTTGACTGCTAGGGTGTTAAGTTCAGGTCTTAGTTGGTGCCCTAACCTGTATGAAGTTCAGAGAGCATTAAATAACCTGCCTGGATGAGTATTGGAAGGATGCACTCCATACAAGGTTCTCTTCGGAGTTTCTAAGTATGTGCCCGGTTGGATAATTGTCGGGAAGGTGGTGGATGAAGATAAATTTGACTTGGAGAAATATCTGAATGTTTTGCAGAGTATCCAAGAAGTCAGAAGACAAGCTGTCTAATGTGAACCTCTCTGACGCCACCACCTGTCAAGAGAAGGTGATCACGGCTGATGACGGGCGGGTTCCCAAAGTTGGGACCTCAGGGCATATTTATGAGCCTCTTGCACTGGCGTATCATCTCTTTTTGTGACGCTCCAGTGGGGCAAACCACAAAACCCCATTTATGAGGCCACGCAAAGCCACTTTGCATGGCCTCATAGATAAGGAGTAAGGCAAGGCAGTACAAATCAATGCATTGCCTTACTCTGCGCTAAGGAGGCGTTCCATGGGCGTTGTGGTGGGTGTTCCAACACAACACCCATGGATTTTGACGCTGCCCCAGCTTTACAAGACCATGTAAACCTGGGGATGTTCCAAAACCTTACGCCTCTCCAGGGGAGGCGCAACAAGGAGAAATAACTTTATTTCGCTTCGTTTTTTCCTCTTTCTATGTGTGCTGCATTTTGGATGTGGCCAGTTCTCTACAGCCGACTGCCGCAGACACCAAGAAGGATTCAGAGTAATGCCTCCCAGCCTCTCCCTACTCTGAATACCTTACCCCCCGAATGAAGCTGTAACATTTCTGGCTCGAGTTGTCAGCCAGGGATATTTGAGTGAAACACTCCAGGCAGATCCTTAAGTTAAAAAAACACATCTGATGCTGCTGAAATGACAATGGCTACTGTCATATCTAACTCCACCATGGCCGGTCCCAAGGCCAGCTGAAAAAGGAGGAGGTTTATGTGTGGGGCTAGTTACCCCATTATTTTAAAACATCCTAGCTACAGGAATGTCAACCAAAAGGCATCCCTGCCTTGGGGAGAGCGGTATTTCCTTTGTGAAGAGCAATGACGCCTTTTGTTGAAAGCCACAGTGTTGTGTAGTTCCTACCAATTAATAGGACCTGCACATTGTTTGGACAACATAAACTAAGGGCGTGGTGTCTAGACTGATACTGGACACCCCGCAGGATATGTTGGCATAGAAACCAGCTAGCTCACAGTGTCACCGTAAGCCCCTTAACCTATCAGGGAGCGAATGGTTTCTGGCAACCACTGAACATGACAACCCTGAACCCTCAGAGATCATGGAAACAGTACAGAACCTTTCGCTCAGTCACTCGTGCTCACTTATTCTCAGAGAAATATACATAGAATACACAGTGGGACGTTTTCAATAATATTTATTGAACCATGGTCATTCTTGCATAAAATACGTGTGCTGCAATGATTAGGAGACAGAAGCAGATAAACGTGATTACAAGCACCAAAAGCGTAATTAGTAGGTAGAGTTCTACCATGGTGCTAAAACAATGTATGTATGCAGGCATATTAAACAAGGTAGTAATCTGGGGTACACCTACGATGCAGACCCTACTCTAATTGTACCTAGTGTGTGTGTAGGTGTAACACCAAGGGACGATCCAACCCCATTACCTGATGGGATAGAGTGAAGGACCCCGTCTTGTTCAAGAACTGGACAGCCCTCACGAGATGTCAGAACGCTGCGTGGTGATTTCTCAGCATGCAAGGACCTTCGGTGTCAGTGGAAGTGCCTCCTCTACTAATCTATTGGGATGCTCATGTTATATAATAGAAAGCAGGCTTGAGATGTGCGTATAGATTAGTGATGTTATGGATATGTAGATAGCCCTGTCACCCCGTGGATGAAAATAGTGATAGCATTTGTACATCGTGAAAAACGAGACCTTGTGCATGATGTTCAGGGCGTTGTGATAATGTTGTGAGAAGCTAGATGTGTAAACAAGTTTAGTTTCAGGGAAACTGATCCAACATTTTCGTGCACACAAATATGTGCAAAAGGTCACAGGTGAAAATGTTTATTTGTGAGGACAATGTAAGAAATAAGCTGCTTTGTTACATGGGCCTAACTCGGGAATATAACACCCACTCCTCATACTTAGCGTCGATATCTAAAAAGCTATCTAAAAAGCCAGCAGATAATTCTAAAAACGTTTAAAACTGCTCTTAAAAGTATCTAAAAGCAGGCTTCCCAATAAAATATGTATAAAAAGTCTTAAAGTCATTATATCATTTGAGATCACAAGCATTCAGAAAGCCATGGTGCCTAAAAAAAGAAAAAGCTGTGTTAGTACATTTTGTTTTAAAGAGAGGCCAAATTGTTCCCACAAGGAAAAGGCCAATTGTTTATGTGTTCCGAGTGGTAGACGCAATAGTGCTGTTGCCCACATCTGAAGATGTTCCCAGAGGGGCACCTCGTAGCATGTTTATTAAGCAAAGGTGATTCTATCCAGTTCCCACAGCAGTCGCTGAGGGAGCCGTCGTATCCCACACATTTTCTGCAGAGCAGTTGTTCACATCACTAGGAGCTGAAGCATCCCAGGATGGCTCTAAGAATGCATTCATCATCAATGGAATACAAGGGAGACAGCAATACGCATGGGCCTTTAAGGGGTCCATCAGTTATTCAATGTCCGGTGGCGCAACCAATTCTGATCCGAGACATATATCCAGGATGCATTTGTGGCTGTAAAGCAGGCAGCGGAAGACAGGTTCTATACAGTCAAACCAGACCGGCCTGAATGACAAGAACCAGTGCTCATTTAGTTCTTGAAGCCGAGGTGTGCTGAAGCAGTGTATCACGCGCTAACGGCAACACAGCACTAACAGTGCTGTCTCCATTCGAGTCAAACCGGGACATCCATTGCGAAGTAGATAGACTAAAATAAAAATTCCGGCCACAAGTAGCAGGACAAGTGGGAGCCCTCTAAATGCTTCCCAACAATGGTATAACTCCAAATATTGTCTGAAAACTGCTAACCCAACCAGAGCTGATACATTTGAAAAAGTGCACTATTCCTTTGGTGTCAGACGTGTTAAAGATATGATGGACCAGCTACCCAAAATGCAGGGGGAAGTTAGTGTTGAGTAGTGTCTGTATCTCAGACGAGAACCTTGCAACCTGGAGATCAAACGTCTCTTTGGCTGAAGTTAAGGCCACACCTTTTTGTAAAAGCATGGCTTTCAGTTTGCCTTGGGAATCAAATTTACATTGGAAACATTTATAGAAGGCCATAGCGCTGCCTCCCTAAATGTACGGGCAGGTGGAAACAGTACTTGCGTACAATTAGTGACTATGGAATTAACCGCCACTAGATAAGTGATACCCGGCTCCATTCCGCAGAAACCTTGATCATTCAGCATCAAATAGCTCCCGTTCGAGAGCAGCCTCAACACCGGATAAATCACAGCAGCCGAGAAACCCTTCAGATAACAAGACAAGTTCGCCATTGAAGCATTGCATTCCCCGTGAAGAGAAATGTCCTTGCAAACCATGGAGCTTCTTAAGGCGTCTTCACAGTCTGAGCCACTTAGAAAAGCTTCTGTGTCTCCATTCCTGCATCTAAATCTGAACGGTAATTCCCAATACTCGTGCACATATCCTTCCCCTAGCGCTTCATATCTGCCTACCTGTTGGTATTAGAGACAATATTGGAATTGAAAGATCGTGACCGGTAGGGTGATCTAACCATGGATTACCCAGTCAGTGGATGGTGTCTCAGCCATGGTGAAAGGTAATTGGTCTAATTTTTCAATGTGCAACATGGTATATTTTGCATCACCTACGTACCATTGTTATCTGTCTTTCTGTTAGATTGTATGCTGAAAACAGATTTTTACTGTTGATGTAACGCCATGGCACATGGCCAGAAAGTAACGTTTGTTACGTCCAGCTCAGTATTACTATTGACGATAATTGTGAATGTCCATGTTGTAAAATAGGCATGTCCTGCTGTATTATGTCAATTGCGAAAGACACAATGTTGCCCAGTGAATAAATTCTGGATGATAACATGGTCATACCGTTGTCAACCATAGCCCAAGCCTTTTCTAAATTAACCCTATCAAACTTGTGCAATCGCTCAGCAGCTTCCTGTTAAGAAATCTTCCATAACTCATTGTATATTCTGTACAAAAAGCTCTTTTGATGTGAATCCCTGAGATCCATGTCATCAGAAAGAAGGGACAAGTGTTGCTTCACCTGGGAAAGTTTTGAGGTTTTTAGCCAATCAAGGCACAACTTCCCAACACTATATACCGTCACGACCCCTGAGTGTCCTGTCTGTACATAACGCCGATCAGGCCTATTGATCCTAAACCCTTCGGTGTCACTCAGGAATCTAGATGGACACCCATTAGCGTCCACAAGGCAAACCAACCAACCCTTCCAATTGGGGTCTGATGAATTGAAAGAGCCATTACGTATTATGGCATCTAGTGTATCCCCACTAAAGTGTGTAAAGTGCTGCCAATTCTCCAATCGTGAGAATGCGGGAATACGCGGTGTGTTAAAATCCTTTATTCTTGCTATACCAAGCCATAAAGTTCATTGCACTGTCTTGTTAAGGAAAATCATTTGATGTGGTATGAAGCATGCTCTAAATAAGGGCTCCGTTCACTGAACCTGCCAGTCTTTTGTCCCCCAGATAGACTTTGTGTCTATTGTGTCTTCCCAAAATTCGAAACCCTGTATAGGCAGCTGGGTAATAAAGGAAGCAGAGTATATCAGCTTTGTGTTTGTTAACATATTTTTCTTTACAGGTGTAGGTGCAAGCCTATAGTAATATGAGGCTGGGTCTGATGTCTCAAAACCTGAAAAATAAGCAAACTTCTGTGCAAAAGTCTTTGAACTACCTTTTAGCGGTGTTGGGCACTGTTCCCATTGTGCGTAATTATAAACAGCGCGCGGGATACTAGCTCTGTGTAAAAAATGGTGACCATAATGCTGGTAACAGAACCTGTCTCCAAAATTACTTGTACCATCATACAAGTCATCATTAAAAAATGCAGCTGATTGCTCTAAATCGGTGAGCAAATTGTGCACAGTTTCAATATCCCAATCATCAGAAAAAGTACTATAGATGATGATGTCTATTAAAAAAAAATTAAACAAATAAGGAATTGGCAAAAGTTCAGTAGGACCATACACATCATACGATACCCTGTCCCATACAATTTCTTCAGGAACTGGAACAGCTGGAATGTTCACCAGAAACAAATCCCGTAGTTCACGGTGCGATGATGCATGTGGTTTAAGAATTAAGTTCATGAGTTCCAGGAGAAAATGTCCATCCAGAAGTAGGAAAACGACAGTCACCATACCAATCCAAAGTACCAGGAAAAGTAATCCAATTGTAATCTAGAGATGTATCCAGGGAACAATGAAATAAGTCTTTTTCAGCCAAAGATAGACAGCATAAATTGGTAGCTTGAAAGGGAGAGACGGTGTTGGCAGTTCAGTTTCAGTTGGATCTGATGAAAAATCGCCATAATGCATGAAGTAGCTAGATGCCGTCCGGTCTATTTTTGGCAGCTCAGCAGGTTTTGTGGAACTGGTAGATGACTCGATCTGCGGCATGTTCACATAGACATCGTCGATTCTTTTAATTGAAATTTCCATACTTGTTAACTGTACAGTTATAGTTTCAACAGTGAGAAGTATCATTTCATTGTTGGTTACAGCATCTCTTTGAAAAGTGGAGTCTTCAGTTGTTATTAACGCTTCCATCTGAACTTCCTGTACGGTAGTGAGAGGAGTGTGGTGGCTACTCAGGAGCCCTCATGGCCTACTGTTGAGAATCGGCCATGCAGTGTGGTTTGATCAGATCAATTGAGACAAACCATATGTCTTGGCAACCGGCAAGTGGCGGAAGAAGTACAGTTCTAGTACATTCGAAAGCCAGGACAAGTACAGCCACTCTTTATGATGGCCGAAATTCTTTCTCTCTGACCAGGTCCCTAATCTGCAGGACCCAGGCAGGTCTTGCCAATACCGTTTTCACTTCCCCAGTGGCGGTGCGTTTTACTTGGACGCTGCTTTGTAAAGCTCGGCATTCTTTAAGGTCCTGTAAAACATCTAAACGATTATTGATGTCAAATTAGGTTTCAGCCACAACTGTGCTGACACTATCGAGGTTGGGTACCCACATCCTCCCCCCAAAACAGGAGTTCATAAGGTACAACCCCCTAGGGATTTTGTTGGAATGTTGTTAAGTGTTCTCTGGACCCCATATGGTGATTGACCCAACTGCCACCCAAGCCTAATAACCTTGCTGTTAAGGATTGCTATATGTCACAGTTTTTCCTCTCGACTACCGAATTTCCCTCAGTATGATAGGGGGAAGAGTACCGCAAGGCCACACCCAAGCTTCCCATGGCTTCTTTGTAAGCCCGAGAGCTAAACGCCAGACCCTGGTTGTAATGTAGAGTGCCAATTGCATATGCGCCGATACAGACTCGCAAATCCTTTACAACAGTTCGAGCATCAGCCAAGCGCTGGGGCCAAACTCACAGGAACCTGGAGCATGAATCTACTGCCACCAAGATGTACTTGTAAACCCCGCCTGAGTGTAAGGGGCTGCTGTGATCCAAAAATACACATGCAAGAGGTTTGTCTGAGATCAATAAAGGTGTTTGTGGTGGACGTGCTACGATGGAGCCTTTCATCTGCTGGCAGAAGTCGCATTTGAGGACAAAGTCCTTGGTCTGTTTAGTAAGACCTGGCCACCAATAGCACTGCTTTAGTAGTGAAACTGTAGCAGTGATCCCTGCATGTGCTGAATCCAGACCCTCGTGTGCAGCCAGTATTAATCCCAATCTGCGATCAGTGTTTGGTATTACTCTATCCCCCACTCCTGAAAACTGAGCAGATGGAATGCTTTGTGCATCTAACCTGTAGGAGTACTTGAGTGGAAAGCCTTTAGGCATGGCTGAGCTGTTGCACGTGGCATTGATAGCTATCATGGTTGTTCCGTCTATCCACGTACTGGAGCGAGTTATTGCAGCAATGGCAGCAGTGCGTACTGTTGACTTGGCGGCTTTATCCGCCATTGAATTCCCTTCAACGTGAATACCAACACGTTGATGACTCAAAGTATGAATAACATGAGCCCTTGGCAGGCCTTCTTTCAGCTTTGCCACTTGTTACCAAAGCATCTTGTGCTATACTGTGCAAACTTTGGAATCCCTAAATCCATTCTGGCACCAATAGTGTACATATTCATTATAGGACTGCACACAGTAAAGTGAATCACACACTATGAGTGTGGAGAATTCACGATCCGTATTTTGTAGCGCCAGTATCAGAGCTTTTAGTTCCGCCAGCTGTGCCGTACAGTCCCCTGAGAATAAGTGTGTGTTTTCCCAGGAAGGAACTTTCCATCCTGCAGGCGCCCTTTTGCAATTGCGCAAGCCATGGAATATTGTTGTTTTGTTCCTACGGCCGACTGGGCAGATCCATCGGTATAAATGATACATTCATATCAATCTAGAGGCATTATTTCTTTCAGCAGGGGATATTCTTGTTCGTACCGCAGGAATGCTTGTGTTTGTAATCTAGAATCAAATCTGTAATCTACATCTGTTGCAGTGAGAGAGTTAGCCCTTTGTATCCATCGTGGATGTAATTCTTTAACATTCAGGATGCTTGCCTTTGTCACGGCCTCTAGGGTCGGTACCAGGGTCACAACAATTATGCGTTTTCCCTGCGCTAGTGCTCTCTCTCTCTCACTACAGCAGTCTGTACCACTATGAGTATCTTCTCAGATGGGCAAAACGCATTTCAGCGTTTGTGTACAATTGTGAATGTGTATGCTATAGGGACAGTATCACCTTCATTGAACATGATGTATGTGTACCCAGTTGGACCAGCGACTTTGTGGATCACCAGGTTAGTTGTGTTAACACGCGTGTGTAAATGTTTGGAAGCTATCATGTCAGCTTTTACAGAACAGAGGATATCAGTATGTTCCTGTGTCCAATGATGCACTGAAAAATCTGGTGTAATTAAGTCGTAGAAAGGTTTCACCCTTTCTACGTAATCCAAAATGTATGTCCTGGTAAAATTTAAAAATCCTAAAATGGATTGTAGTCTTTTCAGAGTCGTTGGAGTTTGGAGCAGTGCACATTTAAAAAAAAATTGTGCCACCAGACTGTTGCCTTCACTTGACAATTCATACCCTAAAAAGAGGACACTGAGGTGGGCAATTTTTGATTTTTAAAAATTAAATTTGTATCCCAGGTGGGCGAGTCCAAGAATGATGTGGTTTACCCTGGACAAGTGTTTAATTAATTTGTCGTTCGTCAGGTAGATATCATCTACGTAGGACAATGCCTCCTCATCAAAATTTTGAAGTAGCTCTGTCACCCTGGCCGAAAACAACCCGGCACTATTCTTATACCCCTGGCGTAATCAACAAAATAGGCAGTGGGAGCCTAGAGCAGAGAATGCTGTCAAATATCTGCTCCCAGGGGCTATATTTTGGCAGAAAAATCCATTTGAGATGTTTAGTGTTGTTTTGTAATTTTTCCGCACGATGTTATTCATTAGTGCGGCTATATGTGCATTTTGTACTGCAAATGTGCGTGTGGATGCGTTTAAATGTCTGTAATCTAAGACCAGACAAAATGTATTATCGGGTTTCAATACGGGAAACAAGGGATTATTCATAGGTGAGGTGCAATTCTCAATCACACCCTGATATTCAAGTTGATCTAAGATCCCCCTGACATTTTTCTTTGTTTCATGTTTTATTGGGTATTGTCTCTGTGGTTGAAGAATTGATTTTAATAGGATCTCATGATGAGGTGACTCATCATCACACCCAACATGATTGCGGTAAAGTGAAAGAGCTAGCGCTAACGCCCACTCCTGCGCATATGAATTTTTAACTGATTCTGATATGAGGTCGGAGAAAGCTGGTAGAATATCTTCTTCTCCTATTGGGCAATCCATTATGAACTCAGGTGACCAATCCTTTTCGGCCAAAAGAATGTTGTAACCATAGGTCAGGTTCTCCCAAAAAAGACCCTTTACTTGCCTGGGTATGTCCCCCTCAATTTTGAGCGTTATTTCGTACAAACAATGTGGGACACTTGTCCTTGTATCATGTGTTTCCACCGTGATATGCTCATTCAGCACTACTACCCCCAGATAATCCATCAGGTTCTGGCGTGCTATTGTGACTTTTTCCGCGCTGTCCATCATCATCACTGCCCATTCCCCGTTCAGAAGCAGAGTCCTCAGTAGCCAGGGCATTTCTAATTTTAATCCTGCTACCTTCTTCTTCTTAAATTGAGGTTTTGAAGTCTTTTGTTTATCTTCCTGTTTAATGATGTAGTCTGAAGTGCCATCTGTCTCCCTCTTTGGCTTGACAGTATCCTGATACCTGTCAGGTTTTCTAATATTATCACGGTTTCTCAGATTGTATTTTCTTTGAGTGTGTTCCTGTTGAGGAGACCCACCCTGTGACCGGGTTTTGTTTTGTTTATTTTTTTGTTTATTATCCTATTTCTTGTTTGAAGAATCAGGTGCTTGCTTAGAGTTATCCTTTATCAGAATTGCTCTTAACTATTGTTTTCCCAGGTCTGGCTCCCAGATTGCCTCTTCCAAGTGAAGCATATGTTTCTTTATTAATCTTATGCAATTCCCACTCCTGCTGTGCAGGAGTGAATGCACTCAGGCATTGGCGTATAGCCACTGCTGCTGTCTCCCCTTTTATGTTACTTAACATAATTGCCGAAATATGGGCAAAATTGCCCATTAGTTGCATCCCCAAGTCCAGGGCAGGCTCTGCCCCGTACTCGTTCTGTATTTGTTTCAATACATCTGGTATTAGCACTATTGAAGGGGTACCATGTGTTCTACTATAAACGCTAGCGAATATTGTACCCGAAGTGACACAATCCACTATCGGGGGAGCCATCCTCATTACCAAGCAAATTGTCAGTATTCTGTGTTTTTCCTGCCAACCTGTATGGGGAAAAACTGTTTCAAGCTGAGCTGTTTTCTGTGCTATCCAGAACGGGATTTGCTCCCGGCTGGTGGGAACTATTCCCATCACGGCATTTAGTGTTTGTGGGCTAATACCTGTAGTAGCAATATGTGGTTGTGTCGGCTGAGCAGGCCCCTGCAGGTTGGACTGTTAATGTTCTCATTACGCATTGAATAAGATTTCTGTACATTTTTACTAAATCTCAGTAGAGTGTATGCATTCCTGCTGCTGATAAAGCAACATAGTCTGGATGCAGTGTATAAGAAGCTAAGACTGGCCAAGTCACTCCTTCTCTGCTGAGCAGACCGAGTCTCACGTATTCTGTGTTATGGGGTAGGGTACCTTTAAACCAATTAATGTGCACTTGGTAAGTTAACGGGACTTCTAAGTCCACATATGGAAAGTACTCATCAGGTGGTTCATCTTCAATGTATTCATTAAACAAGCATGTGTGTGCATCTGCAGGTGGGAATTTAACCCAAGAATAGAATACCTCTGTTCTGAATGCTTCTTGCGCCTCAACCATGAAGGTAACATATCCACCCATTGCTGGGAGGTAATGTTGTAACACTTTAATGGTAACTGCCTGTCTACAATTTTCTGAAATATTTAGTCCAATTATCTGTTCCACAATGTCCTCATCTTGTTCAGTCATTGTCACAGCAGTAATGTTTTATTTTAATTAATTGTTATGGAGATATGGTATTCACAATGTGGGAACTTCTAATCCTCCAAGCTCGATTAACCTACAGTCAATACATAGGGTCACCTACTTAGCTGAGGTGGATTTGTTTCCCTTCCCCCTACGGACGTCTCTGGTTTAAATATGAGTAGGGGTCTCTGAGAAAGCACGACTGAACTACTCAGATTGACCGTTCAATAAGAGCTTAACCAACATTAGCGGCAACATGTCGTGTAGTTCCTTCCAATAAGTTCCGGACGATCCAACCACATTACCTGATGGGATAGAGTGAAGGACCCTATCTTGGTCACGAACTGGACACTCCTCACGAGATGTCAGGCCACTGCATGGTGATTTCTCAGCAAGAAAGGACCTTAGGTGTCAGCGTAAGTGCCTCCTCTACTAACCTATTGGGATGCTCATCTTTTATAATAGAAAGCAGCCTTGCAATGTGCGCATAGATTAGTGATGTTATGGATCGGTAGACAGCCCTGTCGCCCCGTGAATGAAGATAGTGATGACATTTGTACATCGTGCAAAACGAAACCAGGTACACGATGTTCAGGATGTTGTGATAATGTTGCGCGAAGCTAGATGTGTAAACAAGTTTAAAACAGGAAGGGGTGGGAGCACACTGCTTCACCTCCCAGCACAGTTCGCCCCTTAGCATTATGGTAAATGCAGTTCGTAATACATGCTTACTTGAGATTTTACTGGAGTGTTCCACCAAAGTTGGTGCAGGTTAGTGATGTACATCTCTAGACACGTGTTTCTGGATTTCATCCGTCATCAGTAGAGATAAAAACGAATTTTATATGAGGTTGCTTAGCAGGCTGTCACAATCCTTACAGGTCTCAGTACCTCTCACAGGTGCACAGGTGCATCTCCACAAGCTCGTCAGCTCAATGGCTCAAGGGAGCCTTTTCAAAACAGGAAGGGGTGGGAGCACATTGCTTCACCTCCCAGCACAGTTCGCCCCTTAGCATTATGGTAAATGCAGTTCGTAATACATGCTTACTTGAGAATTTACTGGAGTGTTCCACCAAAGTTGGTGCAGGTTAGTGCTGTACATCTCTAGACACGTGTTTCTGGATTTCATCCGTCATCAGTAGAGATAAAAACGAATTTTATATGGGGTTGCTGAGCAGGCTGCCACAATCCTTACAGGTCTCAGTACCTCTCACAGGCGCACAGGTGCATCTCCACAAGCTCGTCAGCTCAATGGCTCAAGGGAGCCTTTTCAAAACAGGAAGGGGTGGGAGCACACTGCTTCACCTCCCAGCACAGTTTGCCCCTTAGCATTATGGTAAATGCAGTTCGTAATACATGCTTACTTGAGATTTTACTGGAGTGTTCCACCAAAGTTGGTGCAGGTTAGTGCTGTACATCTCTAGACACGTGTTTCTGGATTTCATCCGTCATCAGTAGAGATGAAAATGAATTTTATATAGGGTTGCTGAGCAGGCTGCCACAATCCTTACAGGTCTCAGTACCTCTCACAGGTGCACAGGTCAGTGGCGTAGCTAGAGCTTCTGGTGCCCGGGGCTATCCCTCAGATTGCCGCCCATGGCCGGGGAAAAAGGACGGCGAGCAGCGGGGGTGGATTGGCAGGGTTTAAGTTACAACGCCACTCTCTACTTCACTGTAGGTCTCCTCGCAGCCCATCTACTCTTGTGCCTCACACTCAGGGGGTTAATATCTTCGCTATGAAATATGTATTTTCTGCATCAAGAGAAAGCAGTGAGGAAACTGAAAGCCAGGTGCAGGGGAACATTTCACACACAAAAGCACTGTTCCCATTCCTGGCTGAGGGTCACCAACAAGAAAACAATGGGGGGGGGGGTGGAGGGGGTGAGAACAGCCTCATCCATTACAGGTAATGTTAATGGCGGAAACTCTCAGTTAAATCTGGGATGCAAGGGCGTCAATGTAATTCATTCCGGTATTTACAGTTGAAAAAATACAATATTCCTATCTACAATGAATATCCTGACAAACAACTGTTGTGTAAATCACAGTTATCCAACACATATCCTGCTTATGGCTTTGTAAGTCACCCAAAGTGTTACCCTTTCCTTTAAGTCAATGCTGTACCCTCCTTGTCTTGTCTGAGCATGCACCAGACGATGAATCCATGGATGAAGGAACCCTGGAGTTGAAAGGCATCACTCCACCAGGTGCTGACCCACGTCTTGAACCCATCGAGCCGAGGCAGGTAGAGGGCAGACCACAAACACCACATAGTGGAACACATCCAAAAATATCACGCCCCTGTGCCAACTACCCTTGTCACAAGCGTGCACGAGCAAAATGTTACCCAGCTAAAATTCTCTGCTTTTGAAATATTGAAGTTATGAGTATAGAAGCAATTTCTGTGTGAAATCAATTTCACTAGGTGGTGTTTAGGTGAGATGACATCAGCATTCACTGGTGCATACAGCGGCTTAAAAAATATGTATAATCAGGGTAGATGGGGCATAGATTAGGCAATGCCTAGGATGGTAAATAGGCCACCTCCAACATGCCATTATAGGCAAGTAGATAGATGAAACACTAGGGCAGTGCATGACTTAGCTGATGTGAAGGCCATTTTCGGAAGATGCACAGGCTCAAATGGACAATTTAAGGCAGCAGCACCGGTGACACGTGACCCTCTTTTTGCTTAACTTAATTCTTCCTGCACAATCTACCAGGGCTCTGTCACAATCACTCACAGGAGCGGTTCATCATTGTCATCTTTCGCTGTCCCCCCATCGTCCTCCAGCGAACCTTCAATGGCGCTACACATTGCTATGTTGTGTAATATGATGCATGGAGCTATGATGTGGCAGCCCTTTGTATGAACCTTAATTTATACGTCTTGATCCCACATGTCTGCTTCACCCCAGCCCAGCACTGCTGTACCTGTGCTGCCTTCCGATGGAGGGATAAAGATAGGGTGTAAGGATTCACCCACATATTTCACATGTGGTGATCTATGTTGTTCGCACATGTATGTCGAAGGAGCCACTGCCGGCAAACGCTGATGTATTTCTCTATTCCTGAAGATGTAGGCGCCATTTCTGCCTTGTTATTTTCCACTACGTCTGTAATGACGTATCTTGCATCACAAGTGACCTGCACACCCTGTAAGTGATGGCTGTTTTTATTTTTTAACATAGGCTATGTGGACCTGGTGGGCGGGCATGGCAACATATGGATCCCATCAATGGGTACAATCATATAAGGAAAGAGTGCAATGTTGTAGACTACAACCTTTACGATATAGGCCAGATGCTTACCTCGCTGGCTGTGATCCCATCAACAAAAGCCTGGAGCCATTTCCGAGTTCAGCTGCTGCCCATGAACTCGTGAAAGTAGTGTCTCTCTCGACTCTCGAGTCGACTCAAGTCGTCACTGCAGCAGCGCGTGGGCTGGCCTAAAATGATGCCCAGGGCTGTCATTGGTAGCGCTTTCGCGCGCTACAAGATTGACGTCCCTGGGACCCACATACGCTGTACACCGCGCGGCGCACCGGCGCCGCACCACCACCATGCTAGGTGGTGCAGGATTTGCTTGCAAGCAGGTGCGCTTGCACTTACAGATACACGTGTGGTGTACTGGCTGCTCAGAAACAGCTGCAGCACATGTGCCCACCGCCCCCAAAATAGTGCCGCCTGGGGCGGACCGCCCCCACCCCCCCCCCCAGCTACGCCAGTGGCACAGGTGCATATCCACAAGCTCGTCAGCTCAATGGCTCAAGGGAGCCTTTTCAAAGCAGAAAGGGGTGGGAGCACACTGCTTTACCTCCCAGCACAGTTCGCCCCTTAGCATTATGGTAAATGCAGTTCGTAATACATGCTTACTTGAGATTTTACTGGAGTGTTCCACCAAAGTTGGTACAGGTTAGTGCTGTACATCTCTAGACACGTGTTTCTGGATTCCATCCGTCATCAGTAGAGATAAAAACGAATTTTATATGGGGTTGCTGAGCAGGCTGCCACAATCCTTACAGGTCTCAGTACCTCTCACAGGCGCACAGGTGCATCTCCACAAGCTCGTCAGCTCAATGACTCAAGGGAGCCTTTTCAAAACAGGAAGGGGTGGGAGCACACTGCTTCACCTCCCTGCACAGTTCGCCCCTTAGCATTATGGTAAATGCAGTTCGTAATACATGCTTACTTGAGATTTTACTGGAGTGTTCCACCAAAGTTGGTGCAGGTTAGTGCTGTACATCTCTAGACATGTGTTTCTGGATTTCATCCGTCATCAGTAGAGATAAAAACAAATTTTATATGGGGTTGCTGAGCAGGCTGCCACAATCCTTACAGGTCTCAGTACCTCTCACAGGCGCACAGGTGCATCTCCACAAGCTCGTCAGCTCAATGGCTCAAGGGAGCCTTTTCAAAACAGGAAGGGTTGGGAGCACACTGCTTCACCTCCCAGCACAGTTCCCCCTGAGCATTATGGTAAATGCAGTTCATAATACATGCTTACTTGAGATTTTACTGGAGTGCTACACCAACGTTGGTGCAGGTTAGTGCTGTGCTGCATTGACCAGAATGCTAAGGGGCGAACTGTGCTGGGAGGTGAAGCAGTGTGCTCCCACCCCTTCCTGTTTGAAAAGGCTCCCTTGAGCCATTGAGCTGACAAGCTTGTGGAGATGCACCTGTGCGCCTGTGAGAGGTACTGAGGCCTGAAAAGATTGTGGCAGCCTGCTCAGCAACCCCAAATTAAATTCGTTTTTATCTGTACTGATGACGGATGATATCCAGAAACACGTGTCTACAGATTTACAGCACTAACCTGCACCAACTTTGGTGGAATACTCCAGTGAAATTTGAAGTAAGCATGTACCATGAACTGCATTGACCAGAATGCTAAGGGGCTAACTGTGCTGGGAGGTGAAGCAGTGTGCTCCCACCCCTTCCTGTTTGATAAGGCTCCCTTGAGCCATTGAGCTGACGAGCTTGTGGAGATGCACCTGTGTGCCTCTGAGAGGTACTGAGACCTGAAAAGATTGTGGCAGCCTGCTCAGCAACCCCAAATTAAATTCGTTTTTATCTGTACTGATGACGGATGATATCCAGAAACACGTGTCTACAGATTTACAGCACTAACCTGCATCAACTTTGGTGGAATACTCCAGTGAAATTTGAAGTAAGCATGTACCATGAACTGCATTGACCAGAATGCTAAGGGGCGAACTGTGCTGGGAGGTGAAGCAGTGTGCTCCCACCCCTTCCTGTTTGAAAAGGCTCCCTTGAGCCCCTGAGCTGACGAGCTTGTGGAGATGCACCTGTGCGCCTGTGAGAGGTACTGAGACCTGAAAAGATTGTGGCAGCCTGCTCAGCAACCCCAAATTAAATTCGTTTTTATCTGTACTGATGACGGATGATATCCAGAAACACGTGTCTACAGATTTATAGCACTAACCTGCACCAACTTTGGTGGAATACTCCAGTGAAATTTGAAGTAAGCATGTACCATGAACTGCATTGACCAGAATGCTAAGGGGCGAACTGTGCTGGGAGGTGAAGCAGTGTGCTCCCACCCCTTCCTGTTTGAAAAGGCTCCCTTGAGCCATTGAGCTGACGAGCTTGTGGAGATGCACCTGTGCGCCTCTGAGAGGTACTGAGACCTGAAAAGATTGTGGCAGCCTGCTCAGCAACCTCAAATTAAATTCGTTTTTATCTGTACTGATGACGGATGATATCCAGAAACACGTGTCTACAGATTTACAGCACTAACCTGCATCAACTTTGGTGGAATACTCCAGTGAAATTTGAAGTAAGCATGTACCATGAACTGCATTGACCAGAATGCTAAGGGGCGAACTGTGCTGGGAGGTGAAGCAGTGTGCTCCCACCCCTTCCTGTTTGAAAAGGCTCCCTTGAGCCCCTGAGCTGACGAGCTTGTGGAGATGCACCTGTGCGCCTGTGAGAGGTAATGAGACCTGAAAAGATTGTGGCAGCCTGCTCAGCAACCCCAAATTAAATTCGTTTTTATCCGTACTGATGACGGATGATATCCAGAAACACGTGTCTAAAGATTTACAGCACTAACCTGCATCAACTTTGGTGGAATACTCCAGTGAAATTTGAAGTAAGCATGTACCATGAACTGCATTGACCACAATGCTAAGGGGCGAACTGTGCTGGGAGGTGAAGCAGTGTGCTCCCACCCCTTCCTGTTTGAAAAGGCTCCCTTGAGCCATTGAGCTGACGAGCTTGTGGAGATGCACCTGTGCGCCTGTGAGAGGTACTGAGACCTGAAAAGATTGTGGCAGCCTGCTCAGCAACCCCAAATTAAATTCGTTTTTATCTGTACTGATGATGGATGATATCCAAAAACACGTGTCTACAGATTTACAGCACTAACCTGCACCAACTTTGGTGGAATATTCCAGTGAAATTTGAAGTAAGCATGTACCATGAACTGCATTGACCAGAATGCTAAGGGGCGAACTGTGCTGGGAGGTGAAGCAGTGTGCTCCCACCCCTTCCTGTGTAAACAAGTTTAGTTTCAGGGAAACTAATCCAACATTGTCGTGCACGCAAATATGTGCAAAAGGTCACAGCTGAAAATGTTAGTTGTGAGGACAATGTAAGAAATAAGCTGCTTCGTTACATGGGCCTAACTCGGGAATATAACAAGAGATCCCTGGAAGCCACAAAGCTGATACACCTGCTTTTGACCAAGACCATCACCATCAAGACATGTAACGAGAGGACCATGGACAAGACATGCAAGACAGCCCAAGAGGCATCGGAGATGAAAACATACAACCTTGCCCTTCTTGGCATCAGCAAGGCCAGATGGACACAGTCCGGACAGAAAAGACTGGCTCCAGGAAGAATGCTGCTGTATTCTGAATACAACGAAGAGAACGTTCCACATACTCAGGTAGTTGCATTGATGCTAATGCTAACAGATAACAGACCTCTGGTTGGATGGGAAGCCCACGGTCCCAGATTCATAACAGCAACCTTCCACACAAAGAAAAAGAGGATCAAGATGAATGTTATCCAGTGCTATGCATCTACAAATGACAGCAAAGAAGAGGAAAAAGAACAGTTTTACCACAGACCCCAGTCCATCCTGGAGAAATGCCTTGAAAGAGACCTCACCATACTGATGGGGGACCTCAATGCCAAGATTGGAAGTGACAACACTGGGTACAAAGTAGTCATGGGCAACCATGACTTTGGCGACATTAACGAGATCTCTGTGCCCTAAACAGTCTGGTGATAGGTTGTGGTATTCCCACGCAAAAGAATACTCAAGGCAACGTGGGTATCACCAGACCATTCAACAAAGAATCAGATCGACCATGTCTGCATTGCCAAGAAGTTTTGAAGGCCTCTGCAGGATGTGAGAGTGATGAGAGGAATGGACCTTCACCTTGTTGTGGCCAGGCTTAAGCTAAAGCTGAGGAAAGCATGGATGGAACTGGCAAACCAACGCCGACGATATAGCACCACCCTCAACAAAGATGCACGGAAATGGGGTGAATACTCACTCACGCTCAGTAACAAGTTTCAAGTCCTGCAAGAATTAGAGGATGACAGTGACCCAGTGTAAAGCCAGTGGGAGAAGATCAAAGAAACTGTGACATCAAACTGTCATGAGGTACTGAGTCCCAAGAAACACCAGCATTATGAATGGATCTCCACTGAAACTCTCTGGAAAATCCAAGCAAGAAATGAAAAGAAAACTGTAGTCAACACCAGCCAAACAAGACCAGGGAAAACAAAAGATCAAGGCAAATACAACAAAACCCACAAGGAAGCAAAGAAAAGCTTAAGAGCAGACAAGCAAAGATTCATCAATGGTCTTGCCACAGAAGCCCAGGAAGCAGTAAGCCATGGAAGCTTGGAAGAACTGTACGACATAACAAGGAATCTCTCCGGCAGATATAGCAAGCCAGATAGACCTGTTAAAACAAAGCTGGGAAGACAGTTGTAGGTAGACATTGAAACATTATTGGATATGTTCTACTCCATGTTTGGAAGGATCTGGAAAGAGGAAAAGGTGCCATCAGATTGGAAGGAGGGATAACTGATCAAGATCCCCAAGTTAGGTGGCCTGAGTAACTGCGCAAACTACAGAAGGATAACTCTTCTATCAAACCCAGGCAAAGTGTTCAACAGAGTCATCCTGCCCAGAATGGAGGAACAAGTTGACGTTAAGTTACGAGACCAGCAAGCTAGCTTCCACAAAGATAAATGCTGCACAGACCAGACTGCAACACTGTGCATCATCAATGAGCAGTAGATTGAATGGAACACCCCACTCTATGTCAACTATTCATCATGTGAAACAATGCAAGGCTTAAAAGTATCCATGCTTAGCTATATGTACTACATATGTCATATTTTATCCTTTACATATATAATGTATTGATTGCCTTTTGCTCTGTGCCACAAGTATATTACATATTATGTTTAAACGTATGCCTTATTTTAGGTATCTGAGCTCCTAGTAACTCAGGAGCATGGAGTTCCCTACACAAATCAGCTAAAGCCCTACAGGTTAGATACGCACCTATGATGTCACATTCAGATGTACAAGCCAAGCAAAAAGTAAAGCCCCTAAGGTCTGACTCCATTTTATGTAGGCCCTGACTTCATAGAGGTCACCATCTTTTTAATCTTAGACAATGGAAGTTGCCATCTTTCCTGATTTATGCAGAATCATGTCATGTCTGCCATTTGATGCAGATGTCATCTGACCGTATCTTTCTAAGAACTGTGAAAGTGTCAAGTCATTAGACTAATCACAGATATCACACCTGATGCGACATTAGTGTGGGACAAGTGTCTACTTTTTACCATGTCAAGATTAAACAATAACAAATACAGACATATAGTGGAAATAGTGTAGTCTGAATTGACATCCTTTTACCTTATATGTTCATAAGGAAATGTCTGGGGTGCATACCTTGATGCACATAATCTGTCAGCCATTCCTAAATTTATATCAGAAATTCCAACTTCTGATAAGATTTAGTATATAAGGACTGCCACTTGACCACTTGTCAGGAGAGGTCCTTTGCCCAGACATGACATGACAGTCTCACCTATGCCAGCTCACCTGAAGCTGATAAAGCAGAGTCCCGGAGGAAGATTGCTACCACAGTGTGTGTGTGTGCCCTTCGCAGGGAACACTGTGTTCACACCTTTGCTGATAAAGACGGCTGACGGCTTTTCCTGTCCACAAGGTATGCAGTGTGCCTCTTCTCCCTAAGAAACTAGACTGCAAGTTGCTCTGCCTTCTACGCTCTCTTAGTGTGGAGCATAGAGATGGATATTAGGGTGTTAGTTTCTAAATGGCATTTTAAACATGCTAGAAATGTTCATTGTATTCTCTTTAATTATAAAGTGCCTTGCTGTTTTTTATAATATTCTGTGTAGTTGTTTTAGACATACTGAGAAACATGTTGCTCCTGTAGTAATGAATATTTTTACTTAAAATTGTTCACTTAGTGCAATGTGTGTTTGATATCGTGAACAACAAAAATGGTTTGTTACTGTTACCACAGTGCCTCTGATCCCTTTATAGAGATTGTTTGTAACCAAAAAGCAATAATTCTATTTCAATAATACATTGATTAGTGTTTCGTGGGGCTACAATAACCCATCTTTCACATTCATCGTTGGTGCATTGAACCAAGTTCATCTGTGTCACCCATGGGTGGGAAAGCAAACCTTGTAGAACTACGCCAAAGTGGTAGTTGTTTCAACACCTGGCCTTGCTCCAGAGATTCACCTATTGGCCTCTCCGACCATTTCCCACTTGTCTGCCTGCCCCCCACAAATGGGTCCTTCGCCCATTCATGTGGGGCATAGCTGTGGAGTGCTTGCTTGTGCAGAGGATGTTTAAGGATTGTGCTTAATACCCACTCAGAATTTTTTTTTGTATTTGTTACATCCAAGTTGTAGCAAAGATGGAGGGTTAAAGATTGACAGACTTTGCACACAGACAGACAGAGATTGCAGGACTCTCCCAGGACATTCCAGGGATAATATGTGGTGGGTCAGACAGTTAAATGCAATGGAGAGTGTTAGAAATTGTGTTCCTGGTTGACTGGGGTATAAGCCCTGGTCAAACAGTAACCACAATACTAGTCAGGGGAAGGCACAAGTACACCCTGAATTTTACCGGTGCTCCCCTCCGGTAGCTTGGCACAGAGCAGCCAGGCATAACTTTAGAGGCAATGTGTAAAGTATTTGTGTAACAATTCAAATAGTAAAACAGTGAACAAAACACAAAAAAAGACTTCAAACTAGGTTAGAAAAATAGAGCTCAATTCTATAAATAAAACAAGACCAAAGCGACAAAAACCCAATCAGTAGTTCCTGAGATAAGCAATTTTAAAGATTGTATGTGAAAATAGTGCATAAAAGTGCAAAGCACCAACTGTGGTTATCTGATCGCGATGGAGCACGGGCCGGCTACAGGGACCCACTTCGGCCCCATGAACACAGTATCTTAAATCTTGGTTCACGGTCTGTGCAGCACTACTTTGTGAGGCTTCTTGTTGTGCTGCATAGGTTCCGAGAAGCTGTGGGGCGTGGCGTTGCTTTGGTTCCAATGAGAACCACCGAAGGCAGAGCACCTTAGGTCCACTTCAAAGGGTCCAGCACTGGCTTGGCACCGCTTGGCAGGGCAGAGTCACAGATGGCAGAGTCTAAGTGCAAACGCAGGGTGGTTGGAAGTATGTTATGTCCCTGAGACTACTGATCAGGAGGCTAGCCAACTAGCCCTTAGAGTCACTCTGGGTTCTGGGTTCAAGAGAGATGCAGGTCCAGTCCTTCTCACCCAGACAAGAGGTCAGCAGGTACCAAATCAGCACAGCAAAGCATGAGTCCAGCACAGTGCAGTCCAGCAGAGTGGCAGTCCTTCAGCAGCACAGCATCTTTCTTCCTGGCAGAGTATCCACTGGTCCAAATGTATATTGAAGTGGTGGTGTCCGAGGTCCAGTACTTATACCCATTTGTGCCTTCGAAGTGCAGAAGACTTCAAGGACATGTCTGTAAAGGGCACAGAGTCCCTGTACTCTCTGCTCTGGCTCTAGACTACGGAGGGTTATGCAGCCCTTTGTGTGTAGATAGGACAAAGCCTGTTCAGGTGTAAGTGAGGCTGTGCCCAGCTCCTCCCTCCGATCCTGCCAGGATGGCCCATCAGGGCACACCTAAGCTCCCATTGTGTGTGGATGCCTAGGAGGAATACTCAAAGCCCAGCAGTCACCCACCCCAGATATGTGATCAGAGACAAGCAGCAGGCACCAAATGGCTAAAGTAAAAAAATACCAACTTTCTAAAAAGTTGCATTTTCAGAATTACAATTTAAAATCCCACTTCGCTATAAGTTGTGAGTTTAAATTGTGAGTCAAGAGACACAAAATTTGAACCAGTTATAGCTTCCCATTTGGAAAAGACTTCTTGCTGCGCTGCCCTCTCAAAAGGGCAGGAATGCACCATATTTTCAAGATACGGTGCATTCCTGTCCTTTCAGACAGTGCACAATTGGCAGCCGAGCACCAACACATGCACCCTTGCACCATGGTGCCAGGGTGTCTGTGTTGTTGGCACAATTGTTTTTTATGCATCTTCCTGCACAAAAATAATCAATGGAGGTGTTTTTCTCTATCTATGTGTGCTGCATACAGAAAGAGGAAAAAACGAGGAAAAATAAAGTTATTTCTCCTCGTTACGGCACCCCTGGGGAGATGCTCGGTTTTGACACATTCCCAGATATACGCTATGTTGTAAATCTGCCACTGTGTCAAATACTGTGGGCATTGAGTGGGAACCCCCACCTTAACGCCCATGGCATGCCTCATAGACGCAGTGTGAGGCAACGCAGCGACTTGCCCTGCGTTGCCTTACACCATATTTACTAGGCCATGAAAAGCCATACAGGGTGGCTTTTCGTAGGCTCGTAGATATGGCTCTGCACTCTGTGCTGCCAACTCTGAATAAGCCTTAAACTGCTCAATTTCACTACCCTGAGAGTCAAGTGCTAAAGGGTGTACTTGGTGCCAAGTTTTGGTTCCAATAGTAGGGACAAGCACTGGCACACCAGAGGAAAATGGTTCTGTTTGACACAATTTTAGCCTAGGATGACTGATTATTCTTGTACCCCTGAACAACTTCCCACAAATAGGTGTGTGATAGTATTGGCCTAAACTGCGTAAACTGCAGGACTGTATGGAGGGGAGTTTGGTGGACTCCATTTTGGATATTGCAGGTAAACTCAGCTCCTTCCAAAAGGAGCCCCAGTATGGGATGGAGGACTGCAATAGACTACAACTGCGGAAACCGAGCAACAAGGCGCATTACAGAGGCCAACGCTTAGATCACTGAACTTGCAGAATGTCTCTCGCTTCATATACTGAAAGCAGCATCTGTTTTGAGTTTCTCCGTAGCGCATATTTTCATAGATCCTTAACAATAGCACCTTAGCAGTACCCTTGCATTAGACTTTCCATTTAATTGTGTACTATTATGTAATGGCATATTCAAGTACTTTCTGACAGAGCTACCTAAACGCTGCATTTATGGGGTAGTTTTGGGTACATAGTTGAGTTATGAATCTCTAACCCTACCTCCTTGAGTAAGCCTTGGAATGCTTGCTTCTCTACCCCAAGAGTTAAGTGCTAAAAGGTTGTTCTTGGTGCTCAGTTATCAACAGCTGTAGTAGGCCGAGCTCAGCAACATCAATGGACGTGGATTCAATCACCTCAGGTCATACCCAGAAACCATATGTGCCCCGGAACCCCCAAACTGGTTCTGACATCCACCATTTCAATAGCCCCTCACTATCACAGTTGTTTCTGGTGTGCCTACAAGCGAATCTGATTTTCACAGAAGTGCACCATCAGGGGTCCTTCGGAAATGGCTGCTAATAACTTGGTCAATATTTTAAGTTCAATGGAGCAGGAGAACTGGCATAAATTGGAGGTTGCAAAAACAACAGTTGATGGACAGAATGCAGAACAATGTCATACATTCACCCCAGTACAGAGATCTGGGCCTAAATCCATCGTTTTTTTGCTCACCATGCCATTCCAGTTTGGACCCAGCCATATGCAAATCAGTCTTGACCCTGTGCCTCATGGGAACAGTCCAGCCCGAACTGCCAAGCCAGGTCCTCCCTGGACTGGAAACAAGCATCCTAGGACCGGTTTCGGGGTTTCACCCTCTTCAGCCAGGATAGCTTGATTCCAGTGGCATGGAGAGCACGGGACCCAAGTCTGGGCATACCCGTCCCACTCGGGGTGACAAATGCAAAAACAACAGTTGATGGACATTTTGCCCTAAGTGGGAAGGGTATGCCCAGACGTGGGTCCCGTGCTCACTACGCCACTGGAGTCAAGCTATCCTGGCTGATGAAGGCTGATAGCCTGAAACCGGTCCTAGGATGCTTGATTCCGGTCCAGGGAAGACATGGCTTGGCAGTTCGGTCTGGACTGTTCCCATGAGGCACAGGGTCAATACTGATTTGCATATGGCTATGTCTGAACTGGGGTGGCGTGGTGAAGCAAAATAACGATGGATTAAACCCAGATCTGTGACTGGGGGTGAATGTTTGCCAATGTGCAGCATTCTGTCCATCATCTTGTGTGTTTTGCATTTTGCCCTAAGTGGGAAGGGTATGCCCAGACGTGGGTCCCGTGCTCACTACGCCACTGGAGTCAAGCTATCCTGGCTGATGAAGGCTGATAGCCTGAAACCGGTCCTAGGATGCTTGATTCCGGTCCAGGGAAGATATGGCTTGGCAGTTCGGTCTGGACTGTTCCCATGAGGCACAGGGTCAAGACTGATTTGCATATGGCTATGTCTGAACTGGGGTGGCGTGGTGAAGCAAAATAACGATGGATTAAACCCAGATCTGTGACTGGGGGTGAATGTTTGCCAATGTGCAGCATTCCGTCCATCATCTTGTGTGTTTTGCATTTTGCCCTAAGTGGGAAGGGTATGCCCAGACGTGGGTCCCGTGCTCACTACGCCACTGGAGTCAAGCTATCCTGGCTGATGAAGGCTGATAGCCTGAAACCGGTCCTAGGATGCTTGATTCCGGTCCAGGGAAGACATGGCTTGGCAGTTCGGTCTGGACTGTTCCCATGAGGCACAGGGTCAAGACTGATTTGCATATGGCTATGTCTGAACTGGGGTGGCGTGGTGAAGCAAAATAACGATGGATTAAACCCAGATCTGTGACTGGGGGTGAATGTTTGCCAATGTGCAGCATTCCGTCCATCATCTTGTGTGTGTTATAAATTGGAGGTTACCCTGTCCGGCCAAATTTGTGATTCCTTCTTCTCAATCAGAGACGGGCAATAGCAGTGTTTCTGTCAGCAGAGCATCAGTCAGTTTGTCCACAGAAACCATGACCTGGTAAACAGTCCAACACTGGGCTGCAAGGTCATAGAGATGGTTTTCCTGCCATTTTTAAGGTGGAGCAACCATCACTTGATTTGCCTGCCTGGGACTGCAATGTAAATTATGGTAGTCCTTGGCAGGAAAATCATGCAAAACCTCCCTACAAGTCATGGCCATTGATGTTATGTTTTTCAAGAACAAACTACTGCTTTGGTTATTTATTCTGGAAAATCAAAACAAGTTTGCTCAAGTGCTCGGCAGACACTTCACTCTCCAGAGCAATGACATCAGAGATGGTTGATGGTTGATCTGAAGGCTTAGAGATCCCTGCCAGGCAGTCTGATGGGTAGTCCTCCACCAGAGAAACTGATGCTATTGGTTCTGCTGACCAAATGGGCCAGCAGCCTGATTGCTGCCGTCTAAATATGGGCTATTGCCTTTTAAAATGGCACATTAAAAGTGTTGTTCAGTGATGCCTACTAACATCATCTTTTTTGTTCTCAAACAGTTGTCATGCAACCACCAGTTATCAATCAGACTATAGTTTTGGGGAACAATGGCAAAGAAACAAGAACCCCACCGGCACCTCTAATGGTAACAATACGAGCAGGAGACACACCGATGCGAACCACATGCCCTGCCTGCCAGCAACAAATTATAACCAGCATCAGCCACGTGCCTGGTGGTATGGCTTGGATCATATGCGCTACTCTCGCTATTTTAGGGTAAGAGCTGTTCAACTGAGGTTTGTTTAAAACTTTGCATTATTGAAAGAGCTTGTTGTTGTTTAGTTCACCCAAAAATATTGTACATATGTCCACTTCAATTAAAATGCAAGTCAAACGCTCTGCTACTCAATACTGTCATGTTGCCACTTACAACAGCCAATATAAGAGGCGAGTGGGGGGCAACTAAAACAGCCATATTTTCTGAAACTTGCAGAAACAGGCCACATTTGAGAAAATTAACCTATTTATGTTTTAGCATAGGATATGCATATAATAGATCTTTCTTCATCAGTATATGCGCACAAATGAACGCTGGCAGTTAAGCCCACAAGCAGAGTGTATTGGCTGAGAGTGACTGACAGAATCCGGTACACTCCATGCACAGCATAGTGTTGAAAGGAGGTAGGTCCACACCGGTAAGTACAAATACTATTTTAATGTCAATTGAGTATCAGCAAACGGAGTGGCCCCAGCAACAGGCAAAGCCTTACATCAAACAGTTACAACCATCGCACATAGAATCTACCCACGCCACACAATGCCCGTTCCTTTACCCCACATTCTACCTACCCCTCACTAGAATACCATCCCGATACCACACATCTTCCCCCATAAAACCACAACCATAAAATAATAACACCTATATACATGCCACATGTTGAATTATACAAAATTACAATGCACAAGAACATAAATGCAACAACAAAAATTACCCCAACTGATAAGCAGCGAAATACGCCGGAGATTTCCTCATTCTTCCACCACGTCACACAGCAATCTCATTTCCAACACAATTACCCTTCGTTACTTTCTTCCTTTCACTACACTCCTCCACCACCGCTTCCCTACCCAAAACATAACCAATACATTCATCTTCACTTCTACCATTCTTGCTAGACACAATTATATCATCATGCACATTACACAAACTTATACAATTTAAATTCCACCACCTAGCATCCCCCAACTCCACAGCACTACCCAACACCTTCCTCACTGTCAATGGCCCTGACCAACAAAGGGCTCCCTTCACCACCCCTCTAGGATTCTTCACACAAACATATTGACCCACCTTTACCACAGGCCAACGATTACTATGACTCCGTACCCGCACAGTATGCTCCTGAAACTCCTTAGCCCTTGACCTCATAACTTCATCATGCTCCACACCACTCCTCCCTTCATTACTTCTCCTCAACCACCAAGGCACCAACTTAGTGGACAGCTTCCTTCCCCTCAACACTTCGAATGGTATTTTACCCATCACCGAATACGGTGTCACACGATAAGCTAAGAACCTCTCCTGTAACGCTTTCTTCCAAGGTATAGCTGCAACCAGAGCAAATTGAAGAGCCTCCCTAACCACCCTATTAAAGCGTTCCACCTGACCATTTCCTTCTGGGTGATACAATTATGTTCTCACATGCTTAATACCCATGCCTAACAAAAATCTTTGCATCTTATCAGACGTCAATTGCGTACCATTATCTGAAACTATTACCTCTGGAACAACTTCCAGTGCAAACACATCCTCCAAAAATTCAATTGCAACCTCAGTAGTCACACTACTCACCATTCTTCCCTCTGGCCACTTGGAGTAATAATCAATTAACACAATGGCATATTTATCCTTAGCTGACAATATAAAAAAAGGACCCATAATAGTTAACTTTTGCCATGGCCCCTCCGGTAACTCTACCATCAAAGGTACGCTCAACAGTTTAGCCACCCTATTACTAGTGCTACAAGCCTTACAAGTCAGAACCCAATGGTCCACCATAGCGTCAATTCCAGGCCACCAAAAATGTCCTTGATTCTCCTCTTAGTACTCAACATACTACCATGCTCCTTATGACTCATGTCAACAATAAGCTTTCGCACACCAACCGGTGGCACGATCCTGTCACCTTTCAAAATTATTCCATTAGGCACACACAATTCCTCCTTTATCTTCCAAAAAACACCACACTCACCTCGTAATTGCACATCCCTTGGCCAACCACCCAGAATATATTTCTCCACGGCTTACAACACCACATCCTTCCCCATTTCCTGTAACCACAAGTCTTCCGTTAATTGGAGATTGCCAACAGTCTTTTCATTTCCACCAGACACAACATCATCATACGCAAAAGCAACCTCACACTCACTTACACCTGTTCCCAGTTCTGCCACACTACAACTAGGCAATCGAGACAACCCATCAGCAATTGAATTATTCTTCCCTGGAATGTATTCAATCTCATAATGAAACATTTGCAACTTCGACGCTAATCTTGGTGTCAAATTTCTTCCCCCTTCGGGTTTCAAAATACTTACCAATGGCTTATGATCCATACAAATCTTAAATTTCCTTCTGCACACATACAACCGGAATTGTATAGCTGCCCAAGTTGCGGCAAGTAACTCTTTTTGAATCACCAAGTAATTGCCATCAGATGTTGTCTGTTGTCAAAGTCTGAGAAGCTTACGCAACAATCTACATCTCATTCTTCATCCTTTGTGAAAACACAGCTCCAATACCATACCCAGTAGCATCCACCGACAACACACAAGCTGCCTCCCTCACAAACTATCTCAAACATGGAGCTACAGAAATCTCTTTTTTCACAGCCTTAAAACATGTAACTTGTTCCTCCACCCATATAAATGACAGATTATATTTAAGTAATGCTCTTAAAGGTTCCACTTTGGATGCATAGTTCTCCAGGAAACGTGAATAAAATTCCACGGGACCTAAAAAGGACATCAACTGTTCCTTATTCCGAGGTTCTGGTGCAGCCATAAGCCCTTCCTTAGATATTACATGGCCCAGATACTGTACTTCCTGTTTTCTAAATACCCACTTCTCATTTCTGACAGTCAAACCATGCCTCCTGAGAGCCAATAATACTGCATGGAAGTATTCATCATGGGCATTTTTGTCTTGACCAAAAATTAAAATGTCATCTTGGAACACCATAGCACCATGTATCCCTTGAAGAATCCTTGTCATCTCTCTCTGGAACACTGCTGAAGCATTGCCAGCCCAAAAGACATTCTACAATATCGGAACATGCCTTCAGGTGTGATAAATGCTGTACAATGTTTAGATTCATCATCCAATACAATTTCGTGGTATGCACTTGTTTGAAGACCAAGTAGCATCCCCTATTGATGACGTTGATTCCTGTAAATTTGGCAATGGAAAATTGTCCACCCATATCGCCTTATTTAGACACCTTAAGCCCACACTTAAACGTAAATCTCCACTGGCCTTAAGGGAAATCACAACCGGAGAAACCCAATCGGAACTTTCCACCTGCTCTATTATCCCTTCCGCACATAATTCCTGCAACATACCTTTCAATTTTTTCCCAGTAATTCACAGGCACATTCCTATGTTTTTGTCTAATGGGCGTGATAGCATCCTGCAAAATAATTTTGTTTTTGAAATCAAGCATTTTGCCCACTTGGTCAGAAAAAAAATCCGAATACATCCTCTTAAGATCAGCATATCCAACTTCTGCACTACTCTCCAGTCCTCCTTTCTCCTACTCTTGTTGCACCACATACACAGGGGGAATCTACACTAGCATCGATTTTCATTCCTAAACCCGTAATATGCGGCTAACCCAAAATAGTAGCTTTCTTCTTAGCTACATAAACTTTACCATGACATTGCCTACCACCAAACCCTACATCAGCCCACATAAAACCCTCCATAGGAATCCTATGTCGAGAATAGCTGCCAGGATTAACTTCAGAATTCAATAATGTCCTACCTGGCCATAACTTCTCAAACTTACTTTTGCCCATGATGGTGTACCACGCAAATGAATCTACCATGGTTCTGATTTCAACCCATTCAATGCATACTGTACAAGTGGGTAAACTCATGACTCTGCCAACTTCATCTGCCTGCTCATTTTGCACACTCAACACTACCCCACTTAATATCCCTTCATCCTTTGAAACATCTTACAGAATTTGATTCACTTTCTCCCCCATATTCTTACACACTCTACAGAAATGGCCTATGCCTGCATGTACTACACAGCTTGTTTAATGCAGGACACCATTTAGAACTGGCTAAATGATTACTCGAGCCACATCTAAAACAAGATAAACTTCGCACATCGCATGTTTTATTTTTCACCAAACTTCCACCCATTTTCACCTCACCACTCTTAATCCTGACCCTGGCATCCTTTACAACAGCACTCACACCGTTACTCACACCACCCTCATTTCTTACTTTTTGAATGCACTCATCAGAAACTTCAATTCTCCTAGCTACATCCACAGCAGCCTTCAA
Organism: Calotriton arnoldi; assembly: GCA_963921515.1. Classification (NCBI taxonomy): domain Eukaryota; kingdom Metazoa; phylum Chordata; class Amphibia; order Caudata; family Salamandridae; genus Calotriton; species Calotriton arnoldi. Next base: position 259,141 of record CAWUFW010007190.1, read on the forward strand.
GGATGTTTCCCCACAAGACCACATTTTTCTTGAATTATTTCGACTTAGTCTTCATAAGGATTTGGTCTCGGAGAACTTGATCAATGTCATATAATCAAAATCGCATGTCATAGCCAAACCTCTTAGTGCAGATACAAAATGATCAATACTTTCATCTTCTTTCCGTGCCCTAGAATAAAATTTAAATTTTTCCTTGACTACATTTATTTTCCTGCCAAATCTTTCTTGCATCTGTTTAATTGCATACTGACATACACCTATGTCTACCACATTCTCTAGTACAGGCACATTTTTAAACTCTCTTAATCCTACAGCGCTACGCCTAAGCTATGCTTGAGTAAGGATAAATACCTTTCCTGTGAATACTAACCCTCCTCTAATACTTCTACATAAGCTTCAAACAAATCAATCCATAAGTCCCAAGGAACAGGAGGTTCACCCAATTCTGCCCAAAAAAACGGTGGTGGCTGAATGCTTGCCACAGTGTTCTGCTCAACTAATTATTCATGAAATGTCACAGAAAATTTGAAGAAAACTGGAATACCAATAACACACTTCACAATGACACTTTTAACAATCACAGACAAAACTCAGGCTAAACTACTGACAATCTCAAACTGGTGTGCCAATCACCGTTTACCAATCAGCTATTCTCCAACAAGCTTAAAAAATGGTGTGCCAACCACCATAAGGAACAGGCCTTAACGTCCACCTTGATGAATAAAAATGATACAGTACCTGGAGGTATCCCAAGGTGTGCCCATCACCATGAAAAATAAAACACAAGAAGAACACTAATGGTGCCCCTCAACCGCGCCGCAGCATCGCTCACAAACATCGAAATCCATTGATCAGAACCATTGACATTAGCTCCAATGGCGCAAGGATAACTCGTTCACCTCCAATATGGCCGACACGCAGCGTGCTAATGGCAATCCGTTGTAACCGCAGCACTAGAAGTGTACTCCAAAATACTTCTAATATGGCCGACACGCTTCATGCTGACGTACCGGTCCAACTTCACCACCAGCACTGGAAAGGTAGCTCCAAGTTCCTTCCAATATGACTGACTAATTGCAGGAATATGGCCGACACACAGCGTGCTGACGAACCGGTCTGACATCACCACCAGCGCTGGAATGGTAACTTCAAGTTCCTTCCAATATGGCACACCTTGCCTTCATGGAACCACTGGCACAGCAATCCGGATAGGTATCCGCAACACCAGTGGACCATACAAAAGACACCATCACTCTCAAGCCAGCAGACCCGCCGGTTTTTCTGGTACACGTCTGCACCTCCAGCTGCTGAGCCAGCAGAATCACCGTCCGATGCACACTTCCACCGATTTGGTACAGATCACAACTATGAACAGTACTTCCACTGCGTCGCTAACAACACACCGCTGGTCCAACCATCCAGTGATTGTTGGTGCCGCTCCATCCCATCCTCATCACCATTGTTGAAAGGAGGTATGTCCACACCGGTAAGTACAAATACTTCTTTAATGTCAATTGAGTATCAGCAAACGGAGCAGCACCAGCAACAGGCGATGCCTTACATCAAACAGTTACAACCGTCACACATAGAATCTACCCACATCACACAATGCCAGTTACATCACCACGTTCTACCTACCCCTCACTAGAAAACCATCCCAATACCACACACAGGTGATGCTGTGAAAGGTAGCAAGTGCTGTGCACAGTGAGGCACTCATTTTAAATGGCATGCTAATGGAATTGGAAAACTCGACCACAGATATACCATTACGGGCGAGTATAGTAACTCTGCTGGTCGAAAAAATCAATTGGACCCTGAAGTTATACCAAGAAGTGGCAAATTATTGGCGGAACTGGTTTTACTCCATATGATTCCTCTGGCTGCAATTTCACCTGGAAATGTCAGCTACTTCTAGCAGCTAAAGTCTACAGGAAAAACTGGCTGGTCCCCCGGAGTTACTGCTCTACTCCTAATCCTGATGAGCCTGGTCACTCCTCTAGAATTTGGGAACATTTTCACCCATAATTTAGAAAAATTGAAAAGAACACCGTTAAAGTCCATTATACAGCACAATTGTAAAAATAAACTAGCTCAAAAAGCGATTCTTCAGGGGGGGGTCTCAGGAAATAACCCTGTACTTCAACTATGAAATATTCACTAAAGCACATTGCTGAGCTCTGAGTACTCTCCAGGTGTGCTGCAAAGGTCTTTTCATTTTTCATTTTCTTTAGTTCAGATTTAGGAATCACTTTTATTTGGGTATAATTGTGTCAGTGTTTTTGGTACAATTATGTGTGTAGGTCAAATATTCAGTTTCAGGTTCTAACATATTTTATTATCAAAATTAACTGAATGAGGTGAAGAGGCATCAATTGGGTGTTCTCAACGCAAATGGGTATCGCTTTGCCACAAGCGCTGTAATTCAGTTATGGGACAACTGTGAAGAGCGAAAAGCTTGGCTTTGAGCAAGCGTCTCTGCAATGGTATGTACGATTAAGCGATTGTGCAGCAGTGGCGGCTGGTGATCTTTGAAAACAGAGGGCTTATAAATACCCACCTCGACTTCTAGCGAGCAGGAGAGCTCAACTGCCTGTGTGTGGCCATATAGTTTAATGTATCGCAGGCTTCTTGTTAGATATGCAGTAAGTGACACATCCCCCTCCTGAATTCCCCACTAGTGATCCCTTTCTCCCCACATTTCTCTCTATGTGACATGCTGTTTCTAATTCTTTTCACTGTGGTTAATGGGTCTCCTGACTCAATGCACATGTAGGTGATATTCCATTGTACAGTTTGCTGCAGATGACCCATCATTAGCAGGAGATGCCAATTCTCCCTATGCTCATTTAGATGCATGTATTATAGGTATCGTTCATCCTCAGACAAATGATGCATTGCCCAATGAGAGGGTGACCAGATTTTGAGAAGCAACAACCAGGACAGGTGAGACATAAAATGAAGACTAAAGTAGTAAGTAAGCCTTTAGTCTTACTTCTATATCTGGCCTGTCCCGTTTTTTATGTAGCCTTGCAAATATATGCCTATTTATTCACTGAAAAAAAACGAAGGTTACAGGGATGTTATGGTTAGGAAATGGAGTTAAAAAAAGCCTTAGAAATTTACTGAAAAAAACAAAGGTTGCAGGGACGTTAGAGGTAGGCTCAGGTTTCACTTGTACAAAACCAGTGAAATTCAGCAGTTATAGTTAGATGAGCTTACTATAACTTGCACCATCTCGAAGCACTGCTTATGACCTCACATGTTACATCACTCATGACATGGTCAGTGACATCACTGATGACATCACTGATGACATCTCAAATGACATCACTGATGACATCACTGATAGCATCATCCACTGACTGTGAGTGTTTTTAAAAAGTTTATGAGTGTTAAGTATGTATGCCAAGATGTATTGGTGAATCAGTGGGTGTATGAGTGCATGTATGGATGTTTCAGTGGGTGCATGACTGACTGTATAAGTGAGTGATTAGGTTTCTCAGTGAATGTATGGGTGAGTGACTGTCTGTGTGAATGTCTGTATCAGTCTGTCAGCTGGTGTCTAAGTGGCTGTATGGGTATGTGAGTGGGTACATGAGTGGCTGCATGGGTGTCATGCCTGCTGGTCCCGCTGCAAGAAATCGTGGGTACCGGCAGAGGAGTATAAAACTCCTCCGATCATGCACTAGGACGCTTCGCGTTCTAGTGTTCAGGATTTGCTTACCTCACTTCCGGGTCCTTCCTGTTGCTCGTCCCGTTCACCGCCGGCGTTCCGGAGTCTCCTGTTTGCGTCACGTCGCTCCTGCGATTCCCCCAGGCGTTCTCAAGCCCTGCGGCAGTCTTCTGTCTCCGTATCTACGCCTCTCGCTGTTGGACTTCGCTTTTCCCTGAAACAAAGAAAAGAGATAGTCAGTAAGACGACATCAGCGTGTTATGCTGAAAACTAGTATTTGTGTTTTAGAGTGATTGAAACTTATCTGTTGGGAACCAGGTCCCTGGAGATCCATTTTTTCTGTTTCCTTTGCCCCATTGTATTCCTGCAGACAAAAGGAATACCATATTATTAGCATTTAACTAATTAGAAGACGTAAGGTCTATTTCAGAATATGAAAGTGTGTATATACATTGAGTAAGACAGGTATTGGGGCATTAAGAAGATATCAGTTCGAGATTCCTGTTTTAAGAGTTATTAGTAGTAGGTGGGTGTTACAAGGTGTCTCTATTGGGACAACTATTCCCTAACAGTAATGGTACCCTGCTTTAATCTTTCCCTTCCTTTTGTTCTATACCAAGACTAATGCACTCTGCAAGACCACGTTATTTTTATTTAGTGGAAGGAGGGAACAATTAGGTACTTAATGGTTGTGCACTATTTATATAAGTATTTGCATTACGCTTTGATCCTATTCACTTACACTGTCTATCTTTTTCCAGGTAGGGCTTTTTTCCTGGTTGCCTGGTCCTGTCCTTGAGTGTGGTACGACGTGGGACATATTTTCCTTTCTTCCCTACTTTCCCTCCTTCCCCCGGTTTACTGTAGTGCTTTGACTTGGTTGGGTATAGCAGTGACCTGGGGAGGTTGGGACCTCTCATCCTTGCATGACGTTCCTGTGGAAACGTGAGTACTTGACAATGGGTGAGTGATTGGTTGTCTGAGTACCTGTATGGGTGTCTGTGTGGGTGGGTAAAGGTGTGTGTGGCTGCCTGTATGAATGAGTGAGTGGGTGAGTCAGTGGCTGAATGGGTTAGTGAGTGCATGTATGAGGGGCTGTATGGGTGAGTGAGTATGTGTATGACTGTGTGGGTGAGTGAGTGGATGTGTCAGGTGTATATGGGTGAGTAACTGGGTATGTGAAAGGCAGTTTAGGTGAGTGACGGGGTATATGAGTGACTGTAAGGATGAGTGTGTGCTTGTGTCTGAATGAGTAAGGGAGTGGGTGTGTGTGTATCTGTATGGGTGAGTACGTGGCTGTGTGATTGACTATGGGTGAGTAGGTGTGTGAGTAGCTCTATGGGTGACTGACTCAGTGTGTGAGTGGCTGTATGGGTGTATGAGTGGATATGTTAGAGGCTGTATTAGTGAGTGCACGGTATATGAGTGGCAGTAAGGGTGAATGAGTGGATATGTGTGAAGATCTATGAATCAGTGAGTGGGTGTGTATGTACTGGTATGGGTCTGTGAATGGGTTTGTGAATAGTTGTGTGGGAGTGGGAGTGAGTGTATGAACGATTCTATGGGGTGCGAGTGGGTAGGTCAGTGATTCTGTGGATGATGTCATCAGTGATGTCATCAGTGATGTCACTGGCCATGTCATGAGTGATGTAATATGTGAGGTCATAAGCAGTGCATTGCGGGGGTGCGAGCTATAGTTAGCTCTGCTACCTATAACTGCTGAACTGCTGAAACCTGAGACTAACTATAATGTCCCTGTAACCTTTGTTTTTTTCAGTGCATTGCTAGGGTTTTCTTAATTCCATTTCCTACCTATAACCCCCATGTAACCTTTGGTGTTTTCTGTGAATTTCTACGTTTTTTTAGGTTGAAGTCACATTTGCAGAGTGGGGGAGAAAGGGGGTGGGGCCTCCGACAAGCTCACAGGAATCCTGCTGTGTAGGACTTACTGGAGGTACCAGGAGGGCTGCTAGGCCCCCAAAGTCCCTCAGCATCCAAGAGCACTTCATTGTCCAACCAGTAGTGTTCCAGGAAGCGCGTTTGCAAAGTGGTAGAGAAAGGGGGCATGGCCTTCAAAGACTTCCTAGCAATCCTGCTGTGTGAGACTTATTGGAGGTAACAGGAGAAGTTGTTCGCCCCCAAGGACCCTCAGCAGGCAAGGGGACTTCATCCCCAACTAGTAGCGCACCAGGAGGCGCATTTGCATAGTGGTGGAGAAAGGGGGCGTGGCCACAGACAACCTTTGAGCAATCCCGCTTTGTGGGACTTACTGAAGGTACCAGGAGGGGTAATTGGCCCACATGGACCATCAGGAGTAAAATGAACTTCATTCCCCAATCTGTAGTGCACCAGGAGGCATGTTTGCAGAGTGGTAGAGAAGGGCCCATGTCCTCCAAAGACCTCTCAGAAATCCCACTGTCTGGGACTTATGGAGGTAACAGAAGGGGTTCCTTGTCCCCAAGGACCCTCAGCATCCAAGGGGACTTCTTCACCCAACCCGCACTGCGCCAGGAGGCGTGTTTGCAGAGTAGTGGAGAAAGGGTGCCCGGACTCTGGCGACTTGCCCATCCTGCATTTTTTTTTTTTTTTAATGGTATGGGGGACTGCGTGGCCCCCCTTCCCTGGGCCGATTAGGGCCCAGGGACTCCATCCCCTGGAACCAGGCCTTTTTTTAATGGGGCCTCGCGGCCCCCCTCTCAGGCCAATTTCAGCCCTGTGGACCCCATCCCCTGGGGCCTGGCCTTTTAATTTATTTAAAAAGAAACAATAAGGGGAGGGGGCCCATCCCCCGAGGCCTGCCCTCTTTTATTCATAATTGTTTTAAAAAAAGGAGAGAGTGCTGCGCAGCCCCCATTCTGGGCCGATTACGGCCGTGGGGACGCCATCTCCCAGGGCCTGGCCTCTAATGTGGGTGCCCTGGTCCCACCCAAGGCACCCACTCACCAAAGATAGGGACCGCGGGGCAGCCTGAAGGCACCTGTGGTTCCTGCCAGCTCCCCACCTCCTGTGTGAGCCAGCATTGCCTTTACATATAGGGAGCTGCTAGCATGCAGCACCCTGTGTGTAAAAGCAACTGCGCTCCACTTTGAGCATGCAAGAGCAAAATGCTCTTGCTTGCTCAAAGTGGAGAACAGTTTGCTATGGCTTGGCAGGAGTGGGAAGCTCCCGCCAATCCATAGCAAATAGCTATGTCCCAGGGGTGGGCACCCCTGGACATAGCAGGAGTCGGCCATGTGGGGTGGTGGTCCCCAGGTCCATTTTTGGCTTCAGGAGGACCCCCTCCATTATATTATTTGAGCCCCAGGGGTGGCGGTCCGCAAGGCACAAGTGGGCCGTGAGGGCCCCCACTTTTCTATGTTAATTGCCCTGGGGAGGTGGTGGTTATCGGGGCTGTGGGAGTGCGCAGGGCCCTCCGCACTTCTATCGTTCATTGACCTGGTGAGGTGGCGGTCTTTTTTTTACCTTTATACCGCAAATTCGTTGTGACCTTGCAGTAAAAAAAATTTGAAATGCTTTTTTTTGCATGGTGGGGTCACAGAGAGACCCAAGACCATGATTTGGGGGTCAGGGTATTCCTACCCTGCCCCCTTTTCTAAGCCTGGGTGGAGTTCGTGTAGCGGTGCTATGCAGAGCTCCGCGAACCTGCAAAAAACCTCCACCGCACAATGCTGAGTTCCGCGAACTGGCGTAGTTGCTTGTCCCACCCGTTCGAGTGAAGATTTCCGCCATACGCAAAAGCGGATTGCGTGTTCGGGGGGAAATATTGCTCGAACAGCACCACGCGGTCACGCACGGGCACGGCCATCTTGTTTTTCTTCTCTGTTATGGTGCTGGGGCCCGTTTTTCAATCCTGCCTAAATCTTTTCAATCCTTTGTTCCCAAAAAAATGTTTCTGATCTTTTTTATTAATTATCTATTCCTCTCTCTTCTTAAGTGTATATTTTGAATTTTTTTTATACTTTTTGTGCGTTTTTTAGTGAGTTTTGGTCTCTATGCTATTTTTCTCTATACTAGTTACTTCCTTCCTAATTGTTTTACTTTCTTCCTTCTTCTCCCTGTTATTTTTTATACTTTCCGCCCCACCTCCCCCCCAGCATCATGGCGGAGAAAGCGAGCCGGGCCAAGGTGGCAAAGAAGAGCTAGCTTCATTGCAGAATGCGGCGCCCGGAAGGGGTGCAGGCCTGGGCCTTGTTTTCTGAGGTGGAGGTGGCAGCGCTGTTTTTTTAGTGCAGTGCCACCTCCCCTCCACCCTGGCAGCAGGCGGCAGGCCTGGGTCCGGGTACGGGCTCTGGGAGCTCCAGCAGCGGTGGGTGAGGGTGCACCGGGCAGTGTATCGCTGCTCTGGGGTCCGGCGCACCCACAACCAGCTGACGCACCAGTGGTCCGTCATCCTGGACCAAGAGCAGGACCTGCTGGACCTGCTAGGGGTTGAAATCACGAGGCTTGGTGAGTAGCTAATTATTACTGTTATTATTATTACTTGTGTGTTCTATGGTATTGCTAATAATTTTCCCAAATAGCAAGCATGCTGCTCATATGCAGGTAAGTTACGTAACGTTTACAAATCTTATATTATGTGATCGTTCTTCTAGACAGGTGTTCGTGCTCGGCGCTACATAAACGTACTTTTGTTTGCAACTTTGCGCCTGCTTGGGCAGATTGTGTAAGAACTTAAGTTAGGTAATGCAAACTAGAGAGACTCCTTTCCTTTGTCCTGTCACTAAGATAGAAGTAGTTAGTTAGTTACTTAGTTGTATTAGTAATTTAGCGGCCCGCGTCCTCTCACTTCAGTTCTTAGTAGAACCTTTTTTGTAGGTCGTATAGTGACTAGCAACCAACCAATTTGGTGTATGCAATAGACATGTGTCCATCTATGCATTTAAAGACTACATGCAGAATTAGTGAATTTTGGCCCGTCAAAGGCGGTTGAGATGATTGCAAATGAGATCGGAACTTAGAGCAAATATAATTTTTTTGCAATTCATTCCAAAGTCTTTGGAAAACGCGGGCTAGGTAGGTTCAGGATTCAGGAATCGGATTGTTTGTAACTGTGAAATAATAAAGGTAGGACGGTCCACGACTCTACTACTAGTCAATGTGATTTAGCAAAGGTCAATGTTATTGCCGTTTCCTGTCAAAAAATCTTTTTGGAGCGATTATTTAATATTTATTTAACACCATTCATTTTTTGTCTCTTTCATTATGTCTTACACGATCGTCAGCATCCAGGGGCAAGAGTCAGATGAGGTCATGCGAGGGGGGTGCAGGAGCTGGAGGTACCTCCCAAGAGCAAGAACGCTCCTCATCCGATGGCTCTGATGGCCCCAGTAAGTCCTCCTGTTGTTAATACTAATATAAATATATATATTTCCCTAACCTTTACCGCTCCTTATTTTGAACTATTATTTCCGTTTCCTAATTTTATTTTTTCCCAAATCCTCTTCTTTCTATCTATTGTTTCTAAATTCATTTTATCCCTGCATTATCCTATTTACTAACTTAGTTATTTTATATTTCTAGTGTCTGTATTTGAATTTTTACCTCAAACTGCCTCTGTCTGTACTAGTCTGTCTGTAGCTTGCTTTCTTTTGTTTTTTCAGTCAGCTTTCCCTCTTCCCTTATATATTTTGTCGACTGCCTAGTGGTGGTACTGTAAGACTCAGAGAATCCATTGGTCCTTACTACTACTAGTACTAGTACTACTACTCTGCTGTGCAGATTGCATGCCCAAGTAAGGTATTCTACGCATGTTTGTTGAGATGAGAAGGCTTTCTTTTACTTTCTCATGCTCAATCAGTAAAACAAGAGAGTGGCCATGGTTACATTGGACACCCCAAAGTTGTGTTTTCTTCAGATCTAGGCCTAGTATTATATATATATTAGCAGTAGTTGATGGTGAACTGATTACCGTGCACCATGGCTGGAAGGAAGTATGTGGAGAAGGAGGAGGACGGCACCATTACATTTTCCAACCAAGATGACCTTATGTCCGATTGTCCGCCCAGTTGCCCACTCATATTCCTTTTCAAAAACTCAGATTCACCAATAGCTCTAGCCACTCAGTCCAGTCCTTTACAGGTTGTCTTCTTGAGAGGCGTTTCAAAAATTGCCACCAATAAAATGCCCAACTGGATATTTTATTATTTTTGATAGGACATACTGTCTGTACCCGAATTATAGTGATGTGTGTGGTGTATGTATTTTCAATCTTGCTACAGAAAAAAATAATAGGGGAAGGCGTATATGGCATCTAAAAAATGTGTAATGTTTTTTCTAGCCGTACGGACCACCAGTGCCGGGGCCAGCGGGGATGGCGGCACCAGCCAGCAGGGAGCAGATGCGGCAGCTGCAGGGGTTGAGCCAGCAGCAGTGGCGGGCAGTGGTAAGTCATATTGCTTGCTTATTGACAATTTATACACTTGCTGCAAGGGTGTACACTGTACACTGTACTGTTGAGACTAAGTTGTGAAAAGTTGAAGACACCCTTTACTTAGCATTAGCATATACAGCGGGAGTTGAGTAACTTCTGTCTTCAACTCAGCAGGGGAAGTTTTATGAAGAAGACTCAGACCTTGATGGGTTGACGGAAAAGGGAAAGAAGGATGGAAGGAGGGAGGATGGGTGAAATGTAATATGACTGGCAGAGAAGGATTCGTGGGTGAAGGGATGATATAGGTGGCTGATAGGATGCATGGGTGGTTGAAGGATGGGTGAAAGGTGAAAGAAAGGATGCCTGCCTGGGCGGGTGAAAGTGTATGGGTGAAAGAAATCCTCTGGGGGTTTGATGGGTCAACTCAAAGCAAGGACGCATGGGTGGTTAAATGACAAATGTATGTTGGTGAAAGGTTTGTTGAGAATGATAGCCATGTTTGGATCGATGGATGGTATTTAATCATAGGTAAAGACTGGATGAAGAGAATGTAAAACTTAAACCGTGCCTGAGTAGCAAAACCGAGGGTGATAAAATAGTGCTAGAAGAACAATGCAATGATAAAAGGAAAAATCCCTGGAAAGAAGAATAAACAAGGAATGTTTTTTTATCAAGGTTTTTGATTCAAAGGTTTGAGGTTGTATTTCAGACTACTCCCTTGGCTCACAGTAGTTTCCAAGCACAACATATATATTATGTACCCAGCCATCATCAATCGCCTCCCTCCAAGGCCCACTCCCTACCCATGGCATTTTTCGACAGTGTCAGCCATGGGTGGCCTATCGGCTGAATGGTTACAATTACAATAGTAGTACCTCACGAGACGCTGTGACATTTATCATCATTCATATTAGTAACTATTCATCTGCCTTGTTGAAGACTAGTATAGGGTGAAAGTGAAATTGAGCATTTGCCATTTAACAGAGCATGGCCATAATAGAAAAAGAGATAATTGTGTAGTACAGCTGCCCCACCTGCAGACAGTAGTAAAGAAACGCAAGTCTGCAACACAAATATGTCTGTCTAGGGCACAAGCTGAGCTGGCATGCCTACAAGATTAATTTAGCTAAACAAGAGAGAGTGAAGAAGAATTCTTGTCTACTCCATAGTGCCTAATGCCTGATAAACTAATCACTTCCAAATCTTAGGGGCTGAGGAATCGAGGATACCACAAATGTTATGTACTGCTAGTGCTACTGTGCCACTATATAATTTTATGTGTTACTGTTTTGCTAAGAGTATTGGTCACAATTTTTCCTTTTTCCTTCTTGATATAGATACTCCTGCCAATCCACCATCTGACAGGCGGGAGAGAGCAGCCAGGACCCGGCAAAGGAAGCTGGAGGCCAACAGGGCCAAATATCAGCAGCTGGTGGTCCAGGAGGAGGAGGAGGCGGCAGCAGCTGCAGCCTCCAATACCCTGGGCCCCAGCCAGGCCCCAGTAGTGCCTCCGGTGGTTCGATGCCGTGGTCTGGCAGCCAGCAGCCGCCATTCTTCTACCACTGCTGCTACCTCCTGTACACTTCGAGCCTTTCAGCGCCGCATGCTCCTGAGGATGGCACGCCTGGAAAGCAGGATAGAGGAGCGTTTTGGCCAACTGGAGAGGAAGATCCGACTCCTATCCCACCGCTTGACCTCTCTTGCCCCTTTTTTAAGATTTTGTTTGGTGGGTGGGACCTGTTGGGGAGAGGGTGGGAATGTGGGAGTTGGGGAAATTGGATTGGGTTTTGTAATCTTTTTTTACAGGCATTTGTTTGGACAATTTGGATTTTGGACTTTCGTTGGACATTGGTTGGGGTTAGGGAGGGGGTGGGTCAGGTGTTGTGGGATTTTCTTCTAGTTTATATATGTTAGGGAAATACATTTTTAGTTTTACATATGATGTAAATCTTTTTTTGGGGGAGTGCTCTTTTACTTCGCACTGTTTCCTTTGCAGTACCCCGGTATTAGTGTGCGTTATAAATCATAATTTCATTTCTTTTCATTTCAGCAGGGCTGCAGCCAGTTTTTGAAATGTGCTGATAGTGTTACACACCAACAGATAGATGCGGTACCCTCACTTGTCCTACTACTCTCTCCTCCTAGTCTATGCAGTAGGCAACTATATTGACACCTATGGACTCGGAAGGGGTGTGCGCGTGTAAATTCATTTCCATAGTATATAGATATTGCATCTTCAATGAATCCCCCACAGTTCTTTTCTTACCTGTGATTAGGCGAAGCGATGGCTGCATGGTGATTTTTTGGTTTCCAAAGGTGCCATGGTGGTGGTAGTAGTAGACAGTAGCAGCATGCTAGCGGACTAGTTGAATACCAGTGAAAGCACCAGATTCTGCAGCGAGGTTCCACTCCCTCCTAGCCAAACTCAAACTGTAGGATGAGGAATGAATAATCATTGCAGGGAACTAATTAAATTGACATATTTAAAACTGACCTGATGCCATTTCTTATGTGAGCTTTGCAACAACAAAAAAAGAGACAGTTACCTGAGGGAGAGTAGAGTACGACTAGTAGTACAATACACAAGAAGAAGACTGCAAATCGAGAAACCATGATAAGCAGGCTAAAGTAAAATAGTGGGCTAGTACAAGTTACAAACTGAAGTCAACTCGAACTATGAAGTGGACAAGCGTAACCTTTAGTGCTGGAAGGATGATGATGCTGGCAATTAAGATGGATTATGTTCCTCTGGAAAACATTTGAATATTGAATACTGTGCATGGGTGGGCAATCTAATATAAATAATATTGCCAGTGTAGGCTATACTTACAGCAGAAGAAGATCCTTGTCCTGCCTTGAGTTGGTGTTGCTTTCACCACATCCGCCCCAGCAAGTGTGTGATCAATTAATGGTGTAAATCTAATTTAGTCACACCTCAATAAATCACACAGCCTGGGGAAAGAGAGTTAGGGGTTCAATGAATGGATGGGAAGGGGGATTTGAGGGAAAGATTTGACAAAGACAAACACTACACAAGGACAGCACATTCATCTTGGCAGCCGACCATCATAAATCTGTTATGGGAGGAAAAAGAAATGCATGCATGATGATGAGTACAATACTAGTACAGGTATATCAAATTGTATCCCTGCCCCCAGAGAGACCCAAGTTACATTATGTTCTGTTGTACCGGGCTTTGAAAGATATCAAATACAATTAAAATATCTGTAGGAGTCAAATAAGCAAACATAAACAACATACACAGTTGTAATGATTGAAGAGAAAAAAATTAAACTGTATGCGAAATTGGGAGTTGCATCTCTGCATTCCTCTTGGACTGTCCGTCAATCTTGGGTGCCTGGCGGATGCGGTTCGGTAAGGTAAGTGTGAGTTGTTTTTCCAGTATGGCGCAGGGTAAAGGGCCTGTAGATGAAAAAACAAAAATGATATTGAAAAACAAGGAGAAAAACGGCATAAGGAGTGCAACAAGAAGACTTTCAAAAGCAGCAGGGCTAAATCATGTCTGTTTCTGGCTGTTACCTCCAACAACAGGCCCCCACCCAATCTCCACTTAGCTCCGATTTTGAGCCAGACAGCACTGAGCACACACTCACACACACACACACAGCAGCATAGCATTTTCCAAATGCAGTAAAAAATCAATACACCACTGTCAGTCACACCACACTCACCACCACCACTACACAGACATGTAGGTCTGGTGTTGTTGTTTACCTTTAGTCCACTTCAAAGTCATCATCATCATCCAAATTGTTTGGCTTCAGTGAATTTGAAAGCTTCCATCTTCTTCTGGTGGCATTCTCGAAGTAGTCACACTCATGCCCAAGCCCGGAGTCATTCCAACATCTCTGATCCTCCTGAGTCTGACTCCAAGTATGGTGTCCAACTCTGTACCAACAGTGTCCCGACTCAAAATACAATGGATCGGCCAGTAGTAGTACAATTTTGTTATTGAACAACAAGAATGGAAAGATTGACGTGAGTCACTTTTTGTGTGTAGAGTGCACTAGACTGATTTGTGTTTGCAAGCTTTGCATTATCTAAGTGACTGCTCGGGCCTGTCTTTGAGGAGTATAAATAAAGCATAAAACAATAAAACATAGCAGTGTGGACAATGAGGAGTGGACCCAGTGAAGGAATCTCGCTATCCGATCTCTCAAAGGGGAAGAAAAAAACATAACCTTCAGGGGAAAATATTGATCAGCCGTCGGTAGGCCACCAACATTGTGAATCTCAATCATCATCACTAACACATTAAGCGTAACAAACAAACACCCAGTCTCACACTGCCTACCAGCCACCACATTTCTCAAGTCTCAACACACATGATGATGACATCATTCACAACAAGTTCACATCATTCACATTCACAGGAGATATCTAAACGTGTTAGAGAGTATTATATAATAAATACATATTTTTTATAAATACTTTGTGTGGTTCTTTTTCACTTAATCTATACTATAAGATTGCATTCTGGTAAAACAAGCTGCTTTACACTCCTTCTGGACTAAGCCTGAAGGCTGCTCTCCACAGCTACCACTGAGAGAGCTTCTAATGTTGTCTAAGACCTCTTAAATCACCATAAGGGTTGTCTGGACTGGTGTAAAGTTCCCACTTACATTAGTGGACATCATATACCAGGCCAGCTTCTCACATTGGTATGCAACGGTTGGGATTCAAGCCTGCATTGTTTTACCAGATAAATCTTTGTGTTGATTAAGTGAAAAACCATCACTAATACTAGGCATATATAATACAAGCTTAGATGAGTAAGTTCTACTGAACTTAGGGTTGGGTAAGTCAAGGGTCTAGCACACCCTTTCTTCCACCTCAGAGTTTAGTTCTCACTAGGTCAGGTAGGTGCAACACCACACCTCACTTAGTATATCTTCTGAAGGAGATGTCAATGGCTCTCTGCCTACTAGATACAGTGAGCTTTCGTTCCAAGAACTGAAATCCCTGTGCGCCTCTAGAAAGCTGAAGGTAGGGAAAAGTGCCAACACTCAACGCCTCCTAGAGGTGTTACTGTTAGATGACCAAAGGAAAGCCAGTGGGTCAGATGAACAGGAAAGAGTGGGTGGGCAGGGGACTGAAGATAAGCCAGGAGGGGGACCCCTCTTTGACCTAGAACCTACCCCATACCAGGTGGAGCATGATGACTCCCACCTGGATAACACAGATCTCCCAGAGGATACTGCAGGTTTCCAAGAGGATGCCTTTTTTGTTCCTCCTTGGAAAGTGCAGAGTAGACAAGGAGGTCTAGATCCTCCTCTGCAGAATCCAATGCCTCAGGACAGTCTGTAGGGACCTCCATTTCTAGAAAGAGGGAGAACTCTTTGGATAGGGAATACCAAATGCTTGAACTTGACAAAGAGTCTCTAGAAGTCCAGAGGGCTAGGAAGAAATTGGGACTAGAGTCCCATGGTGGCAGCAACAGTGTCCCTAGAGTTAGAAATATTTCTCATGACCATAGGAACCTGAGCAAGATAGACCCTCCCATGTAAGGGATAACATCCACAAATGGATAACTGCTTTAGAAAGGTCCTGTAAAGTTCAGAAGGTCCCCCAAGAGCAGTGGGCAGCTATCTTGTGGCTCTCCTTTGCTTGCAAAGGTAGAGATAAGCTCCTCACTGTTAGAGAAGAGGATGCTGATAATTACTCAGTTTTGAAGGGTGCTGTCATTGATTGGTTTGGTTTAACCACTGAGCAATACAGGATTAAGTTCAGAGACACCCAGAAAGCACAGACCCGGGACTGGGTAGATTTTGTGGATTGTGCCATTAAGGCTCTGGAAGGTTGGTTGCATGGCAGCAAAGTGCATGACAACTTAGGATTGTGTAATTTGATTATGAGGGAGCAGATCCTTAAGAATTGTCAGAACCAGCTTTTGCACCAGTACCTGGTGGACTCTGATCTGACCTCTCCCCAAGAATTGGGAAAGAAGGCAGACAAATGGGTCAGAACCAGGGTGAAGCCGGAAAACCAGGGTAATGGTGGTGACTAGAAGAAGCAAGATTCTTCTAAAACTCAAGATAAGGGTGGGGACAAGGGCAAAGATAAAAAAGAGTCTTCTCAAGGGCCCCAAAAACCTGCATCTGGGGGGGAGTCACAAACATCCAAGAAAGGCAAGAAGAAACCTTGGTGCTATGTCTGTAAGGTAAAGACCCATTGGACAAAGGATGCTGATTGCCCTAAAGCCAAGGAAATTTCTACTACAACTGCCCCTAAGGCAACTTCACCCTCTAGCTCCAGTAGAAGTGGTAGTACAGCCCCCAAGGAATTAGTAGGGTTAACCTTGGGTTCTGAGGTGGGTTCTGACTTAGTCAGGACTCCAGCTCAAGCTGTTTTGGTCTGTGATGGTGGCATTGATCTGGGCACCTTACTGGTAAGTCCCACTAACTTGGGCAAGTACAGGCAACAGCCTTTGATAGATAGACAAAAGGCAATTGCCAAGAGGGACACAGGGGCCAGTGTCACTGTGGTGACAGAGAAACTTGTGTTTCCTGACCAAATCATACCTGGACAAGTGTACCAAGTGACCAATGCTAGCAATGTCAGGACTGACCATTCCTTGGCAGTTGTGAATCTCAGCTGGGGAGGGGTAATTGGACCTAAGAAGGCTGTGGTATCTTCGGATCTACATGTAGATTGTTTGTTGGGCAATGATTTGGAAACTTCAGCCTGGGCTGAAGTAGAGTTCAGGACTCATGCAGAAATGTTGGGCATCTCTGCAAGTGTTTTTGCTGTGACAAGGGCTCAGGCCAAACAGCTTTCCACTGAACAGGCCCAGGATCCTGGAACAATGGACCAGGTGCCTCCCAAGAGAAGGAGCAGGAGGGGTAAGGCTGTGCCCACTCCATAGACTCAGAGTGAGGATCAGTCTCTTGAGGGAGATGAACCTGGCCTCTGTGAAGGTACTGCCTCAGATGAACGTGAGCCTGATCAGGTTGAGTTCTTGGGGGCAGGGGACCCTTCCAGAGCAGATTTGAGTTTGGTAGCCCCACAACCATTTACCGTGCATCTTTGGCCTGAGCGGGTCAGTGGTTCGTCGCTTTCTAGCACCACTTCTTCGACCCGAGACGGAGGCGGACAACCGGAGGAGAACCCGGAAACGCTGCTGGGGGGACTACAACCCCCAGCACCACTAGCGCTGCTAGAATGCGCTAAATTGAAGACACCGGCCCACGGCCCCCTGTAGCCCCACAACCATTTACCGTGCATCTTTGGCCTGAGCGGGTCAGTGGTTCCACGCTTTCCAGTGCCACTGCTTCGACCTGAGATGGAGGCGGACAACCGGAGGAGAACACGGAAACTCTGCTGGGGGGACTACAACCCAGCACCACTAGTGCTGCTAGAAGCGCTAAATTGAAGACGCAGGCCCGAGGCCCCCTATAGCCCCACAACCATTTACCACGCATCTTTGGCCTGAGCGGGTCAGTGGTTCCACGCATTCCAGCGGCACTGCTTTGACCCGAGACGGAGGCGGACAACCGGAGGAGAACCCGGAAACGCTGCTGGGGGGACTACAACCCCCAGCACCACTAGCGCTGCTAGAACGCACTAAATTGAAGACGCTGGCCTGCGGCGTGGGACGCGCACGGGGACATGCCCGGGCCATGCCCAGGCAAAGCCCAGGCCAAGGGCAGGCCCGTCCACTCCCATCGGAGCCCGGAAGAGACTGGACTGGGCCCACTCTCTGTCATCTGTGATCTGGGACCCCATAAACACATTCATTAAGGTACTTTACTGTAGTTTGGTCGGATTGTGTGTCTTTTTTATTCATATATACTCTTAAATCTGTGATCGATGGCTAAAAGGAAGGCCCGTGTTGAACAGACAGGGGGGAGTATGGTAGGAACACTAGATGCGTTTTTAACAAGGGCAGAGACGGTCTTGACCCACGAGATTGCAAAAACCAAGAGACGTCTTTCCCTGGATTCTTTGATTGCGCGGAAGTGCTCCTCGCTTGGTGGCAAAGCGGGGTCTAGTGCTAGTGCTCCGCTAACCCCCCTATTAGCCGGACAAATTCTCCTTCGTCAGCAGCGGCACTTTCCTGAAGTCCTCCGTTGGGTTCGACGGCAGGTTCTGACACCACTTCACACCTATGCACCCGGCTTCCCTGGTCTAGGTAAAGTGGGTACTAGGGTATCCATGGGTGGGGTGGTTCTCCAACCTTCTGTCTTCCACAGGGTTTTTTCAGGGTCCACTGGGAAGGGTCCTTAATCTTTCAAAATCCAACCGCGACTTACCCGTAGAGTTGTACGGAGCACGAGGTCGTGTTCCCACACTGCACACGCTCTCCGTGGGGTCCCTATCTACTCACCTTGGGTGGTTCCTTGGGCCCCCAGCACTTCTACATCCTCTCAACACTGTCTTGACCCAAGTTGTGGTTCTTATACCACTTTCTTAGTATATGGTTTGGTCCCCCCCCGGGGCCCACTGTGTATTCTGTGCTATTTACTGTGTTTCTTTGAAAAGTATTGTGTGCATTGTGATTATCTCCGGGTAGGAGATATCTAAATGTGTTAGAGAGTATTATATAATAAATACATATTTTTATAAATATTTTGTGTGGTTCTTTTTCATTTAATCTATTCTATAAGATTGCATTCTGGTTAAAGAAGCTGCTTTACACTCCTTCTGGACTAAGCTACCACTAAGATAGCTTCTAAGGTTGTCTAAGACCTCTTAAATCACCATAAGGGTTGTCTGGACTGGTTCAAGGTGCCCTCTTTCATTAGTAGATATCATATACCAGGCCAGCTTCTCACAGCCAGGCCACAACAAGAAGCAATAAGCCAAGAGTAACAAAGGGAAGACCTGAAGCAGGTCATAGGCAAAAGCACACTGGCTGCCTTCACAAAATGGCCGCCAGCCACATGGCCAGGCCACCACAAAAAGCAATAAGCCAAGAGGAACATAGGAAAGAATGCAGGCCTATGGCAAAGTCACACTGACTGCCTCCACAAAATGGCTACCAGCCGCATAGTCACAACAACAAGCAGGAGGCCTGGAAAACAATGAACATAAGCAGGCCTATTGACACATTCACACACTGGCCAGACAAAGGAGGCATGCTAAACAACACATTTTTAATGCAACAATGCCAAAAACTAAAATCCACAGGGCTAAAAAGGTTTGCAAGTTACAACCACACGCTTCCAACAAAGGCATTAACACACATAAAAAAAAGTGAAATACAACAAAAAACACATTTTGTATTTCAATTCAATGCCATCCATGGCCTAAATGATGTTTAAATTCAAAAGACAACACAGAAACAGTTGTTTCATGCACCCATGAGTAACTCTGGGTCTACTGGCTGAAAGACCTATTGGCAGACTACTGGGCTACATAGTGAATTAAATCAATATTGCAAATTGATTTCAAAACATGGAGAAAATGTAGTGAACTGTGCAACATGTTTCCTTTATAAAAGAAGAAAAATTACTTACAAAGAAACAACTAGGCCCCTACTGAAACTATAGGCCACCCACCACAATAAATTAAAAAAATCGATGAATAGTACAAATAAATCTAGGTGCATGGCCCCTATCAAACAAACAACACCAGTTTTCCAACTTACTTATGAAATCTCAAATTCAAAGTCCTCAAATTCAATGATATATTATGCAGCAGACACAAAGAGTTATCCTTCCAGCTCCAAATCCAAAGGAAAAGTGACCAGGAGATTGACAAAGCACTGGGAGGAGCCTGCTGGACAGGAACAGGAAGTTAGAGACTCTAGGCAACTTCCTTCCTCTTGAAAAAAAAGTGAAAAGAAAAAGGACTCCTTGCACAAAAAAACTATAGCCAAATGTCAATTTGAGGAGTTTTTTTTACTCCAAATCATTTTTTCGAGAAGGTTCTGATGCTGCTCGGGGAGAGAATCTTCTCTAGATTTCAGTCGCGGTAGATACTGCTCGTTCGGGATCGCGTTCCTCACAAAACCCCCACCGGAACTCTGCTGGCGCGTGAGAATGACGTGTTGGCGACCGCAAACTCTCGCAGGACCATGCAGCTGCCTAGCAAATCTCGTGGCGCTCCCAAATGACTCGGAAATCTCGTCGGTGATCGCGGGCACCTGGTAAGTTGCTCCTGCGCACACGAAAATGCATTTCGTGGTGCCGAAACACAGAAACAAACTCCGTTCCGTTGCGGAGTGCGGAGTATATCAGCATCTCCGTGTTCTACGCGGAATGCTGAGTTGCCAAAACTCCGCGAGCGGAGCAGAGTTTTACGCCCAGGTTTACCCTTTTCTTTATTTTCACTTTTTTGGGGCGATTCGGTGAAGCTGAGTCCCAAGATGGCTGCCAGCACTTCCTGGCTGAAGTGTTGGCAGCCAATCAGAGCTATGCATTTCCCTGCACCAGCTTGTCTTTTTCCACGAAGGCTTCACGACCACAGAAATCACTAACTTTTGCTTCTTAAATTTCTCAAAAACTACTGAACGGATTTGCACCAAATATTAAGTTCAATCTGCGTAACAACATCTACCTTTCTGCCAAATGTGGTGTAATTCCGTCCAGCGGTTCAGGCTGTAGGTTCGACTACAAATCCTATAGGGTTTATAATGGGAAAACACACTTTTTTCGAGCCCCCCTATTTCTCGGCCCCCGCTTAACGGATCATCACGAAACTGCCCATGTACAACAAGACTTACTATGACACATTTTTTGGGAAAATTTCACGAAGCTTCATCAACTGGCACCAAAGATGTAAGAAAGTCAAAAAACTTTTTCGTATGGAAATTAGGGCCTAAATATAACTACCGTCCGCCAGTAGGTAATATATATATATATATATTCACTGAAAAAACCACAGGTTTCAGGGAAGTTATAGTTAAGGATTAGCATTTAAAAAACCTTAGAAATTCATTGAAAAAACCATAGCTTTCAGGGACGTTGTAGTTAGGCTGACATTTCACTCGTACAAAACCAGAGAAATTCAGCCGTTATAGTTAGCTGAGCTAACTATAACTCGTGCCCCCGCAATGCCCTGCTGATGACGTCACATATTACATCATGTTAGGTCTACCAAATTTAAAACAGCAATCCTAAGCATATCACTGTTGTAAGCCTGACCAAGTTTATGAAGATATGCATGCGTGTCTATGCTTTTACCTAGTGACATGTTAAATGAAAATAAACATACAAACACTTGAATACCTGTGTTTCAAACAGCATACTCTGTAAATTTGTGTAAAAAAAGGTGTCTGCATTTCGTTCTGCTCACAATACAGGGCACATGGGTATTCAATAGTATATTTGAAGGGCTCTATAACACATATATACTTAGGACATGTCTGCCTGTGCAACCGAATGACAGAGTAGAATTGAGAAGATTTGACCACCTATAGGAGAAGTTACCTGCTTTTTATGCTACCATCTTCGGATGCATAAACCATGTAAGAATTCATATACAAGTTAACATATACATGAGTCACAAGAGCACACAGTCCTTTAAACTTGACAGCTTGCACTTCTCATTTGAGCACAGAAAGAGGCGAGAGAAGTTCAGAAAGAAGCAAGAGAGTTGCAGAAACAGGCAAAAGAGGTACAGAAAGAGGGAAGAGGGGTGCAGACAGAGGCAAGAGAGGTGCAGAAAGAGGGAAGAGGGGTGCAGAAAGAGGCAAGAGGGGTGCGGAAAGAAGGAAGAGCAGTGCAGAAAGAAGCAACAGAGGTGCAGAAGGAGACAAGAGAACTGCAGAAAGAGGCAGAAGAGTTGCAGAAATAGGCAAGAGAGGTGCAGAAAAAGGGAACATGGGTGCAGAAAGAGGGAAGAAGGGTGCAGAAAGAAGCAAGAGGGGTGCAGAAAGAAGCAAGAGAAGTAAAGAAAGAAGCAACGGAGGTGCAGAAAGAGGCAAGAGAGGTACAGAAAGAGGGCAGAGGGGTGCAGAAAGAGGCAAGAGGGGTGCACAAAGAAGCAAGAGCAGTGCAGAAAAAACCAACAGAGGTGCAGAAGGAGGCAAGAGGGGTGCCAAAAGAGGCAAGAGGGGTGCCAACATTTGCAAGAGAGGTGCAGAAAGAAGCAAGAGCAGTGCAGAAAGAACCAACAGAGGTGCAGAAACAAACAAGAGGGGTGCAGAAAGAGGCAAGAGAAGTACAGAAAGAAGCAACAGGGGTGCAGAAGGAGGCAAGAGAACTGAAGAAAGAAGCAAGAGAGTTGCAGAAACAGGCAAGAGAGGTCCAGAAAGAAGCAAGAGCAGTGCAGAAAGAACCAGCAGAGGTGCAGAAACAGACAAGAGGGGTGCAAAAAGAGGCAAGAGATGTGCAGAAAGAAGCAACAGAGGTGCTGAAGGAGACAAGAGAACTGCAGAAAGAGGCAAGAGAGTTGCAGAAACAGGCAAGAGAGGTGCAGAAAAGGGGAACAGGGGTGCAGAAAGAGGCAAAAGAGGTGCAGAAGAAGGGTGCAGAAAGACGCAAGAGGGGTAAGAGAAAGAAGCAACAGATGTGCAGAAAGAAGCAACAGAAGTGCAGAAAGAAGCAACAGAGGTGCAGAAATAGGCAAGAGTGGTGCAGAAAGAGGCAAGAGAAGTGCAGAAAGAAGCAAAAGAGGTACAGAAGGAGGCAAGAGAAGTGCAGAAAGAGGTAAGAGAGTTGCAGAAACAGGCACAATATGTGCAGAAAGAAGCAAGAGCAGTGGAGAAAGAACCAGCAGAGGTGCAGAAGAAGGCAAGAGGGGTGCAGAAAGAGGGAAGAGGGGTGCAGAAATTTGCAAGAGAGGTGCAGAAAGAAGTAAGAGCAGTGCAGAAAGAAACAACAGAAGTCCAGAAGGAGGCAAGAGGGGTACAGAAAGAGGCAAAAGAAGTGCAAAAACAAGCAAAAGAGGTGTGGGAAGAGGTAAGAGGGGTGCAGAAAGAGGCAAGAGAGGTACAGAAAGAGGCAAGAGAGTTGCACAAAGAGGGAAGAAGGGGGCAGAAAGAGGCAAGAGGGATGCAGAAAGAAGCAAGAGAGGTGTAGAAAGAAGCAAGAGAAGTGCAGAAAGAAGCAACAGAGGTGTAGAAAGAGGCAAGAGGGGTGCAGAAAGAGGCAAATAAGTGCAGAAGGAAGCAACAGAGGTGCAGAAAGAGGCAAGAAAAGTGCAGAAAGAGGCAAGAGAGTTGCAGAAACAGGCAAAAGAGGTGCAGAAAGAGGGAACAGGGGGTGCAGACTGTAGGAGAGTAGGATCTGCTTCACATGGGTACCCCCACTTTTTGCTGATGCTTCACTGTTTTTCGACCTTAGTCTGGCTGGGGCCCTGCTAATCAGAACCCCAGCCTAGCTGCTTCCTCTCTAAAATGATTTCCATGTGCCCTAGGCACATCTCTGATTGGAATCTGGAGTGCCCTTGTAAGTCCCTAGTATATGGTATACTATGTACCCAGGGCATAGGTACCTCAGAGGCCTACCAGGGGCTGCAGCATGTATTGTGCCACCCCTGGAAGGCCATCCAAACTGACACCACAGGTCTGCTACTGCAGCCTGGGTAAGGTGGTGCATGCACCCCTTACTGTGATATAGGTTACCTATATCACTAAATACATACACACATATAAACCTATAAGTCACTCCTATGGCAGGCCTTATCAATCCTGAAGGCAGAGTGTGTGGTTCCTATGTGAGAGGGTGCCCCTGCATGAGCAGGGCCCCTCTGCAGCATTCGGAGACCCTTCTCTGATGCTGTTTGTAGTGCAACCTGACCATATACTCTTAAGCGCATTATAACCTCGCGTTAAATGCTAACTTTGGGATGGCTGCACGGAAACATGTCGTGTTTGGTGTCAAACATCTTGGAATACTACCCCCCGCCAGTTCTGGCGGCGGGGGTAGCATTCCACCCTTCTAGTGGGAAAGACATGTACACACCGGTATGCCCGGTACTGACTTTCCAAGCCCTGGCATCACAAAATGGATGCCGCTGCCACAGACACGAGTCTGGCCTCCTGCTGCTGACCGAAACTCCGGCAGGGGAGGCCTGGACAATAGGTTTCCTGTCCCAGGGAGGTGTGACCACCTCCCCAGACAGGATAGTGTGTATTGGGGCTGGGCGGGAGCACTCTCTGGTGCTTTGAAGTCCTGCACTGGGGGCACACTTGGTGTCCCTGTGCATACCCCAGTTCAAACCGGCTCAGGGGCTTCCAGCCCCTGCTCTGGCGCGAAACTGGACAAAGGGAAAGGGGTTTAACCACCCCTCTGCCCTGACCCTCCTATAGGTGGGGTCACAGAGTATGTCCAACCCCCTACCTTAGTATAAGTAAGGGAACCCAGTCCTTAGGACTTTAGATTTACCTGGACGAAACTCTGATACAGAATCCTGGACCTTCGACACTCTACTTTAAGATTAGAGGACTGAAGAATCTCCCTTGGGGTCAAGGAGTGACTCCCCTGCTTGGCAGGCACCAAAGAAGCAATTGTCTGGTCTGCATCGCTGAAGCTCCCGTCGGACGCCGAAGTCTTTGCATCACCAGAGGTGGATTTCCAGACTTCCCCGAGGCTGCTCTGAGTCCCCAGCAAAGCTGAGGCCCGTAGCTGTCGTGGGTAATGTGGAACCATGACCCCTGGACACCAAACGCATTTGCAAGTGCATCCTCTTCTGGGTCTCCCATGAAGTTGTGCTTTGGGCTCCGAGTAGCCCCAGCCTCCAGCACCAACTGCACCGAAGATCACTGGCCTCCACTCTACGAGTGTCCTGTGAGCCAGCTCCACGTGCACCGTCTCGAGGCTCCTTTGCGGTCGCTAGTCCGTTGGCTAGTAGGCCCTCCCGAAGGCCAATCTTTTTCTGCTTGGGCTCCCTGGTTGCACCAGGTGTGCCCTGACTTATCCTCGCTGGGTGAGTCCCCCAGACCTTGCTGGTCTGCAACATCGTCCTTCTTTGATTTCCACGAGACTTGCTGTTGCCAAGGCTTGTTGGATCCAATCTGGTCACCGACACCCCTGTAATCGACAGACGTCGTGGGACAGCTCGAATCCAGCTCCTGGTTGTCGTCGACACCTCCTGGACCTCATGGCTGAAGAGTCAAGACGACCATCAACCTACCTGAAGCACTCGACATCGGTGGGCATCTGCTCATCGCCTTCCTGGTCACTGGCTAGTGACCCAGACTCTGTCCCCTCTGCTTTCAGGTTCTTCAGATCTTCGATCCACCTTTGGATCCACCCGAACACTTTCGACTTGGTCGCCAGCAGCACTTTGCAGCAGATCGCCATTGAAAGCGACGACGAAACCCGACCCCGAAAGACACCTATGCACCCGGCTTCCCTGGGTGAGGTAACTCGAGTACTCCGGTGCTCCCATGGGTATTGACACTAGAACAGCCTAGTTCTCAAAGGGTTTGCTCCAAGTCCTCCTCTAAGTGTCCCTTTTCTTTTAAATTCTAATCGCGACTTTCCCCATAGAAGTTAACGGTGGTTCGCGGTTGTGTTCATACACTGCACGCGTCCCCCATGGGTCCCCTGTGTCACTGCCTTGGGTGGTTCCTTGTGGTCCAAGCACTTCTACAGGCTCTAGGCCTTGTGTCTAGCTCAGTCGTGGTTCTTATACCACTTTATTGGTATATGGTTTGGTACGCCCCTGGGGCTCAAACGTGTATTTGTGCTATTACTGTAGATAACTAACTCGTAACGTATGTACTTCGAACTCTAGCCTCATAAAGAGACTAGAGGGGTGTGTTTAGTAATAAATACATATATTTTGAATATATACCTGGTGTGGTCCTCTTTCATTTGGTCACTCAAGAGATTATAGACTGGTAAAACAAGCTGCTTTACATTCCTTCAAGACTTAGCCTGAAGGCTGCTCTCCATAGCTACCACTAGGATAGCTTTCAATAAAGGTTGTCTTTAACCTATCTCCAATAAGGGGTTGTTTGGACTGGTGCAAGGTGCCCACTATAATTAGTGGACAGCATATGCCAGGCCAACTTCTCACATTGGTGTGCAGCGTGTGGGATTCCAGCTTGCTATTGTTTTACCAGATAATCTCAATTGAATTGATCAACTGAAAACCACTAAGGGTACCTAAGGTACATATAAATCAAGCTTAGTAATACAGTAAGTTCTACTGAACTTAGAGTTGTGTGTTAAGGGACAGCACACCCTTTCTACAACTCAAGAGAGTTTAGTAGGCCACACTAGAGTAGGTAGTGCATACACCACACCTCACTAGTAATGTCTTCAAAGCCAGGACCCAGTGAGTCCTTGCCAGAAGCCAGTGGGCTTCTTCCCTCCAAGTATGATAAACTCCCATTCTTGGAATTGAGAGCATTATGCACTACTAGGAAGTTGAAGACAGGCAAAAGTGCCAGCACCCAACACCTCAGGGAGGTGTTACTAGCTGATGATCTCAGCAGGCCCCTAGGGTCTGAAGGGGTAGGCAAAGAGGGTGGGGCAGAAGATGAGGAAGGGGCCAGGGGTGAAGAAACCCAGGCCCCCCTCTGAAACTGGCCAGGAAGGTGAAAATGACCTTGTCCTGGAAAATCCAATTCCTCCTGTGGAGGAGGAGGAGGGAGAGGATCAGACTGACCTCCCCTTTGTCCCCCCAGGAAGAGTTCTGAGTGTGCCCAGAAGGTCTAGGTCTCCTTCTCAGGAGGCTAACCACTCTGACACCTCAATAGGGACCTCTGTCTCCTCTCATAGGAGGGAATCCTCTCATGAGAGGAGAAAGAGACTGATTCAATATGAGCAAGCTAAACTTGAACTCAGGAAACAGCAATTGGCTATAGACAGGGAGTCCCTAGATCTCTATAGAGAGAGACAAAAGTTGGGACTAGAGTCCCATGGTGGCAACAGTTTCCCCAAAGATAGGGAAAGGTCTTATGACCATAGAAACCTGAGCAAGATTGTCCCTCCCTACCAGAGTGGGGATGATATCCACAAATGGATAACTGCTCTAGAGAGGGCCTGTAAAGTACAGAGGGTCTCTCAGGAGCAGTGGGCAGCCATCTTGTGGCTCTCCTTTGCAGACAAAGGTAGAGACAAGCTCCTCACTGTTAGAGAGGAGGATGCTGATAATTACAAAGTCTTGAAGAGTGCTCTAATTGATGGGTTTGGCCTAACCACTGAACAATACAGGTTAAAGTTCAGGGATACCCAAAAGCACAGACTCAAGACTGGGTGGACTTTGTTGATTGTTCTGCCAAGGCTCTGGAAGGTTGGTTATTGGGCAGTAAAGTATGTGACTTCACAGGATTGTACAATCTGATAATGAGGGAGCAGATTCTTAATAACTGTCAAAATCAGCTGTTGCATCAGCACCTGGTAGACTCTGATCTGACCTCTCCCCAAGAATTGGGAAAGAAGGCAGACAAATGGGTCAGAACCAGGGTGAAGCAGAAGGTACAGAACCAAGGTGGTGACCCTAAGAAGCAAGATTCGAAAACCTCTGATAAGGGTGGGGAGAAGGGTAAAGATCAAAAGTCTTCACAAGGCCCCCAAAAATCTTCTTCAGGTGGGGATTCACAGTCTACCAAAGGGAAAGGCCAAAGAAAACCATGGTGCAAGGTCTGTAAGCAAAAGACCCACTGGACCAGTGATTGCACCAAGTCCAAAGACTCGACTCCAGCCCCCACCAATGCCCCTAAGGCACCTGCTCCCCCTAGTGCAGTTACAGTTGGTGGTGGGACTACACAAGCCAAGGGTTTAGTAGGGTTGACCCTGGGTAAAGAGATGAGCTCTGACCTAGTCAGAGAACTCACTCAGGCTGTCCTAGTCTGTGATGGAGGCATGGATATGACCTCCTCTGTGAGTCCCAGTAATCTGGGCAAGTACAGACAACAGCCTTTAATCAATGGAAGAGAGGCTTTGGCATTTAGGGACACAGGGGCAAGTGTCACCATGGTGACACAAGACCTTGTGAATCCTGGGCAGATTATACTTGGTGAGATGTACCAAGTGACCAATGCTAGCAACGTCAGAACAGACCATACTCTGGCAGTTGTTAACTTCTCCTGGGGAGGGGTAACTGGCCTTAAGAAGGTTGTGGTAAGTGCAGACCTACCCGTTGAATGCTTGCTTGGCAAAGACTTAGAAACTTCAGCTTGGGCAGAAGTGGAGCTCAGGACCCATGCAGAAATGCTGGGGATCCCTGCAGATGTGTTTGCTGTGACCAGGTCACAAGCCAAAATGTCTAGCACTGAACAGGCCTTGGATTCTGGAATCATGGACCAAGTGCCTTCCAAGAAGAGGAGTAGTAGGGTAAAGGCAGTGCCTTCCCCCTTGGCTCAGAAGGAAGATCAGTCCCTTGAGGGGGATGATCTCAGTCCTGAGGAAGGAACTGTCCCAGAGGAGCTTGAACCTGAACAGGTTGAGTTCTTGGGGGCAGGGGGACCTTCCAGGGCAGATCTGAGCCAGGAGCAGCAGAGCTGCCCCTCTCTTGAACCCCTCAGACAGCAAGCTGCTGCTGAGGCTGCTGGGAAAGCTAGTGGTCCCCATACTGTGTATTGGGATGATGGACTCTTGTACTCAGAGTGTAGAGACCCCAAGCCTGGTGCTACCAGGAGGTTGGTTATACCTCTGAAGTTCAGGGGCTTCCTATTGACCCTAGCCCATGATATTCCCTTAGCAGGTCACCTGGGCCAGAACAAGACTTGGGACAGAATTGTCCCTCACTTTCACTGGCCCCACATGTCTGAAGACACCAAGGAGTTTTGTCGCTCCTGTGTAACCTGCCAGGCCAGTGGCAAGGCAGGTGGCACTACAAAGGCCCCCTGATACCACTACCTGTGGTGGGGGTTCCCTTTGAAAGGGTGGGGATTGACATTGTTGGTCCCATGGATCCCCAAACAGCATCAGGGCACAGGTTTATCCTGGTGGTAGTGGATCATGCCACCAGGTACCCAGAGGCTATTCCCCTTAGGACCACTACAGCACCTGTGGTGGCAAGGGCCCTCCTGGGAATTTTCTCAAGAGTGGGCTTCCCTAAGGAGGTTGTATCAGACAGGGGTGCAAACTTTATGTCTGGATACTTAAAAGCAATGTGGAAGGAGTGTGGAGTGACTTACAAGTTCACCACACCCTATAACCCACAATGCAATGGTTTAGTTGAGAGATTCAACAAAACCTTGAAGGGCATGATTAAAGGGCTCCCAGAAAAGCTTAGGCGAAGATGGGACATACTCTTGCCCTGCCTTTTATTTGCATACAGGGAGGTGCCTCAAAAGGGGTTGGCTACAGCCCTTTTGAACTTTCGTTTGGTCACCCTGTCAGGGGTCCACTGTGCTTGGTGAAGGAAGGATGGGAGTTACCTCTCAAGCCCCCAAAGCAAGACATAGTGGACTACGTACTTGGTCTCCGCTCCCGGATGGCTGAGTATATGAAAAAGGCAACTAAAAACCTTGAGGCTAGCCAGGAACTTCAAAAGGCCTGGCATGACCAAAAGGCTGTACTGACTGTTTATCAGCCAGGACAGAAGGTGTGGGTGTTGGAGCCAGTGGCCCCAGCAGCTCTCCAAGACAAATGGAGTGGACCCCACACCATTGTTGAGCAGAAGGGTGAGGTTACCTACTTAGTAGACCTAGGAACACCCAGGAGTCCCCACAGGGTTCTCCATGTCAACAGGTTAAAACCATATGTGGACAGGGCAGACATGGGCTTGCTCATGGCTACTGATGAGGGACAGGAGGAAGAGAGTGACCCACTCCCTGACCTGCTCTCACAGAACCCTGGTGATGGGTCAGTGGATGGTGTAGCCTTGGCGGGCAGCCTCACTACCCAGCAGCAGACTGATTGCAGACAGGTGCTCAATCAGTTCAGACACATATTCTCACTGACACCCAGTCAGACTACCTGGTGCACTCATGAAGTGGACACTGGGGACAGTCTGCCTATTAAAAATAAGATTTATAGGCAACCTGACCATGTCAGGGACTGTATCAGGACAGAAGTCCAGAAGATGTTGGATTTGGGAGTTATTGAACCCTCAGATAGCCCTTGGGCTAGTCCAGTGGTCCTTGTGCCAAAACCTCACACCAGTGGTGGGAAAAGAGAGATGAGGTCTTGTGTGGACTACAGGGGTCTCAATGCAGTCACTAGGACTGATGCCCATCCAATACCAAGGGCAGATGAGCTAATAGACACTTTGGCCTCAGCCAAGTATCTAAGCACATTTGACCTGACAGCTGGCTACTGGCAGATCAGACTAGCTGATGATGCAAAGCCAAAGACAGCATTCTCAACCCCTAGTGGGCATTATCAATTTGTGGTGATGCCCTTTGGTCTGAAGAATGCACCTGCTACTTTTCAGAGGTTGGTGAATACAGTTCTTACAGGTCTGGAAGCCTATAGTGCAGCATATCTAGATGATATTGCTGTCTTTAGCTCCACCTGGGAGGATCACCTGGTCCACCTCAGAAATGTTTTACAGGCCCTGCAGAAAGCAGGCCTGACTATCAAGGCCACCAAGTGCCAGATAGGGCAGAGTCAGGTTTTGTACCTGGGCCACCTTGTGGGTGGAGGCCAGGTTCAACCACTGCAGAGCAAGATCCAGACCATCATGGACTGGACTGCTCCAACTACCCAGACTCCGGTGAGAGCCTTCTTAGGCCTGACTGGGTACTATAGGAGATTTGTCAAGGGGTATGGATCAATAGTGACACCCCTGAATGACTTAACTTCCAAGAAAATGCCCAAAAAGGTTCAGTGGACAGTTAGCTGTCAAAAGGCATTTGATGACCTGAAGCAGGCCATGTGCACTGCTCCCATTCTACAGAGTCCTGATTACTCCAAGAAGTTCATTGTTCAAACTGATGCATCTGAATTGGGGGTAGGGGCTGTACTGTCACAATTGAATGATGAAGGTCAGGATCAGCCAGTAGCTTTCATTAGCAGAAGGCTGACCCCTAGAGAGAAACGTTGGTCAGCCATTGAGAGGGAGGCCTTTGCTGTGGTCTGGGCTCTGAAGAAGCTGAGGCCATACTTGTTTGGTACTCACTTCCTTGTTCAAACAGACCATAAGCCCCTCTTGTGGCTAAAACAAATGAAGGGTGAAAACCCCAAACTGCTTAGGTGGTCCATTTCCCTACAGGGGATGGACTTCACAGTGGAACATAGACCTGGGAGTAACCATGCCAATGCAGATGGACTCTCTAGGTACTTCCACTTAGAACATGAAGACTTAACTGGGCAAGGTTAGTTTAATGTCCCTACGTTTGGGGGGGTTGTGTAGGAGAGTAGGATCTGCTTCACATGGGTACCCCCACTTTTTGCTGATGCTTCACTGTTTTTCGACCTTAGTCTGGCTGGGGCCCTGCTAATCAGAACCCCAGCCTAGCTGCTTCCTCTCTAAAATGGTTTCCATGTGCCCTAGGCACATCTCTGATTGGAATCTGGAGTGCCCTTGTAAGTCCCTAGTATATGGTATACTATGTACCCAGGGCATAGGTACCTCAGAGGCCTACCAGGGGCTGCAGCATGTATTGTGCCACCCCTGGAAGGCCATCCAAACTGACACCACAGGTCTGCTACTGCAGCCTGGGTAAGGTGGTGCATGCACCCCTTACTGTGATATAGGCTACCTATATCACTATATACATACACACATATAAACCTATAAGTCACTCCTATGGCAGGCCTTATCAATCCTGAAGGCAGAGTGCGTGGTTCCTATGTGAGAGGGTGCCCCTGCATGAGCAGGGCCCCTCTGCAGCATTCGGAGACCCTTCTCTGATGCTGTTTGTAGTGCAGCCTGACCATATACTCTTAAGCGCATTATAACCTCGCGTTAAATGCTAACTTTGGGATGGCTGCACAGAAACATGTCGTGTTTGGTGTCAAACATCTTGGAATACTACCCCCCGCCAGTTCTGGTGGCGGGGGTAGCATTCCACCCTTCTAGAGGGAAAGACATGTACACACCGGTATGCCCGGTACTGACTTTCCAAGCCCTGGCATCACAAAATGGATGCCGCTGCCACAGACACGAGTCTGGCCTCCTGCTGCTGACCGAAACTCCGGCAGGGGAGGCCTGGACAATAGGTTTCCTGTCCCAGGGAGGTGTGACCACCTCCCCAGACAGGATAGTGTGTATTGGGGCTGGGCGGGAGCACTCTCTGGTGCTTTGAAGTCCTGCACTGGGGGCACACTTGGTGTCCCTGTGCATACCCCAGTTCAAACCGGCTCAGGGGCTTCCAGCCCTTGCTCTGGCGCGAAACTGGACAAAGGGAAAGGGGTGTAACCACCCCTCTGCCCTGACTCTCCCATAGGTGGGGTCACAGAGTATGTCCAACCCCCTACCTTAGTATAAGTAGGGGAACCCAGTCCTTAGGACTTTAGATTTACCTGGACAAAACTCTGATACAGAATCCTGGACCTTCAACGCTCTACTTTAAGATTAGAGGACTGAAGAATCTCCCTTGGGGTCAAGGAGTGACTCCCCTGCTTGGCAGGCACCAAAGAAGCAATTGTCCGGTCTGCATCGCTGAAGCTCCCGTCGGACGCCGAAGTCTTTGCATCACCAGAGGTGGATTTCCAGACTTCCCCGAGGCTGCCCTGAGTCCCCAGCAAAGCTGAGGTCCGTAGCTGTCGTGGGTAACGTGGAACCGTGACCCCCGGACACCGAACGCATTTGCAAGTGCATCCTCTTCTGGGTCTCCCACGAAGTCGTGCTTGGGGTTCCGAGTAGCCCCAGCCTCCAGCACCAACTGCACCGAATATCACTGGCCTCCACTCCACGAGTGTCCTGTGAGCCAGCTCCACGTGCACCGTCTCGAGGCTCCTTCGCGGTCGCTAGTCCGTTGGCTAGTAGGCCCTTCTGAAGGCCAATCTTTTTCTGCTTGGGCTCCCTGGTTGCTCCAGGTATGCCCTGACTTATCCTCGCTGGGTGAGTCCCCCAGACCTTGCTGGTCTGCAACATCGTCCTTCTTTGATTTCCACGAGACTTGCCGTTGCCAAGGCTTGTTGGGTCCAATCCGGTCGCCGACACCCCTGGAATCGACAAACATTGTGGTACAGCTCCAATCCAGCTCCTGGTTATCGTCGACGCCTCCTGGACCTCGTGGCTGAAGAGTCAAGACGACCGTCAACCTACCTGAAGCACTCGACATCGGTGGGCATCTGCTCATCGCCTTCCTGGTCACTGGCTAGTGACCCAGACTCTGTCCCCTCTGCTTTCAGGTTCTTCAGATCTTCGATCCACCTTTGGATCCACCCGAACACTTTCGACTTGGTCGCCAGCAGCACTTTGCAGCAGATCGCCATTGAAAGCGACGACGAAACCCGACCCCGAAAGACACCTATGCACCCGGCTTCCCTGGGTGAGGTAACTCGAGTACTCCGGTGCTCCCGTGGGTATTGACACTAGAACAGCCTAGTTCTCAAAGGGTTTGCTCCAAGTCCTCCTCTAAGTGTCCCTTTTCTTTTAAATTCTAATCGCGACTTTCCCCATAGAAGTTAACGGTGGTTCGCGGTTGTGTTCATACACTGCACGCGTCCCCCGTGGGTCCCCTGTGACACTGCCTTGGGTGGTTCCTTGTGGTCCAAGCACTTCTACAGGCTCTAGGCCTTGTGTCTAGCTCAGTCGTGGTTCTTATACCACTTTATTGGTATATGGTTTGAGTACGCCCCTGGGGCTCAAACATGTATTTGTGCTATTACTGTAGATAACTAACTCGTAACGTATGTACTTCGAACTCTAGCCTCATAAAGAGACTAGAGGGTGTGTTTAGTAATAAATACATATATTTTGAATATATACCTGGTGTGGTCCTCTTTCATTTGGTCACTCAAGAGATTATAGACTGGTAAAACAAGCTGCTTTACAATCCTTCAAGACTTAGCCTGAAGGCTGCGCTTCCATAGCTACCACTAGGATAGCTTTCAATAAAGGTTGTCTTTAACCTATCTCCAATAAGGGGTTGTTTGGACTGGTGCAAGGTGCCCACTATAATTAGTGGACAGCATATGCCAGGCCAACTTCTCACACAGACAGAGGCAGGAGAGGTGCAGATAGAACCAACAGAGGTGCAGAAAGAGGCAAGAGAAGTGCAGAAAAAAGCAAAAGGGGTGCAGAAAGAGGCACGAGGGGTGCAGAAATTTGCAAGAGAGGTACAGAAAGAAGCAAGAGAAGTGCAGAAAGAAGCAACAGAGGTACAGAAAGAGGCAAGAGGGGTGCAGAAAGAAGCAAGAGAAGTGCAGAAAGAAGGAACAGAGGTGCAGAAAGATGCAAGAGGGGTCCAGACAGAGGTAAGAGAGGCGCAGAAAAAGGCAAGAGGGATGTAAAAATTTGCAAGATAGGTGCAGAAAGAAACAAGAGCAGTACAGAAACAACTAAGAGAGGTTCAGAAAGAGGCAAGAGGGGTGCAGAAAGAGGCAAGAGAAATGCAGAAAGAAGCAACAGAGGTGCAGAAAGAGTCAAGAGACCTGTAGAAAGAGGCAAGAGAGTAGCAGAAAGAGGCAAGAGATGTGCAGAAAGAGGGAACGGGTGCAGAAAGAGGCAAGAGAGGTGCAGAAAGAGGGAAGAGAGGTGTATAAAGACGGACGAAGTTTGCAGAAAGAGGCAAGAGGGGTGGAGAAAGAAGCAAGAGAGGTGCAGAAAGAGGGAAGAAGGGTGCAGACAGAGGCAAGAGGGGTGCAGAAAGAAGCAACAGAAGTGCAGAAAGAAGCAACAGAGGTGCAGATAGAGGCAAGTGGGGTGCAGAAAGAGGCAAGAGAAGTGCAGAAAGAAGCAACAGAGGTGCAGAAGGAGGCAAGAGATGTGGAGAAAGAGGCAAGAGAGTTGCAGAAACAGGCAAAAGCGGTGCAGAAAGAAGCAAGAGCAGTGCAGAAAGAACCAACAGAGGTGCAGAAGGAGGCAAGAGGGGAGCAGAAAGAGGCAAGTGGGGTGCAGAAATTTGCAAGAGAGGTGCAGAAAGAAGCAAGAGCAGTGCAGCAAGAAACAACAGAGATGCAGGAGGAGACAAGAGAGGTACAGAAAGAGGCAAAAGAAGTGCAGAAACAAGGAAAAGAGGTG
Source organism: Calotriton arnoldi (assembly GCA_963921515.1). Lineage (NCBI taxonomy): Eukaryota > Metazoa > Chordata > Amphibia > Caudata > Salamandridae > Calotriton > Calotriton arnoldi. The sequence continues at coordinate 294,132 of CAWUFW010007190.1, forward strand.
CGGAAAGAGGCAATAGGGGTGCAGAAAGAGGCAAGAGAGGTGCAGAAAGAGGCAAGAGAGGTGCACAAAGAGGGAAGAAGGGTGCAGAAAGGGGTAAGAGGGGTCCAGAAAGAAGCAAGAGAGGTGTAGAAAGAAGCAAGAGAAGTGCAGAAGGAAGCAACAGAGGTGCAGAAAAAAGCAAGAAAAGTGCAGAAAGAGGGAAGAGAGTTATAGAAACATGCAAAAGAGGTGCAGAAAGAAACAAGAGGTGCAGAAAAAAGCAAGAGGGAACTGGGGTGCAGACAGAGGCAAGAGAGGTGCAGAAAGAACCAACAGAGGTGCAGAAAGAGACAAGAGGGGTGCAGAAATGTGCAAGAGAGTAGCAGACAGAAGCAGGAGCAGTGCAGAAAGAACCAACAGAAGTGCAGAAAGAGGCAAGAGGGGTGCAGAAAGAAGCGAGAGAAGTGCAGAAAGAAGGAACAGAGGTGCAGAAAGATGCAAGAGGGGTCCAGACAGAGGTAAGAGAGGCACAGAAAAAGGCAAGAGGGATGTAAAGATTTGCAAGATAGGTGCAGAAAGAAACAAGAGCAGTACAGAAACAACTAAGAGAGGTTCAGAAAGAGGCAAGAGAAATGCAGAAAGAAGCAACAGAGGTGCAGAAAGAGTCAAGAGACCTGTAGAAAGAGGCAAGAGAGTAGCAGAAAGAGGCAAGAGATGTGCAGAAAGAGGGAACAGCGGTGCAGAAAGAGGCAAGAGAGGTGCAGAAAGAGGGAAGAGAGGTGTATAAAGAGGGACGAAGGGTGCAGAAAGAGGCAAGAGGGGTGGAGAAAGAAGCAAGAGAGGTGCAGAAAGAGGGAAGAAGGGTGCAGAAAGAAGCAACAGAAGTGCAGAAAGAAGCAACAGAGGTGCAGATAGAGGCAAGTGGGGTGCAGAAAGAGGCAAGAGAAGTGCAGAAAGAAGCAACAGAGGTGCAGAAGGAGGCAAGAGATGTGGAGAAAGAGGCAAGAGAGTTGCAGAAACAGGCAAAAGCGGTGCAGAAAGAAGCAAGAGCAGTGCAGAAAGAACCAACAGAGGTGCAGAAGGAGGCAAGAGGGGAGCAGAAAGAGGCAAGTGGGGTGCAGAAATTTGCAAGAGAGGTGCAGAAAGAAGCAAGAGCAGTGCAGTAAGAAACAACAGAGATGCAGGAGGAGACAAGAGGGGTACAGAAAGAGGCAAAAGAAGTGCAGAAACAAGGAAAAGAGGTGCGGAAAGAGGCAAGAGGGGTGCAGAAAGAGGCAAGAGAGGTGCAGAAAGAGGCAAGAGAGGTGCAGAAAGAGGGAAGAAGGGTGCAGAAAGAGGTAAGAGGGGTCCAGAAAAAAGCAAGAGAGGTGTAGAAAGAAGCAAGAGAAGTGCAGAAAGAAGCAACAGAGGTGCAGAAAGAGGCAATACGGGTGCAGAAAGAGGCAAGAGAAGTGCAGAAGGAAGCAACAGAGGTACAGAAAAAAGCAAGAAAAGTGCAGAGAGGGAAGAGAGTTATAGAAACATGCAAAAGAGGTGCAGAAAGAAACAAGAGGTGCAGAAAAAAGCAAGAGGGAACAGGGGTGCAGACAGAGGCAAGAGAGGTGCAGAAAGAACCAACAGAGGTGCAGAAAGAGCCAAGAGGGGTGCATAAATGTGCAAGAGAGTAGCAGACAGAAGCAGGAGCAGTGCAGAAAGAACCAACAGAAGTGCAGAAAGAGGCAAGAGGGGTGCAGAAAGAGGCAAGAGAAGTGCAGAAAAAAGCAAATAAGGTGCAGAAAGAGGCAAGAGGGGTGCAGAAAGAGGCAAGAGAGGAGCAGAAAGAGGCAAGAGAAGTGCAGAAAGAAGCAACAGACGTGAAGAAAGAGGCAAGAGGGGTGCAGACAGAGTCAAGAGAGGTGCAGAAAGAGGGAAGAGGGGTACAGAAAGAGGCAAGAGGGGTGCAGAAATTTGCAAGACATGTGCAGAAGGAAACAAGAGCATTACAGAAACAACCAAGAGAGGTGCAGAAAGAGGCAAGAGGGGTGCAAAAAGAGGCAAGAGAAGTGCATAAAAGCAACAGAGGTGCAGAAAGAGGCAAGAGAACTGTAGAAAGAGGCAAAAGAGTTGCAGAAACAGACAAGAGATATGCAGGAAGAGGGCACAGGGGTGCAGTAAGAGGCAAGAGAGGTGCAGAAAGAGGGAAGAGAGGTGTAGAAACAGGCAAGAGAGGTGCAGAAAGAGGGAAGAGGAGTACAGAAAGAGGCAAGAGAGGTACAGAAAGAGGGAAGAGGGATGCAGAAAGAGGCAAGAGGGGTGCAGAAAGATGCAAGAGGGTGCAGAAAGAAGCAACAGAGGTGCAGAAAGAGGCAAGAGAGGTGCAGAAACAGGCAAGAGAAGTGCAGAAAGAGGCAAGAGAGTTGCAGAAAGAAACGAGAGATGCAGAAAAAAACAAGAGTAGTGCAGAAAGAGGCAAGAGAAGTGCAGGAAAAAGGAAGAAAGGTGCAGAAAGAAGGAAGAGAAATGCAGAAAGAGGCAAGAGAGGTGCAGAAACAAGCAAGAGTGGTTTGCACACCATTATTACCAATCTAACACCCACATTTAGCAATAAGTAAGAGGTGACCATTCTAGGTTTGCAAAGGGCCTTCCACCACGCTATACCACTAGTTGCTGCATTTTTGGTAACGTTTGAGCCATATGAGCTAGAAACAAGGTTTTTTTTGTTCAAATCTGCAGATTATGCAGCAGATGATGGATTATGTGGCAAATGCGGAAAATGTATAATAGTTGGTGCAGCCAAACAATCACTTAATTCCAGTGGCCCTGCTCATACCTCTGACTAGGTCCAGAAGTGCTCGTCAGTGGTTCCTTCTTTTTTTGTCTCATGGAGTTTATAGTTTAGCTGCTATGGAAACGAGGAAGACTAAACCTGAGGTTGCCACTCCACAACACAGACTACCATATCACATAATTACTCTCCATTACACATAATCCCACTCTACATAATTCCTATACACTAAATACCACATACTTTCTATCCACATAATTTCACTGTACAACATACCACATAATTTCACTACACACAACATACATCCGCTCCACTGCACTCCAAAAAAGCATTAGTAAAAAACTTTTACATTTACAACGCCAATAGCTCTAACTCTCGCAAATGCGAGACCTCTTACATTGCAAATGCTTCTTTAACTGGTAGTCACGTTTGCAGAGTGGTGGAGAAAGCGGGCTGGGCCTCTGACCAGCGCTCAGGAATTCCGCTGCGTAGGACTTACAGGAGGTACCAGGAGGGCTACTTGGCCGCCAAAGTCCCTCAGGACTAAAGTGGACTTCATTCCCCAACCAGTACTGTGCCAGGAGGTGCATTTGCAGAGTGGTGGAGAAAGGTGAGCGTGGCCTCTGAAGACCTCTTAGCAATCCCACTGTGTGGGACTTACTGGAGGTAACAGGAGGGGTAGTTGGCCCCCAAGGTCAACCGTGGGGGCCAACTACCCCTCCTATTACCTCCAGCAAGTCCCACACAGCAGGATTGCTAAGTTCTCATAGCAGGCCACGTCCCCTTTTCCCACCACTCTGCAAACGCACTTCCTGGCGTGCTCTTGGATGGGGATTAAAGTCAACTTCACTGCTGGGGGTCCTAAGGGGCCAACTAGCCTACCTGATACCACCAGTATGCCCCAGATAGTGGGATTGCTGACAGGTGGACCCAGGCTACGCCCCCTTTCTCCACCACTCTGCAAACGCGCCTCCTGGCCTTAGTCTAGAGCGCCATCTAGAGCAAGTCGTTGTAACGACTTGCGTTGTAATGGCACTGCGTTGTAACAACGCGGTCATTGTAACGACCGCATTGTGAAGGTATCCCGGTGTAATGTCCGCGTTGTAAAGGTTGTTTCCCATCCATGCAGAGTTGTGAAATGACCAAAGCCTTTTACCAATCCAGGCACAGTATTACAACTTTGGATTGGTAAAATACCATCCAAGTCAACCTGAAATGAATAAAAGCAACCCCTGACATGTGTTTCGCTCTCATTAGAGCTCTTCATAGACGTATAGCTTTGTCCAGACACAAGGGAGCACCCAGTATGAGTCAAAACAAAACCCTTTCAGGCATAGAGTGACCCATAAATTATGCAAAAAAGAAGCAGAGAACTCTGGGTAGTTCTCAAGTTTAGGTGGAAAGCAGCTCCTGTATAGATCACCCTCAACACCAGCGACACTCTAAATTTGTATATATATTTAAATATTACCTACTGGCAAATACTTAAACTGGACAGTGGACCAACTCAACTACAATGGGCACCAACTTCAGAAAATTCTACCAATATTTCATAAGATACAACTCAAGTCTGTGTGCAAACTTCAAACATGTCCTCTGTCCAAAAACACCACCCATTACCCACAGGGTCAATTGTATATATAAATAATGTCAAAGTTGCACCACTTCCCAAATGTATACAATCAAATAATTTTGTGTCAATCCGTTTTGGAAAAATAACGAAGTTCCTTCTTTATTGATTGTCTTAAAAGAATCACAGCCAGCGCGTTTCGTTCTGCAAACAGAACTTCTTCAGGGCATTCTTAAAATTCCACAACACCACTAGGTGATTGATGCATTAGATAGTTGTCTTTCACTGCAAATTATCCTTTAGGGGTTAAACTCATATATCTCCTCCATGTGCTTCGACGTCACTTCGAAATGGAACAATTATATAATAAACTTTTCGTGTCCACGTCGAACTCAGATCACCAACCAAGTGTAATATCGTGATCTGATGATCACTTGAATCGCTCCAATAAGTATATATATGGGGCACAGAACACACAGTACCTTATCAAGGAGTGAGTACGTCCGACTTATTTTCTCGGCATTATAATTCCCGCCCGAGGTACCTACTGGCGGTTGCAGTTATAGTTGCGTCTCAGTGATGCAGCGAGCACAAGGTAAGTAGTTTTATTATCTTTTTTTTTTTTACTTTCCCTATCCCATCATCTGTCCACTTCCCCCAACACCCGCCTGCCCCACTGCTGTTACCTGTGCCGGCCGCGCCTTGGTCAGATCATGGCCAAGTCAAGAGTACTACTGAATCTACCAGGTGATATGAGAAGTACAAGGGGTTACCTATCTGTCTGTGCAGAAGAGATGTAGGCTTACAGCCCTCTTTTGGGGTGGCTCAGGCATGAACATCATTTAGGGACTGCCAGGGATCTCAACTCTGAGCCGGGGGTGTCCCTAGCAATGCACAGGACTGCCTTTGCAACCCCTGGCCTCAGAGGTGGCAAAGCCAATGCTAAAATACAGAATGTAAACATAATTTTGAGTTGCAATCATTACCTTCTGCAGGACCTGCTGGGAGCCAGGGCAATACCCTTTCTTTTCTGCAAAATATAAATCTTCAGTTTTGTAAAGCACACCCTTATCGTTCAAAAGCGGATAAAGTAAAAAGGAAATGTTTTGAACAACTTGTTTCCATTAAGAATGCTGACTAATAATATGTTTGAACTCAATTTTCCCTTCTGGCTTCTCATTAGTGATAGTGATTTACAAGTGAGCTTAATTAAAAAAGTACTAGCAATGAGGAATAATTTAGGCCAATAGCATAGTTCACATTTAAATTATGGGGCTGAGTCACAAAAATAGTAGTAAAACTGCACTCTTATTTTTAAACCTAAGCCCGAGTTTAATATTACTACTTTTTGGTATTCTGGAATGCTGATAGAGCTCAGCATGGAAAGCTCCATTTGGGACAGGTTTTCAGGTGGGTTCTAATGGAAATCACATCAATCAATCAAAGATCTTTATTCGGTTACAATTAAGATAACCAAAAAAGCACAGTTATGCATTTCAATAATATACACACACAATACTATAGCTAAGATCATATAATAGATTTGCGACATTTAAAAATATTTTTTTAAATGCAGAGACTGCGGCAATAACATAAACAACATCCAAAAGTTGCAGTGCCAATAATGCAGGGCGACATTGTTTCAAGCCAAATTTCTGTAACACGGGGACAATCCACCTTTTTCTAGGTTTAATATAGTACATACAAAAAAACAATATATGTATGGTTGACTGTGTGGAGACCCCATCACACGGACATTTACATAAATCTTTAGACCAGTCATTCGGTGTAGGAAAACTTAGTGATCGGTATAAAATATTCAGCCTAAAACGGGTCAACAAAAATCGATCGTAATCGCCCATAGTTAATGTAATATATGGCTGAATACTAACAGTCGACAGTAAAAGTTGGTGGGCTTGGACTGTTGATTTTTTCACTTCGTTTATGGCTCTTCTTTCCCCCAGATAACAGGTGCATTTAGCTTTAAAATCTTTCCTGGACACATTACTCATAGTAAGCGGCTCATTAAAATATTCACTGTGCCCAATTCCAGTTAAAAACACTTTAACATATTGTATCCATCTAATGTTTCTGACACGTCCAATCCTAAAGCATTGGTTAAAATAAGACGATTAAAATTGGTTTCATCTGTTGTCCATATTTTATGCCACAAAAGTACTGGCTGTATCTTAATCAAATCTTCGAGATACGGCATGCCTAATTCTGAGTGGCAGATATAATTTGCTGTACTGTCAGGAACTGCCAAAAGAAATTTAAGAAACAAATTTTCCGCAGTCTGCAGGGCATTTACCTCCGCATATCCCCAAACTCCAGCTCCGTAGGTGGCAATTGCCACACATTTCGCCTTGTAAATACGTAACAATTCCACAGGGGGTCGCCTGCCTAACTTACGACTAAAGTTGGAAAGTGCCATCAATGACTTAATGAACAACAACCGTCTTGTTATAACAGCCTGGGTCCAAGTTCCTGACTTATCAAAAAGGATCCCCAGGTATGAAAACGTTCTAGCGCTTGCAATGGATTTTGAGTCTATAAAGAGGGGTTTTACCCTTTTGTTAACACCCTCCCCACAGTACATTGAAAATGTTTTGGAACAGTTAATCTTAAGCCCCAGACTTAACATAAAATTTGAAAAGGAGTTGACCACCCTTTGAAGGGCGAACGGGGTGCAAGCCATTAACACAGCGTCGTCCGCGTATAATAGTGCAGGGATAGGTCGCCTCTCTACAGTGGGCAAGTCTCTACATTCCTTTACCAAGACAGATTCAAGATTATTTATATATAGTGTAAAGAGGAATGGGGCAAGGACACAGCCTTGCCTCACTCCTCTTGATACGCTAAAGTGCTTAGTGCATTCACCACCCTTCCCGAACCGGACCCTCGCCCTTGCCCCTGAATATAGCTGCCTCAAGAAGGTAATTATTAAAACATCCATGCCCATGTTCTCTAAAATTTGCCATAGCTTATTGTGAACAACACAATCAAAAGCCGATGTTAGGTCGACAAAAATCATAAAAAGTCTGCCCCCTTTTGCTCTGGTATATTTATCCAAAATTATATGTAAATTTAAGCCCTGCTCAACTGTGCCCATGCCCTTACGGAAGCCATACTGAAGGTCACTTAAAATAGCCCGTTCATCTGCCCATGCCTGCATTCTATCTAATAAAACTCGCCCGATGACCTTAATTGTGGAATCCAGCAGCGAGATAGGACGATAACATTCTGGATTAGTCCTATCTCCCTTTTTAAAAATAGGCACAATTACAGATTCATACCAAGTTGATAATAAGCCTTTAGAACAGCATGCATTAAAAAGCTGAGTCAAAAGAGGCCCCCACAGTTCCAAATTAGCTTTAAAAAGGTCCACCGGAATACCATCCGGACCTGCCGCCTTGCCTCCCGAGCTTAAATTAATTGCTTTTAAAACCTCACAAAGCGTAAAATCTAGTGTTAATCCCTTGGAATTAAGCAGAGGCATATTATTGATCGTATTCTGCCTAGTGTCAAGAGGATCATTAACTGGCTTCTCATACAATTTAGAATAATGTGAGATCCATTCCGATTCTGTAATGGCAATCTCAACCGTTGCTATATCATTATCGGCTAAGAAAGGTGCATTAACCGCTTTCCAGAAAGCGGAGGAATCTCGTTTTCAGAAGCTTCTTCTAGGGTTAGCCATGCTTCTACTTTTAGTGCCGACTTTCTCGTTTTTAAAGCCTTCTTATATTCTTTCCTAGCCGCACTAATTCGTTCCTTGTTCCTTACTGTTGCATGTAGAAGATTTTTAAGGTTGGAATAGGCCTTTGTGCATCTTGTGTCAAACCAGCCTTGCTTATGTGTAGCCCGCTTTTTGTTTTTAACCCTTAATTCTTCTTTTATAAATTTAGAGATAACCAGAAAATATTCTATAATTTCCTGATCCGTAGCCTTCTCTTTCAGACAGGTTAAGAACATTTCTTTACAGTTCAGTCCAACTTTTTTAATAAATTCCCCGGAATCTATATTTACCCATCTGAGCGCATAACCATTTTGCCTACTCAGTACAATATTATCTACAGGATCAGGGAGAGCATCTCTGGTATTAAGTGACTGACTAGGCATTATTATGTCTAAGCTCAAAGGGAAGTGATCACTTAGGGCTATCTTGTGGGTATTAAAATTCTTAACACGAGATGCATGTCTGCTAGTTATTAAAATAAAATCAATAGTTGAGAATATACCTCTACCATTGAACGTGGGTCGAAACGGCACCGTTGGAGAACACAGGTCATTTGCAAACCCCATGTCCAGGTTAAACATAGCATCATTCAAAATGTTTCAAAAAGAGGTATGCGGGAAGTGAGAGAAGCTAGAACCCTTATCGTAGGAGATACCACAGATCTCCGTATCCGAGTGCTGGCACAGAGGCGAATTAAAATCCCCTCCCCAAATTACAAATACATCATGCAACTGCAAATTATTTATGTTATTGATCATCGAGCTCAATAAGCCCTTAAACAACGTAGGAGGTGCATTATTATAAAAATTTAGTATAACTAAGCAGGCTGCCTGTTCTAGATGGAGGCTAAGGATTTGATAGCATAATTCGTTAACGTTTAATACTATTTTTCTTATGTTAAGATAGTTAAAAATATAAATACAGAGGCCCCCTTTAGCCCTGCCGTGGGAGGAAGCACTAGCAGGCGAGTGGAAGGTTTTATATCCATTTATGTGGATAGGATCCACCGCCCAAGTTTCTTGCAGGTTAACAATATCATAGCCATTCACAAACTCCATCCAGATTGTATTGGACACTTTTGCCTTTAGTCCCGCTGTATTCCAAAACATAAGCTGACATTTATTCTTCGTTACTTCGCCATCGCCATTTACCCCCCCACTATCAATATCTGCCATCTCAGAGTTAGTTTGTGTAGGTGGTAGTAAAGAAGAGACCAGCGAGTTATCATTGGCTATATTAGCTAGTAAAGCTACATTTTCATTGGCTGTCATATCTATCCTTTTTTCTGTATTTGATTTTAACAATAGGGAGCCATCTTTTACTGTACCCTCCAGCCTACATAGTACTGCAGTCTGTATAGGTACCGTCATTCGTGGTCAATCGACAGATTCAAGGTTGGTGAGCATTTCAAAACGATTTTTGGTGGGAACATTACATCGGGAGGAATAATTCAGGGTGTGTGTTGTCCTATGTGTAATAGCATTGTTATGACCTAGTGGTTGGTAAAAGTAGCCTAGTGGGAATATATTGACATCCTGGTCAGCAATTATAGTGTTTCCTGCTCTACCCAGGATCAGTCTCACCAACTGCGGAGTCTTAAAAGTCAGCACTACACAGTCACCGTTCAGATTCTTACAATTCCTTCCTACCCAGTTCACTCTCCTAACCATCTTGAACTCGTCGAATAGTCTCTCTAAGAGGCCAGTTCTAGCACCCAGCCAATGCAGCAATTTGTTCTTTAGAGACTCCCAAGACTCGCTCGCTCCAGGTTGTAATCTCGGGACGTTTGCTAAAACAACCACGTAGGGGGTGGCCTCAGGTGGTAAATCAAGAGCTATCATATGTCTCTCCAGTATGTCCACTTTATCAGTCGATTCACAGTTCCTAATCGGGGTACGAATATTACCAGGATTCCCCTGATGGTGTGTCTGTTTATCGAACGGCAGCGGGACGCTTGTAGATGGAACCTCCCTAGTTTTATTCTGTTTTGTGATATTATGCAGTACCTGCGATACCTGTATACGCTCATTTCAACCATCATGTGCATGTCTTGTATTGGGCCTTCGTGTGTTATCAGTCATCATGTCCTGGCCACTTGTAAAGCCAGATATTATTTCCTCGCCAGGTTTCATAGGGGTTACTAGACACTTGGATAGGACTTCCTCCATTTTTCCAATTCTACATAACAGTGTATTAAACGTTTCTTTAAGAAAGGTGTCTATAATTTCTAATTTGTCCATAATCTTAACCACCTCATTCTGCATACGTGCATTTGAGCTGGTGATTAACTTTTCCCAACCCCCGCCCTTGTCGGAGGGCAAAATCTTATCCTTTTTTGCAGCTTTCTTCTGGATTAATATGGGGGTTTCTTTAATCTGTTGCCCTCTCACTTTTTTATTGGAGGGGAGGAAATCCGGGTCAGGGTTTCTAGGTCGCTTGTTTGGCGGTTGGGAGTCACTCTCCTGTTCGCTTCCTGATAAATGGTCCGACACATTAACAATGCAACCATTTAAAATAGTTGGAATTCTAGGTGCCACTGTATGTGTGTCAGGACCCCCTTGCGTATCATTATCCTCTCTTAAACCCCCCTCAATACCTATATTCACTGTATTCAAGGACTCCTCTACAGTGTTAATCTGCTGCTCTATGGCTCCCATAGCACCTGTTAAATAGCTTAATAAGGTCTTACATGACTGTCCCCATGTTTTTGTATCCTTTTTAAGGTTTACACTCGGTGTTTTTCTCTTCCCCATGTTTCTGCTTAACACCAGTCTTTAGGGACAATTAAAAACAATTATAACAGTTATAAATTGATTAAGTAACAGTAGCTCGGTCTACACATTCAATATAAACAAATTAGTCTCTATCACTTAAGGTAAATAATGGTTGCCAGGCTCTATAGTTCATTTACCAGATTAGTAAAATATTGTCCACCGGATCTGTTAAAAAAAGCGACACGAATATTTATCAAGTCTTCTCCTGGGCTTCTGATACGGAGCTCAACACAGTACCTTTTTTTAAAAATCGATTTAAGAGACCTGGCCCAGCCCGACCTCTTCCGGTCTTTGACGGGCTAAGACGGGCCCGTCTTGGCCCGGTCTTGGCCCGGGCCGAGCCCGGGCACGTCCCGCGCTGCGGGACCGACGTGAAGTTTATGAAGCCCCTCCAGGGACTCCCGGTAAAGTGCAGCGTGCAATAGAGGTCAGGGACCAGCAGCACATGCCCAGTTTGGCTCCAGCATTCTTCCGCGCTGCGGGACCGGCGTGACGTTTATGAAGCCCCTCCAGGGACTCCCGGTAAAGTGCAGCGTGCAATAGAGGTCAGGGACCAGCAGCAAATGCCCAGTTTGGCTCCAGCAGTCTCCCGCGCTGCGGGACCGGCGTGAAGTTTATGAAGCCCCTCCAGGGACTCCCAGTAAAGTGCAGCGTGCAATAGAGGTCAGGGACCAGCAGCAAATACCCAGTTTGGCTCCAGCAGTCTACCGTGCTGCGGGACCGGCGTGAAGTTTATGAAGCCCCTCCAGGGACTCCCGGTAAAGTGCAGCGTGCAATAGAGTTCAGGGACCAGCAGCAAATGCCCTGTTTGGCTCCAGCAGTCTCCCGCGCTGCGGGACCGGCGTGAAGTTTATGAAGCCCCTCCAGGGACTCCCGGTAAAGTGCAGCGTGCAATAGAGGTCAGGGACCAGCAGCAAATGCCCAGTTTGGCTCCAGCAGTCTCCCACGCTGCGGGACCGGCGTGAAGTTTATGAAGCCCCTCCAGGGACACCCGGTAAAGTGCAGCGTGCAATAGAGGTCAGGGACCAGCAGCAAATGCCCAGTTTGGCTCCAGCAGTCTACCGCGCTGCGGGACCGGCGTGAAGTTTATGAAACCCCTCCAGGGACTCCCGGTAAAGTGCAGCGTGAAATAGAGGTCAGGGACCAGCAGCAAATGCCCAGTTTGGCTCCAGCAGTCTCATAATTTCCAAGTTTGAAATCCATTCCTCCTATGCTGAGATCTCTGGCAGAGAACTCCACAGAGGAGGAATGGATTCCCCTTTGTATTTGTTTTTTTTAAAATGACTTTCTTCCCTTTCCAGCACTGGAAATGAATTTATGCTAGCAGGTGGCTGGAGTAACAATTTGACCTTTTCCAGATTGGAAAGGGGAATGGTAGGTGTTTATGAATGCCCACAAATGAACTAGCTTGTAGACATTCACAACCTTTCAAGCCAAACCACAACTTGAAGCACCCAGGACCGCCCTCCATCGCACCCAGTGAGTTGAATTTATCCAGTGGAGAGTTCCACACTCGTGGCAGAAATCTCTTCACCTGGCTTACATCTGCCAGGAATCCCTTTATGGACTCCAGGAAAGTGTTAAGTAAATTCACACACAAACGTATATTTAAGCAATGGTCAAAATCAATTGATTCAGCTGAACTTAACTACTGTTATTTTTTTTAATGTCTTTCTTTCCTTTCCCTATGTATTATCAATACATCTCTTATTAAGGGATTCATTAGTGGTGCCATTAAGTCATTCCAATTTGTGATATAACCAATTTAGGTTCCCAGTGTTGTTCTATGTATTGTGGCACTAAATCCTACTCTTCAAGCAAACACATGATTTTTCATGTAAGACAAAAAGAATTGAGTGATGCTTCCTTGGCATATCATATTAGCACCCTAATTCAATATAGCTGGTATTGAAAATAAACATTTATCTGTTGTAATTATGGAACTTTAGGAATGTCAATTATGGTTTTCATCAGGGTTAAGGTCCTGTGACATCCCTTCCTGGGAAGATTTAGAGCAGGCAATCAAACGACGACACTCCTTAGAATGCTATTCAGATCAAAGGGAGTGCAATGTCACTTCGGCTACTGTTAGACTTGGCATCCTTGGCTAGTTTCCCCAGACTTTTTGCCTCTACCGCCTGTTTTTTTGATGGTCTGCTGGATTTTGTTTTTGCTGGCTTAGATGCTGTGGGCACGTTGCCACTGAAGTTCAGTGTGAAAGTGCAAGTGCTCCCTAGGGAAATTGTTGTTCTGATTAGTTAGCCATGATTGGCATATTTGATTTACTAGTAAGACCCTAGTAAAGTGCACTGAGTGTGTCCAGGGCCTGCATTTCAAATGGGACCCAGACCTGCCACTGCAGTGTCTGTGTGCGCAGTTTTTAAACTGCAATGTTGACCTGGCAAGTGCACCAACTTGCCAGGACCTAACCTTCCCCTTTCTTACAGGTAACACCTCCCTCAGGTAGGCCCAAGGTACCCCCATGGACAGGGTGCAGTGTATATAAAAGGTAGGACATTTGCTTGTGTGTTTTACATGTCCTGATAGTAAAATACTGCCAATTTCATTTTTCACAATTGAAAGGCTAACTGTCCCATAGGCTAACATGGGAATTGCTTTGTGACATCTTACAAATATAGCTTTCCATTGGGAGAAGATTGAGAAATGGAGTTTAGGCTCTCAGAACTCAGAATTTAATAAAACATCTTTTTAGGGAGATGGTTTTTAAATTGTGTGTTTGAAAATGCCAGTTTTAGAAAGTAGGCATTTTCTTGTTTAACCATTCTGTGTGCCTCTGCTGTTTGTGTACTGACTGTCTGGTTTTGCAGTGGCAGGAGCTGGGGATGTGCATTCACTGTAGACAGCCACAAGGGGGGGTCGAGGTGTGTCCTGCCTTTCCTGGGTGACTCATAGTTGGTCTGAATAGACCTTGGCTGCATTTAGAGTGATGGGAGGAGTTTCACTTGCACCTGAATAGGCTGTGTCTTCTTTGCACAATGCTGTCTCCACCTCCTGTGGTCATACTGCACCAGAGAGGACAGAACTGTTTTGGATTGGGCTCAGCCACTCATGACACAAAGAGAACACAGAGGTAATGGGGTATAAGTATTGGATTTTAAACCCCAGAGAATTAGATCACTTCTGGACTCAAGGGGAACCTCTGCCACGGAGAAGAGATGGAGAGCTGTTAGGAGGAGTACAGCCCCTCTGCTGTGTGTGCTTTGCTGGGTTGGCCTGCAGTTGCTGCTTCTGCCAAGAAGAGGACAAAGACTGGAACTTTGCTGTGAACCTGCTTGAAGAAGAATCTCCAAGGGCTTGTGTGCGCTGGCCTCCTGTTCTGAAGTCTCAGGGACACAAAGGGGCATATTCACAAGGACTTATCGCCGAGTTATCGGCACTTTAGCGCATCAAAAGTGGAGATAGATTTATCGCCCCATTCACAAGCGGGTGCAAACTGCAGACATCACCAGTATTCCCGCGATAACTGCCGCAAAATTTATCTCCACGGGTGACACCACCAACTAACCCTAATGAGATGCAGAGTAGGCGTTCCCGTGCAAAAACTCATGAAAACACCACTACACCACTTTCACAACAAACTGCCAGATCTGCGATGCGAACCAAAAACAGGCGATAAGCCGCGGTAGCAGCAGGGATTTAACTCCTGCCTTTTGCTGGTGTTAAGCAGGACGACTACCTGCAGTATGAAAGGGAGCCCAGCCCAGAGCCACATCTGAAGACCCACAGATGCCATGGAGCCAATGATCATGCAGCTCGGAGACCCATGAGGGCCACAACACCCACCGCCACTACCCCCAGGCCCGCCACCACCCCCAGGACCCGCCCCGCACCCCCCGGACCACCACAGAGGCAGCATAGACAAAGACAGCGGACCCACCGTAAATGCACCAGCCGCACAGACCTAACGCCAGAGGAGGTCATTGCCCACTACAGGCTCAAAAGGACAACCATCCTCCACATCCTGACCCACATCGCCCACATGCTGACGGTACCAACACAGCGGACAACCAACATCCCTCCGCAGACAAAGCTGCTGGCTGTGCTGCACATGTTGGCCTCTGGTACCTTCCAACCCACAACTGCCAGAGTCGGAGGAGTCTCATAGCCAGCCCTATCCAAGTTCATCACACCTGTCCTTGATGTCATCATCAGCCTGGTACCCCAGCACCTCCACTTCACCCACACTGCGCAGGAGCAGCTGGAGACCAAGCAAGGCTTCTACGCCATAGCTGGATTCCCTCATGTGTTGGGGGCAATCGACTGCACACATGTACTCCTCGTACCCCCTGCCGACACTGCACACAACTACCGCAACAGAAAGCACACGCATTCCATCAATGTGCAGGCAATAGTGGACCACCAGGGACTCCTCACCAATGTTGTGGCCAACTACCCAGGCAGTGTGCATGATTCATACATCTTCCGACAGTCCATCATCAACCAGCGCTTCCAGGATGGCACCTATGGAAATGCATTGCTCGTTGGTAAGTACCAAATGAACACACCACACACCTCCACTCCACAGTCATGCAACTCACAACACTGGCAATGGGCACGCAGCAAAACTACATGCAACATGCCACACAACATGCCAACCGACCAGACACAACAACACGACTCCATTGGGAACCTGGGCTTGCCATGTACACAACCCAGTCATGGCATGGCACCACAGCCACACAATAGCAGAATGTGAGGAGAGGCTTGGAGCAGGCATGTGCGAGAGAGGCAAGTGACTAATGAATGAGAACCTACCCAATGCCAAGTGTGGCGTGGATGTGCTGGACAGACTTCAGTGTGCAAACCACGTAAATGGCCATGTGGACATTAACTGCTGGTGCATGGAGTGTAGTGGCCAGTGAACGTTACCATGTCACCACAGGCTGTGGGGCAGAACGCGGAAATGTCGCTCGTTACGTCCTCCCCTGTAGGTGCGGGCGGAGTGGGTTGGCCCTGCGTACGCCAGGCCTGCGTAGGGGTGTGAATAAAAACCCCGTCGCACTGGTCGTGGTTCTCTTTCGGAATGGCCAACGTGTCTGCCAGGGTGACGCCTCTCAGCCCGCCACGAGGCTGACGCCGTGAGCGGCAGGGCCTGTGACCCCGTGCCCCTGCTGCACCCCAGGCCGCTGGTCCCCAGACCCGTCTTGCCTGCCCCAGCGCACCAAGGAGGCTCCGCTCACCTGCTGACACCGGCGTGTGTCAAAGAGGGCCCACTACATGCCGGTGCAAGCTCCAAGCCCCAGTCCCGCGACCTTTGCAGCCTCCGCAGACCATCGCTGGCCTCCACGACGCTGGCCCACAGTACTCCTTTCTCGTTGACATACCCCACCGGCGTACTCTTCGGCCCAGTTGTTGGCACATGTTGTACTGAGTCGTGAGTTTTGAATGGCAGTGACCAAATGTCTGTGGCAGCGTCCACATCACTATACTCCCTCCGATCAGTCAATCCAAAGTCTGCATCGCAAGCACACGACACATGTCTGTGGGCCCGTGCTGCTCACTGCCCCCGGCCTACACTGCGGCCAGTAGGTCCCATGTCTAGCGCTCAGTTGTGATTCATGAATGGCAGAGTCCATACCAGTGAACGCACGGAGAGGAGTAAGAGGAAGATGCAGTTCTGTCCGGATGAAAGCCGGATCCTCGTTACAGAGGTGACCAAACACTAGCAACAACTGACCTGGTGCCACTAACCCTGTGCAACGCAAGCCGGCGACACGTGGTGCCACTAACCCTGTTTAACGCAAGTCCGCGTCCCGTGGTGCCACTGAACCTGAACTACGCAGGCCGGTGGGACCATCCAACGTAAGCCGGTGACACTTGGATGAGGGCCCCTGCTGACCGCTGCCTCAGGCCTACACTGCGGTCCAGTAGGTCCCACATGTGGAACTGTGTCTTGAGTAATTTATGGAGGAGTTCACACCATTGGACACGCCTCATTGCAGGTGGCATCCCCTATCAGCACTGGTGCCACTAACTCTGTGCGCAATGAGTCATGGGCACTCTCTGGTTGAACTTTGGTTGCGTCTGAGTCCATGCCCTGGACGTTGTCTGCATCATCATCTGGCTGGGACGGACTTGGTGTTCGACAAGTGTCTGTTCCATTCATCTCCACAATAGTGACTGTTTCAGCGTGGTTCTGCCCTCTGCATCATGCCCTGGGGGTACACCTTCCACTGTCCACCAAGACACTCCGCGACAACCCCCTTTGACATCTACGAGAACCTGCTCTGCTCTCGTGACCCTGCCCCAGTGCACCGCAAGTCAGCGTCCCGTGGCAGTAGGCCCGTGCCGGACGCTGTGCATCCGGGGCCACTAACTCTGTGCAGCTCAAGTCATGGAGCCTTTATGGTTGAATGGTTGTGTCTTTTACGATGTACACTGTTGTAGTTTTTTGACTGCACCAAGCACTCCATGACGGCTGGTGTACACACACCCCACACACATCCAACACAGGTGTCACTCGACATGTGAGCCTGCTAATAAAAGTGGCCGGGCGCATGTGCCCGTAGCCATTCACACCATCTAAGCAAGTGTGTCTGTGTGGTCATTATGTCAGCATGATGGGCCCGAGCCCTGCAACATCACAGTGTGCTGTGTTCAGCGGACGATACCATGTCACCTCAGCAGTGGCTAAGACCTTGGACATGTAGCTTCATCCGCCCCCCCTGCATGAACAAGCGGCGTGTGCTGGGCCGGCGTACGTCAGGTCAGCGCCGGGGTGTGCTGATTTGCCAGGGGGTTCAGGGCGTGGCTCTGGTCTGGCCTTGAGCAGGAAGTGCGGTAAGCGTGTCTCTGTGTTGGAGTGTTGTCGCCACCAGGGCCACAGTCGTCGATGTTGCAATGTAGCATGCACCCGGATGGCGGGCCCACACGTACGGGGAAATGTAGGAGCGCAAGACCACTCGGGGTCTTGGCTCATACATGCCAAGTGTTGTGTGTATCAGTCCTGCGGCTGCATGAGTCAGATGCCTAGCCTCAATCGCAGCGCGATCACAGCCAGCCATGGACTGTACACCTGTGTCCGCCATGTCCAGACCATTGGCCTACACTCACGTGGCCGCACACCCTCAACGGCCAGCATCACGGTGTTGTTGGCATGGTGCTGGACATGCGCAGACAGGCATGACAATGGTGTGCCGTAGGAGTGCACGTGATGCAACCGCACAGCGCACACAAGTGTAAAGGCTCGGGGGAGGGAGGAGCAGCTGTGAGGCAATGTAACACACAGTGAGGCCGCTCATGTGCCATGTGCTCGGGATATCATCCATGATTCCCTGGGTTGCAGACATCTCACCCCACCCACGACAGGCCTCTGCACATCTCCTGTATGCAAGCAGATGGTAAACTGACTGTAGGGATGAAAGGTCCTTTGTCTGGACTATCAGGCGGAAGCACATCTGCAGCTCTGTGCTGGGACTTGCATGTGCCCAGCACCCCCTGACAGATACAATAGCATTTGCTGATGACTCCCACACTACGCACTGCCCGACGTGAGACCAACGTGTACACATCCCACACACAGAAGTCCTTGGTCGTAGTTATCGTGCGTGAAATGGCCTTCACACGTACTCCCACCCCATCCCAGGCCTGCACCCGTTGCACACAGACACTGCTCATTGATCCGAGCTGTGGCATTTCATACACAGGACTGGCGCAGGTCAGCACGGTGCCGCTTCAAGCAGAGCCACTGACGCAATGGCAGACCATCCCGGACACATGCACAACCCCAGTCATGTGGACTGGTACCGTGCACGTCTGCTGCATTACTGGGGGCACTGCCATTGGCAGTGCTGCGGATCAGTTACCGGCTAAGCTTCCGCCTTGCCCACGTCACCTGCGTTCAGCCTGTGTTGCATTGTCGCTCGTGCATATTTGAGTGGACCATGGATGTCTGCCTCTCCAACGTAATGGTAGCTGAACTGGATTTCGATGTGTGTGTGCGCCCCCTGTTGGCCCACGACCAGGAGTGTCACCGTGATGCCCGTTTATGGCATGCCTGGATGATTGGCATGCATGCTGGCAACTGGACCTGGGAGATTGCATGACTCGTCATGTGCAGTGACCACATTGAGCCGCTCCCCTATTGGGCTTTAGTGCCAATTGGGGCCAGGGGTTGGAGTCAGCACATCTGTCCGGGACAGCTGATGGGTTACGTCGCCAACATGTTAGATGTAGTCGACAACGAGCTCATATTGGAAATGTTGGCCTACGCTGCTGCACTCGCGTTCATGGACGAGTGACAACGTACCTGCAGCCACAACTGAATGTGACCCATTGCACGTGTCCCGACGCCTGGTTGCATGTTGGGGATCTGGTCACATGTCCCAAGATGACAGTGGACATGGCTGCATTGGCCTGGACTCCGGATACATGCGCGGACAACCAACGCGGGTTGGCACTCACTTGTGTGGGTGATGTACTCCCACGGGGTGGACATGGGCTCTTTCCAACGTTCCTCATTCAGACATGCTGTTGCATTGGTCTGCATGTTGTGGCACTTCTCTTGGCCGTACTGACACGCAATTGTTGATGAAGTTTCCGCACCTTCACTTGTCTCCAACTGTGATGAGTGTTGATTTGTATGCCAATGTGTGTGTCACGGCCTATCTAGGTCCCTCCCATACATGCATTGATACCCCATCAGGGCTGTGGGTTTGTACTTGTGCATTATCATGTCCCTGTTTCGTGCTTTGCCAGATGCGTATGGCCATTTACCGGCCACAAGCGGGTGCACTTGTGTCCTGTGTTCGGTTGTGCAAATGTTGCTGTTTGTACCACATTGTGTTCGATGTTGGGGTGCTCTGCTTCCTATGTGTGTGTGCTGCATTGTGTGTGAGTTGGCCCTTCAGCTCTGATTTGGCTCACCCTTCTCCCTTTCAGGCAGTGTAGTTTTCACTTCTGTGCTTGTTCAGTGGTGTGATATTGCCGACTTGTGTGACTTGTGCTCTTGGCTGGTGTTGTTACTCACGGGCATGGTTTGTCTGCAGTTGTGCTGTGCTTAATTGTGCACGTGTGCCATTGTGCCGATCTCCCCCCGTCCCCCCAGTCCCTGGTCGTTCCTCTCCCTGTTGCTGTTGTGTCTGTTGATTTTGAGCAGTTTCCGGTCTCCGACTCCTGCCACCATCTCCAGACTGATGTGGTAGACACCATTTCCTCCATGTCATCCAGCTCCTGGTGTGGCGCTGGATTCCCACCTCCGGTGTGCATTGCTGCCTTCTGGTTGTTGGCGTGTTTCTGCTTGTTTTTGCGTTTCGCATCATTCCAGCTGTTCTGGTTGTCTTCCATTGTCCTCCTCCGCACTCCGGCTGCATTCACCTTGTCCACGATGGACTGCCATGTACAATGTTTTGTTGCCAATGGTGCTTGTGGGGTTGTGTACTAGCTCCGTCTGCCTCCATTGTGCTTCGCTGTTGTTTTCTGTTTGGTTTGTCTTTCTTTTCCTGCTTTTGTTGTGCTTATTCCTGCCTGCCGTGTGTGTATCGCGGGCCTGGCACTGCTTATCGCTGCTTTCCTCATTGCGAATGGGCTCATCGCACGTTTTTTTGCGTTGGGGTTTGTGTTTTTATCTCCGTTGCGGTGGTTGTAGCGCAGACATTGGCCGCGTTTTCGGGAAACTATCGCATGGTACCGCCGTGTTGTGAATTCCACGTTAACACAGGGTTATTTTCCCGCGATAGACTGCGATGTGTAAAGTTGCGTTAACCTTTTTTGGCGATGTTTAGCGCACGTTCTTGTGAATATACCCCAAAGACTTCACCTGCAACCCACGGAATCCTCAGTGGACTCCTGCATTCAAAAGGGCACCAATTCCTGTTCCTTGGCTCTGAGAATTGTGTGGTTGGTGCTGCAAAGCAAGAAAAACAACTCTGACGCCATCCGCAACGCTGCCAGTGACTCCCCGACCTGCACCGAGGTCAGGGACACTACCGTGAAGTGCACAACGCACTGCACCACCTGCACCGCATCACGATGCCTGCAGTTATCAGCCTTACTGACATCAGCGCTTGCACCAACACCGTCACCGCCAGCGCCTGTAGCCCGTTATCGCGGAGCCAATAACTGACGAGGGTGACTTCAAGAACTCTTCAACTTTGCATCGCCTCACCGGAACCGACACCTCACTGCCGACGCCACCTAACTTCCACTGTCCTGGATTTGACGCCTCGCCTCCTCAAAGACTCGATGCCTCGCCTCCCTCATGGCAACCAGGAAACAGGCTTCACCTCGCCACCGACGCCTCACCTCCACGATGCCGTGCATCATCCGTAGACTTCGGTTTCCAAGGTACTGTTGTTCGGGGGTCCATGTGATTCCCTGCCCGATGCTGCACACATCACGGTTGGTGCCGTACTGTGGATTTATGCCTGTCACAACTAAAAGTCATATTTTTATACAAGTATGTTGGATTTTTGTCGTTTTGGTCATGTCTAGTTTAGATAAAGGTACTTTATTTTTATAAACTGGTGTGGTGTCCATTTCAGGTGTTTTCACTGTGTTGCTGTGAGCTTGGGTACAAATACTTTACTCATTGCCTTTGGGATAAGCCTGTCCGCTCATGCCAAGCTACCATGGGGGTGAGCAGGGGTTATCTAAAGTGTGTGACTCCCTTACCCTGACTAGAAGCAAGGGTCCCTACTTGGACAAAGGTGCATACCTCTGCCAACTAGAGACCCCCACCATTTCTAACATCTACACTGTGGTGAATCAAGGTCCATTGGTTCGGAAAATGATTTGAACATGATTGAATGGTGTTGTTCTGTAATGGTGCACATAGAAACTTGAAATAATGAAAAGATTTGTAATTGTACGCTTTTCACATTTACTCTCTTTCTATTCCAGATGCTGGCTTTGTTGCTTCATACCCTTTTTGGTTCCATCCTGCCAAGATGTAGACCATTATTGTCCTAATTGCAAGCATCTGATCTCCAAATACAGTCGTTTGTAATTGAAAAATGAGCATCGTTCTTTAAAGGTAAACAATAAAATACAGTGTGGCACTAGGCTGGGAAGTGTTGTATATTATGTAATGTTTCTGTTGAAAATGGTCGACTGCTTCCAAAATATGTGTTTCCTTCTTGTTGAATTCAATGAACGCGCATGTAAAGTACGCGGAGGCTGCGGTAAGTGCTTACAGCGCCGAGGGAAAGGGAGCAGCGTGTATGAACAAAGGTTGTCAGGTAAGTGAAACGCTGCAGTGCCTACGAGAGAGATAACACGGACATACATATGAAACTGGTGACTGTACAAGCCCTTGTATCAGGGTGCTTGCTAGAGCTGATCCGTAAAGGATCGGTATTTATTAAGATTCACTGAAGGAAGATAAGCGCCAGCTACTAGGGAGGTGAGAGCAAGGAGTAATAGCAAGGCTAGGTGCTAACCCCGGGGAAGGTGGGAGCATATGTAATTATGCTTACTTGGCAGGGAGAGCGAAGGCACGCTCCGGAGGCCCAGGCAATGGGTGTAACTTGAGCCCGTAGGCGAGTGCGTCTGTAAAGGGCAAGCGGCCCTATCGTGCATAAGGGTCTAAGGATAGAAAATCGCAATGTTACTCACAAGGCGTGGTGCGGGGCGCGGGTAATTAAAGCGGGAAAACAAGGAAACTTATCAAAGAGCCGCACGGGCCGTCAGGGAAGATGAGGGACCCGTAGTGATTCGGGCAGCGCTTAGTTCAGCTTGAATAGGACGTCTGGTCTAGGCAGAGTGCCTATCGTGCAAAGGAGGTCTAAAAATATAAGGTTGCGAAATTACTAGTGGTATTTAGTGGGTTGGCGTGCATGAACCACTGCGGGGAAAGTCACATGAAACTTACTGTGAGCGCCGCAAGGGACCGTCAAGGTAGTTTGGAGTGCCCGTAGTGGAGTGGGCGAAAACGCTCTATGCTTGCATGTGCGACCGGTTAATCTAAGGAAGGGAAAGGTAGTTAATGGATGCCATGAAGTGCCTGCGGCTAGGGGAGCTGGGCGGAAACCAGGCGGTTACTTACTGAAGTCGCGTAGACGTAGTCAGCGGGGTGCACCGGAGGTACCCGGTGTCAGAAGGGGAATTAATCCACACAATGTCTTCCTCGAGGAAGGAGAGATTTAAGCAACGCGCGGGTTGACTGCGCATGCGTGAGGCGAGGTCGCGAGCATAGAATGCAACCTGAGTGAAGCCAGTGGCGCCGGGTAGTCGCCATGTTGAGATGGGAGTGCCTGAATGCCGGGAGTAGGGCGGGAGGGGCCCCAGGTAACAGTTAGGATAAATAGGGAAGGCTAAAGAATGGCCAGATTGCCGGCGATTGGAGCACACAGGTAATCAATCAATAAGTGGAGAATAAGAGCAAAAGTGGTGAAAAACTATACATGTAGAAAATCCAAATTAAAACCGATGGCATTATATTGGGTACAGAGTTAGTTTAAAACCAATGGCATTATATTTGGATACAGAGTTAGTTTAAAAGCAGCAGTCTGTGGTTGCAGCATTGTGAAGTCATAGTCATAGTCATATTCTTTATTCGACCACAATAAAAATGATCATAAAAGAACAAATACATTCGTCATAATTAATAAACATTTATAAAATTTTCACTCAAATTACATGCCTTTCTGAAATAATTCTTAATTTTAAAATCATTAAAATCCCTTCACATACTATTTTTAGCGATTATATTATTATTTACACAATCAGTTATAAGAAAAACAGTTCATCTATAAAAGTCATCTCAGTGCTCTGTGTGCCCTCCCCTTTCTCTTCCTCATACAAGCCCATAGGAAGGACGCCACAGAAAAACATACCAGAGGATCTGGTAATGATTTTAAAAAATATAGTGCCACCCGACACTGCTTAAAATTTCCTTTCTTTAAAATTGGTTTCAGATAATCCTTCCTTTCCTTCTCATATAGGCTGCAGAATAGGACTATATGCAGTTCGGTTTGCGCTGATGAATTATCACAGGGGCACGGGCTTAAATCAGCATGATTAAAAGAATTTTCCGGGTATCCTAACATGCAGGGAATTAAATTTGTTCGAAACCTTAGCAAGATGAATCTATGTTGTAATCTATTTACAGATGCAAGGTAAGAGAACTCCCCCTCTATCGGTGGGGGTTACTGCGATATGACCGGACAGCATATTTCTCCTTATAATATTCATTGCGTTTATACTCGGTCATCAGCAAAAACATGTTAGTAACCTTCTGCTTAGAGATGTTCTTGCATGCCAAAGGATCATTAAAAAGTTCTGGGAGACCAATTTCTCTTAATACAGACTCTACATAGCTCAGCCACCTAGACCTCCTCCACTTATCCATGGCTAGGCAGCTCTTTATTATTGATTGCGTAAGTGGGACAGATTCTCTTCTCCAAATTGAATGCCATAATAATATTGGGGTTATTTGGATCTGGTCTGATATAAAAGGGACACCCAGTTCCGTATGTAAAATACAATTTGTGAATGAGGGTGGGAGGCCTACTACTGATTTAAAAATTTATTCTCAACAGTCTGTAAAGATGAGGATTCAGCCACCCCCAAACGCCGGCCCCATAGATCACTGCAGCTTTTACTCTAGCTTGGTAAATGTTTTTAATCGGCATTAAAGGTTTCGCCCCCAATTTTTTTGTAAAAGATTTCAAAGCTATGATGCCCCTCTCCATCACCATCTTTCTACCTTCCACCAATTTGACCCACGATAAGCCTTTATCGAAAAGAATCCCCAAATAGGGAAAAGAGTCTACTACTTCGATTCTTTTCGCCTCGGCATGAAAATACATCCTTTTTTCTCTTTTTGTTGCCCCGGCGACTATTACAAAGGACTTGTTATGGTTCACTTTCATTTGCAATGAATCCATAAAGGAAACATATGCCGTAATCAACCTTTGTAGCCCCAACCCTGTCCTGGCGATTAACACAGCGTCGTCAGCATAAGCCAATATTGGTATTTTCTGATCTTCAAAAAGGGGAACATCATTTGTAACAACTGAGAGTGCTTTCTCTACTCCGTTTGTATATAAGGAGAAAAGAAATGGAGCCAGTACGCAGCCCTGCCTTACTCCCCTAGAAATTTTAAAGGGGCGCGTACAGTCTCCATTTTTGGTAAATCGTACTGATGCCGTTGCGTTGGCATATAGCTGCCTTATAAAGTTGAGTATGGCAAGGTCAACTCCCATCATCTGCATTATATTCCAGAGTTTTTCATGGACCACGCAGTCAAATGCTGCGCTCAGGTCCATGAATGCCATATATAATTTCCCTTCCTTTATTCGTGTATACTTTTCTATGGTCATTGCTAGATTCAGGGCTTGGTCCACCGTGCCCCTTCCCTGCTGGAAACCATATTGGGCTTGGATCAAGATGTTATTATCCTTAGCCCATGCCTCTAACCTTGATAGAAGGAGGCGGCCCATGAGCTTTGATGTTGTATCCAGCAGGGAAATGGGTCTATAATTCTTCGGGTCAGCCCTGTCTCCTTTTTTGTAAATGGGTACGATCACCCCTGAAGACCAGGAAGGAGGGGGGCCTACCAGAGCTATGCTATTCAAAACATTCATCAAGAATGGTGTCCATAGATCTAAGTTATCTTGAAAAAAGTCTATAGGAACGCCGTCAGGTCCTGGCGCTTTTCCCTGACTACATGCATTCAGCCCAATCTTGACTTCAGTATGAGAAAACGAGAGAGTCTGATATTGAGTTTCATTTTCAGCCGCTCGGTGGAGTTGGGTCACTGAATCAGATGCAAAAATTTTCTCGAAATGGGTGAGCCATGCCTCCTCATCAACATTTATATCTAATGATGGATCAGTAGGATTTTTAAAATATGGGGCATTTACCAGTTTCCAAAATTGACAGCTATTTCCTGAAATCGCGGCCTCGTCTAATTCAGCCCAAAGGTCCTCCCTAATCTTTTTTTTCACAATTTTTCCGTGCCTCTATATATGAGGCGCGCAAGAGTTTTATATTTTCCTTGTTTCTAAGGTTCTCCTTTAATGCACTCAGCAAAGCTGCCCTTAACTTTGTGCACCGTGTATCGAACCAGCCCTTCTTTGTTGCTTGTTTCGGGGCACTTTTTCCCCTTGTGAGGGCCGTTTTAATAATTCCTAAAATTTCACAAAAGCTAAAACAACTTCACCTCGATCGGCTTCAGGATCCAGACACAATTGTAGTTTGTCTTGTGTTTTAAGAACAATTTCCGGGATCAACACCGTTTTATCTATATGTCCCCATTTTAACTGGACACCGTTTTTCCTAGCAACAATCGGTCTACCGACATTGCTTCTATTATATCTCTTTTGAGATGTTAATTTCATTTCAATTGAAACAATGGCGTGGTCGCTAAAAGTATTAAATATATTGCATACCTTAACCACCCTTGCACCAAGCGGAAAGGTCAAAAGGATATAATCAAGAGTTGTCTCCGCTCCGTTCCGGTGGAAGGTTTTCAATATAGCATCAGTTTCAGGATCTTTATCACAAGCCATTTCCATATTTAAAACTGCTAGTAATTTATTTAGACTATTTCCGTACTCGGTATGAGAGAAATGGTATATTGGGTTACCCCCCCATCCTCCAAGCCACATATGGGTAGTGTATCACCTACCCATATGACATATTAAAATCACCTACCCATATGACGTTGATGTTTACCTTCATTTTATTGTGAACTATGGCTGCAATATCTTTCTCAACCTCCCCCACAATTTGGTGCATGTTGGGTCCAAATCTATTGTTGTAAAAATTTATTAATAACCAGTTCCCTTCCTGTGGTAACTCTAAGGTCAGGATATGGAAATTTGGATTGGGTTGGGAGACCATCTTCACTTTAGCAGGTAAATCATTCCGGATTAGGGTCAAGATACCCCCCTTTGCCCTGCCTGAGGGTGATGGATCTGCCTGGGTCTGGAAAGATCTATACCCGTTCACAAATACAGGCTCCATGGCCCATGTTTCTTGAAAGCAGACTATCTCCTGGTCCTGCCATGACTTTAGCCACTCATTTTCACTGACTTTAGAGGCAATACCAGCCACATTCCATGAGGCAATTTTCAATACCTTTCTATTTTGCGTATGGTCAGCTAGCGGTGGCTGAACCCTCTCGTGTATAACCATCTTTGAAATACCCTGCCCTTCCAGGCTGTTTTGAACGCTTGTTGGGTCTGGGTATAGTCAGTCACAAGCTTCTAGGTCCGACAGAGGAGCAAACCTATTCTGAGCCCTCCAGCCTGATTCCCCAGATGAACCCTCCCGCAAGCCCCCCACCCCAGCTATCATTTGTTTTGAGTGGCCAGATATTCTTGATTGTGTTGGTGGTCTGTAAAAGAAACCCAGCGTGAGGACAGTAATGTTAGAACCTCTAATAGGCGTATTGCCTAATTTTGCTAGGAGGTGGCCCACAACATATTTATTTTTAAAATTTAAAACCACACAATCACCTGACAGTTGTTTTCTCGCTGAACCCACCCAAGGTATCCTTCTTGCCATAATTAATTCATTTAGTATATTCCCACCTGAAACCCCCTTCTTGTCCAGATTTTGAGTTAACCAATGAAGAGCTTTCGACATCAGCTGGGAGGTTGATTCGCCTTTGCCCTCCCCTAATAAGGGTACATTTCCCAAGACCAAGACCAAAGGTGCAGCTGCAGGGGGGAGATGTAATGTTTGGGGTCCGTTCGATTGGTGCTCCTGAATCGGGCCCAATTCCCTCAACGGGTCATCTCCTCCCTCTCGGGCTCTTGATGATCTCCTATGTACTCCAGTTGATGTGTTAGTGTTAGTTTCACCTGTTGCTTGATTTAGGGATCCACCGAATTCATATGTATTAATTATGGAGGATTGCCTTTGATTACTTCCAACGAGATTACTAACATTGCCGGGTAAAATGTTAAAGGTGTCACTAAGCATGTTAGGCTTATTAGGGATGTTAGAAATGGAGGTGCTCAGTATTTAAATTTGGTACCATTGGAGCTACTATAGGGGGGACCTTATGAATATACAAGTTCGAGATATCCTTTAATAACATTTCTAGACCACAGTAATTTTCCCTTGCCTGGGATTCCAAGCTAATAATTTTCTTCTCCATCTGCATTAACCTTTCTGAGATTGGATTAAACATAGAAGAAACCAGTGTTTCCAATCTCAACCATGCCGCTTCGTCCATCAATGGCCCTGGTACAGTTTTTACAGTTTGTGGACCACTTGTATCACTTTGTATTGCCTCTGTTAGTGCCTCATCCTCAATTATATTTGATCTCAATGTTTTTGCTGACTTTGGTCTTTGGGGGCCCCCACCCCGTTTCCTTTTTGCTGGTATGTCAGTTCTATTTTCCAAAGTTTTCTTCTTGACGGCTGCCCTAGTGGCCCTTTGTGGTTTTTCTATCGAGGCTTTCATTCCTAACTCTTGCAATATCGGGCCGGGAGTTGTGACTCTTTCCGTGTCTATGACTAGTTCACTTACCAAGGGGGCTTCTATGAGATTGTTAGACGACATTACCCCCAATGAAGATCTCTTCTGAGTAAAGAACTCAGACGATAGACGGCGTTCCGTCAGTGCAATCTCATGTTCCAAGACAGTTGTAGCCCTTGTGAGAAAAGAGTCTAATGTCCCAGCAATTCTTCCCGCCACTTGGGTACTTGTACTTCCACGAGTACTCATAATGTCAACCAGGCCCGCAACAAGGTATAATTACGTTAGTGATGTTTATAGCAACAGGCCCGTGTTAATGTGGCAGTTGTCTTAATACGCCCAATATTTAAGCAACAAATTACCTTATGTGGTCGTGGACGTTAGAGAATGGGCCCGGCCCGGCCTCTTCCGGGCTCCGACGGGCGTGGACGGGCCCGCCCTTGGCCCGGGCTTCGCCCGGGCGCGTCCCGCGCCGCGGGTCAGCGCTCTGCTTATCAGCGCGACCTGCGCACTGCGGATACTGGGAGTTGTAGTGTCACTCTCCTCCGTGAGCACCACTGGCCAATTGCAGGGCGATGGAGAGGGACAATGCTGGCCGACGACTCCTCTGCCCAACAGCTCCTGGGAGTCCGGTTCCAGCAACTCTGGCAGCTCTGGCAGCGGGGCGGTAGCGGGAGACAATACACCGCGCCGCGGGTCAGCGCTCTGCTTATCAGCGCGACCTGCGCGCTGCGGATACTGGGAGTTGTAGTGTCACTCTCCTCCGTGAGCACCACTGGCCAATTGCAGGGCGATGGCGAGGGACAATGCTGGCCGACGACTCCTCTGCCCAACAGCTCCTGGGAGTCCGGTTCCAGCAACTCTGGCAGCTCTGGCAGCGGGGCGGTAGCGGGAGACAATACCTTGTTTAGAAATATGCTGGACGCGATCTGTTAGAGCCGGGGACACTGACTCTAGTTCCCAGACTCCTTTGCACCTGCTGCTCCTTCCTGATCACCAGTCGGCGCCTGGAGGCGCATAAAGGCAGCTGTGAGTATTTAGTCCGTTCTCGATGGATCAACAGTAAAACATCCACTTGCACTCAAGCCTGTTGAGGATGGCTTGAGGATCACCACCTCTGTCGTGTGGGCGTATAATGTCAATCACTTGCCAGCGAAGGTCTTGTTCTGAGTGACCTTTTTCCATAAAATGTTCCACCAATGGTGCAGTCGTGATTTGGCAGCGTATCCTGCTCTTGTGCTGACTGATTCTTGCTTTTACTTTTTGGGTGGTCTGACCCACATACATGAGGTTGCAGGGACATTTAATACAACCTGGTGGAACGTGAACACTTTGACCCCATGCAGGAACTGCTAGTCACATTAGATATTGAGTCCCTCTACAGCAACATCCCGCAGGATAGAGGAACCTCAGTCATTGAGACCCATCTGAATGACAGGCCCAGACCACACAAAGTGCCTACCGAGTCCATTATCTCGCTCCTGGAAATAGCACTTAGCAAAAACTACTTCATGTTTCATGGCAAGTTTTACAAACAATGTAAAGGAACTTCAATGGGGGCAGTTTTTGCCCCCAACTTTGCCATACTCTTTGTAGACAACATAGAGAAAACATTAATCCTCAACCAAGTTAACCCACATTGCAACAGAATCAGGAGCTGGCATCGATACATTGATGATGTGTTTATGATTTGGCAAGGTACCACGAATGAACTGGATAACTTCTGTACATGGTTAAACAGTTGCCAACCAGACCTAAAATTTACCTATGACTCTAGCAACACACAGATTAACTACCTGGACGTCTCTGTCAAACCAAATGAGGGAGGGCTTTATACCACACTCTACAGAAAGCCCACAGAGCACAATACCCTTCTACACTACAAGAGTGCCCATCCCAGAGCACTTAGGGATGGCCTACCATACGGCCAGTTCTTGAGGATACGCAGAAATTGCAAAATGAAAGACGACTACCTCAGGGAAGCAGATCTCCTTTGCGACAAACTCATGAAGATGGGTTACCCTAGACGACTAGTTAAAAGATCCATGAAGCGCGCATGGTATTCACATAGAGAATTTCTTCTGGAACCTAGACCCAAAAAGACCTTGTCACGCATTCTGTGCGTCACCACATTCTGCCCTGCCAGTAACAAGATAACGAAAATAATCAAGAAACATTGGCCCCTCATTACGTCCATCAATATCACCAACGAAGCTCCCCTGTTCTCCTTCAAATGTGGGCGCAACATTAGGGACCATTTAGTTCGAGCTCACATACCATCCAGGAGTGACAATACAATTCAATCATGCCTGGGTCTACCCCCTGTCACAGGCCATTTTAAGTGTGGAATCTGTGTTGCATCCCCACTCACCAACAACACTAAAACGTTTGAATATGGCACCAGCACACACAAACTGAAGTTTTTTTCAAACTGTAATTCTACTAACGTGATTTATTGTATTAAATGTCCCTGCAACCTCATGTATGTGGGTCAGACCACCCAAAAAGTAAAAGCAAGAATCAGTCAGCACAAGAGCAGGATACGCTGCCAAATCACGACTGCACCATTGGTGGAACATTTTATGGAAAAAGGACACTCAGAACAAGACCTTCGCTAGCAAGTGATTGACATTATACGCCCACACGACAGAGGTGGTGATCCTCAAGCCATCCTCAACAGGCTTGAGTGCAAGTGGATGTTTTACTGTCGATCCATCGAGAACGGACTCAATACTATAGATGAATGGAACATGATTTTGTAATGTCGCCACGACAAACTTGACTTCACAATGCTGCAACCACAGACTGCTGCTTTTAAACTAACTCTGTATCCAAATATAATGCCATTGGTTTTAAACTAACTCTGTACCCAATATAATGCCATCGGTTTTAATTTGGATTTTCTACATGTATAGTTTTTCACCACTTTTGCTCTTATTCTCCACTTATTGATTGATTACCTGTGTGCTCCAATCGCCGGCAATCTGGCCATTCTTTAGCCTTCCCTATTTATCCTAACTGTTACCTGGGGCCCCTCCCACCCTACTCCCGGCATTCAGGCACTCCCACCTCAACATGGCGACTACCCGGCGCCACTGGCTTCACTCAGGTTGCATTCTATGCTCACGACCTCGCCTCACGCATGCGCAGCCAACCCGTGCATTGCTTAAATCTCTCCTTCCTCGAGGAAGAGATTGTGTGGATTCATTCCCCTGCTGACACCGGGTACCTCCGGTGCACCCCGTTGACTACGTCTACGCGACTTCAGTAAGTAACCTCCTGGTTTCCACCCAGCTCCCCTAGCCGCAGGCACTTCATGGCATCCATTAACTACCTTTCCCTTCCTTAGATTAACCGGTCGCACATGCAAGCATAGAGCGTTTTCGCCCGCTCCACTACGGGCACTCCAAACTACCTTGACGGCCCCTTGCGGCGCTCACAGTAAGTTTCATGTGACTTTCCCCGCAGTGGTTCATGCACGCCAACCCACTAAACACCACTAGTAATTTCGCAACCTTATATTTTTAGACCTCCTTTGCACAATAGGCACTCTGCCTAGACCAGACGTCCTTTTCAAGCTGAACTAAGCGCTGCCCGAATCACTACGGGTCCCTCCTCTTCCCTGACGGCCCGTGCGGCTCTTTGAGTAAGTTTCCTTGTTTTCCCGCTTTAATTACCCGCGCCCCTCACCACGCCTTGTGAGTAACATTGCGATTTTCTATCCTTAGACCCTTATGCACGATAGGCCCGCTTGCCCTTTACAGACGCACTCGCCTACGGGCTCAAGTTACACCCATTGCTTGGGCCTCCGGAGCGTGCCTTCGCTCTCCCTGCCAAGTAAGCATAATTACATATGCTCCCACCTTCCCCGGGGTTAGCACCTAGCCTTGCTATTACTCCTTGCTCTCACCTCCCTAGTAGCTGGCGCTTATCTTCCTTCAGTGAATCTTAATAAATACGTATCCTTTACGGATCAGCTCTAGCAAGCACCCTGATGCAAGGGCTTGTACAGTCACCAGTTTCATATGTATGTCCGCGTTATCTCTCTCCTAGGCACTGCAGCGTTTCACTTACCTGACAACCTTTGTTCATACACGCTGCTCCCTTTCCCTCAGCGCTGTAAGCACTTACCGCAGCCTCCGCGTACTTTACATGCGCGTTCTCTCTTGTTACTTAATTAATTTTCGAATTGATCACCGCCTGGCCCTACACTAGACACCGGCCACCAATATAGTTAGTAACGCCTTGTGCACAACTGTTGTATGTACATTGCTCCTAGGACCAAGGTTCTGAATTCCTTTTCTCCCTCCTATAGATTCTATCAGCTCACACTTTCTCGTCCTGATGAAGATCTCACACTAATGAGATCAAAACGCCGTCGACCTCTCCAACCAAAACTCCATTATTGCTTTCGACTTATTTAGGAGTTTTGCCTACTACTGTTGTTTTTCAATGCGATGTAAATTTTAAATGTCACCAGCACTTCCCCACTTCACGCACTTTCACTTTCGGTGTGAGCACTAGAATTATTACCTAAGTATATGATATTCCATTTATGCAGATAATAAATGTGTTGTCATTCCAAAAACCTTGTGTCCCAACATATATTGCGTATCCGAGTCCCACCTGGACTTCTTTGTATTGTTTCATCTGACTAAATACTGCTCTTTAATCACTAGTAGCCTAGGCTACCTGAGGACCTTTTGGCCTCCACTAGACCTTTGTTCTACACACCGATTATATGCAGGGGGCACGCAGCCCCCCCGCAGCCCCGGGGACCGCCACCTCCCCGGGGCTTTATTAAAATGAAAAGGCATGGGGGGGCTTATGCCTCCCCCCACGCAGCCCCGGGGGCCGCCTCCTCCCCGGGGCTTTAATAATTAAACACGGGAGGGCACACGGCCCCCCTGCAGCCCCGGGGACCGCCACCTCCCCGGGGCTCTGATTTAAAAAAAATAATGTGTGGAGGGGCTCGAGCCCCCCCACACAGCCCTGGGGACCTCCACCTCCCCGGGCTATAGGATTAAAATGCAGGGGGGCCACATGGCCCCCCGCAGCCCCAGGGACCGTCACCTCCCCGGGGCTACTTTTAATAATAAAGTGTTGCGGGCCCGAGTCCCCCCACACTGCCCCGGGGACCACCACCTCCCCGGGGCACTCTTTATTAAAATGCGGGGGTCCATTGTGGACCCCCGGGCCCCAGGGACAGCCACCTCCCCGGGGTTTAAATTAGTTGGGAGGAGGGCCACGGGGGCTCCAGTAGGGGGGCCTCGCGGCCCTCCTCCCCTCCTGGAGCCCCCGATGGCCCTGGGGACCGCCACCCCACAGGGCCGGCTCCTGCAATGTCCTGGGGTGCCCACCCCTGGGACATTGCCGTTTGCTATGGCAGGGCGGGAGCACGGCTCCCACCCTGCCATAGCAAACACTGCTTTGCTTCGTTGAAGTGAGAGCAGGAAACCTGCTCTTGCTTCAACGAAGCAAAGCAGAATTGCTTTTGGGCAAGGGGAGCTGCATGTTAGCAGCTCCCCTTGCCCAAAAGCAATTCTGGCTCCCGCAGGAGGTGGGGAGCTGGCAGGGACTGTGGGGGCATTGGGGCTCCCCCACGGTCCCCAACTTGAGGGCCGGCCCCGGGGGATGGGGTCCCCAGGGCCAGAAGTGGCCCAGGGGAGGGGGGCCACGCGGCCCCCCTCCTGGGAATTTTTTTTTTGTTTTGTTAAAAAGGAAGGCCATAATTGGCCTCAGGAGGGGGCACGCGGACCCCTCCTCAAAAAAAGCAGGCTGGCCAGGCCCCGGGGGATGGGGTCCCCGGGGCCAATAGTGGCCCAGGGAAGGGAGGCCACGCGACCCTTCCCGTTTTTTATTTTTTAAATGAAAAAAATGCTAAGGTCCTGGGGATGGGGTCCCCAGGGCCAAAAAAATATTAAAAGAAGGGGGGCCACACAGCCCCTTTCTAAAAATATTTTTTTTTTAAAGAAAAGCCGGCATCTCGCCGGAGGCCCCACCCCCTCCCTGCACCACTCTGCAAACGCGCATTCTAAGTTGGGGGATTAAGTCCCCTTCATTCCTGAGGGTCCCTGGGGGCCAACTAGCCCACCAGGTACCTCCAGTAAGCCCCACAGAGTGGGATTGCTGAGAG
The DNA here is from genome assembly GCA_963921515.1 of Calotriton arnoldi. Classification (NCBI taxonomy): domain Eukaryota; kingdom Metazoa; phylum Chordata; class Amphibia; order Caudata; family Salamandridae; genus Calotriton; species Calotriton arnoldi. The sequence goes on from CAWUFW010007190.1 coordinate 328,489, forward strand.
GTGGTTCGAGGCCACGCCCCTTTTTACACACCCTCATGGCACACTGCAGGTGGGGTGATGAGGTCCTCTTGTGTCCTGAGGACCTCAGGACACAAGTGGACTTCATCCCCCAAGCAGCAGTGCACCAGGAGGCGCGTTTGCAGAGTGGTGTAAAAAGGGGGCGTGGCCTCGGACCACTGTCTGCAATCCAGCTGTGTGGGGCTTACTGGAGGTACCTGGTGGGCTAGTTGGCCCCCAGGGACCCTCAGGAGGCAAGAGGACTTCATTTCCCAACCAAGAGCGCACTAGGAGGTGCGTTTGCAGAGTGGTGGACAAAGGGGGTGTGGCCTGTGCCCACCTATCAGCAATCCCACTATCTGGGGCATACTAGAGGTATCAGGTAGGCTAGTTGGCCCCTAACGTCCCCCAGCAGCGAAGGGGACTTTAATCCCCATCCACGAGCGCACCAGGGAGTGCGTTTGCAGAGTGGTGGGGAAAGGGGGCATGGCCACTAAGTCCCACACAGTGGGATTGCTAAGAGGTCTTCGGAGGCAACGCCCCCCCTTTCTCCACCACTCTGCAAATGCGCCTCCTAGCACAGTACTGGTTGGGTGATAAAGTCCACTTTACTCCTGAGGGACTTTGGGGGCCAAGAAGCCCTCCTGGAACCTCCTGTAAGTCCTATGCAGCGGAATTCCTGAGCGTTGGTCGGAGGCCCAGCTCCCTTTCTGCACCACTCTGCAAACGCGACTACCAGTTAAAGAAGCATTTGTAATGTAATAGGTCTAGCATTTGCGAGAGTTAGAGCTATTGGCATTGTAAATGTAAAAGATTTTTGCTAATTTTTTTTGGTGTAGAGTGGATGTACGTTGTGTGTAGTGGAATTATGTGGTATGTTGTGCAGTGAAATTATGTGAATAGAAAGTATGTGGTATTTAGTGTATAGGAATTATGTGGAGTGGGATTATGTGTTTTGGAGAGTAATTATGTGGTATTGTAGTCTGTGTTGTGGAGTGGTAACTTCACGTTTAGTCTTCCTCGTTTCCATAGAAGTTAAACTATAAACTCAATGAGACACAAAAAACAGAAGGAACCACTGAGGAGAACTTCTGGACCTGGTCAGAGGTATGAGCAGGGCCATTGGAAATATGTGACTGTTTGGCTGCACCAATTTTCACATAATTAAACATTTTCCGCATTTGCCAAATATTCCCTCATCTGCTGCCTAATCTGCAGATTTGATCAAAAAAAGCCTTGTTTCTAGCTCAAACGGCTCAAATGTTCCCAAAAATGCAGCGTCGGGTGTTACAGCGTGGTGGAAGGCCCTTTGCAAAGCTGGAATGGTCACGTGTTACTTACTACAAAATATGGGTGTTAAACTGGTACTAATGGTGCACAAACCTCTCTTCTTTCTGTGCCTCTCTTGACTCTTTCTGCATTTCTCTTGCTTCTTTCTGCACATTTCTTCCTCTTTCTACACCTCACTGTCTTCTTTCTGCACTTCACTTGCCTCTTTCTGCACCTCTGTTGCTTTTTTCTGCAGATCTCTTGCCTCTTTCTGCACCTCTTTTGCCTCTTTCTGCACCTCTCTTGCCTCTTTCTGTACCTCACTTGCCTCTTTCTGCACTTCACTCTCTTTGTACTGCACCTCTCTTGCCTCTTTCTGCACTTCTCTTGCCTCTTTCTGCACTTCTTGAGCATCTTTCTGTACCTCTCTTCCCTCTTTCTGCACCTCAAGTGCCTCTTTCTGCACTTCTCTTGCCTCTTTCTACACTTATCTTGTCTCTTTCTATACCTCTCTTGCCTCTTTCTGCACCTCACTTGCCACTTTCTGTACTTCTCTTGCCTCTTTCAGTACCACTCTTGCCTCTTTCTGCACCTCTGTTGGTTCATTCTGCACTGCTCTTGCTTCTTTCTGCACCTCTGTTGCAAATTTATGCATTCCTCTTGCCTCTTTCAGCACCCCTCTTCCGTCTTTCTGCACATCTCTTGCCTCTGTACTGCACACCTGTTCCCTCTTTCCGCACCCCTTTTGCCTGTTTCTGCAACTCTCTTGCCTCTTTCTGCAGTTCTTTTGCCTCTTTCTGCACCCCTGTTCCTTCTTTCTGCACCTTTCCTGCCTGTTTCTGCACCTCTCTTGCCTTTCTGCACATCTGTTGCTTCTTTCTGCACTTCTCTTGCCTCTTTCTAAACCCTCTTGCCTCTTTCAGCACCTCTTTTGCTTCTTTCTGCACTTCTGTTGCTTCTTTCTGCACCCCTCTTGCCTCTTTCTGTACCCCTCTTGCGTCTTTGTGCACCTCTCCTTCCTCTTTCTGCACCTCTCTTGCCTTTTTCTGCAGTTCTCTTGCCTCTTTCTGCACCTCTTTTGCTTCTTTCTGCAGATCTCTTGCCTCTTTCTGCACTTCTCTTGGCTCTTTCTGTAACCCTGTTGCTTCTTTCTTCTCTTCTCTTGCTTCTTTCTGTACCTCTCTTGCTTCTTTATGTACCCATCTTGCCTCTTTTTGCATCCTTCCTCCCTCTTTCTACACCTCTCTAGCCTCTTTCTGTACCTCTGTTGCTTCTTTCTGCACTTCTTTTGCCTCTTTCTGCACCTCTCTTGCTTCTTTCTGCACCCCTGTTGTCTCTTTCTGCACTCGTCTTCCCTCTTTCTGCACCTCTCTTGCTTCTTTCTGCACCTCTCTTGCTTCTTTCTACAACTCTGTTGCTTCTTTCAGCAATTCTCTTGCCTCTTTCTGCACTTCTCTTGCTTGTTTCTGCACCTCTCTTGCATCTTTCTGCACCCCTCTTGCCTCTTTCTGCACCCCTCTTTTCTCTTTCTGCATCCCTCTTGCCTCTTTCTGCAGTTCTCTTGCCATTTTCTGCACCTCTCCTGCCTCTTTCTGCCTCTGTCTTGCCTCTTTCTGCAGTTCTTTTGCCTCCTTCTGCACCTTTGTTGCTTATTTCTGCACTTGTCTTGCCTCTTGCTGGACCCCTCTAGCCTCTTTCTGCACCCCTGTTGCTTCTTTCTTCTCTTCTCTTGCATCTTTCTGTACCTCTCTTGCTTCTTTATGTACCCATCTTGCCTCTTTTTGCATCCCTCTTTCTGCACCTCTCTAGCCTCTTTCTGTACCTTTGTTGCTTCTTTCTGCACTTCTTTTGCCTCTTTCTGCACCTCTCTTGCTTCTTTCTGCACCCCTGTTGTCTCTTTCTGCACTCGTCTTCCCTCTTTCTGTACCTCTCTTGCTTCTTTCTGCACTTCTCTTGCTTCTTTCTGCACCTCTCTTGCTTATTTCTACACCTCTGTTGGTTCTTTCAGCAATTCTCTTGCCTCTTTCTGCACCTCACTTGCTTGTTTCTGCACCTCTCTTGCGTCTTTCTGCACCCCTCTTGCCTCTTTTTGCACCCCTCCTCCCTCTTTCTGCACCTCTCTTGCCTCTTTCTGTACCTCTGTTGCTTCTTTCTGCACTTCTGTTGCTTCTTTCTGCACTTCTTTTGCTTCTTTCTGCACCTCTCTTGCTTCTTTCTGCACCTCTGTTGTCTCTTTCTGCACTCGGCTTCCCTCTTTCTGCACCTCTCTTGCTTCTTTCTGCACTTCTCTTGCCTCTTTCTGCACCTCTCTTGCTTCTTTCTACAACTCTGTTGCTCCTTTCAGCAATTCTCTTGCCTCTTTCTGCACTTCTCTTGCTTGTTTCTGCACCTCTCTTGCGTCTTTCTGCACCCCTCTTTTCTCTTTCTGCATCCCTCTTGCCTCTTTCTGCAGTTCTCTTGCCATTTTCTGCACCTCTCCTGCCTCTTTCTGCACCTCACTTGCCTCTTTCTGCACTTCTCTTGCTTCTTTCTACACCTCTGTTGCTTGTTTCAGCAATTCTCTTGCCTCTTTCTGCACTTCTCTTGCTTGTGTCTGCACCTCTCTTGCGTCTTTCTGCACCCCTCTTGCCTCTTTTGGCACCCCACTTTTCTCTTTCTGCACCCCTCTTGCCTCTTTCTACACCTTTCCTGCCTGTTTCTGCACCTCTCTTGCCTCTTTCTGTACCTCTGTTGCTTCTTTCCGCACTTCTCTTGCTCTTTCTGCACCCTTTTGTGCCTCTTTCAGCACCTCTGTTGCTTATTTCTGCACTTCTCTTCCTTCTTTCTGCACCCCTCCTTCCTCTTTCTGTACCTCTCTTGCCTCTTTGTGTACCCCTCTTACCTTTTTCTGCACCCCTCTTGCCTCTTTTTGCACCTCTGTTGGTTCTTTCTGCACTGCTCTTGCTTCTTTCTGCACCTCACCTGCCTCTTTCTGCACTTCTCTTGCTTCTTTCAACACCTCTGCTGCTTCTTTCAGCAATTCTCTTGCCTCTTTCTGTACTTCTCTTCCTTCTTTCTCCACCCCTCCTGCCTCTTTCTGTACCTCTCTTGCCTCTTTGTGCACCTCTCCTACCTCTTTCTGCACCCCTCTTGCCTCTTTTTGCAACTCTATTGGTTCTTTCTTCACTGCTCTTGCTTCTTTCTGCACCTCACTTGCCTCTTTCTGCACTTCTCTTTCTTCTTTCTACACCTCTGTTGCTTCTTTCAGCAATTCTCTTGCCTCTTTCTGCACTTCTCTTGCTTGTTTCTGCACCTCTGTTGCATCTTTCTGCACCTCTGTTGCCTCTTTATGCACTTCACTTGCTTCTTTCTGCACCTCTCTTGCCTCTTTCGGCACCTTTCTTCATCTTTCTGGACTTCTGTTGCCTCTTTCTGCATTTCTCTTGCTTCTTTCTGCTCTTTTCTTCCTCTTTCTGTACATGTTCTACCTCTGTAGGCATAGTTAGAAATTAGCATTTAAAAAACCTTTGAAATTCACTGAAAAAACCATAGATTTCAGGGACGTTATAGTTAGAAATGAGCATTTAAAAAACCTTAGAAATTCACTGAAAAAACCACAGGTGTCAGGGACGTTATAGTTAGTTGGACATTTCACTCATACAAAACCAGAGAAATTTGGCCGTTATAGTTAGTTGAGATAACTATAACTCGCACCCCCGCAATGCACTGCTAATGACGTCACATATTACATCATTCATGACATGGTCAATGACATCACTGGCTTGATTAATTAGTTGCGGGGGGCACACAGCCCCCCGCAGCCCCGGGGACCGCCACCCCCCGGGGCTTGTTTTTTTTAAGTTTGGGGGGCCTCTAAGGCCCCCAAGCCCCGGGGACCGCCACCCCCCGGGGCTTTCATTAGTTATAATAGCGGGGGGCACACTGCCCCCCCACAGCCCCGGGGACCGCCACCCCCTGGGGCTTTATTTAAAAAAAAAATACCTGTGTGGGGGGCTCGAGCCCCCACACGCCCCGGGACCGCCACCTCCCGGGGCACTTAAAATGTAAATTTGGGGGTCCGTTACGGACCCCCGAGACCCGGGGACCACCACCTCCCTGGGGCTGTGCAGATGTTGGGAGGGGGCCGCGCGGCCCCCCTCCTGGAGCCCTTGATGGCCCTGGGGACCGCCACCCCCAGGGCCGGCTCCTGCAGTGTCCCGGGTGCCCACCCCGGGACACTGCTGTTTGCAATGACAGGGCGGTAGCCTTGCTGCTCCCGCCCTGTCATTGCAAACTGCTTTGCTTCATTGAAGCGAGAGCAGGGAAACCTGCTCTCGCTTCAATGAAGCAAAGCAGATTGCTTTCCACACGGGGAGCTGCATGTCAGCAGCTCCCCATGTGGAAAGCAATGCCGGCTCCCGCAGGAGGCGGGGAGCCGGCGGGACCGTGGGGGATTGGGGACCCCCATGGTCCCCAATGAGAGCCCAGGCCCCGGGGGATGGGGTCCCCGGGGCCATAAAGGCCTGAGGAAGGGGGCCACGCAGCCCCACTCAAATAAGTTCAATTAAAAAAAAAAACATGTCCATGCCCCGGGGGATGGGGTCCCCGGGGCCGAATATGGCCTCGGGAGGGGGGCCACGCGGCCCCCTTCCAATTTAAAAAAAAGAAAAAAAAATAGGGGTGAGGCCGTGGGGGATGGGGTCCCCAGGGCCAATAAAATAGGAAAGGAAGGGGGACCACACAGCCCCCCTTCTTAAAAAAATTAATTAAAAAAAAGACTGGCATCGCGCCGGAGGCCGCGCCCCCTCCCTGCAGCACTCTGCAAACGCGCCCCCTGGCACGTTGTAAGATGGGGAACTAATTCCCATTGAATACTGGGGGTACCTGGGGGCCAACTAGCTCACCAGGAACCTCCAGTATGCGCCAGGGAGCTGTGTTGCAGAGAGGTGTTCAGAGTCCATGTTCCTTTTTACACCTCTCTGCAACGCAGCTCTGTGGTGCTTACTGGAGGTACCTGGTGGGCTAGTTGGACCCCAGGGACCCTCAGGATTCAAGGAGACTTAATCCCCCAACTTAAAACACGCCACGGGGCACGTTTGCACAGTGGTGAAGGGAGGGCGGGGCCTGAGGTGACATGTGTGCAAACACGCCCTGTGGAGCGTTTTAAGTTGGGGAATTAATTCCTCTTCAATCCTGAGGGTCCCTGGGGTCAACTAGCCCACCAGGTACCTCCAGTAGCGCCACAGAGCTGCGTTGCAGAGTGGTGTAAAAGGGGCGTGGCCTCTGAACACCTCTCTGCAACGCAGCTCCCTGGCGCATACTGGAGGTACCTGGTGGCTAGTTGGCCCCAGGGACCCTCAGTATTCAAGGGGAATTAATTTCCCAACTTAGAACTCGCCAGGGGGCGTGTTTGCACAGTGGTGAAGGGAGGGGGCGGGGCCTGTGGTGACATGTGTGCAAACACGCCCTGTGGCGCGTTTTAAGTTGGGGAATTAAGTCCCCTTCAATCCTGAGGGCCCCTGGGGGCCAACTAGGCCACCAGGTACCTCCAGTAAGTGCCACAGGCCTGCGTTGCAGAGAGGTGGTCCAGGCCACGCCCCTTTTTACACCTCTCTGCAACGCAGCTCTGTGGCGCTTACTGGAGGTATCTGGTTGGCTAGTTGGACCCCAGGGACCCTCAGGATTCAAGGGGACTTAATCTCCCAACTTAAAACGGCCACAGGGCATGTTTGCACATGTCACCTCAGGCCCCCCCTCCCTTCACCACTGTGCAAACGCGCCCCGTGGTGCGTTTTAAGAGGTAGTTTTAATCCCCCTGCCCTATTATGTACTAGGGCCTTACAGAGGAGGTCATGCTAATCACAGGGGTACCCCAACGCATAGTGTTCCCTAGTGTATGTAGGTGTTTTCACTGTATTCTAAGTGTCTTTTAGCATAGCACTGGCTCTAGGCCTGGTTAGTCAGAGTCAGTTACCACCAGTACCCGTCTGAAAAAGTTGTGGGCACAGGATGATTTTGGAACAAGGCCTCTTTCTGCTCCTCTGTTGGTTCTTTCTGCACATGTCTTGCTTCTTCCTGCACTTTTCTTCGTCTTTGTGGACTTCTGTTGCTTCTTTCTGCATTTCTTTTGCTTTTTTCTCTGCGTTTTTCTTCTTTCTTCACATGTCCTACCTCTGTAGGCATAGTTAGAGACTATCATTTAAAAAACCTTTGAAATTCACTGAAAAAACCATAGGTTTCAGGCACGTTATAGTTAGAAATTAGCATTTAAAAAACCTTAGAAATTCACTGAAAAAACCATAGGTTTGAGGCACGTTATAGTTAGAAATTAGCATTTAAAAAACCTTACAAATTCACTGAAAAAACCATAGGTTTCAGGGACGTTATAGTTAGAAATTAGCATTTAAAAAACCTTACAAATTCACTGAATAAACCATAGGTTTCAGGGGCGTTATAGTTGGTTGGACATTTCACTCGTACAAAACCCGTGAAATTCCCCGTTATAGTTAGTTCAGCTAACTATAACTCGCGCCCTGCAATGCACTGCTGATGACGTCACATATTACATCACTCATGACATGGTCAGTGACATCACTGATGACATCACTGATGACATCTCAAATGACATCACTGATGACATCACTGATGACATCATCCATGTGAAAATTTCATGCATCTTCTCACACCCTAATATAACTTTTGATACACCCACTCTAAATTACAGACTACCATTCTCAAAACCATAGACACTCCAACACCAATTACTACATACCCACTCACTGATTCTTAGGTCTACACACACATCCACTCACTCGCCCGTACAGTCACTCATACTTACGGTCACTCAGTACAGGACTATCATATGCACTCATACACCTATATAGACACTCACACACCGCCACTCATCCATAGAGGTACTCACACACCTAGTCAGTCATGGAAATAATTAATCACACTGCCATTTACTCAGATATACAGTTATACACACACCAGCTCTATTACTCACACACTCATCCATACAGCCACTCTCACAATAACACACTCTCATTTGTAGCCAATTATGTACTCCAACACACATATATACTACTTTTCACATATGTAGTTACTCACACATGTACCACTGAGATATACATTCACTCACTAACACACCCATACACACACTCACCCACCCATACAGTCCATCACAGATGCACTCTTGAAACCATGCACCCAGTGAATCACCCACTCACACATCTATACTCAGAGTCACACACACCCCACCCACACAAACACTCAGGCACCCATACAGATACTCAGACAACAAATCAATAACCCATATAGACACTCATGTAGCTATTTGCAAACCCATGCAGTCGCTTACACACCAACAGACACACGTATACAGACATTCACACAGTTTACTCACTAACCCATGCATTCAGAAAGATATGTTTAATCACTCACTTATAGAGTCAGTCACCCACCTACTAAATCAACCATTCAGACACTTATACACCCACTCATTCATCAATACGCCTTTCACTATATATATTAAACATATTTAAACTTTACAGAAACACACAGTCACTGGATGCTGTCATCAGTGATGTCATCAGTGATGTCATTTGAGATGTCATCAGTGATGTCATCAGTGATGTCACTGACCATGTCATGAGTGATGTAATATGTGACGTCATCAGCAGTGCATTGCGGGGGCGCGAGTTATAGTTAGCTGAACTAATTATAACGGGGGAATTTCACGGGTTTTGTACGAGTGAAATGTCCAACCAACTATAACGCCCTTGAAACCTATGGTTTTTTCAGTGAATTTGTAAGGTTTTTTAAATGCTAATTTCTAACTATAACGTCCCTGAAACCTATGGTTTTTTCAGTGAATATATATCTATATACACAGAGAGAGAGAGAGATATATATATTTGAATAATGTTTTATTTAACATTAATTTCCATTGGATTGTTATTTTAAGCCCCTGACTGCTTTATTTTATATGGGAGTGTGCTACAGTACTTGTGAGTGGCCATGTGTGGTGCTTGATCTACTCTAACTGGACTGCAGTACATTTACAACCGTTTTGTCACTTGGATTACTTTCACTCGTGAGGTCTGGAGCCGGCAAACATCGAGGCAGGTGCTTGAAATGTGATGAGTCTCTCGTAATGGGCTTTCCAGGACGTTGAGCGGTCACCATATGTCCTTTACTTATCACAACTCTCAATGAGTCAGCATCAAAAGGTGCATCAGTCTTGCGCTTCCATTCTTATTTGATTAGGACTCGGTCTCCTTTCTAGAAAACCATGTCCCAAGCGCATCTGAGCCTATCCGCATTAGTCTTCATTTTGATTTTGCAAGCAGTGTCGGTGACACAAATCTCATCAGTGTCTATCACTCGGCTCATGATCCATTGCTGTAGTTTTGTCCCAATGGCTCTCCCAAACAGCAAGTTGGCAGGGTTTTCACCTGTTGTAGAATGAGGAGTTGATCGATAGGCACAAAGGGCTGGACAGAAGGCTGACTTGAGATCGACTCCTATCGCAGTGCGCTTAACCACTTTCTTCAGGGTGCCCATAAATCATTCAACAATGCCATTTCCCTGTGGCCAGAGAGGTGTGCTTTTCTGAAGTTTGACATTCATGCAACTAAGAAAGTCTTTAAACTCTCTGCTATTGAAGGGTGGACCATTGTCAGATTGAAGGATGGAGGAAACACCCCACGCTGCGAAAATATCATCCAGCCTCTTGGTGACTTTGTCATTGGTGGTCGATGATAAATCTTCCACTAAGGGAAACCGTGAGTACTTATCAATGACTACCATGAGATGATGTCCATTGTTTAGGGGTCCAAAGAATTCAACTGCCATTTTCTCCTGCGCTTGTTTAGGAAAGTCATACATATTTAGCGGATGCTGTGTTGTCTTGGAAGATAATAAGTTACACAGATGACATACATGCTTTATTTTTTTTGGGACTTTTATATTGCGCGAACTTTACCCGAATGCATCAGGTATCAGAGTGCTTTACATGAGCACCAGCTGCGTTACACAAGGACACATTCATTTTTGTTAGGCACGGGGAGATTAAGTGATTTGCCCAGAATCACAGGATGTTGAGCGTCATTGCCGAGACTCGAACTCGGTTCCCCAGAATTGAGGTTGACTGCCCTAGCCATTAGACCACATCCTCTCTTTTAGTTCCGTCTCGACTCGTTCATCATGGTGAGGAAACCACACTCATTCTCTGAGGGCTCTCTTGGTGGCTACAATGCCACGATGTCCTTCGTGTGCCAATACAATGATGTGTTGCCGCAAGCTCTCAGGTATAACAATCCTTAACCCCTCTTAGTATAATTCCTTCTTGAGTGACAGAAAGTTCTTCCTGCACATTTTTCAATTTTTGATATTTAATGTCATCGGTGAGAGGTCGAATATGTTTTCTCCATGATTGTGTTGTAATGATATCCTTGAGTGTGAGCATGTCTCTGTCTGTGTTGGTTGTGCCCAACCCCACCGGGCTTGCGTCTATTATGATCTCAGTATGTAACTTCAGATCAAAATAAGCCATTTCAGTTGCATTTGCAATTGCGTGTTTCATTTTCTTGAAACTTAGGTCCCATTCAGAGGACCACTGAGAGGGAACATTCTTCTTTGTCAACTCTCTTCCTGGGGCACTCACATTGGCAAAGTCACGAATGTATCTGGAGCAATAGTTGACCATGCCTAAGAAGGATCGCAGCATGGTTGCATCTTGAAGGGGACAAGTGGATGACAATGGTTGTACTTTTCCAGGGTCAGGAGTCATTCCCCTTCAGAGAAAATATGCCTAAAGAATTTGAGTTTGGTTTTGTGAAACTCGCACTTTTCAGCATTTAAAGTGAGACCTACATCAGCGAGCAGATGGCATACTTGTGTGAGAGTTTTGTCATGATCCTTTTGTGTGGCCCCAAACACTAATATATCATCACTGTGGTTAAAAGCATGTAGGACGGTTGAATTACTTGACAAATGTCATCCTGAAAGGTTTCTGCAGCCGATGACAAACCAAAGCTAAGCCTTTTGTATCTGAACAAACCAACATGAGTTGAAATGGTAGTAATGTACCTACAGTTCTCTTCCAGCTTGAGTTGATAGTATCCTTTGTTCAAATCAAGACAGGAGTAGACTTTGGCGCCATTCAGCTGTGTAATCATGTTCACTATCTGTGGACCTGAATGTATTTCTCTCTCGATTGCTTTGTTGGCCTGGTGCATATCAACACAAATGCGCACTGCAGCTCTACTGTTCTTCTTTGGCACCACAACTATGGGTGAAACATATGGCCTCGGACCAGTAGAGCGCTCAATGATGAAATGCTTTAATAATGTTTCTACTTCTTTCTCAACGGCTTCCTGTAAATGAAAAGCAATCTGACAGTGTCGGTGAGCAACAGGGCGAATGTCCAAATTAATGTGAAGTTGCACCTTCATTGTCTTGAGTTTCCCTAGTCCATGAAACAACGATGGGAATTGACTTACTATTTCAGAATGTGCATTCAGGTTGTAGTTGAAGGATGTCAGTCCCATGTCAGCAGCAGTGCTGAAACTGAGAATACATACACTCGACATAGTATCTTGGGGGACATGAATTGGTGCTTGTACTGTCATTTTCAAATGTCTCATGGTCACTACAAATGACCCTTGACTTTCCAATGGCATAGAAGTAGCCCATGTGTATACCTTTGTTTTTTCGATGGCTCTAGACGTTGTACTGGAGACAGTTCATTGTATTTTTCTGCCAGCATGATGTTAATCGATGCACCACTGTCTATAAAAAAGGTGAAGGGCAGCCACTCACCTTTAGCATGATCTAGGGGCAAAGTCCAAATGAGTTTGATCACTTCACGTGGCGATCTTTCTTTGACTTGTGTTCTTCTTTGCAAGCAGCCAATCCTACATGTGCATATCGTTCTGCGGTCGACATCACCATTGAACATCCATCTTCTTCACTGATGCTTGATAGTGATGTTGAAGAGCCTGTGGAGGATGAATTTGATGACGATCAACTTAGTGTTTTCTCTACGTGCCGCAATTGATGTTGTCGGTTGGCCTTGTGGTCCTGGCTAGAATGCTTCTGGAACTTTCTGGCGTCAATTTTCTCTTCTCGGTCTGACGCCCTAAGTTTCTCTTTCGCTTAGCAGGCCATTATGAAATGGTTTTCTCTCCCAAATCCTTTGCATGTCTGTCCAATGGAGGGACAATTTCCTTCGTGTGGAAATGAGAATCCACATCGGAAACAAAATTTCCTTTTGTTCTGAGACATGTTCTTATGGGCTTCCACTTTGTGTTTCTGCTTACTTTTCATGATCACCGCTGATTTATTCTGGGCTGTAGCCTCCATTTCAGCAGCCTGTGAATCTGCACGATCCTCAGCTCTCGCAGCCATGAGTACCTTTTGTAGACTGAGGGGTCGATTCCGATCTCGGCCGGAAGCGCACCTAACAGTATTCGTCCGGAAAAAAACCAAGCAGAACGCGTGTTTCCCGACCGATTCGGACAGTCGTCCGAACGAACAAGTACGATGCGCATAACAGCCCAGATTCCGAGCGAGCCGTACTCACCCATTTCAGCTCCTGTTCCCCGCCCGAGCCGGATCCGTAAACGTCCAATCGAGTCGCACGGAACCAAATACACAGCACCTTCCGGCCGGACTAGTACGCTGCGCATTCCGTACGCGCCGAACCCGTCGCTACGTCCGGCACGTCAGACCATCCGGGAGAGCTGTACATAAGCTCCGATTCGCGCCACAAGACGATCCACAGCTACGAGACGAACAAGCCAGCGACGAGTACGAGTCGAAGCCACGAGAAACCCGAACGAGACGAACAAACCATGAATCCCATCGCGCAGGTCCTACCAATACTCTACATCTATTACCGGGACTGGTACGGACGCGTACGGCGAAGACGCTAAGTCAAACACCCACTACACAAACAAACCACACGTACCCAACATATGTCACACACACATAGGGATGCAGAAATGACGTAAACCAGCAACAGCAGAACCATAGGGGCGGGATGGCTACCACCAATGCCATACATACCCATAGGGGGATGGATGCCTACCACTACCACCACCCCCACTCAGGGGGTCCTGGATGCCTACCACTAACACCACCCCTACTCAGGGGGGGCTGGATGCCTGTCACTACTAGCATCCCCACTCATAGGGGGATGGATGCCTACCACTACCACCACCCCTACTCAGGGGGGGATGGATGCCTGCCACTACTACCAACCCCACTCATAGGGGGATGGATGCCTACCACTACCACCACCCCTACTCAGGGGGGCCTGGATGCCTACCACTACCACCACCCCTACTCAGGGGGTCTGGATGCCTACCACCACCACCACCCCTACTCAGGGGGGCCTGGATGCCTGTCACTACTACCATCCCCACTCATAGGGGGATGGATGCCTACCACTACCACCACCCCTACTCAGGGGGGGGCTGGATGCCTGTCACTACTACCAACCCCACTCATAGGGGATGAATGCCTACCACTACCACCACCCCTACTCAGGGGGGGCTGGATGCCTGTCACTACTACCAACCCCACTCATAGGGGGATGGATGCCTACCACTACCACCACCCCTACTCAGGGGGGCCTGAATGCCTACACCACCCCTACTCAGGGGGGCCTGGATGCCTGTCACTACTACCATCCCCACTCATAGGGGGATGGATGCCTACCACTACCACCACCCCTACTCAGGGGGGGCTGGATGCCTGTCACTACTACCAACCCCACTCATAGGGGGATGGATGCCTACCACTACTACCATCCCCACTAATAGGGGGATGGATGCCTACCACTACCACCACCCCTACTCAGGGGGGCCTGGATGCCTACCACTACCACCATCCCCACTCATAGGGGGATGAATGCCCACCACCCACACCACCCCTAAACATAGGACGGGAAATGCATGACACACCCAGCATACACCAACATAAGGAATGTCTGAAAATACATCCCACCAACACCATGACAAGCGTGTGTAGTCTGTGTCAAATGCCTACAACACTGAACATGTCATTGAGCATACAATGTGACCCCCTATCACATGTGTCACACATAAATGTGTGTGGCCTCCACAATGCAAGCAGACCATGACCACTGTGGCAATGGGGTATAACACCCCATCATCACAGTGACCAAAAGGTAAGTCTGGGGTCCATAGCTGAAGCCCAATTGAACAGTGTGGCAATGGGGTCTAAACACCCATCACCACAGTGCCCAAAAGGTAAGTGTAGTAATGGTAAAAGCTGCAAATGCCAAACAGCATGGATGATTCCTGGTCACAGAACAACAAACACATCTGTGGCATAGTAGTGCTTGTGTCCCATAGCAACATACATTGGGTGAGGCAAACAGTGCAGTGCAAATAAGATATACCTTTGGCCATGTGCAGACAAACATCACCCATGGGGGCTGACATTGTCAACATTCCTCAATAACACAATGACAGAAGTGACCATCATAATGCAGACCCACATATCTGCACCAATGGACACACAAATGTAGATATCCTTTGGAGACTGTAGATGTCAGGTGAACAAATACCATACCATGGCAGCAATGGGACATACAAACCATGATCATTGTGCTGACTGATGACCTAGGAGTCCCAGGGACAGCAGGGGAAAGCCAACAAACAACATACAGCCAATGGCACACTAAAGATATGCCAATGCAGTGGTGCAGATGCACAAACACAAACAGGCAGCCTCACACTGCAGATCAAACACAACAGGTGATGGGGGGTGTGCCAGTGTCCCCAGGCAACCACACAACACATGAGGAGGCCTGAATCACAATTACACAGATGTGTATACAGTGCCACACAAAAGTAACTCATGGATCGGATTCCCCTATGTGGGCAAACAGGCATTGTTAGATGAGAGGGAGCCCAAATTACACATGTCACACAAGCTTGTAGGAACAGCAAATAACACAGCAAGAAACAGACCCACCACAGCACTACCCCCAGGGACCCCACATCGTGGTGACCCTGGCCTGCATGATAATCCCACTGTGATGACAAAGCTAGATGTCGTTCACACTGTGAACCACAGTCATGTGTCCTGAGCAACAAACTACCATCACACCTACACAAGCACAAATCAATCAGCACGGCCTGTCAGCCAAGGCCAACATGGAGGTAGGGGTTTAGCCGTGCAACAACTCTCATTTGCACACACTCAACACCACACACCTTGATCTCCACCAATGTGCAGCAGTGAAGCTCACATGGACTGGTGACATTGCACATGCACCCATGACAATCCCAGGGGTGGTGGTGGGAACTAAGGTGCAGAAACCCATCACACATGGCCAGTCAACAAGACTCGTGAATGTCTGACACACTGCACAGTACGCTGTACATGGGCATGACGTGAAATCCACCACAATCAATGTGATCCCGGACACAGTCACACACCAATGAAGAAGTCAAGGTCACCCACAAAGAACACACATAGACAACTTCCAACATTGCAGCTCTGACCCAGAGGAGTGGCAGCAGTCACACACACAACGTGTCACAATCACTGAAAGCTAACACAAACTGTAAATTACATGACTTGTGTAACCAACAAGTGCCAAGGGGAATCCTGACTGTGTCTCATCTGCGTTTGCCCACAAACTCAGCCCTGACAGCAAACACACCTATGGATGACACCCTGATGACCAGTAATGTGCCATGCACCCACATCCCAGAGAACCCAGGGCGAAGATTTGGGGGGAACATAGGTCAACTCAGCAAGCATCACAAACAGGAACATCACTAGGGATCCCAGCCTGTGTTGCAAAATGGAAGTGAACACACACAGACATGCTCACACAACACACACCTTGGGCTCAGGCAATGTCACGGAATTACACACTGCCATGAGGGCACTCCACTCCTGTGTAAGGAAAGCTGTGCCATACGTTGTCTCTGCAGGGCTCTATCATGTCAGCAGTACACTTGGTCACTCAGTCAACAATTAGCACAAAATGAAGGCTCTCGTCACATCAGCCTGGTCATGGGAGTGTCACCGACACCATCTGCACAGATCCAACACACATGTATAGCAAGTTGCACTGATCACACAGATGAGTCCTTCCCCATTGATGCCCAAACTTGCATGTCCAGTGGAGATGGTCACACGGTCAGGGAAACAGACAAATTTAACAATGGCAAGCACAACTGATGTGCAGGGGTGTAGGCCACAGACGTGATATTGCAAATAAATGTAGGAAATCCCATTGGCAAATATTGAAAACATGACATCCTCATATTGCTGCAAAGGATGGCATGGCTACACACCAGGATAGGACACATTCCCCTGGACCAAATGGGGTCCTGCACAGTAACACTTCATTTTCATGATATCAAATATCACCATCACTGCAGCAAGGGCATGGTTAGCATCATCAACATCATGTACATCTGAAGCTAAACCACCAGAGAACAGAAAGGAGCTTTATTCAGCATATGTGTCTGAAAAATGAAAGTCCAGCAAAAATACAAAGGCCAATGGCCAGTCCAACAGTTCAGTCCGAACAGGGTGACAGTGGCAGATGTCACCCTCTGCTTGCCTGCACTGATATGGAGCAGGGACATTCGCCTCGGAGGGGCATACGGGGGGCAGGCCAGGCACCGCAGGGACAGGATCAGGGCTCACCAGAAGGAGGCAGGGAAGGGGTGGCTGGTGCTGGAGAGTCACTGACAACTGCAGTGGAGGTGTCTGACATGGTGTGGGCCGGCACAACTGGGGGCATGAGTCAGATGGTGTGGGTGCCGGCACGACTGCAGTGGTCCGGCCAGATGGAGTGGACAGGTTCCCCACTGCAGTGCCCAAGTCAGACGGGGTGGTAGTGGATTCCACTGCAGTGCCTATCTCCAGGGGAGTAGAATGGGGTCCAGGTAAGGTGGGCAGGACAGAGGGGGAGGACACAGTCTCCACACCAGTGGCACAAACATGTGCAGCGGGGGGGTGAGGCTGGAAGAGCAAGTGGTAGGTGGAGAATGCCGGATCATCTTGGGGATGGTGTATCTGTGGGTGGGAGAACCTGGGGCAGGGTGTGGTGGGGGAACCAGTGTTGTGGGGGCCTGAGGGATGGAGGAAGGAGACTGTCTGGTTGAGCTGCAGGGCGGTGGTGGGGTCTTGCTCTTCCGGGACCGGGGGGACTTGCGTGTGGGGGCCTTTGTCTGTCCGTGCCTGGGGGAGGGTGTCCGGGGGTGAGGGGCACTCTCCTCTGTGTGGGTGGACTTCCTCTTCCCCCTGTATGCTGGATCAGCTGGATCGGAGGGGAAGAGACCGAGGTCACAGAGGAAGAGCTGCTGTGTAGGTGGGGTTGCAGGTGAGGCAAGGGAAGGGGTCTTGGAGGGAGAGGATTTGGAGGACTGCGGCGTGACTGTGGATGCCTGTGTGTGTGTCTGTTCCCCATCCCCTGTGGGTGTGGTATCAGTCCCCTGAGAATGCTTGCGTGCACGTCTTGCCTTTGTATTGGGTGTTCCTGTGCTGCTCGTGTCTGTGTGTTTGGGTGATTGTGCAGGTGTGCATGTGCTTGGGACAGGTAGGGTGCCAGGAAGTGTGGATGGGGCAGAGGTAGGAGGGGTGAGGGACTGTTGGAGGAGGGACACTGCTGCCGTCAGGGAGGAGTCCATGGACTTATTGCTCCTCTGTAGGGCAGACATGCCAGATGAGATGCCCTCCATGAACGACACCAGCTGTGTCAACAGAGTGGTGTGTGCATGGAGGACACTCAGCATAGCTGTCTGCCCTACATGGAGCTGGCAAAGTAGGTACACAGACTCCTCACTCAGGGCAGCAGGAGACACAGGGGCAGGGGCTGCGGTGCCTGGCACAAAGGAGACACGCTCCCGAACACGGGAGCCTCCACGGACCTCTGGAATGGGAGCCAATGGGAGGGCGGTGGTGGCGGTGGTGGTGGTGGCGGGGCCAGCCATACTAGCTGGGGTGTGGTGGCTGCTGACACCCGTCTCCACAAGGGAGTCATCCTCCGAGCTGCTGTGGTCCTCAGCTGAGGTGGATGGTGCTGAGGACTCCTCGGTGTGGCTCCCCTCACCCTCCGTGCTACTGGGTCCCTCCGACCACTCATCGGCTGCTGACCCAGCCTGGCTCTGCAGTTCCTCCTGGTCCGTGGAGCTGTCCCCTCCTGTGGCCGTGGATGTATCTGCAAACAATTAGGGAAACAGACAAACATCAGTCACCTGCACTGACCGCACACACCACAGTAAGTACAGCACATTACAGAGCAAGCCCTGGAATCCTTAGTTGAACATTGCCAAAAGTGCTCACACAGATTAGGAGAAGCCAATTGTCAGTCTGATGGTCAACCATGGCACTCACACCCCTCCTGGCCTTTGTAGTAGGGTTCTGTTCTACCATATAACACAGACCTATGTACCTTTCTGCTCTGCCCATGAAACATGGCACACCCATATAGGCCCCACCACTCAGGCCCTGATAGATGACCTAAGCTGTCCATTATTCTTGTAGCCTTTTAGTACCTGTCACAGTGGTCCACACCCCCTAAGACACATACACTTATGCCCAAACCCACCTCCTTAGATGCACACACACATGTAGGCCCAAGAGGCCACTGCCTCATGCTATCATTTTGCTAATACAACAAATCTGGTAGGCCTTTCTGACCTGACAGCAGGGACCTGTGCCATCCACGGCGGCACCAGCCCCCCCCTTGTAAATGTCCACAGTCACAAGAATAAGGTTAGCTGGTACATCTTGCTCTTTCACAAGCAATGTTTGCAAACTTTTAACTTATGAAACTTTCAACGCTTGCTCCACTGAAACTGAAAATGCGGCTCCGTGACAGAGAAATAATATATAACAATCTCAAATTCTGAGCATCTTACGGTAAAAGTTAACTTTTCTTATGTTTGCGGTCAAGTGCACCGACCACCTGCTAAAAGCCCCTGTCTTCACCATGATACCACTTCTCTGTTCTTCAAATAACTTTCCACAGTTACTGTAAGCGTGTGGTCAAGGACCCACGTCAGGGACCACGTCAACTGTGGGTAGGAGTTCTGCATCAAGCCATTTAAAAGCTTTGCACCCATGTCCACACCCTGAACTCTTCATACCAGTGCATTGCATGGGGAGGGTTCACGGTCGGCCGTTCTCCTGATCCTGGGCCTAGAAATTCTACTATCAAGTAGGTAATGCTCTTTTCTGATTGCTAGCCTTTTGCCTTTGTCAGCCTCTCCAATTTAGCTCATCCACACCCAATTCATTGCATTCAGCCTAGCTTAAACTGTGTAGCCTTGGATGGTTCATGCTCTCTTATAGAAGATTTGCCTTCTAGGCGCTTGCCTATTCATGATCCCTCTTTTAAGACTTGCCCCATAGGCTGTAGCTCACAGATAGATAGTTACATAGATCTTTGTGCTTCACTTAAAATATGATTTGTAATATTGTTGATGCTTTCATTTTCATCCTGCTCATGTGTAGATGAGTAGCATCAAATGAACAGTGCTCGGTGTTTCAGAATTGCTTAACAAAGTGCCACTGTATTTCACACCGTTGTTCCTTCTTTTCAAGTGAACGAGCAGAGTGCGGGTCGTGCTCTCATGAGTCGGTAAGCAGAAGGGTGTGACCACCCATTTACCCTCAAACAGCTTGCACCCATCTGTCTTGTGCCTGCCGGATGGTAATACCCCAGTGTGGGCACATGCACCACCTACCCAGTTGTTGGACATTGCAGGGAACACGGTGAAGTATGTGAACATGCACACATCACATCTCTTGCCCCTGAGTCAGTACAGGTGTCCGGATGAAGGGATGGCCAGAGTCTAATTTGAAATGCATGTGATGCATACCAGCACCAGACACCATGATGCACCCATGTCCTCATAGTCAATGCCACAATGGGGTGCATGTTGCACATGTCACTCCCCTGCAGGATCACTCTTAGGAAGTTTAATGCCATGGCACATGCATGCCTGCAAAGTCATTCATCACTGTCTCCAGTCACATGGGCAGGGCAGCCAACCAACAACAGTCTGCACTGTGTCACAATCCTAGGTCATGGGGAATGCAAGTTCTGTAGCTGACAAGTGCACATGTCCATCCCCCACAAACCACATCATCTGAACTCGTATTTGTCCACGTCATACCAATTGGACATATGGGAGACATGAAACACAACTCTCTGAACCTGAGCACCTCACAGTCTGCTGTGAATGAAAAACAGCTGCCTGAACTTCTCATTCGCATGCACCAGTCTGCACAGTCAAGTGATCAAACACCTATATGTCACCCAAGTATTGTCTCTCATGGTCACATCTCAGATGGCATGCTGAGCCATAACCGATAAACAGCCCAGTAGTCCTGACCACGAAGCCACAGCACAATGACACAGAGGCAGACACCTGAGGGAACATGTCACTGAGCACAACGTGTCAGCTGATACACGGGAGTGGGAGTACAGAGTGCATTGTATGCCCTGGAGTAGGCATGACTGTCCTGCCCCACGTGAAAGATGGGTGAGCCCTGGACAGTAGGCATGTGGCTAAGCATGTGTGACACACTTGATATACATACTCCTGAGGTCCAAACATTGTTCCCACCCGCAGCATGGGGGTGTGCCAAATACCCCAGGCACATGTGGTGAGTCAGATCAGCAATTGGCACACATATCAAAGTTACACGCTGATTACATGTCAGAACTCAGGCATTGAGTAAGCAATTGACCCACCCATGAAGCCCACCACAAAGGTACGGTAACAAATGCTGGCCCCCACCCTGAGCTAAGCAAAATGCAAGGATACAGTACCCAAGTGACACAATTTCAAGACTGTGAGGGCCACACCTGGGTATAAGATGAGGAGTGGGCATGTCACAAGTGAGGGACATGGGTCCTGGACCACAAGACTGATGTACTGTGGAGGTTTGACCAGGCCAGAGGAGGGCACATAGCATGTCAGACAAAGTTCACAGTTCAGTCATGGACTCACCCCCTCCTTGCTGCTGTCTGGCCTTCAGCTGCCCATCCAGGTCAGGGAAGACCACCGCCAGGATCTGGAGCATGTGGGGGTCAGGGTCCGGTGTCCGCCCCTCCTGCGAGGAGGCGACAGCTTCAGCTGGACCCTTGCGATCCTCCGGGTCCAGCCCCGAAGGTCCTGCCACCTCTTCTGGCAGTTGCGGATCCGGCGCTTGTAGTCCACCACGGATCTTACTGCCCGGACGATGGACAGCCAGATCTCCTGCTTCTGGTGGGCATCAACCTGTGAGGATGACAAAGTGAAAGAGGCCATTACTACACATGCAACATATCCGTGCATCACACAGTTGGATATACATGTCTCAATCACAGGGGCACATGATGTACACAGGCAGTGCAACTATGGCTATGAACAGTTCACCAGCAGTTACTAAATGGTATCATTGCCTGGGAAGTAAAACCTTGTTGGAATGCACAGTTACTGCACTATACCTGTGCAGTGCATGTAACTACACACTTTGGGGGTGAGAACTACTCAGTGAGCATGCTAGCCAGTGGTGTGCACACTGTAAGTCTTGCTAGTCAGACAACATGCACAATTAGTAAGGCAGTGGACAGCACACTCACCTGCTCCCCTGGTTTCCCATACAGCTTGCTGTACTGTGGAAGGAGGCTGTCCAGCAGGGCCTGGTTCTCCTCAGTGCTGAAGGCTGGGGCTCTCTCCACAGTACGTGCCATTGCAGTAGCCAGAGGATGCAGAGACAGCAGCAGTGTTGGTGGCAGATGTTGTCCTGGAGCATGTAGTGCAGGCAAGTGAGCTCTCAGGGGAACAGCCAGCATTATATGTGTGCTGCAGAGGCAGATACTGTCCCATATGTCCAAAGTGATAGGTCCAAGTCGTTTGCATCTTCTGAATCTGGCCAATCCATGGAATTGCACCACTTATACACGCCCACAGCATCCTTCAAAAGTTAAACTTCATTACACCCATGAATTTGCAACATTGTTGTGGCTGGCCAACTGAATTCACTGCATCAGACTCGTTACAGATTCGAAAACGTGCCCGTTGCGATGCCAGGCCCAAGCCAATGCGTGCGCCCCGATCGGTCCATTGCTGTACAACGCGTATTCCGGGAAACAACGCGTACCCGCTCACATCACATGCTATGGCCAATGCGTGCGCACCGATCGGTCCATTGCTGTACAACGCGTATTCCGGGCAACAACGCGTACCCGCTCACATCACATGCTATGGCCAATGCGTGCGCACCGATCGGTCCATTGCTGTACAACGCGCACCCGCTCACAACAGATTCAATGGCCAGTGCGTGCACACCGATCGGTCCATTGCTGTACAACGCGTACCCGCTCACAACAGATTCTATGGCCAGTGCGTGCACACCGATCGGTCCATTGCTGTACAACGCGTACCCGCTCACAACAGATTCAATGGCCAGTGCGTGCACACCGATCGGTCCATTGCTGTACAACGCGTACCCGCTCACAACAGGTTCAATGGCCAGTGCGTGCACACCGATAGGTCCATTGCTGTACAACGCGTACCCGCTCACAACAGGTTCAATGGCCAGTGCGTGCACACCGATCGGTCCATTGCTGTACAACGCGTACCCGCTCACATCATATGCAATGGCCAATGCGTGCGCACCGATCGGTCCATTGCTGTACAACGCGTATTCCGGGAAACAACGTGTACCCGCTCACATCACATGCTATGGCCAATGCGTGCGCACCGATCGGTCCATTGCTGTACAAAGCGTACCCGCTCACATCATATGCAATGGCCAATGCGTGCGCACCGATCGGTCCATTGCTGTACAACGCGTACCCGCTCACAACAGATTCAATGGCCAATGCGTGCGCACCGATCGGTCCATTGCTGTACAACACGTACCCGCTCACATCATATGCAATGGCCAATGCGTGCGCACTGATCGGTCCATTGCTGTACAACGCGTATTCCGGGAAACAACGCGTACCCGCTCACATCACAAGCTATGGCCAATGCGTGCGCACCGATCGGTCCATTGCTGTACAACGCATACCCGCTCACATCATATGCAATGGCCAATGCGTGCGCACGGATCGGTCCATTGCTGTACGACGCGTCCCTGTACAGGTCACTCGCATATGTCACCATGCTTGTCACTGGTGAACGTATGCCAGCCACATATACTTGCCAGGGACTCAGGGGCACACCTACAACACCACAGCCTGTCCACACTGTATCCTAAGGCATGTGATGCAGCATTACCTTTTCTGTGTATGGGGGTCAACATGTGGTTTTGGGGTGGCACTTGGGGGCAGCCACTCCCAGGCTGTGCACGTGTTGATGGGGACAGGATCCTTTGTGTGTTGTGCACATGACCACTGTGATGTGCAACAGTTCAGTTCAGAGCATGTGGCATGGTCACATTTCCAGGTTGTGTATGTGTATGTCATGTCACATACCCCCAGAGTGCCATGTGGGAAGGTATGTACGTCACTGGGTGACCCATTGCCACAATAGTGATGGCCCTCCACAGTCTGTGTGCATGTTGTGTTTCCGAGGTCTCTGATTCCATGTGCACAATGGGAGACAGTCTCCACATCCACGTTGATTGTGCATGGACTCTGATGTCGTCCGTGTGTGTGTCACAGACGTCCATGTCTGTCCTGCAGAGGCAACAGGGGCCACTACCTGTGGGAGTCATGGTTGTTTTTCTGGCGTGTACATGATGCGCCATGTCATGCCAGTGTCCATGTGGCAATACAGGGTCCCTGGGAATCGACCTGTCAATGAGCTGTGATGCCTGTGGCGCATCTGTCCAGACATGTCACTGTGGTGTGTGTTTGGGACGTGACAGCAGTAAATGGGTACTGTGACACAGCCTAATGATTTACCATTGCCCAACCTGGAACTTGTTGTCAACACATGTTGAACTGTGATGTTAGATGTTGGCCATGTAGATGCCATTTCTGTCCATACAGAACGGCACACACATCAGGTTCTTGTGTCTCGTAATGATGTATCATGTGATATTGAGTATGGTCAATCCAACATATGTGGGGTGACTGACAATCTTTCTTTCTTCACCTATGCACTGCAGGGCACCAGCTGTCCATAGACCATTCCCTGACCTTGCAACGATGGTGGAACGTGACTGCATCCGATGGTACCGCTTCACCAGGCAGCTGATTGAGGATTTGGCAGTGCGCTTGGCCCCACATTTGCAACCTGGCCGGCCGTACCCTACAGCGCTGACCCCCAAGGTGAAGGTGATGGCAGCCCTACACTTCTTTGCCACCGGTACCTTTCAACACACTGTGGCGTCTGCTGGTGGGATGTCACAGACTATGTTCAGCCGTGTGCTACGCGATATTTTGGAGGCAATGTTGAGATGCCTGAACCAGTACATCTATTTCCCTAAACGTCAACAACTCACTGACGTCAAGAGTGACTTCTATGCCCTGGGGAGGATGCCACATGTCATTGGCTCCATTGATGGGACACATGTGGCTTTGGTACCACCACAGGCACATGAGCAGGCATACAGGAACCGGAAACATTATCACTCGATCAATGCTCTGGTGGTATGTCTTGCAGATATGAGCATCTCACATGTGTGTGCACGTTTCCCTGGTTTGGCACACGATGCCTTCGTGATGAGGAGTAGTCGCATCCCGAGGATGATGTCACAGATGCGGAACCAGCGTGCCTGGCTTGTCGGTGTGTACTGACTTTGTACCATTGTGTGTGTTCTGCTATGTTATATTCCGCCCTCTTTTCCAACTCAGCTAATGTGCAATTGTCTGTCTGTAGGTGACTCCGGATACCCCAACATGCCGTGGTTGCTGACACCCCTCAGGAACCCTGTGACACCAGCCCAGATGCGCTACAATGAGGCACATGGTCGGACCAGGAGAGTGATCGAGCGGACATTTGGTCTCCTGAAGAGCCGCTTCCGCTGCCTGGACAAGACAGGAGGGGCCCTCCCATATGCCCCAGCAAAGGTGTGCAAGATTGTCATTGTCTGCTGCATGCTACACAACCTGGCAGTGCGGAAGGAGTTGCCTCTCATCCTGGATGACGATGACCAACATCCGCCACCTGTGGAGGATTCTGGCCTGGGCCACGATGCCAGTGATGATGATGATGATGATGGTGATGTCCGCACACAGCTCATCACCAACTTCTTCAGCTGAATGTGAGTATCCAGAGAGTTGTCATGTCAATGATGTGAGTTTGCATGATATGTGTGGGTGTTGCTCTGGTGCTGTGTGAGTGTGGCCATGTGCTACTTGACTGGATGCGTGCAGCGATGTATCCTTACAGGTGGTCTGTACTCCCCAACAGTGTTGACATGCTAACTTGGTTTTGTGTAGGTATCTTGTGACATGTATTGGGTATGAGTATTGCAGTTCTGTCCTGTTCTTCAGTGCTTTTGACTGTGTGTCATGTCTGTCCTTCACAGGGTGCTTACAGAGTTGTTTGGTCAACTTGGATCCCCTGACACCATGATTCAGCTTTCAGGGTGGCAGCAGTCGTTTCCCTACAGGTGATGTGCCACACACCCCTGAACTTTATATCTTCTGCACTTTCTGACTGTGTGGCCACTGCCACGTGGGATTACCTTGCATTTGTAGTGGAAACAACATGTTACAAATGTGTAATAAACCTGTGCTTCACTTTGGGATGTGCGTTGCCGGTGGTCACACATCTGACTGACATTTGCTTACTGCACCTGTGGGCTAGTTAACACAGACTCTGAATAGGTGTGGTGTCTGTGCATTCCACAATATTTCCTGGCAACATCAGTGTAGGCGATGAGTCCGATGGCCCTGGTGTCTATGTGTTGTGTAGCCCTAGTGGTGTGTCTCCCTCATATGTGTCACGTCGCCATGACTCACATGACGGTGTTGTACTTGCTGTGGCAGTTAGCATGCACGGTGTCATTTAGCAGATCATCATCTCCGTGACAATAACAACGTTGGAATCACAACAGAGGCAAGTATGGTGTATTAGTGAGTTTATTACATACATGTGTGAGGTTAGTGCACAGGATGGTGGGTGCTGTACATTGGGATTGTGATCCAAAGTTCCCAGGTGAGTTGGAAGTCTTGGTAGCAGAAATGTCCAGAGTAAAGTCAACAGTGATCTGTTACATTGGTCCAACTTGAACTCCCCATGTCATGTGGGAGAGTTGTGTTGCATTTGACAGGGTGAACAGTTTGCACACAAAGGAGAATTTCCAGAACAGGTGTTGGCTTCCTGGGGGATGTACATGGCCATCGACCTCTCAGTTTTCCTTCCTCGGACGACCCCTCTTCTTTGGGGGGGGGGACCCTCACGTGCAGGCTGCTGCAGTGCAGGGACTCTCCGCCAGAGTCCTCCTCCCTCCCTGTGGCAGTTGCAGTTGTTGCAGCACCAGATGTTGTGGGCACACAGGGAGGTGTGGCCATGTTGGTGCTAATCTGGCGGAGGCATGTCAATATGTCCCTATGCACCGCAGTCAGTTCTTGCAATGTGTCCCACTTGGACTCCATGCGAGACATGTGTGTCTCCACACCGGACATGTGTGAGTCCAAGTGGGCATGATGGGCAGCCTGCTGCTGTTGAATGTCCTTGAGGATCCCCACTACCTGGGTGACCTCTCCGGTGCTATTCTGGTACGCATCAGCAATGCGTACCAGTTGTGGGTCATCATGCAGTCCAGACCCCTCTGCAAACATCGACCTATGTCTACCACCCCTCCCACCACCCCAGGCGACACGTGCGGGACCTGAGGTGGCACACACAGGTGACCCTAGGCCCCCTTGAGGGTTGTTACTGGGGTCGTTGTCCGTAGCTCGACGTTGGGCCAGGGTCCCTGTGCTGTTGTCATTGGTGGTCCTTGGTCTGTCCGTGTCGGCGGGGGTGGTCTATGTGTTGGCAGTTGTTGGAGGAGTGGGTGCAGGGGGTGCAGACGTTGGTCCTGCTGGTGCTGCATGATGACTCACGCCGGAGGGGCCAGGTGGGTCTTCGCCATCCGAGGAGGGCAGAGGCTGTTCCACACCAGTGCGCTCAGTGTCCCCCGGAGCCTGGGACTGGGACTCCTCATCGTCTGCTGCTGTGTCCCCATCATCACCTGTTTTTGGAAGAGACACACAATGTATGTTATGTTTCTACAGGCATCAATGGTTCACACACCTGACAGTTGTGACTGAACCTCTGGATGCGGCCCTGTACATTGCATTGACCTAAGTTGATATTGGTGTAGCACATTGTCCTGCAAACCTGAGGCATTTAAATGTGAATGTTGAGGTGTGTGCATGGCCAGCATTGGTTGTATTTGGTGGCCATCCGGCCCTCCTTCTCCACCCAGCCCAGTTATCCCACCATGAAGCATGCCACCCTTGCAGTGGGTTCAGGTTGACTCTCAGGATGTCAGTCAGTGGTGTCCTGCTGTTGGTTGGTGCCCAGGTCCCAGCAGGGCCTGGTACTCCACAGAGCACCATTGTCAGCCATCTTGTCAGTTGTTTTCCCCTCCCTGTGATGTGAGCATGGTTCAGAGTGGTGTTGATGGGCCAATTGTGAGGCTGACCAATATCTGTGACTACAACTCCCATCATGCTATTGCCTGCACCCCCCTTCCCAGCATGCCCATACTTCCTTCCTTTTGAGTGGACTTCACTATGTGTGAGTGTGACAGCAATGGCAAGATGGCTGACAGTGTGGTCCTGTTGTTTGTTGGTGCACAGTTCCCAGCATGGCCTTGGGCTCCCCACAGCTGAGGCCAATGTCAGACATCTTTGAAGTGGCTTTTCACTCCCTGTGAGGTGTGCATGCTTCAGTGCTAGCTTGCTGGGCCATGTGGGTGGGGGATGTTGAGCTGTGACTACTACTCCCATCATGCTATTGCCTACAACCCCCTTCCCAGCATGCCCATACTTCCTTCCTTTTGACTCTGCTTCCCTGTGGGGTAGTGTGCCTGTGCTGCCAGGATGGCTGACAGTGTTGTCCTGGCATTTGTTTGGCTACAAGTCCCAAAAGTGTCCCTGTGCTTCACACAGCATAACCCAGTGTGGTGGTTCTTTCTGGGATATTAAATTAAAGAGTGATGCATTGCATTCTCCCAGGTGAGTTGTGTGGAGTTTGTGTTAAGGGGGTGTGTGGGAAAAGCTGCTTGTAACTATGGTCAGAGCTGTCAGTCCTCCTTCCCACCCAGCCAGATATCCCACCATGGAACGTGCTTCCATTGCAGGGAGTGCAATTTGGCTTTCAGGATGTCAGTCAGTGGTGTCCTGCTGTTGGTTGGTGCCCAGGTCCCAGCAGGGTCTGGTACTCCCCACAACAGAGCACCATTGTCAGCCATCTTGTCAGTTGTTTTCCACTCCCTGTGATGTGAGCATGGTTCAGAGTGGTGTTGATGGGCCAATTGTGAGGGTGACCAATGTCTGTGACTACAACACCCATCATGCTATTGCCTACAGCCCCCTTCCCAGCATGCCCATACTTCCTTCCTTTTGAGTGGACTTCACTGTGTGTGAGTGTGACAGCAATGGCAAGATGGCTGACAGTGTGGTCCTGTTGTTTGTTGGTGCACAGTTCCCAGCATGGCATTGGGCTCCCCACAGCTGAGGCCAGTGTCAGACATCTTTGAAGTGGCTTTTCGCTCCCTGTGAGGTGTGCATGCTTCAGTGCTAGCTTGCTGAGCCATGTGGGTGGGGGATGTTGAGTTGTGACTACCACTCCCATCATGCTATTGCCTACAACCCCCTTCCCAGCATGCCCATACTTCCTTCCTTTTGAGTGGACTTCACTGTGTGTGAGTGTGACAGCAATGGCAAGATGGCTGACAGTGTGGTCCTGTTGTTTGTTGGTGCCCAGTTCCCAGCAGGGCCTTGTGCTCCCCACAGCAGTACCCAGTTTCAGCCATCTTGTCAGTTGTTTTCCACTCCCTGTGATGTGAGCATGGTTCATAGTGGTGTTGATGGGCCAATTGTGAGGGTGACCAATGTCTGTGACTACAACTCCCATCATGCTATTGCCTACACCCCCTTCCCAGCATGCCCATACTTCCTTCCTTTTGAGTGGACTTCACTGTGTGTGAGTGTGACAGCAATGGCAAGATGGCTGACAGTGTGGTCCTGTTGTTTGTTGGTGCACAGTTCCCAGCATGGCCTTGGGCTCCCCACAGCTGAGGCCAGTGTCAGACATCTTTGAAGTGGCTTTTCACTCCCTGTGAGGTGTGCATGCTTCAGTGCTAGCTTGCTGGGCCATGTGGGTGGGGGATGTTGAGCTGTGACTACCACTCCCATCATGCTATTGCCTACAACCCCCTTCCCAGCATGCCCATACTTCCTTCCTTTTGACTCTGCTTCCCTGTGGGGTAGTGTGCCTGTGCTGCCAGGATGGCTGACAGTGTTGTCCTGGCGTTTGTTTGGCTACAAGTCCCAAAAGTGTCCCTGTGCTTCACACAGCATAACCCAGTGTGGTGGTTCTTTGTGGGATATTAAATTAAAGTGTGAGGCATTGCATTCTCCCAGGTGAGTTGTGTGGAGTTTGTGTTAAGGGGGTGTGTGGGAAAAGCTGCTTGTAACTATGGTCAGAGCTGTCAGTCCTCCTTCCCACCCAGCCAGATATCCCACCATGGAACGTGCTTCCATTGCAGGGAGTGCAATTTGGCTTTCAGGATGTCAGTCAGTGGTGTCCTGCTGTTGGTTGGTGCACAGTTCCCAGCAGGGCCTTGTGCTCCCCACAGCAGTACCCAGTGTCCGCCATCTTGTCAGTTGTTTTCCACTCCCTGTGATGTGAGCATGGTTCAGAGTGGTGTTGATGGGCCAATTGTGAGGGTGACCAATATCTGTGACTACAACTCCCATCATGCTATTGCCTACACCCCCTTCCCAGCATGCCCATACTTCCTTCCTTTTGAGTGGACTTCACTGTGTGTGAGTGTGACAGCAATGGCAAGATGGCTGACAGTGTGGTCCTGTTGTTTGTTGGTGCACAGTTCCCAGCAGGGCCTTGTGCTCCCCCAGCAGTACCCAGTGTCAGCCATCTT
Source organism: Calotriton arnoldi (assembly GCA_963921515.1). NCBI lineage: Eukaryota > Metazoa > Chordata > Amphibia > Caudata > Salamandridae > Calotriton > Calotriton arnoldi. The sequence goes on from CAWUFW010007190.1 coordinate 358,789, forward strand.
GCCAGTCCTTTTCAACTCCCTGTGATGTGAGCATGGTTGAGAGTGGTGTTGATGGGCCAATTGTGAGGCTGACCAATATCTGTGACTACAACTCCCATCATGCTATTGCCTACACTGACTTCACCAGCATACCCAGAATTCCTTCCTTTCAGTGAGCTTCCCTGTGAGGTGGTGTTCTGGTGGTGGCAACATATGTGACTGTTTGTTTGTTATATTTGTGCCACTGGCTTGCTCTATTTATTGTTAGGTTTGTACCTGTCATGACACTGTTACATATCACTATGAGATGGCAGGTGTTGTGTTTCTCTGACTAACATAGTCATCTTGGTATGATTATCTTTTGGTTGCTGTGGATTTGCTAAGGCTGCATGGTTTGACTATCCCCTTGACAGTGATGTGTGTGTATTGCCACACAATATTGGGTATATTAGTTGTGTACTCACCAGGCTCTGGGATGTTTGTTAGTCCATATACGCTCACTGGTGGTAGGATGGCCCGCACCTTCTCCTCCCAGGGCCTGAGGTATAGTGGTTTGGCAGGAGGGCCACTGCCGGTGTGCTGACTCACGATGTAATCCTTCTTTAGTAGGTCCCTGACCCTCCTGCGCACATCATACCACCTGTTCTGGATGTCTTTCTTTGTGCGCAAACATGGTGATTGTGCGTTGACCCTGTCGACGATCCTCTCCCACATCTTGGTTTTCTGCGACATGGGGGTCTGTTGGACCAATGTACCAAACAACTGTGGCTCTACCCTGAGGATCTCATCTACCAGGACTTCCAATTCACTGTCTAGGAACTTATGATTCTTCTTTGGGGGCATGGTGATGGGTGGTGGTGGTGATTGATGTGTGTGTGTGTGTGTGTGCAAGTGTGGGTGTGTGTGTGTAGGTTTTGCTGGGTGTATGTGAGGGTGCTATTTGTTGAGGTGCTAATGGTGTGTGGCTTGTTTGATGGATGAGCTGTGAGTGTGTCTGTGGTTGCTGTGTGATGGTGTTCTGTGCTGGCAGGTCAGTTGAATTTGCAAAGGATCATGGTAGGGATTTGTGGCCTTTATATAGGTGGAGTTGGGGGTGTGTCCTTGTTCCCTGTTTTTTTCCCCCTGTATTTATTGACTTTGTCATTGCTTGTTTGGCCCTTTTTTTTGTATTTTTCCCTTTGTATTTTTTGTGCATGTAGGAGACGTTCTTCTGACCGAGTAGGACGCTGCGGTTGTCTCGTGCCAGCTTCTCCGAGTCGTTCACGCTGTGTTTCTGCTAGGTTTATTGTGCGGCGTACGCGTCGGTCGCGGTGTATTGGGTTGCTTCGGCTGGGTTTTGTATGCATGTCGGTCGTGCGGCTTGGGCTCCGTGCGACTCAGTCTGGTTTTCCACGCATTGCATCGTACTGCGCGGCTCGGAGTTCGCGGGTACGTTTAGTTCGGGTTCATTCCTAATGCGTGTCGGTCGGTTCGATTCACGTGGTTTCCCGGCCGGATAGCTGGTTTCCGTCCGGTTCGGTCGTTCGGCTTGTGTTCCGTACGAGTCGGTCGTGATTCACATGCATTTCATCGTACTACCCAGGTCGGGCAGCGCAGGTACGAGTCGGTCGGACTTTATTCCCGTACCGAGTCGGTCGGTATGTTTTCCGGCCCGAATCGGAATCGGCCCCTGAGTGTCTCTCTCATCATGCGTCGTCTGAACGAATCGGAGAGGCAACCATCGATGACTCTGAGACAAATGGCTTCTACATCATTGAATTCACTGAACTTGCAGTGCTTGATGAGGACATCAAGTCTTTCATCAAAGTCATCCATTGTTTCACCAGCTTGCTGTCCTGCCCTGTTAAAAATGTACCTTTCATAGTTGACATTTGGAATTTGATTCAACTTGGCTTCAAACGTTTCTTTAATTTGACGGTATGATATTTCATCAGCTTGTGGTATTTTCTTTATCACTTGTTTCACACCATCATCTGCAAGGTTCTTTAAATATTTGATGATCTTTTTGTTATTTGCTTCTTCTATAGAATTTATGAAGTCATCAAACATTTCGATCCATGCAGTCCATCTGGTGCCAATATTCTGCTTCTAGGCAGTATCGAATGGTGGTGGACATTTCAAAAATGCGGCGACAACGTAGTCCATGTCTGCTGTAGCAGCCACTGGAGAGCTTCAATTTCTTGAAGACCTTTTGAGTTGTTCTGAATACCACCAGCTGCCTCTTTGGTCGATTTTGCAGAGCCAACGACTTCATAAACACAACCCCTGTGTTTGTGCACGAGTTGCCGCGCCCGATTTTGAGGTTGTAAGGCACTTTGTCTGTGTTTGCCTAGGAGTAGACTTTTGTTTCTTGTATCTGACTGTCACTGCCTTTAGCATTTCTGCTTTGTATGGGCGATGGCTCTATTACGCTGTGGCACAGTACCTCTTCCTTCAGCCTTAACAGTAGGCTTCTGGCAAGCTTTCTGACTGTGCTCCTCTGTATGGCCTTTACCTTCTTCGAGGGCCTTGTAAGAGCTGGAGTGGCACTTTAACTCCACATAAGCCAACCGTAGACTGTTTCTTGGGGCGCACGTGGCACTCATAGTCAGTTTGCAGGACCACGGCAAACTATCATGGAGAGCAGTGTTGTTTCTTCGGGGCACGTATCCCCTACTCGTTGCGAGTTGTCGCGTCCTCCACAGCTCTGGAGCATGCACATGACCATGCCACACACGAAGCTCTGTAACACACGTCGTTATTCTTTGGCATGCAACCATTAACTGCATGCACTGCGTCATGAACTCTATTGACCACACCCACACACTCCCAGATAACTCCCTAATGATTATGTAAATTTGGAAGGAGCCTGCCGAGAAACACAAGAGTCCTACTGCACATGATCGCACAACACTACAGGAAACAAAGAAAGAAAAAGAGAAGGAAGGAAAGAAGGAAAGAAACAAAGAAACAAACAAACAAACAAACACACAAACAAAGAATAGAGAAAGAGAAAAAGAGCAAGAAAGTATGAAAGGATCGAAGAAAGAGAAAAGAGAGAGAGAAAGAAAGAACGGGTGAAAGAGAGAGAAAGAGTGTTAGTCATTAAGTTGAGAGATGAGCTGCAAAAATGGAGGTGTGAGGAACAGAGAAGTTGAGATGATAGAATGTACTAAGAAGATGAGAAGGAAATAGGAGGGAAACTAAGAGATTCTGTAGACAGCAATAATAGTAGTAATTGTGGTCGACACTCTAGGCATTATGATAGCCTGGGCATAGAGTGACCGTCTTTGGCATAGTGAGGGGACTTTAGTTACTAAAAAGGCCATCCGGGCACATTGAAGTCATTTTAGGCACTCCAGAGGCTAAAGCATAATGTGTTCCTCCTTTGCACATTAAGACAATTCCAGGCACAATGGTGGTAGTGGCATAAGGTTACATAAGTTTGCATAACTTGCATACAGCATACAATTGCCTTCTTTGGCATAATGAGATTCATACAGGCATTATAGAGGCCTTGGCATAAGGCAGCTCATCTTGGCATATTGTGCATGTAAAAGGTATTTTGATGGCTCTCATTTCACTTCCGTCTGCATCCCAGGCTTCATCCTGGACATGCTTAGCATATTTGTGGTCACTCAAGACATAAGGTGGCCATCTTCAACATATTGCTAGCATCCTTGGCATGATTGTGGCCATTTAAGGTCAGCGATTGCCATCCGTGACACATCCAGGCAACCCATGACTTTTGAGGGGCATCTTGACAAAACACATACAGGCGTTTTCTGTCCACATGAACAGCCCTTGAATTGGAAATATACAAGTACATGTACTCATCTCAGAGTATCTGTAGTGGGCAAAAAATGATGAACCGAATTGAAGCTTGAGTAAATATCAATGGCCTAGATTAACTCAAGTTCTTCTGCCATCACTTTTTTTTACTTGTACTACTATAACCACAGCCGGCTATTGAAACTGCAGATAATCAGTTAATGATCTAGCCAAAACTGTGGGATGATTGCTGGCTCTCCTGCCTCAATGCCCAGGTCTATCAAGATGGAAAGCATATGGGCAGTCATGTGCATTGGTTCATTAATCGAAAGGGCTAGTTTCGAGTAAAGATATGGAAGTCAAAATACTGCAAAAAATTGTTCCGTTAGTGATTGATCCATATGATCAGAATCTTATTTGACAATAAAAGCATTCTGTTCTAGAAAATATCCAGAGAGGTGTGTATGATAACCAGAAGACTAGTGGCGTTACTGCCTACTCTCCTTTTAAAGATTACATGCTTGAATGTTATTATTTTAGCTACCAGTATCTCTGCATGTGCCACAGTATTTGTGTATATAAGTGCTATTACTACCAACAAGACCTGTTACTCATTCTTCCAGAAAACTCTAAATCTATTTTGTAACATGACATCTAGGATGATGAAATAGCCATTGGAGGTCTTTGGGACCAATGTATGAAAGTGGTTGCAGAAAACGGCCACAAATTGCATATCGACGTTTCGCGATCACTATTGTATTTTGTGAACCGACCATTGCACTAATAGGTTAGTTCACAATATAAGAAATTGCAGAGGGTCGCAGAATGACCTGCCTACATAATATTCACTAGGCAGGCCACAGAGGAAACACAAAGATAAAATTGTACTTGGGGCACCAGAGAGCTGGCAAGCAAGATGGCCGCACTCTAGTGAGGCTCCTGCTGCCCGGGATCGTAATCCTGCAACATCCTCCACTGGCAGTACGTGATAAAGCCTGACATGCCTCAATAAAGAAGCCTGCTGTGCTCCTGTTCTGTAGGGGAAACGTCGAGACTGCACGCTGCAGAAAAAAGGCAAACAATCGCAGAGGCCTAGTGCACACTACCGACTAAAGATAGCGGGCCTGAAGATATTGCGGCCGACCTTGTAGCGGCGCAGAGTGGAGCGAGCGGGGGGCTGTGATGTAGGATGAGCAGGCACCGGGAGAAGAGCGCATGAGTGCCCAGCGGGAAATTCACCCACCATCTCCTGCTGGAGTGTTGCAAGATCCTGCACCGAAGAATGCCGCCCGGGTGAAGACGCCGAGCTGAGTGCAGAGGTGAGATCGGGTGCTGCCTCAGGCGGAAGGGCGTGGGTGGTAGAGGAGCCGCTGCTGAACGAGACTCGAGCGAGCTACGTGGACACTCGGTACCGCCACCCTTTGCGACTAGGGAAGAACTGTGCCGCACCTTGCTGCGGGGGCCGGCGCCGAATTGAAAGTATTGCCGGGAAGTGCGGAGAAGAAGGGGAAAACAAAACAGCAAAAGTAAATAAAACTACACCCCTCTAACCCACCGCTGCAATATATGAGGAAAGGAGATACACACATCAGTGCCCAAGCCCTCGTGTGCGAGCACTTCTCAGCAGATCAGCGAAGTCCCGGGACGGTGGGCACGGAAGGGCAAGAAGGGGAGGCCGAAGCCGATCCACATAAAGGCCGTATTGCAATGCCATTAGAGAGAGCCTAAGTATGCCATCTGCACACAACACGATTGCGGCCTAGAGCACTTGATGGATGCTGCTGCAGTACCACACAGCGCATACCAGAGCTGAGTAAGTGAGACTACTGTGTGCCTGCAGCAAGCACTGAATTGACCGGCCATGCCGCTGTACTGACCTGCGCTGTTGCCATCACCGTGATAGGATTATGTTGTGGATGAAATAGAAGTTGTGCCCACTTCCTGGCCAGGAACTAAAGGACAAAATCAAAACACTGGTCACCGAGGTGCCCCTCCCACCCTACTTGAGAATCCAACATGACCTCCTCCCCTGCTGGGACACATTCACCTAAGGATTAGCAAATACTAGACAGCTTACAACACTTTAGCACAAGGAACTAGGCTGCCACTCAAGCACCCACCGCTAATTGCAACCCTACACAGCAGACGCACTAACCATTGACAGTGCTGACCTGCCTTTGTGGAAATGGGCAGGACAGAGACAAAGCAGGCTAAATTGCCCTTCGAAACCTGTAAATCTGCGTGAGCCCCAGCCGGTGATGCTGAACCCAACATGGCAGATGCACACCAAACCCCCACACAGCCAGAAGACACAGATATCAAATCTTTGCTGCTTACAATGAGACAGAGTCTCACATCAATCGAATCCAAGGTGGACTCCATGAGCATGAGAATAGACTTCATCATGCAGCGTCTTGAGAAGCATGACGGACGCATATATCGCACCTGAAGGATGCAGCTTCAGCAAAGAGAGAACGAATGCAGGGAATGGAGCGCCTTTTGAAGGTCATAGCCACGAAAAATGAAGATTTGAAAGTGCGTTTGTGCAGAAATAATATCTGTATCCTTGGAATACCTGAGTCCACAGCAACCGGGTGCTTGGAAGACTACATAGAGAGTATGCTAGTGGACTTATTGGAGGCGGACTCCTTCTCTAAACAGCTGGTAGTGGAAAGGGCACACCGCACGTTGACAGCCAGACCACCTCCTGGATCCACTCCCAGGCCCATTGTTGCCCGGCTACTAAATTACAGGGACTGCAACACTATACTGAGACTGGCGCGAGAGAAACATAACTTAAACTATGGTGGCAACTCCATCTCCATATACCCGAACTTCACGATGGCGGTGCAGGAGGCCCGCAAGAAGTTTGTGCCAGTGAAACGTAAGCTGCAGCAGGCCAACATCTCCTATGCCATGATGTACCCGGCAAGGCTCCACATTTCTTATCAGGAAAAGCAGCACTTCTTCAATACCCCACAACAGGCCCAAGAGTTCCTAAAGAAAGCGACCCAACGCATCTCCCCAACTAAGGAAGCCGAGCCTAGCTCCAGATCTGCATCCCCGCTTTCTGAAATAGGCTAGGGCGACGTCCACTGAATCTCCTGAGCACTAGACCTTCGACCCCCCTGCATTATACCCTAAACCCGAACTTGGAAGAAGGATGGCTATACAAAGGAAAGACATTCTATATAGTCCCCCTATTCCTCCTCATTGACCACTCTTCCTTTCGTGATACTTTTCCTCTCATGTTACCTGACTATTACTGGCAACTGCCCCTAGACGGGGGAGCACACTCACTAATTGGATCAGAACGACTGAGAGACTATCAAGGATGGATACAGAACTGAAAGTCATCCTGTTCCCGGACACCCTCGTTAACACGAGGTGAACTGCCAGGAGCTCAGACGAACATCCCTAACGGGAATCCCCTCTGAGACTACTATGGACCCAGATGTTATTGCTTTAGTTTCTATCTTTCTATAACGTGATCTCTTCTAACTCTTCCTATCCCAACTCTCCCCCTCTTCCCTTTCTTATTTCTCGCACTAACTTCGATCTTATATCATCTTCCCTATTACTCTCTTACTGGCATATTCACAGATACCCACTTAAAGGAGTACCTCATTATACATCCTCAGCTAGAAGGATGTCTGTATGTTCTTGTTGGGAATCAGGGTGGGCATGCATTCATCAGCGGGATTGGGTCGCTGGTGTGGGAGGGGGGAGGGAGGGGGTTAACAAGACTAGACGTTGCAGAGTGCCACAGTTTTATCCATGTCCGAATGTAGGCTTATTACCGCCACCACACACCATACAGACCCCTAGAATAAATGTATACACCTAACCGACACCAGAGACCGAATCACCATGCATGCATCACCAGGCCTCTAGATAACCCCTCTATCAATCTCTATCAATCTGCTGACCTGGAGCGTGTGCGGGCTAAAAGACTCCCGCACGCACAGACACATACTTGGGTATCTGGACAGACACAACATCCAAATAGCAATGCTGCAAGAGACACACCTTGATCCCGCAGCGCCGGCCACATTTGCTGTGAAATGGGCATCCCACAGAGCTTTGCTTCCTATTCCACTTATGCTCGAGGGACAGATATACTGATCAAATCCAATGTTCAGTACATCCCATCTGGCACCATACAAGACCCCCAAGGCAGATATTGCGAAATGTGGAGACATATAACTGCACATTATGTCACACTAGCAAATTGCTATGGGCCGAATGTGTACGATGCAGATTTTTTTACTAAGCTCTGGGGAATCATACTAAACATTGGCTCCACACACCTGTTATGGGGAGGAGACTTCAACACCACGGTAGACATAAGTATGGACCGATCCTGCAGAGCTCCCGGCCCCAGCGCCAGGGTGGGAAAGCGCCTGGGAACATTATGATTGACCATCAAATACTGGATGCGTGGAGGACTATATACCCCACGCGACGGGAGGGCACGTTTTACTCAAGCGTACACTCTAGCTGGTCCCGCATTGACTATTGGCTACTGTTGTGAGGACTAGGCACTTGGTTAGCCAATATTGAACATCTTGCTCGAAAACATTCGTATCACTCCCCAGTCTTACTGCAGGTGCGATCTCCAGGAAACAGCCTTCCCTACCAACCATGGAGACTCCAGGTCACCACTGTCTTAGACTACTGTTTCCGCACAGAGCTCAGACTGGAAATTCGAGACTTCTTCCCCAGAAATCTTGACTCAGTCCCAACACTAGCCTGTGTCTAGATGCTTGATTCCGGTCCAGGGAAGACATGGCTTGGCAGTTCGGTCTGGACTGTTCCCATGAGGCACAGGGTCAAGACTGATTTGCATATAGCTGAGTCTGAACTGGGGTGCCAAAGTGAGCTAAAGAATGATGATGGATTCAACCCAGATCTGTGACTGGGGGTGAGTGTTTGAAAAGATTCAGCACTCCGTCCATCATCTCCTTGTGTTTGCTTTGTTCGCCCTAAGTAGGCTGGGTATGCCCAGACGTGGGTCCCTTGCTCACTTTGCCACTGGATTCAAGCTAGCCTGGCTGATGAGGGCTGTTAGCCCGAAACTGCTCCCAGGATGCTTGATTCCGGTCCAGGGAAAACATGGCATGGCATGGCAGTTCGGTCTGGACTGTTCCCATGAGGCACAGGGTCAAGACTGATTTGCATATAGCTGTGTCTGAACTGGGGTGGCAAAGTGAGCTAAAGAATGATGATGGATTCAACCCAGATCTGTGACTGGGGGTGAGTGTTTGAAAAGTTTCAGCACTCCGTCCATCATCTCCTTGTGTTTGCTTTGTTCACCCTAAGTTGGCAGGGTATGCCCAGACGTGGGTCCCTTGCTCACTTTGCCACTGGATTGAAGCTAGCCTGGCTGATGAGGGCTGTTAGCCAGAAACCGGTCCCAGGATGCTTTATTCCAGTCCAGGGAAGACATGGCTTGGCAGTTTGGTCTGGACTGTTCCCATGAGACACAGGGTAAAGACTGATTTGCATATAGCTGTGTCTGAACTGGGGTGGCAAAGTGAGCTAAAGAATGATGATGGATTCAACCCAGATCTGTGACTGGGGGTGAGTGTTTGAAAAGTTTCAGCACTCCGTCCATCATCTCCTTGTGTTTGCTTTGTTCGCCCTAAGTTGGCAGGGTATGCCCAGACAAGGGTCCCTTGCTCACTTTGCCACTGGATTCAAGCTAGCCTGGCTGATGAGGGCTGTTAGCCCGAAACCGGCCCCAGGATGCTTGGTTCCGGTACAGGGGAGACATGGATTGGCAGTTCGGTCTGGACTGTTCCCATGAGGCACAGGGTCAAGACTGATTTGCATATAGCTGTGTCTGAACTGGGGTGGCAAAGTGAGCTAAAGAATGATGATGGATTCAACCCAGATCTGTGACTGGGGGTGAGTGTTTGAAAAGTTTCAGCACTCCGTCCATCATCTCCTTGTGTTTGCTTTGCTCGCCCTAAGTTGGCAGGGTATGCCCACACATGGGTCCCTTGCTCACTTTACCACTGGATTCAAGCTAGCCTGGCTGATGAGGGCTGTTAGCCCGAAACCGGTCCCAGGATGCTTGATTCCGGTCCAGGGAAGACATGGCTTGGAAGTTCGGTCTGGACTGTTCCCATGAGGCACAGGGTCAGGACTGATTTGTATATAGCTGTGTCTGAACTGGGGTGGCAAAGTGAGCTAAAGAATGATGATGGATTCAACCCATATCTGTGACTGGGGGTGAGTGTTTGAAAAGTTTCAGCACTCCGTCCATCATCTCCTTGTGTTTGCTTTGTTTGCCCTAAGTTGGCATGGTATGCCCAGACGTGGGTCCCTTGCTCACTTTGCCACTGGATTCAAGCTAGCCTGGCTGATGAGGGCTGTTAGTCCGAAACCGGGCACAGGATTCTTGATTCCGGTCCAGGGAAGACATGGCTTGGCAGTTCGGTCTGGTCTGTTCCCATGAGGCACAGGGTCAAGACTGATTTGCATATAGCTGTGTCTGAACTGGGGTGTCAAAGTGAGCTAAAGAATGATGATGGATTCAACCCAGATCTGTGACTGGGGGTGAGTGTTTGAAAAGTTTCAGCACTCCGTCCATCATCTCCTTGTGTTTGCTCAGTCCCAACACTAGCCTGTGTCTGGGAGGCCTTTAAGGTCACTATACATGGTACTTGCATTGCGATGGAAGGGGGGACCCTGCAAGACATTCGAAACACACTGAAGAAACTAGAAAAGGACATTAAAACAATAGAAGCCCAACCAGCAAACGCACTGGATGGACAGAAACAGTTCCAAATTAGAGAGCTGACCATGGAATACCAGGCCACAGCGAAGCGAGAGAACCTCTTTAAGTCCAAGTATCAGCAAGCTCTCAGACGTGGGGAGGGGGAGAGACTGGGTAGAGCATTAGTGGAGGCGGTCCGGACTCCCAAACTTTCCAACTACGTTCTCGCGATTGAGGACGCCAATGGAGTATTACAAAGGGACACTGAACATAGTCTTGAGGCCTTTCCAACCTTCTACTCCTCCCTCTACTCTACACGAAGGACCAAACACATTGATGTGATGGGCTTCATACCAGGATGAGCTACATCTCACAACTTGCGTACCCTATTCGCTCTGATCCAAGACATAGATTTGGAACTAGCCATGGTGGCAGTATTTTTTCGATGCCACCAAAGCTTTTGACTCACTTGAATGGGACTATATGTTTTCAGTATTACGAAGGATGGGACTCCCTCCCTCCTTTTTAGTCTCGATCCCTCTGCTCTACAGCGAGCCGCGAGCTACAGTTAGATCAATGGCAACCGGTCACCCTCTTTCCCCATCTCACGCGGCACCAGGCATGGGTGCCCTCTATCACTCCTCCTATTTGTATTAGCAGTTGAGCCACTCGCGGCCAAACTCCGACAACACCACAGAAACTATGCGCTAAAATACCCCACCCCGCATTTACCAGTACCACTCAATGCGGATGACATAACGATTTATAATGGAGACCCACAGGGCAGTTTAAACCCCATCCTCAGAGAGTTCATCCACTTTGGAGAATTGTCTGGGATAAATATAAACTGGAGAAAATCACAGATATTCCCCCTCACATCCAATACCCCACATATTACCCTAGACTACCCACTAACGTGGTGTGACTCAGAGGTCAAATACCTAGGAGTGACAATATTTAGGGACCGGGAGGAAACACTGCAAGCAAACTATGGCACCACCATTACCACAATAACGGCCTTGATATCCCGTTGGTTACCGGTGCCCTTATCATTAGCGGGTCGAATATCCCTAATTAAAATGGTAATATTACCTAAGTTGCTTGACCTCTTTCTTAACACACCCTACCCCCCCGGAAAGCACGTTCTTTCAGATGCTACAAACTCAGCTGATTAGACTAACATGGGGAGGCAAACAGCCATGGGTGGGATGGACCATGCTCACTTTGCCCTTTTCGCTAGGGGTGTTTGAGGCGCCGGATATGGAGCTCTACTATTTATGTGTGAAGGCCCACTATGCGACCTACTGGCTTAATCCGCCCCCCCCTATATGCCGCACCAGGCCATTGAGCAATAATACATGGCCCCGCTGCCCCTGTCCTTTTTTATGGGGAGCTGGAGCCCCAGGTAAAAACACTACCTATTCCAGCATGGCCTGCACCAACTTTGCCTGGCTACGATTAGCTAAAAAAATGAACAAACCCCTACTGTACTCTCCGTTGTTGCCCCTTCCTTCATCATTTGATCCCGGTCACACGCGAGGCCTCCTGCCGCAACATGTTGAGGAGGAGGGGAATCAATGCCTGGGAGGATCTCTGTCAGGAGGGAATATTTAGGGATTGGGACACACTAATTGGGTAGGGAACCGCTACACCATTGGAATTTTTTCTATACATCAGAATGAGACAAGACGTCCGGACTGCCACACCCACCTTTCCCCACGATCCCCTCACAATAGATACACTACACCGCTTACTGCAAGTGCTGGCTCCGATACACGGTGGTTTCAGGCTTCACCGCGCTGCCCTTACAGAGCATCCGGCGCCGCAGACTGGCTCGCGAGCGAACTGGGACTTAAAGCTAAATACACCACTAGCCGACGAGCAGTGGGTCTACTGCTGCAAACAAACAGGAATGATAACTGCCAGCAGCAGGCTGCGCATTATACACTTCAAATTCATACATCAGGTATATTACATGCCGGCACGACTCCACAGATATAAATTATGGCTGAATGACTGATGCGACTGATATGGAGAAGAGGGGGCTGACTTTCTGCACGTGGCGTGGCAATGTGGAACGATTCATAGGTACTGGATGGAGGTGGCAGCAGCATTGTCCCAAATGGTGGGCACCCCAATACATCTCACAACGATCATGGCACTCTTAGGCTACTCAGAAGGACTACTAGACACACACAGAAAATTCATTTCACTGGGACTGCTCCTGGCAAAACGCAGGGTGGCATGCCGATGGGGCAGAGTGCGCGCTCCCAAATTTAAAGAATGGTTAAACGATTTAACACAATGTAGGGAACAGCTGACCACCTATGCAGAGCTCCTGCCACTGACTTCCCGAACGCGGGATAACTGGGACCCCCTGCTGACATACCTGAGAGACGATACTGGATTTAACCTGCAAAACTTATAAGGGAGAATTGGGGTGTTGGAGCACTCGTTGTGAGAAGTTGGCCTGGTATATGCTGTCCATTAATTATAGTGGGCACCTTGCACCAGTCCAAACAACCCCTTATTGGAGATAGGTTAAAGACACCAGGTATATATATAAAATATATGTATTTAGTCTTAAACACACCCCTCTAGTCTCTTTATGAGGCTAGAGTTTGAAGTACATAAGTTACAAGTCAGTTATCAACAGTAATAGCACAAATACACGTTTGAGCCCTAGGGGCATACCAAACCATATACCAATAAAGTGGTATAAGAACCACGACTGAGCTAGACACAAGGCCTAGAGCCTGTAGAAGTGCTTGGCCCTCAAGGAACCACCCAAGGTAGTGACACAGGGGACCCACGGGGGACGCGTGCAGTGTGAGAACACAGCCGCGAGCCGCCGTTGACTTCTATGGGGAATGTCGCGGTTGGAGTTTTAAAGAAAAGGACACTTAGAGGAGGACTTGGAGCAAACCCCTTTAGAACTAGGTTGTTCTAGAGTCTATACCCACGGGAGCACCGGAGTACTCGAGTTACCTCACCCAGCGAAGCCGGGTGCATAGGTGTCTTTCGGGGTCGGGTTTCGTCATCGTTTTCAATGGCGATCTGCTGCAAAGTGCTGCTGGCGACCAAGTCGAAAGTGTTCGGGTGGATCCAAGGGTGGATCGAAGATCTGAAGAACCTGAAAGCAGAGGGGACAGAGTCTGGGTCACTAGCCAGTGACCAGGAAGGCGATGAGCAGATGCCCACCGATGTTGGGTGCTTCAGGTAGGTTGACGGTCATCTTGACTCTTCAGCCACGAGGTCCAGGAGGCCTCGACTACAACCAGGAGCTGGATTTAAGCTGTCCCACAACGTCTGTCGATTGCTGGGGTGTCGGCGACCAGATTGGACCCAACAAACCTTGGCAACGGCAAGTCACGTGGAAACAAAGAAAGGACGTTGATGCAGACCAGCAAGGTCTGGGGGACTCACCCAGCAAGGGTAAGTCAGGGCGCATCTGGAGCAACCAGGAAAGCCCAAGCAGAAGAAGAGTTGCCTTCGGGAGGGCCCACTAGCCAACGGACTAGCGACCGCGAAGGAGCCTTGAGTGGACGCACTTGGAGCTGGCTCACAGGACACTCGTGGAGTGGAGGCCAGTGATCTTCGATGCAGTCGGTGCTGGAGGCGGGGGCTACTCGGAGCCCAAAGAACAACTTCGTGAGAGACCCAGAAGAGGATGCACTTACAAAAGTACTCGGTGTCCAGGGGTCACGGTTCCACATTACCCACGACAGCTACGGGCCTCAGCTTTGCTGGGGACTCAGGGCAGCCTCAGGGAAGTCTGGAAATCCACCTCTGGTGATGCAAAGACTTCGGCGTCCGGCGGGAGCTTCAGCGATGCAGACTGGACAATTGCTTCTTTGGTGCCTGCCAAGCAGGGAGTCACTCCTTGACCCCAAGGAGATTCTTCAGTCCTCTAATCTTAAAGTAGAGCATCGAAGGTCCAGGATTCTGTATCAGAGTTTCGTCCAGGTAAATCTAAAGTCCTAAGGACTGGGGTCCCATACTTATACTAAGTTAGGGGTTGGACATACTCAGGGGACCCACCTATGGGAGGGTCAGGGAAGAGGGGTGGTTACACCCATTCCCTTTGTCCAGTTTCGCGCCAGAGCAGGGGCAGGTAGCCCCTGCAACCGGTTTGAACTGGCATATGCACAGGGACACCAAATGTGCCCCCAGTGCAGGACTTCAAAGCACCAGAGGGTGCTCCCGCCCAGCCCAATACACACTATCCTGTCTGGGGAGGTGGTTACACCTCCCTTCGACAGGAAACCTATTGTCCAGGCCTCCCCTGCCGGAGTTTCAGTCAGCAGCAGGGGGCCAGACCCGTGTCTGTGGCAGCAGCATCCATTTTGTGATGCCAGGGCTCTGGAAAGAAGTTACCGGGTAGCCCGGTGTGTACATGTCTCTCCCTCTAGAAGGGTGGAATGCTACCCCCGCTGCCAGGACTGGCGGGGGGGGGTAGTATTCCAAGCTGTTTGACACCAAACACGACATGTTTTGGTGCAGCCAGTCCAAAGTTAGCATTGTACCGCGAGGATATAATGCACTTAAGAGTATATGGTCAGGCTGTACCACAAACAGCATCAGAGGAGGGACTCCGAACGCTGTAGAGGGGCTCTGCTCATGCAGGGGCACCCTCTCACATAAAAACCAAGCACTCTGCCCTCAGGATTGATAAGGCCTGCCATAGGAGTGACTTATAGGTTTATATGTGTGTGCAATGGTAGTGATATAGGTAGCCTATATCACAGTAAGGGGTGCATGCACCACCTTACCCAGGCTGCAGTAGCAGACCTGTGGTGTCATTTTGGATGGCCTTCCAGGGGTGGCACAATACATGCTGCAGCCCCTGGTAGGCCTCTGAGGTACCTATGCCCTGGGTACATAGTATACCATATACTAGGGACTTATAAGGGCATATCCAGATTCCAATCAGAGATGTGCCTAGGGCACATGGAAACCATTTTAGAGAGGAAGCAGCTAGGCTGGGGTTCTGATTAGCAGGGCCCCAGCCAGACTAAAGTCGAAAAACAGTGAAGCATCAGCAAAAAGTGGGGGTACCCATGTGAAGCAGATCCTACTCTCCTACACTCGTGGGGGAGGATGTCATGCCCTACGGGGGCACTGATAAGCTAACACCTACAACGGGAGACACTGAGATAGGCCCCTTTTACCTACTCTCATACCGTACACTTGCGCACTGCGGCTGGACGCCCTCTTAAACCTGGCAGCATGTCCCAATGATCCGCCATAGGGACTTATGGGGGAAGTGTGAGTGTGAATTAAGCATCTACTCCTGGAATGCTGTCTAAACCTACCTGATTTGTGTAGATGAATCAACTATGTTTTCTTTTTCTTTTTTTTTTTAATACGGACATTTGTACAATGCAGCAACATGTGAAGGCACTACTACACCTAGTTGTAAAATTTAATAAAGAAATTAAAAAAATAAAGAAAGATAAAATTGTACTCAGAAAGGCCACTTTGTGGTTTGATGTAACTCTAGTCAATAGTTGCTAGGGTACTTGTACTACAAAAAGGTATCAGAAAAGCTTTGAGAGATTAACACTAATGATATCCTGATGTTCCAAGAAACCTGGGCAAGGGAGGGCACCCATAGACTAGGCTATGCGACCTTTTTCCTAGCAGCCACTAGCGGAGGCAGGGGTAGACCTGCGGGAGGACTCTGTACATGGATTGCCGTCCATCTGGGCTGCACTGCAAAACAGGTTGAGACATCTTCACGGGATATACTTTGTGTCATTCTGACCTTTTCCGCTAAGATCAGAGTAGCCATAATTAATGTCTATTCCCGCCCAGTCAGCTACGGCCAGGAGTCGTCAACGTTCGAACAACTGTCCAGTTTTTTTGCACACTATTCCAGATAATACCCCGATAGTTCTTGCTGGAGATTTCAATTGCCAATATGAACCCCTGAAAGATTTAATCGGAGGTGAGCCCAACGAGGAAGATCAACATTGGGCTATACCAGAACCGAATGCACCAGCCACCCGGGCTTGGACCCCATTGGTACGCCAAATGAATACCCTCACACTGACCCATTCTATTAGGGCTTGTAATGGGCGCACAAAATCTGACTCCCCGGCTAACCATACCTACAACAGACCAGGTTGTTCCTCCATTTTGGATTATATCCTGTTGGACACCAAAACCTGGCACCGGGTGAATGATTTTAAGGTCATCCCCCGTTATGACAGCGACCATAATGCCTTAATTTTAGAGATGGTGTCATTCTGTCCTATGGTTATTTATGCAAATCAATATGCAATTAGATCCAGGCCACTTTTATCCAACTGCAGGAGGAGAGTAAAATGGGGGGCCCTCTGTAACTCGCAGGAAAATATTTCATCTCTTTACGAAACCTTCATCCCTCATTTAGAGGCTGCTGATCAATTCAGCCATAATGTTGCCTGCGATATAGCCCGAACAGAAATTGGGAAGAACCATCAAGGTTTAGTGGGTGACTTGGCAAACTTTTTTTTCCCTCTAGTAAAAACTAAGAAAAAAGATCCCACGGGCCATCCTTGGTATAATGGTGACTGCCGGAGGGCTAAGAAAGCACTAATCTCAGCTATTAGCCCCATGATAAAAGACAAACGGATAGCTCATAAAAATATAATTAATATGGCAAAAAAACGGTGGGAGGTAGACAAATGGGAAAGCCTGAGATTTGCCCTATGTTCCAGGGACATGCGGTACTTTTGGAATCTAGTTAACACTGGCTCCACCGAGGGCAAGTCGGCAATAGAACCAAATTTGGGGGCAGAAATCTGGAAGATCCACTTTGAAGCCCTCTATACAAGGGTAGAGGAAGATGAGCGTCAAGCCATTAATGAGTGCGTCTCCCTGCAGCCCCATAATTTTGCCGTCATTGAAATTTCCCTGTTAGAGATAATGGGAGCACTGAGAAGGGTATCTCCCTCAAAGGCGCCAGGTCTAGATAAGATTCCGGGTGACCTACTATGCAGTGAACCTAATATTTGGGCCCCCTATCTATGGACCCTGTTTAATGCCATCTTACATGGAATGTCGATTCCCCCGTCATGGCTGGGGGCGGAGATTATTCCAATTTTTAAAAAGGGCTCACCACTCCTCCCCGCCAACTATCGTCCAATAAGCCTCATAGATGTCACTCAACAAATATACGCAAGAGTGCTATTGGATCAAATGGAAAGCTGGATGGAGGAGTATTCTATACTCGGTCCCTACCAAGCAGGTTTTAGAGCCAAGATGTCCACAATAGATCAGATACTCAGGCTGCAACTTCTGTATTGGAAGACAGTGCTTTTGGAGGGAGGCAGCCTCTATCTGATCTTTGTGGACCTAAAATCGGCCTTCGACCTGGTCCCTAGGGATAAATTGTGGTCCATTTTATTAGACTTGGGGATTCCCCTTATCTCTGTTATCAGATGAAACGACTCCACGAAAACAACTACGCCCAAGTTAGGTACGGTAAAAATGGTGAGCTTACTGACCCCATTCCAATAGACAGAGGGGTAAGACAAGGATGTGTCTTGGCCCCGACCCTCTTTGCTTATTTATTAATGGTCTGGTGGAGGCTCTGAATGCTGGGAGGGACATAGATGCCCCTAGGTTGGCGAACAACAGGGTTCCGGCCCTGATGTTCGCCGATGATACTCCTCTTACTATCCAAGTCCCCAATGGGAATACAGAGGGCCTTGGATATTTTCCATCTATTCTGTAAAAACAGGGGTTTGGAAATCAATTCACTAAAGACAAAATATATGGTTTTTAACGGAGGTAACACCACGCGACCAAACCCTCTTTTAGATGGGAAACCATTAGAGAAAGTGTCTGTTTTTGACTACTTAGGCTTAACACTCACCGACAAAATGGAGTGGACCGCACAAATCAAGAAGGCCAGCTTAAAGTTGGCACAGACAGCTGGGGGGATAGCAAAGATGTCTGGGAAGTGCACACACAAAATGGTTGGTCCAGCAATGGAAATATATAAGGCCCAGGGCAGGGGAGCGGCCCTATATGGGGCAGAAATCTGGGGCCATCGACCTTGTGATCACTTATCTAAGAATGAGAACTCTTTTATTAGGCAGCTTTTAGGTCTCCCTAAAAGTACACCATGACAACTCCCAAGAAGGCCTTGTCAAAGATCTTTAGAGAATTTAAACTTAATCAGATAAAGGCCAATTCCGACATAGGCGCACTGACCCTATCTTTTTTAGAGGCAAAAGACCAATACAAGCTAGAACCTGTCCTTGATGTCACACAGCCCCCCCTTGCAAAAAAATGGTACCTACAATTTAGACACGGCGTATTACCACTGCGCGCATTTACAAGTAAATGGGGAAATGCGCTGTCCCAGGGCTGTCCAGTCTGTGCAGATAATCCGGAGACGGACCAACATGTTTCATTCGTCTGCCCGGCATACAAGAAGGCTAGATACCGATGGTTACAACAGGTGTGCCGGAATCTTGGCACAAAGTATTGCGCGGAGGCCTATAGGATCCTAAAATATGATACTAGTCTGCCCATAGTGTATTCAGTTACTCGTTATTTATTTTCTATGTGGTGTGTACGGTCATCTATTTTAAAAGCTGGGTCTATTGGATAATTTTAGTTTTTACGCAACTTAAATGTATCAATACTTTTTAATTACCTTTTTAAATGTTTTAAAAAATATCAATTCTGAATCAGCACCTTTTATATTTATATTCAGAACTCCCTTTTTAAATATTGCAATGCACGCACACTTTATCTTTGCAAGAATCATATGTACAAATTGTGCTGTATTTTTTTCTTTGTGCTTTTATGGCCATAACGGCCGAAATAAAGAATTTTTGAATTGAATTGATATCCTGATGGTTTATAAGTTGTTAAAGTTAATCAAATCACTTTGCTTTAAATTTCTAATATCACAGAAAAATTCCTAAAGCATCAGCCATTTTTAGACTCCGAGTCCCTGTGTCTGAAAAAACAGAACTGGAGTCAAAATTAGGTATTACATGGGCAAACCCCACCCCGAGAGCTCACTGGGGCACATCACGGAAGAGTAGAAAAAGCCCAGAACTACTGAGAGACATGCAGTTTTCTCTTTACTTTGAATAAGACAGAAGGATCTTGTCCCAAATCATTGAAACACAGAATGAAGGAAATGTGCAATAGCTCAACCAACCTGTAAGTGAAAATAAGAAAAAAGGTTGTGAGGTCGGGATTTTACAAAACAGAGAGATTCCAGTTTGGCCAAGGGATCTGGGGGTTCAATATTTCCTACGGCAGTCCCACTCCCACACACCCCTCCTTGGTCAAAAATGGCAACTAGGGTTTTAAGTACCCAAGTATGCATGCTACAGCTGACCCTCACATGTGCTTAAAGCTTAATCTGGAACACCGGAATACCTCCCTACACAGGGACTGCATAGGTTGGAAACTTTTTCCTACACGTATCTTCGGTAGTATTTCTCTAATTAGGAATCTTTGCATCTTTAATAATTATCCCTTTATCTTCGCAAAACATTTTTTTAATAAAGTGCCCAAATATTCATGCTTCTTTCTTCAAGCTGATACGAATTTTGTGGATGGCCTTTGATAAATGCGTCCAGTATATATACGATAGAGCTTCAGAACCGTCACTAAAATGTCCCTACATGTGTTCTTGCACTCTGTCTTGTTCAACAGAATAATCCAATAGGTGGAAAGTTGAAATCTTTGATGTTTGATTAAGGATAGCAGGCAAGGGGTGCTACCAAAATCTTGGGTATTTATCGTTGACCTTCACCTATAACCACTCCACAATATCATCTACTAACATATTGTCAATGTAAGGAAGCGTGGAGATAGGAGTAGTAATTCTATACTTCCCAATATACTTACCCATATGATATATTAACATCCGAAGGACCTGATTCACAAAGGTATTTTACTAATAGTAGCTTTATGACTGTGGGGTCTACTACGCACATAAAATGAACAGTCGTAAAGATACTACTAGTAAAATATCTTTGTGAATAACAAAAATACGTAAGCTTACACAAAAGTGTAGGTATACCTTTGTGAATCAGGCCCTATATTTTTTAGTCTATATATTTGTAGCTGATAATATTGACTTCAATAATTTTACGTAGAAGTTTGTAGATGTGTATTATGTCTGCACTATCTACTAAAGCACCTATGCTCCGATTTACAAAGGTGCCACGCAACGCAGTGCAGCACCCAAAGGTACTGAGCTGCACTGCGTGACAGGGAAAGAGCAGGAGAGCAGTACATCTAAAGAGATATGGCCCTCTCCTCACCTCTTCCTAGCACAGGCGCAGAATTTTGCTGCCGAGCGTCACGCACACACCTTTGCGCTGTAGTGCAAGAATGTGTGCCTGCGTCTAGCATAGTTTTGTACTGGAAGGGTAACCTTCCAGTACAAAATACTATGACTACACAACTTTTAAAATGTTTCCTACTTTGTATGTGTGCTGTACAGTGCAGCACACATGCAAAGTCGGAAAAGAAAGGAGAAATGAAAATATTTTCCCCCTTTTAACGCCTTTCCAGCAGCGTTATTTTTGGTGCAAAACCCTTTCTACTAATGTTAGTAGATAGGGTTTTGTGTCAAAAGCAAAGGTGATTGCATGGGAACGTGCATGTACCACCCATGTAACACCCCCTTGACACTAAGTAGCGCAAAGCTGCGGGCTTGGTTTGTATTACTTTTCCTTACAAACCAACCCAAATACCAACATGCGTTAGTTTGTAAATCCCCAAAAAGGTTTTGCGTCAGGTTTGCATTAAAAAAGTAACACAAACTTGATGCAACATCTTTGTAAATCTTGGCCCAACTCTGTAAAGTAAATCAAAATTGCAGTTTGAAACAATGTCCTCCGAGACTCAGCTGTAATACTTTTCATTATTCAGAGAAAGACAACTATTGTGGATGAAAAGGAGAGCACGACACTCCAAACTCCTCCTCTCACTGAACAGAGGCTCAATAAAATCTTACCACCTGTTAGAAATTGGGTTTCTGGTTTGCCGAGCTATGCACCCTGTCCAAGCAGGAACCACACTCCTAGTCAAGGTAAGTCAGAAACAGTTAAAGTAACCCGTGCTCACCCTCTGGTAGCTTGGCACAGAGCAGTCAGGCTTAACTTAAGAGACAATGTGTAAAGTATTTGTACAACACTTAAAACAGAAACACAGTGAACACAACACAAAAAATTCAGGATATTCTTATGAGTAAAACAAGACTAAAATGACAAAAATCCAATAAGTAGAAGTCAAGATATGAATTTGTAAAGAATAAACTGTTTTGTAGTTCTTAGAAACAAATGGGACCTACCGGGGCCATATGGTCACGCTTGACGCAGGCAAATCCAAAAGTTCAAGCCAACCACAATAGAGCGCTTGTTGGATACAGGTACCAGCCTTGGCCCGTTGAACAGTACCTTGGATGCGTTGACGTCGAGGGTGATGTGTGTTGCAAAGGAGGCAATGCACCGCTGTTGATCCTGCAGATGTAGGCAATGCGTCAGTTCCGAGCTGCGCAAAGTCAAAGATTCGCTGAGAGTGAAGATGCAATGAACATCGGGGAAGATGTGTCGTAGTCGTACTGCTGGGCTGTAGGCAATTCAAGCAGCACAAAGCGATGTGTTGGCACTGAGCTGCACAAAGTCTGGGATTCAGGAAACAGGGGACGATGTGTTGCGCCTTCGGCGATGAGGAGCCCGCAGTTCGTGAAGCAGCAGTGATGAGTCAGTGTCAAGGGAAGTTCTCCGGTTCTGAATGGTGCAACACCACTGATGAGTGGATTTTCTTGTCTACAGCACTGAAAACGTACTTCCAAGGGCCCAGGATCTGGATTGGCACCCCTTGGCAGAGCATGACTCACAGCAGGCCCCGATTATGCGGGATAATGGACCATAATGGAGAGGCAATTAGCCATTTTAGTCATGTAGGTTCTGGTAATGCCCTAAATAAATTACTGGTCTCTTGGCAGCTTGAAATCAGAAATGAATTAACTTTATGTGCTGGTGAGCTGGACTCTACCTTTTATAGGGCGGGGACATGTTCCTCTAATGACTATATAATCTCCTCTGATACTCTTAGTGGTATCAAAAAAACCAAAGGTTAAGATGACAGGTCTTAGTAAACATACACTAATGGCCTATAGTTTCCCATGGGGAGCGTATAAGAAAAAGAATGACAAACACACCCCAAAACCAATTCTACAAAGGAAGAATGAGTATACTCTAAGATGGGATAAAGTTGAGGTAAATACCTTAGTCAGTGAGATTGTGTTGAACAATAAAAATGAGGTTCTGTTATGTTTAGACCCCCTAGCAAACGAACAACAGGTAATCGAAGCATTTGGAAAGATCTTGGAATGCACGCGACTCCATTTAATTCTACCCACCAAGTGCTGCTTCTTAAATAGGTGGTTTAATAAGAACTGCTCTCTAATGGCGGTTAATCTTAAAAAATCACTAAAAATCAAACCAAGAAATATAAATCTAATTACTGGCTGTAGAACAGCATACAAGCTAGCCAGAATAAAAAGAAAGAACAAACTCAAAGCAGAAGCGTGGGAGAATTTAATGCAAGCATAAATTACTGGGGATTGTAAAGCATTGTGGAAAGTGGTTAACTCCCCCTACCTGCAGGAGGAGGGGATCCATTACTAGGCTCGTATATAGATGAAGAATCCTGGGTAACTTATTTTCAGACAATCTTCAAAAAGAGGGGAAAGCCGAGTCTGGGAGTTGATAATCTAGATCAAGGCGAAACACCTATGCTGATTTTTGGATTTAAAGAAATAGAACTCGCTCTTTCCCAGTCCTCGGCCATGAAGGCGGCTGGACCAGATGGGGTCTGGATAGATCTTTTTCTTGCTAATAGGATCCTGTGGGCTCCCCTGCTGACAATTGTATTTAATGCAATTAGTAAAACAGGTCCTTTACCCTCATGGAAGCAATCTGGGATCATTCCGATATATAAGAAGGGGGATGGCTCAAACCCAGCAAACTATCTCCCTATCTCTCTAATAGACAGTTCAGCTAAATTAATGGGCAGACTTTTGCTCTACCGATTGGAAGAATGGGCAGAAGATAAAAACATCTTAGCTGAAGTTCAATATGGCTTCCGAAAGGGCAGGGGTACACTTGATCAGTGCTTGAATTTAACCCTAATAGCGTCTAAATATGAAATAGCAAAGGAAGGCCAACTCCACATGGCCTTCATGGCTCTTTCAGCAGCTTTTGACTGTGTGTCCCACGACAAAATATGGTCCATTATGGTGGCCATGGGAGTTGGCGCAGGGATAATTTTATTTATTAGACAACTTTATGCCCAGGCACTAGCGATGGTATGCTTTGGGAAACAGGGGGAGTGCACTAAACCTTTTAAAATTAAAAAAGGAGTAAGGCAGGGGTGTGTCCTTGCCCCATTTCTTTTCTCTCTGTATTCAAATAAATTAAAAAGGTTATGGTTGAGAAAAGTAAGGATGTTCCACATACCGCTTCTACACTTATTTCAATTCTGCTATATGCAGATGACACGGTATTGATGGCTAGAACACCGTTGGCCCTACAAAGTTGTATAATGACATATTCGGCCTTTATGTCAGATTTAGATTTACAAGTGAATAAAACAAAGACCTTCGTTCTGACAGTCGGTGAGGATAAGAAAAGACTGAGGAAGCTTCACATAGAGGGCGAAACCATAGAACGTGTGGAAAAATGTGCTTATTTCGGCATTCTATTTGATTTGAAATTAAAATGGAGTGAGATGGTGTCAAATAGGGCGATTCTCATGACAAAATGCAAAGGCGCCCTATTTAAATTTGCAAAAAATGTGGGCAGTAAACCAATTGAGGAATTGTTTAAAGTTTATTGAGCAAAAACAATCTCTATCGCCACATATGGGGCTGCAATATCGGGAACAACACAAGTAGAAGAGTTACAAATTTTTGAAGATAATTTCGCCAAAAGGCTATTGTCAATTCCAGGTACTTGCAGCAACTTTATTGTTCATCAGGAATTAGGATTGCAGTACATTAGTGATACAATCAAAATGGCCCGCTACTGCTGTGGCTATCAATTTGGAATAGAGATACGGTCCAACTTAATCAGCACATCATAAGAGATATTATGAAACTTGATCGTGCTGCAACTATCCCCTGGTTAACTTATGTCAGACAGACCATTATTTCTATGGGCCTGGAGGATCTGTATAAAAATCCAAACAGCTTCGAAAACTATCCTAAATTGAGACTGAAAGAGCTCTTTTTAGCGAAAAGTGAACAGATAAGATGGGAAAGGAATGAAACAAAAAGCACAGTAATTACTTATCAGGCTCTACCTCCAGTGCTACGTGGTCAATTTTCTTATCTTTCTTTTGTTTTGAATTCTCAGCACCGTTATTTACTGTCAAGATTTAGATTAAAATCCAGTTGACAAAAAAGATTGTGAACATTACCAGCAGAGTGAATTTGGTATTAACATATTTGTGGAAGATAGGACCTTCCATTTGATTGCAAAGTCCCTTGACGATGCCAGGAGAGTACATTGACACTAATGCCATATTCCTTGCTGCTGAAACACATATTGCTTTAGACTATGAATAGACTTATTGCCCTTTCTGCATTGCTGCTTTCACCTTCAGCTTTAGAGATAGCTAAACCCTTAGACAAGGGCCGCTACGGAGAGCATCATGAAGAAACAGGCAAACTGCTTATCTGTTTCAGCACTCTGGGATGCAACACAGTGCAGCAACCTAACTTGCCCCACTGCATGAAATGGAGATATCAGGACAGCACTATCTCTACTAAGATAAGGGGCTATAGTTTCTCGAGCACTGCTGCACTTTCTGACTGGCTAGCGCCAAGAACACACCTTTGTACCTTAGTGCAAATGTGTGCATGCTAGGATAGGATAGGTTCTGTTTAAGAAAGGTACCCTTCAGGTACAAAATACTATGCCTAGGCTTAATTGTAAACTTTTATCTCTTTGTATGTATGCTGTACAATGCAGCACGTATGGAAAATTAAAAAAGTTTGGAGAGTAGAAATCTCTTTGCATGATAAATGCTTAGGGTAATTCAAATGCCAAATGTCTTACATGCAACGTCAGAAAGCATAGTGCAGGGCATTACTTACAATGGTGTTTTTTTTTTATCACAGCACAAGGAAACAAATGACAGAAGTGCATGTTCCCTTATACACACTTTAGGCCTAGTGTGAGACTTTTGCAGCCAAGCCTGAAGTCGGTGAAAAAGGCATGGTGGTGCCCTTGTGACTTTTCTATGAGAAAGTGCCTGCCTCCTTCAAAATGATCGGATTCACAACGCTCTTTTTAGGTACCGCCTAAAAGGGAGGCTTTAGGGCAGTGCGGCCAGTGCTGCCTCATCTGGCGCTGAGCTCGGGCGAGGGGAGGGGCGCTGTGTTTAGAAATATCTTATGGGTTTAAAAGTACCTGCTGTAGAGTTTATTGTGTGTCCAGCAGCTTTCAGGCCACAATATATCAAGATAACTCTGGTGATTAATGTTCCTGCTGGAGAGAGATCAGAGTTTTGTCTAGTGGCAGTTTTGACTTATCATAAAGTTGTGCAGCAGGTTAATATGTCTGCTGCAAAGAACGTGTGCCATGCAGATCACAGAACTGTATTTTATGTGAATAGCTCAGTGGGTTACTACTTTTGCCACTGAGATCCTTTTGATACTTACAGTTCATAAGTTATAATCCAAGTGTAAAACAGTGACCTATAAACTTTCATCAAAGAGTTCCATGCAAACTTCATGTTATAGGTTCGAATGTTATGTTTTCCCCCCAGTCTTTCTTTATCCTAATGTTGCTAAAAAGTGTTTGTTGGGGAAGTAATATATTCCTATTAGTAAAGCCAACCCCAACCACTGTGGTATGTTTTAAACCCTGAGTTTGCTCTTCTCCAGTCTCCAGACCAAACACTCTTAAAATATACTGCCTACTATATGGATGACAATTCCTACACCTTGCAATCTCCATTATTTTATGTAACATTTCCTCTAGACTGATTTACACATGTATGATTCATTGTCTCCGTATAACGTGTGTGGGTGAGGTAAAGTGTTCTGACACTACACAGGTGTGAGTAGCCCTATAAAACAAAAAAAATGAATGTGAGAGAGGGGCTATGGAGAGATGATGTGAAATGTTAGAGGGTGGTAGTGAGGGAATCCGTGTTGAAGGAGGTCATTAGGAGGGAGGGGGCACCAAAAAAAGATTGTCGTCCTGGGCACCACCAGCACTAAAGCCAGTCCTGAGCTTTCTGGAAGACCTCACCTTACCAAAACAAAAACACAATCATTCATAAGGCCAATAGGTTGGACCATTGACACCCATTGGATTCACCAATGTATTTTTTTAACCAGATGGGTGCTGTGCATGCAAAACCACAATAATAACTTAACAGCACTGGGTGCCAAGCTGTTACATAAGACATACATCATATTTTTCGTCACAAATTTAAAACTACAACCCACTAAAACGGTAAGTTCCAAATATACACAAGCAAAACACAACTGGATAAAATGCATTTTTACGCTCATTTTTTGTAACATGCTCAAACCAAGTGAGAATTTCAAAGCTCCAGTGGATTCCTCCATTGTCTTTGGTCACCTATAGAGATTTTCGCTAAGAGAGTGACTCGCCCCACACATATAACCAGTGGCGACTCCTCGATTAGGGCGGAGGAGCGCCACGCCACCCCACTGCTTTCTCGCAGCGCGAGAAGCAGAAAATAAAATGGTATTTAAAATACCATTTTATTTTCTGCTTCTCGCGCTGCGAGAAAGCAGACGGCAGGGGTATGCCTGGTTGGGGGTGGGTGGGAGCTATGCCTGGTTGGGGGCGGGTGGCCGGGTCAGGGAGGAGTGGCTTGCACCACTCTGAGTGCCCTGACTGCTTGGTTGGCCCTGGGGCCGACCAAAGCATTCATGGCACTCCACATTTTCTCTATGTAGGCTGCTACATAGAGAAAAGGGC
Organism: Calotriton arnoldi; assembly: GCA_963921515.1. Taxonomy (NCBI): domain Eukaryota; kingdom Metazoa; phylum Chordata; class Amphibia; order Caudata; family Salamandridae; genus Calotriton; species Calotriton arnoldi. Next base: position 386,239 of record CAWUFW010007190.1, read on the forward strand.
CTCCCTACTGGTGCCCGGCTGGGCGCTGTCCGGGACTCCTCACCAATCACAACGCTGCCATTGCAGCGTTGTGATTGGCTACAGGAGGGGAGGGAGCATGCCTGTTCCTGTTCGGACCCCCCAGGAGCAGAGGCGGCGCGGGACCGGGATCAGGTATGTTTTATTTTATTATATTTACCCCCTCCCCTAACACCCGCGCGATAACCCCTGCGCGACCCATCCCCCCCTCCCCCGCGAGAATTGCGAGCCTCGACTGGCGTATTGTAGGTACAGGGGTTGGCAGATGCACGAGGCAGTGCGGGAGACCCTGTGCACTCTAGGTGCTGTGGGCATGCTGATCTCCTTTGGTCTGGCGTCTCAGAAGAGGCCTGGGTAGGCACAGGCAGGAGTCCCCTCATGCGAGCAGAGTCGGGCGGAGTGGTGGCCGCAGTTGCAGCAAAAGTAGGGGCGGGGAGAGGTGCGGGCAGGCCACTTGCGGTGTGGAAAACAAAGGCGCCTGGGAGGAGACACAGTCTCCCGGCATCCGCAGAGCATTATTCTGGAGCAGGAACTTTCAAGGCCCGAGTCAAGGGGAGGGGGCAGCCCCAAGTTGTAAATGAGGGTGTGCCTGTAGGCACTTTAACTGATGATTTGGCAGCAGAGGCAGCGTTAGAGGGGGACGGTATGCCTTGACCTGTCAACCAGGCAGGTGCAGGCAGTGCTCGGGCAGTATGAGGGGTCTGGGCCGGTCAATCCGGCAGGAATAGGAAGATGGGGATTCCCTGCAGAGGCCCCATGTTGTGGAGGGAGTGGGGGTGGCAGAACAGGCTCTGGTGTCAGCAGCTGGGGGTGAGATTACAGAGGCTCGGCAGGGTTGGGGTCAGACTAGCGGTCACGGTGGCAAGGGCAATAGCTTTTTAGAGGCAAAGATCAAACAACAGCACCAATTATTGCGGGATACAGAAGAGAGATGTGAGCGCTTATGTAAGGAGAGGAAAGTGGTACAGGAACAAGGGCACACGTTGAAAAAAGGCCAAAGGTATGGCGGTGGGTCCGAGAACAGACCCGTGGGGGTCAATTGGCTATGGGTGCCGGAAGAGCCCGGCCGTGTCTCTTCATTTGGTAACCCCCAACTGGGTCTCCATTTGGCCATAATCCATATAATTTGTCCATTGTATCTAAACTGGGGTATTACCTGACTGCCACCCTTAATTCTTTTAAACAAGCTGAAAGAAACCTTTGCTGCTCGCTAAATCATGAACGTTGTTCTGGCAGCTCATTGCTTGCTAGTGACTGATTAAGTACGTTTCCCAGCAGGCCATGGTAATATTGGAGTTATTGATGGGATGGAGGGCTGTATTAATAGTCTCCACTAGCCTCCAGAAGTCCTTTGAGTTTGAATTCGTACGGAGAAATAGTAGAATGCCTGAAAGGACTTGAGGGTTTTTTTCAAAAGCAAACGCATTACAATTTGTCTAAAAATAAACGTGGCTGACTGTACCTTTGGGGGTGTGCAGTGTGTGACGATGGCATTCTCTCGCAGAGCCTTTAGCCAAACAACGTAAGTATCCAAGCGCTATATTTCTTTTTAGCTGAAAACTTGCAAAGAGTTCTAGGCTGACTAACATGGTGATAATACAGTATTGGGAAACAATAAAGCAAGTTCAACGTGAAGCTTATTTACTTGTGGGTGATTCATGCCTGATTTATTTATTTGAAAAGTTTTATAAAGCGCGAACAAGACCCAACCGGGTATCAGAGCGCTGTACAAAGAGGAAAGCTGACGTATACCTACAGAGACAATATAAATACACTTACAAAAAAGGAAATATGAGAGGAACCGGTAGCAAAAAGTAAATGAGGGTGCTAGGGGAAGAGTAGTTAGCAAGTGAACAAACAGGTAACAGCCAACATAGATGAGGCCAAGCAGTTTCATCATCTACTTACTTCAAAGACAAACGAAATAAGTTTAAACCCCTAGTAGAAATGATTTATGGTGGAGATTAAGCTTATTGTCTCTTTAAATGGAGTATTTGAGATAATTAGATATTCGCCTGAAAAGGGTATGAAATGAAGTGCTGGCCTGGCGCAGAGAGGAAAGTGGTGTAAGTGGAACTGGAGACGCGGGTGTTATGTTATAGTTTAGGGGCCCTCTGACTCTTGAGGAGCCCTGGCCTCAGCTCTGTGTGCTGTCTTTATGGCCTGACAAATGGCTTACATTTTACTGCTTGCATTTGGAAGTAATGAACACACTGGTGTTGCTGAAAACAGCCGCTTCTAAACGCAAGCAATACATTTCAAGCCATTGATTTACCAGGACATAAACAGCTGCATCCATTCCTTAACATGCAAACATTTTAATGTGAATCCAGTCCACCTGAGACTCGCTTGTCGAGATGCATGTTGCTAATATGTACAGTGAGTTTTGTTTTCCGGTGCTGTGCAGGGTTTCCGAGCCCTTCGCCTCACGCACACATTATACAGAGACAATGGATCTCACACGTGTGTAAATCAGTGCATAGGGAATATTGCATAAGACAAAGAGGACTATATGGTGCAAGCATCACATGTCATACATACTGGTGGTAGGCACTGGGCAGCATAGTCTAAGATTGATTGTTTGGTCTGGAACAGCTCAAACTCATACATTTTAAACATAGCACTGTGGTTGTGTTGACTTTACTAATAAAATGAACCTTTTTAGCAGCATTGGGATAACGACTGGAGAACAAAAGCATAACGCTCTAACCCATGCCTTGCTGTTTGTATGCAGCTCTTTGATGACCAAGTTAATAGCTCTCTCTGCTATGTTAGGCTTGTAACTTTTAAAATGCAAGTACAAAAAGCATCTCTCTGACAAAAGCATTAACTGACCCATTGAACTATCTACATTCTATGCACTTTTGTTATCTGCCTGGTACATGTTCTTTGCAGCAGGCATATTAACCCTCTGCACATTACCATTGCCCTGGGCACAGACTTCCAGAATGGGGAAATGCGTGGGCCGTGGGCAGATATTAGGTGAAGCGTGAAGGTCTGTTGATCACATTATAAATTCAAAAATCCTCTCATTTTTACGTCATAGTGAGTAATAGTACCCAGCACTTATGCCAATGCCTACCATTGATTTGCCAACACTAATCCAAAGAACCCCATTTCACCTAAATTGAAACCACAATTGCTTTATTAACCTTCTTCCTTTCTCCAATTTGCTTGAAAATGCACCATTTGCTCACTCTTTCCCCAAAAATTTCGGGAGAGAACCCTCCAGAACCGCTTCTATGTAGCTCGGGCTCGCTTGCTATGCTCGCTCGCTATGCTCGCTCGCTATGCTCGCTCGCTACAGTGCACTCCGCCGCAACTTTTACGCCTACCACTTTCAAATGTCACCAGCCGCCACTGCACATAACAAAACATAGGTTCCCTGCGGGGGAAGTCACAAGCCTAGACTCATTAAGCTGGAAGATTCTCCGTCAAATCATATGAATTTTGACAGTTAATTTAATTCAATCTAACAATGATAAAAATAGGAACGCAGGTGCTCCAGAACTGATGCAGTGCAAGTGTAAAGTGACATCAGTGAAATAAGCGTGCATAAGTGCTGTACAGAAAGACTAAATAATACTATTGATAAGTGCATTAGCAGCTAGGGACTATAGCACTTAATCTGGGTAAGTCTCCAGCTGGGAGTACATAGAGATTAACGCAATCAATTAATATAGTCCCCTAGCTAAATTGTCAACGTTTCGACCCTGTTATCAACAATTTGTCAGGGTCATCACCAGGACAAACAAGACAGTGGTAGCAACCTGGAAGGAAAGGGAAAAGCCATACTTATTAGCTGGATTCTGATAATAGCTGGGGTGCACAATACATGTTATAGCAATCAAGACACCATACCATAGCAGGAAAGAACCCGCAATGCAGTGTATCAATCACGAAAATGAAAGGTGTGTCTCCCGTCCAAAGATATCAATCAAATGTACAGGGAGTCCAAGTCTGAGAATACAAAGGTGAAGATGAGCATCCCCATTTCCGTCAAATGTCATGACTCCCTATATCATTGAATTGCATTGAAATCTATTAGATAAAAACACTGTAAGCTGCAATAGGCAGCAATACTTGTATCGAATAAGAAAGGGATATTGTCTTATATTTTATAATGCTAAAGGTAAACAAATGCTACCCGTCAGTTAGTCCTCGAAGAGGACAGGACAAGCCGAAAAATGGGAGTGTAAAGAAAAACTCACTGCCGGGGAGTCCTTGGGAAAGAAATCGCTGTCATAAGATCAGTGCATCCAGCCTTGAAAATTCTGTGAATAATAGCCAAAATAGGAGATTCCCTGAGACATGGACTTGCTAACAAGCGAGTATACAAAGTAAGTAATAAATGCGGGAAAGAAGAGTGGCAAAACACATAAATGAATAATTGTCATTATTTGGCCACCCATGGGTAGTAATCATGGAAAGGGGTAAAAGTACCTAATTGGTAATAGTTCTCCGCCGGGGAATGCTCTTGGGAAGAGTCACCATCAGTTGATCACTGATGCTAAAACTGAAGAAATAATGACCTCCAGTTGAGAGTCATTGTTCCTCCAGAGACTTAGGCACATTACCAGCTCTGGTCCAAAAAGTTGGAAATCTGGGAGTCATTTTCGACAGTAAATTATCTTTTTCGGAGCAAATAAACTCTATTACCTCTTCTGGCTTTTTTTTGCTGAAGATCCTGAATAATTGTTTTCCTTTTATTCCCCTTGATCTCCAGAAAACAGTTGTAACAGCTCTTATTTTCTCTAAGCTGATTTACTGTAATGCTCTGTATTTAGGTGCCCAGAAATGTGCAGTAAAGAAACTATAGGTTTTGCAAAATGCAGCGGCGAGACTGCTGCTCAAAATCCCTACGTTTATTTCTGTATCTCAATCATTGCAGAGTCTTCACTGGCTCCCAGTGAGAAAAAAGGATTGTTTTTAAAGCTATGTGCATGGTCCACAAGGCCCTTCATCGGACTGGCCCAAAGTACTTGCAGGTCGTTTCTCCTGGTTCAAGCCAAGAAGGAACCTTAGATACAGCTCCTTACGCTTTGTTATCATTCCCAGATCAAACAAAGCAAGATGGGGGGGTAGGGCTTTATCCGTTTGCGCAGGAAAATGGTGGAATTCATTACCTCTTACGCTGTGCTGTCAATCTTCCCTGATGCAATTTAGGAAGCAGCTGAAAACCTGGCTGTTTACCAAAGTTGTTGAATAAGCTGCTGCTATAACCATGTTGCATCTTTACGACTTACTAGCTCTGCTGTCCGGCCATTTTCCAGTGCTATGACACCTACGGGTATGCGCACGCTTTATAAAACTAATTTCATTCATTTATTCTTTCACCCGCCAGCCGTGCTCGTGGGCTACAAACTGGAAAGCACAAGGTGGGAGGATGCCTCAGCATTCTGATTAAATACAAATGACTGCGATTGTGCGCTGCTTTCACGCAGCAGTCCTTTGTAGTCAGTGACTGCACAGGAGATATCGGTCCAATGAATTAATGACATAAATGCAAAGAAACCTGAATTGCAATTGCAGAAATGGTCACTAGGAGCAATATCACCCTGGAATGACCCAAATTAAAAATTAAAAATAAACACAATGGCGAAATACAAAGTAGTTCGATGGAACCACAGTGGACATAAAGGAGCTACTATGACCAGATCTACAGGCAGAGGGGCTGTGATAACCATCTACAAAAAAACATGCCTTGGGGTAAAAGTGCTGCATGTTGGATATGTATAATATGCCTGTTGATTAGTGAAAGATGAAGGGAAAGGATGAACTTTCTATAGAAGGGTAACATTTAGGGGCAGATTTACAAGCCCCTTGCGCCAACTTTACACCGCCGCTGCGTCACTTCTGTGATGCAGTGGCATCGTAAACAATGCGCCACGATGCGAAATATTTACAACGTGACGCATCTAGGGAGATGCGTCACGTTGTAAAGCCCTGTGCTACATTATACCTGCGTCAGGTATAATGTATGCAGGGTGGGCGTTCCGTCGCAAGGAAGCCTCGCAAAAGTGACTCAGTGGAATCAACAAGATTTCACTGAGTGACTTTTACGATGCCACTGCGTCAAAACCTTGCGCCTGCTTGAAGCAGGCGTAAGGAGTGACGCAGCATGGTCGGAATAGGCATTCCTGACCATTGCTGGACTTGCGTCATGCTTACGACACGACTCCTGTTGTTTTAGAAAACAATGGTTCTTACGTGGCCGAAAAGGTCCAAGGAAAAGTAGTGTCAGATTTGGGGATAATGCACTAGGGTCGTAATTGGATAATAAATATCTCAGGGAGCGATAAGTAATATGAACAGGGACATATAAGTCAAAACAACGATTGTTATTTATTGAAAATTCAGGTGCTCACATAGGAAAGTGACAACAAGCGTGACGTGATAAGTGGGGGTGACTTTAAAATATAAACATCGCATTGACAACATATAGGAGAACTCCTCAAGAAATTATACAGAGTGTGGAGAGTTCTTGTTGTAGGGGGTCGACGACGTTTCGATCTCAGCTATTTGAGATCATCTTCAGGACATAGAAATTGTGAGCAAGCTGAATTCAAAGCCGGGCGCAGCCGGGGAGAAAGTAACGAAGAATAAAGCCAAATGCCGCAATGGGCATGACACACTGAAGCTGGGAGCGTAGAGCTTGGGGCTATTCCAACTGTGAGTGATGTCCGCCCTTGAAAGTGCTGAGTTAAAAGATGGCGCGTAAATAGATCAATTACTAGGGGCTGTGCGAGCAGCAGCCGTTAAATTGGCGTCATACGAACATACAATGTGATGTGGTGCAGCGGGTCAGGGCTGCCTTGTGAAGTGCGAGTCTTCGTTATCCAATTATTTGCTTATCAGGACTGTATTACTAAGCCTAACAACGAAGAGCGGAGCTGCGTGTCCTGCTTCTCCGGAGGACGCGCTGAGTGTGTACGACACGACTCCAGCAATGCACTGCCTTTCCGACAAAAGTTGCGTCACGCATCTGTCTGTCCTTGCGCCATGGTGCGCCGCATTGTAAATGCGGCGCATCCATGGTGGCGCAAGGCTATTTTTCCGTCACGCAAATGAACTGGCGCATCTCTGCAAATATGCAGAGATGTGCCAGTTCTTGTAAATCTGCCCCTTAGTGTGTTAAAAATAAGTAAAAATGGAGTATGTAATCTCCATAAAATGGCAACCAATGGGAGCGTGTGATAAAGCAGGGTTGGAGCCTAATCACTCAAACATACATGACAGGGTATAAAACAGTCAAACAGATGGCAAAGGGTAAAATTACAGAAATATAAAGGTGGACTTTGAAAAATGCAGCTTGTCTCCGATCATCAGTGTGGTTGAGTCCTTGTGAAATCGAGTCTAATTTATTGATCCATTGTAGTTCCTTACGTGATAGTATCGATGATTTGTCACCCCCTGTGGAGTCAGGTTTGACTTGCTCAATGACCCGCCATCATAGCCCCTCTGCTGTGTGATGAAGTGCAAGAAAACGTTCAACCAGGGGGGCCTCTGCAATGGTGCACTTGATCCCGCTGCGATGTTGTAAGATGCAGCTTTTAATCTTCTCTTTCGTTTGGCCTACATAGTCTAAATCACAGGGGCACCAGATGGCATGTATCACATCCTGTGAGTTACAGTGGGTAAAAAAAGTAGATCAAATTTGACATTTGTATGCAGAAATACTTTGGTGTCAAGGCAAAATTTACACGCCGTACATGAAGCGCATTTATAATGTCCAACCCTAGGAGGAAGACTACACTGTGATAGTATTGTGGGTTTTGGGGCAAGAGGAAGGGCTGCTTTCACTAAAGAATCTCTCAGTTTGGTGCCTCTCTTAAAGGAAAATAGTGGTAACTCCTTGATGGGCCGCTGGTCTTTAACTTAGCTCCAGTGTTTGCGGATGATTTTTTACTACCCGTATTGAATGTGCTGACACAAATGATGTGGTCAATCACTGATGCGCGTTCATGCAGCTCCAACAATGTTCCACTGGGATTATACCATGCCCATTTGCGTGCTTGTTTGACCAACTTTCTGGGATACCCTCTGTCAATGAGACATGTAATCAGGGTGTCAGATTCTTTAAAGTAGTCAAATCGTTTGGCACAGTTCCGCCGAATAAGGAGGAACTAACCGATGGGTAAGTTATCCCTCAGGCTACTGGGGTAGTATTGTAAAATGGAATTCCATTCTGTGGGCTTCCTATACAATGATGTGTATGCTTTGTTGTTTTCTGTTTTCATCCAGAGATCTAAAAATGGAATAGATGCAGGATTGTGATTCAAAGTGATTTGGATGTCAGCGGATCTGCCTTCAACCACTGGTGAAAATTCATGAAGTCTGATATTGGGACCATTCCAAATAAAAAAGACATCGTCAATATATCTCACCCAATGACGAATGTTGTCTAAGAATGGATTTTGGCAGAAAAAATGTAGGATTCCTCATAATCAGCCATGTATAAATTCGCCAGGTCTGAAGCAAAGCCAGCACCCATGGCAGTGCCATTTGATTTGTACGTAGAATTCATTCTTGAATTGAAAATAGTTCTTGCTAGCTGCACTATCAGTAAGTGCCAAAATGAACCAAGTGAGTACTTGGGCTGGTTAGGTCCTTAGGTCAAGAGTCTCTCCTAGCACTCTAAAGGCCTCCTTCTAGGGGATATTGGTGTATAGTGATTGTATGTCCATAGCACTGTTCCCCGTAAGGTGCGCGCGCGTGCACCTATCTCACCTCGAGCGGGCAGTGTGGTGTGTGCAGCGCACACAGGTGAGTTCAGCAGCAAGTTCCTCCTGCACTTGCTGCATTTCTTTTGTTAAAAGGGCGTGGCTGCGGGGCAGATTGTATGCCTTTGTGAAAGTATTCATGTTAATTGCAGTGCCCCTCATGTGCTGCAATTAACATGAATACTTTAACAAAGTCATACAACCTGCCTTGCAGCCGCGCCCTTTTAACAAATGGAAGGCAGCAAGTTTAAAAGCACGACGTGAGCTTTCACAGGATTCTGAAAGCACAAGCGTGCTTGTGGACTTTCTGCATTTCTTTTGGTAATAGAGTGCAGCACACAATCTATTACCAAAAGAAATGCAGCAAGTCTACACGCACGCACACGTGCGCTTTCAGAACCCCCTGAAAGCACACGTCGTGCTTTTAAACTTGGTGCCTTTCATTTGTTAAAAGGGCGCGGCTGCGGGGAGACATGAAATGTTTGCAATATTCACGCTTATTTTATTGAACAAATTCTGCATGTCGCTCACAAGTCTTAAACATATCAACAAACAACGTATCTAAGGCATGTTAACTCCTGCATTGGGGGGAATGAGGGGGGGAGGGGGGAAGAAGGGGGGGGCTTCCTTCAGTGTTGGGGAGCCGACAGGAACCCACCAACAGGACAGTGCTGCAGCACCAAGAAACACCGGCCCACCAGTGCCCCTCTCCAGACCTGCAATGAGCTCTGGGTCGGGGCCCATTGCCAGAGCTACTCCTGTCTTGCCTCCTACAAGTGGGCCATTGTCTGAGGCTAACCAGCCCCACCAGCTTTTCTTAAGTCATACAGTGATGCGCCCATCACAACAAATCATTTCAAGGTGAGTGACTGTCTCCTAGATACTGGATCCCTGTGTGGGTCTGGCCTGTTCTATTCAGGGCCACCTCTAGGGCTGACTTCTGGGGGCGCCATGTTTGCAAGTATGTTATAGTTTTAAAAGTACCTGCTGCCGCGTTCCCTGCGTCCAGCAATTTTCATACAACAATAAAAATGTCTAGATAACTCCGGTGATTAATGTTCTTCCTGGAGTGAGATCAGAGTTTTTGTTTAGTGAAAGTTTTGACTCATCCAAAAGTAGCGCAGTGGGTTAACATGCCTGATGCAAAGTACGTGTGCCGTGGAGATCACAAAGTGCATATAATGAAAAGAGGTCAGTGCTTTTGTCAGAGAGATCCTTTTGTTCCCTGCAGTGTATAAATCCTAATATAGAACAATATAGAATAACTGACATCTAAGAGCTGCATGCAAGCTGCAAGGTATATTATTATTATAGCGTCATGCTTTTCCCCCCAGCCTTTCATTATTCTAATCTTGCAAAATAGGTTCATTTTTGCAAATAAAAAAAATATATGTATCAATTCTCATTACTAAATGTAACCCCCAACTATGGTGTTTTATTTAAAATTCTGAGTTTGAGCTTCTGCCGACCAAGCACTCTTAAACTATACTGTCTACCAGTATGGATGACATGTGACTGCTACACCTTGTATTCCTCTGTCTGATGTAACATTTACTGTACACTGATTTACTCATGTGTGATTGATTGTCTCAGTGTAATGTGTGTGTGATGTAAAGTGCTTTGACACCCTACACTGGTATGAGCTGTGCTATAAACCTAATTAAATGCATCTCAGTGAGTGAGTGGTTATGAAGATGTGAGGGGCACTGTTAAAGGGTGGTAGTGACAGAATCCGTGGTGAAGGTGGTTGCTAGGGGGGCGCCAAAAAATATTGTCGCACCGGGAGCCACCAGCACTAAAGCCAGCCCTGGCTCTATTTGCCACTGCCCGAGCCTCTGGCTCCTGGTGGGATATCTCATGGCTCAGGATTGGGGAGCTATTGAAAAGGCAAACTGTTCTACACCCATCCTTGAACGAAGCCTCTGTTCTGTGCTTGAAAACAACTCCTACTTGATCTTGCTTGAAAACTATCACCAAATGATTATTGTTTCTTCATGCTGGATCTGCACTGTTTTACCTGCTCATGTTAGACTGTTAGCCTGCATCCTAGGCCCTGTACTTGCAACATGCACTCCAGTGTTTTTAAGGCACATAAACAGTGATTATGCTAAACTGCAATCAGAAAACTTTGCCAAAGATAGCATTTAATTTATTGAGGTTTAACCCCTTCGCTGCTAGGCCTTTCCCCCCCCCTGTGCTAAGCCTTTTTTTGGCTATTTGGGGTAGTTCACGCTTAGGCCCCTGTAACGTTTTGACCACGTAAGGTATCCACGCAAAATTTGCGTCCTTTTTTTCCAACATTATGGGGATTCTAAAGGTAGCCAGGGTTTGTGGATTCCCCTGGAGGGGACCCAGAAATTAGCCAAAATGCAGCTCATTTTTTTTGGGGGGGGGGAAATGGGAAAAAAGGGCTACAGATGAAAGCGTCTGGTTTTTTCCCTGCAAATGGTATCAAAAAAGGGGTTGTGGTGCTGAAATAATTATCTTCCCAGCTTTCAGGGACAAGCAGACTTTTGTCAGAAAACCAAAATGTTTTACACAGTTTTGGCATTTTTCTGGGACATAGCCTATTTTTGCTATTTTTTGTGCTTTCAACCTCCTTCCAGTTAATGGTAGAAATGGGTATGAAAGCAATAATGGATCCTGGAAAGCTATATATTTTAGACAAGTAGACAAAATTCTGAATTCAGCAAGGGGTCATTTGTGTAGATCCTTCAAGGTTTCTTTATAGAAACTAACAGTCAAGTATAGGAAAAATTGAAATTTAGTTGAAAAAAACAGCCATTTGTATCAACTTTTTCACCTGTAACTTCATCTAATTATGACAGCTGTTTGAAAGCAATATACCGTTACATCCGCTGGACCTTTCTGGTTGTGGGGATATATAGGACTTGTAGGTTCACCAAGAACCCGACGAACCCAGAGCCAATAACTGAGCAGCGTCTTGCAATGGTTTTTTTATTATGTACCGGGTATATAGCAATTATTTTGGGAAAATGTATACATGGAAAAATCGGTATGAAAGACACCTATGTATTTCTGAAATGAGAACAAAATATAGAATTTAGAAACAGTAGATATTTGCACATTTCCGAAAGTGGGAGTACCCATACTAGCATGAGAATTATAGGTCATTTTTCAAAATGACTTCTTTTTTACACATTGTCTTTCATTTGGAAGGCAGAAATGCATCCAAAGACAATAGGTAATAACAGTTGCTCTACAATTCTGTGTTACCCTAAGTCTCCCAATAAAAATGGTACCTCACTTGTGTGGGTAGGCCTAGTGCCCACGACAGGAAACGGCTCAAAACGCAACGTGGACACACCACATTTTCACAATGAAAATTTACCCTTTTTTTGCAAAGTGCCTAGTTTTTTAACCCTAGCTCTGCCGGCACCTAGGAAAACCTAGCAAATATATACATTTTTGAAAACTAGACACCCAGGGGAATCCAGGATGGGGTGACTTGACTGAATCTCACCAGGTTCTGCTACCCAGAATCCCTTGCAAACCTAAATATTTGTCAAAAAAACACTTTTTTCCTCACATTTCTCTGGTGGAAAGTTCAGGAATCTGCGTGGATCCACAAAACTCCACCCACCTCGCGTTCCCCAAAGTCTTCTGAGAAAAATGGTACCTCACTTGTGTGGGTAGGCCTAGTGCCCACAACAGGAAACAGCCCAAAACGCAATGTGAACACACCACATTTTCACAGTGAAAAATGACCCTTTTTTTGCAAAGTGCCTAGCTGTAGTTTTTGAACCCTAGCTCTGCCGGCACCTAGGGAAACCTAGCAAACCTATACATTTTTGAAAACTAGACACCCAGGGGAATCCAGGATTGGGTGACTTGACTGGCTCTCACCAGGTTCTGTTACCCAGAATCCCTTGCAAACCTAAAACTTTGTCCAAAAAAACACATTTTCCTCACGTTTCTGTGGTGGAAAGTTCTGGAATCTGCGTGGATCCACAAAATTCCACCCACCCCGCGTTCCCAAAAGTCTTTCAAGAAAAATCGTACCTCACTTGTGTGGGTAGGCCTAGTGCCCGTGACAGGAAACGGCCCAAAACGCAACGTGGACACACCACATTTTCACAGTGAAAAATGACCCTTTTTTTGCAAAGTGCCTAGCTGTAGTTTTTGAACCCTAGCTCTGCCGGCACCTAGGGAAACCTAGCAAACCTATACATTATTGAAAACTAGACACCAAGGGGAATCTAGGATGGGGTGACTTGACTGGCTCTCACCAGGTTCTGTTACCCAGAATCACTTGCAAACCTAAAACTTTGTCCAAAAAAACACATTTTCCTCACGTTTCTGTGGTGGAAAGTTCTGGAATCTGCGTGGATCCACAAAATTCCACCCACCCCGCGTTCCCAAAAGTCTTTCAAGAAAAATCGTACCTCACTTGTGTGGGTAGGCCTAGTGCCCGTGACAGGAAACGGCCCAAAACGCAACGTGGACACACCACATTTTCACAGTGAAAAATGACCCTTTTTTGCAAAGTGCCTAGCTGTAGTTTTTGAACCCTAGCTCTGCCGGCACCTAGGGAAACCTAGCAAACCTATACATTATTGAAAACTAGACACCAAGGGGAATCTAGGATGGGGTGACTTGACTGGCTCTCACCAGGTTCTGTTACCCAGAATCACTTGCAAACCTAAAACTTTGTAAAAAAAAACCACATTTTCCTCACATTTCTGTGGTGGAAAGTTCTGGAATCTGCGCGGATCCACAAAATTCCACCCACCCCGTGTTCCCCAAAGTCTTCAGAGAACAATGGTACCTCACTTGTGTGCGTAGGCCTAGTGCCCGCGACACGAAACGGCCCAAAACGCAACATGGACACACCACATTTTCGCAGTGAAAAATTACCCTTTTTTTGCAAAGTGCCTAGCTGTAGTTTTTGAACCCTAGCTCTGCCGGCACCTAGGGAAACCTAGAAAACCTATACATTTTTGAAAACTAGACACACAGGGGAATCCAGGATGGGGTGACTTGACTGGCTCTCAACAGGTTCTGTTACCCAGAATCCCTTGCAAACCTAAAACTTTGTCCAAAAAAACACATTTTTCTCACATTTCTGTGGTGGAAAGTTCTGGAATCTGTGTGGATCCACAAAATTCGACCCACCCCGCGTTCCCCAAAGTCTTCCAAGAAAAATGGTACCTCACTTGTGTGGGTAGGCCTAGTGCCCGCGACAGGAAACGGCCCAAAACACAACGTGGACACACCACATTTTCACAGTGAAAGATTACCCTTTTTTTGCAAAGTGCCTAGCTGTAGTTTTTTAACCCTAGCTCTGCCGGCACCTAGGGAAACCTAGGAAACCTATACATTTTTGAAAACTAGACACCCAGGGAAATCCAGGATGGGGTGACTTGACTGGCTCTCACCAGGTTCTGTTACCCAGAATCCCTTGCAAACCTAAAAATTTGTCCAAAAAAACACTTTTTCCTCACATTTCTCTGGTGGAAAGTTCTGGAAACTGCATGGATCCACAAAATTCAACCCACCCCGCGTTCCCCAAAGTCTTCAGAGAAAAATGGTACCTCAGTTGTGTGGGTAGGCCTAGTCCCCGCGACAGGAAACGGCCCAAAACGCAACGTGGACACACCACATTTTCACAGTGAAAAATGACCCTTTTTTTGCAAAGTGCCTAGCTGTAGTTTTTGAACCCTAGCTCTGCCGGCACCTAGGGAAACCTAGCAAACCTATACATTTTTGAAAACTAGACACCCAGGGAAATCCAGGATTGGGTGACTTGACTGGCTCTCACCAGGTTCTGTTACCCAGAATACCTTGCAAACCTAAAAATTTGTCAAAAAACCCACTTTTTCCTCACATTTCTCTGGTGGAAAGTTCTGGAATCTGCGTGGATCCACAAAATTCCACCCACCCCGCATTCCCCAAAGTCTTTCGAGAAAAATGGTACCTCACTTGTGTGGGTAGGCCTAGTGCCCGCGACAGGAAACGGCCCAAAACGCAACGTGAACACACCACATTTTCACAGTGAAAAATGACCCTTATTTTGCAAAGTGCCTAGCTGTAGTTTTTGAACCCTAGCTCTGCCGGCACCTAGGGAAACCTAGCAAACCTATACATTTTTGAAAACTAGACACCCAGGGAAATCCAGGATGGGGTGACTTGACTGGCTCTCATCAGGTTCTGTTACCCAGAATCCCTCGCAAACCTAAAAACTTGTCCAAAAAAAACACATTTACCTTACATTTTTGTGGTGGAAAGTTCTGGAATCTGTGTGGATCCACAAAATTCCACCCACCCTGCGTTCCCCAAAGTCTTTCGAGAACAATGGTACCTTACTTGCATGGGTGGGTCAAGTACCCGTGACAGGCAAGGGCCCAAAACCTATTGAGGCGACATCAAAATTACCTATCACAAACCAACCTGGTTTTGCAAGGGGGGGTCCCATGAGTTTTTGGCCCGGGGCTCGGTGGCCATCTAGGGAAACCTATCAAACCCACACATTTCTGGAAACTAGACACCCAGGGCAGTCCAGCGAGGTATGGCTTGCGTGGGTCCCCCAACATTCTCCTCCCCAGAATCCCCTGCAAACATCAAATTTACCTGAAAAAATCACTTTTTTCTCAAATTTCTGTGTGGAAAAGTTCTGGAATCTGCGTGGATCCACAAATGTCCTCCCACCCAGCGTTCCCCCAGGTCTCCCAATAAAAATGGTACCTCACTTGTGTGGGTAGGCATAGTGGCTGCAACAGGAAATGGCCCAAATTGTACTGTGGAGACTTCAAAATTACCTATAACAAAACTACCTGGTTTTGGGGGGGCACCTGGGGTTTTGGCCCTGGGTTCGGTGGCATTCTTGGGAAACTACCAAACCCAAACATTTCTGAAAACTAGACACCCCGGGGAGTCCAATGATGTATGGCTTGCATGGATCCCCCAACGTTTTCCTAACCAGAATGCGATGCAAACCTCAAATTTAGCTGAAAAAACCCACATTTTCCACATATTTTTGTGTGGAATCACTGTGCAGGCACAAATGTCCTACCCCACAGCGTTCTCCTTAGTGTCCCGAGTAAAATGATACCTCATCTGTGTGGGTGTCCAATGCAGAATTGGCTCAAAACTTATTTCTTTTAAAATGTAGCGCTTAGAATTTTTGGTGCTATACCCTTATTCCCTATGTTTTGGGCTCTTCCCAGTCACAGGCCCTTGCCCCACCCACACAAGTGAGGTATCATTTTACTCAGGAGACTAAGGGGAACGCTGTGGGATAGGACATTTGTGCCGGCACGGTGATTCCACCCAAAAATATGTTGAAAATGTGGTTTTTTTAGCAAAATTTGAGGTTTGCAGGGCATTCTAGGTAGGAAAACATTGGGGGATCCACGCAAGTCATACCTCGCTGGACTCCCCCGGGTGTCTAGTTTTCAGAAATGTGTGGGTTTGGTAGTTTTCCAAGATTGCCGCCGAGCCCGGGGCCAAAAACCCAGGTGACCCCTCTTGCAAAACCAGGTTGTTTTGTGATAGGTCATTTTGATGTCTCCTCAATACGTTTTGGGCCCTTGCATGTCGCGGGTACTTGACCTACCCACGCGAGTGAGGTATCATTTTTATTGGGAGACCTGGGGGAACGCTGGGTGGTAGGAAATTTGTGGATCCACGTGGATTCTAGAACTTTCCCACGCAGAAATTTGATAAAAAGTGATTTTTTTCAGCTAAATTTGAGGTTTGCAGGGGATTCTGGGTAGAAAAACGTTGGGGGACCCACACAAGCCCATACCTCCCTGGACTCCCCTGGGTCTCTAGTTTTCAGAAATGTGTGGGTTTTGTAGGTTTCTCTACATGGCTGCCGACTTGGGACCAAAAACTCAGATGCCCCCTATGTATCCAAAAATGACCTGGTTTTGCAAGGGGGGGTCACATGAGTTTTTGGTCCCGGGCTTGGCGGCCATCTAGGGAAACCTACCAATCCCACACATTTCTGAAAACTAGACACCCGCCGGAGTCCAGCGAGGTATGGCTTGCGTGGGTCCCCCAACGTTTTCCTACCCAGAATGCCCTGCAAACCTCAAATTTAGCTGAAAAAATCACTTTTTTCTCAAATTTCTGTGTGGGAAAGTTCTGGAATCTGTGGATCCAAAAATTTCCTACCACCCAGCGTTCCCCCAGGTCTCCCGATAAAAATGATACCTCACTCGAGTGGGTGGGTCAAGTTCCCGCGACAGGCAAGGGCCCAAAAAGTTTTGAGGAGACATCAAAATGACCTATCACAATACAACCTGGTTTTGCAAGGGGGGTCACTGGGGTTTTTGGCCCCGGGCTCGGCGGTCATCTTGGAAAAATACCAAACCCATACATTTCTGTAAACTAGACACCCGGGGGAGTCCAGCGAGGTATGGCTTGCGTGGGTACCCCAATGTTTTCCTACCCAGAATGCCCTGCAAACCTCAAATTTAGCTGAAAAAAAATCACTTTTTTCTCAAATTTCTGTGTAGGAAAGTTCTGGAATCTACGTGGATCCACAAATTTCCTACCACCCAGCGTTCCCCCAGGTCTCCAGATAAAAATGATACCTCACTTGCGTGGGTGGGTCAAGTACCCGCAACAGGCAAGGGCCCAAAACGTTTTGAGGAGACATCAAAATGACCTATCACAATACAACCTGGTTTTGCAAGGGGGGTCACCTGGGTTTTTGGCCCCGGGCTCGGCGGCCATCTTGGAAAACTACCAAACCCACACATTTCTGAAAACTAGACACCCGGGGGAGTCCAGCGAGGTATGGCTTGCGTGGATCCCCCAACGTTTTCCTACCCAGAATGCCCTGCAAACCTCAAATTTAGATGAAAAAAAACACATTTTCCACATATTTTTGGGTGGAATCACCATGACGGCACATATGTCCTACCCCACAGCGTTCCCCTCAGTCTCCTGAGTAAAATGATACCTCACTTGTCTGGGTGGGGCAAGGGCCTGTGACAGGGAAGAACCCAAAACATAGGGAATAAGGGAATAGCACCGAGAATTCTAAGCGCTACATTTTTAAAAAAATACATTTTTAGCCAATTCTGCATTGGACACCCACACAAGTGATGTATCATTTTACTGGGGACACTAAGGAGAACGCTGTGGGCTAGGACATTTGTGCCGCCACGGTTATTCCACACAAAAATATGTGGAAAATGTGTTCTTTCAGCTAAATTTGAGGTTTGCCGGGGGATTCTGGGTAGGGAAACGTTGGGGGATCCACGCAAGCCAAAAGTCATTGGACTCCCCAGGGTGTCTAGTTTTCAGAAATGTGTGGGTTTGGTAGGTTTCCCTAGATGGCGGCGAGTCCGGGGCCAAAACCCCAGGTGCCCCCCCCAAAACCAGGTAGTTTTGTTATAGGTAATTTTGAAGTCTCCACAGTATGATTTGGGCCATTTCCTGCTGCAGCCACTATGCCTACCCACACAAGTGAGGTACCATTTTTATCGGGAGACCTGGGGGAACGCTGGGTGGTAGGAAATTTGTGTCAGCCCGGTGATCCTACAACTTTCCCACACAGAAATGTGAGAAAAAATAGATTTTTTCTACAAAAGTTGAGGTTTCCAGGGGATTCTGGGTAGGGAAATGTTGGGGGACCCACGCAAGCCATACCTTTCTGGACTCCCCCGGGTGTCTAGTTTTCAGAAATATGTGGGTTTGGTAGGTTTCCCTAGGTGGCCGCCGAGCCCGGGGCCAAAAGCTCATGGGAC
The DNA here is from genome assembly GCA_963921515.1 of Calotriton arnoldi. NCBI lineage: Eukaryota > Metazoa > Chordata > Amphibia > Caudata > Salamandridae > Calotriton > Calotriton arnoldi. Next base: position 404,702 of record CAWUFW010007190.1, read on the forward strand.
CCCCCTTGCAAAACCAGGTTGTTTTGTGATAGGTAATTTTGAAGTCGCCTCAATAGGTTTTGGGCCCTTGCCTGTCGCGGGTACTTGACCCACCCACACAAGTGAGGTACCATTTGTCTCGGAAGACTTTGGGGAATGCAGGCTGGGTGGAATTTTGTGGATCCACACAGATTCCAGAACTTTCCACCACAGAAATGTGAGGAAAATGTGTTTTTTGGGACAAATTTTGAGGTTTGCAAGGGATTCTGGGTAACAGAACCTGGTGAGAGCCAGACAAGTCACCCCATCCTAGATTCCCCTGGGTGTCTAGTTTTCAAAAATGTATAGGTTTGCTAGGTTTCTCTAGGTGCCGGCAGAGCTAGGGTTCAAAATCTACAGCTAGGCACTTTGCAAAAAAGGGTCAATTTTTACTGTGAAAATGTGTTGTGTCCACGTTGCGTTTTGGGCCGTTTTTGTCGCGGGGACTAGGCCTACCCACACAAGTGAGGTACCATTTTTCTCGGAAGACTTTGGGGAATGCGGGGTGGGTGGAATTTTGTGGATCCACGCAGATTCCAGAACTTTCCACCACATAAATGTGAGGAAAATGTGTGTTTTTTTGACAATTTTTTAGGTTTGCAAGGGATTCTGGGTAGCAGAACCTGGTGAGAGCGATTCCCCTGGGTGTCCAGTTTTCAAAAATGTATAGGTTTGCTAGGTTTCACTAGGTGCCGGCAGAGCTAGGGTTCAAAAACTACAGCTAGGCACTTTGCAAAAAAAGGGTCATTTTTCGCTGTGAAATTGTGGTGTGTCCACGTTGCGTTTTGCGCCGTTTCCTGTCGTGGGCACTAGGCCTACCCACACAAGTGAGGTACCATTTTTCTCGGAAGACTTTGGGGAATGCGGGGTGGGTGGAATTTTGTGGATCCACGCAGATTCCAGAACTTTTCACCACAAAAATGTTAGGAAAATGTGTTTTTTTTGACAATTTTTTAGGTTTGCAAGGGATTCTGGGTAACAGAACCTGGTGAGAGGCAGTCAAGTCACCGGCAGAGCTAGGGTTCAAAAACTACAGCTAGGCACTTTGCAAAAAAAGGGTCATTTTTCGCTGTGAAATTGTGGTGTGTCCACGTTGCGTTTTGCGCCGTTTCCTGTCGCGGGCACTAGGCCTACCCACACAAGTGAGGTACCATTTTTCTCGGAAGACTTTGGGGAACGCGGAATGGGTGTAAATTTGTGGATCCATGCAAATTCCAGAACTTTTCACCACAAAAATGTGAGGAAAATGTGTTTTTTTTGGACAATTTTGTAGGTTTGCAAGGGATTCTGGGTAACAGAACCTGGTGAGAGCCAGACAAGTCACCCCATCCTGGATTCCCCTTGGTGTCTAGTTTTCAAAAATGTATAGGTTTGCTAGGTTTCCCTAGGTGCCGGCAGAGCTAGGGTTCAAAATCTACACCTAGGCACTTTGCAAAATAGGGTCAGTTTTCACTGTAAAATGTGGTGTGTCCACGTTGCGTTTTGGGCGGTTTCCTGTCGCAGGCACTAGGCCTACCCACACAAGTGAGGTACCATTGTTCTCGGAAGACTTTGGGGAACGCGGGGTGGGTGGAATTTCGTGGATCCACGCAGATTCCAGAACTTTCCACCACAGAAATGTGAGGAAAATGTGTTTTTTTGGACAAAGAATGAGGTTTGCAAGGGATTCTGGGTAACAGAACCTGGTGAGAGCGATTCCCCTGCGTGTCTAGTTTTCAAAAATGTATAGGTTTGCTAGGTTTCACTACGTGCCGGCAGAGCTAGGGTTCAAAAACTACAGCTAGGCACTTTGCAAAAAAAGGGTCATTTTTCGCTGTGAAATTGTGGTGTGTCCACGTTGCGTTTTGGGCCGTTTCCTGTCACGGGCACTAGGCCTACCCACACAAGTGAGGTACCATTTTTCTCGGAAGACTTTGGGGAACGCGGGGTGGGTGGAATTTTGTGGATCCACGCAGATTCCAGAATTTTCCACCACATAAATGTGGGGAAAATGTGTTTTTTTTTACAAAGTTTGAGGTTTGCAAGGGATTCTAGATAACAGAACCTGGTGGGAGCCAGACAAGTCACCCCATCCTGGATTCCCCTTGGTGTCTAGTTTTAAAAAATGTACAGGTTTGATAGGTTTCCCTATGTGCCATCTGCGCTATGGCCCAAAATCCACAGGTAGGCACATTGCTAAAAAAAAGTCTGTGCCTAGTGTGCTTTCTGCCTACTTGGGGGGAATCGGGGGGGGGGTGGGTTTGCCCCGATATGTCCCCAAGGGGGGCAGAAAGACTGTGGCTATTTTTTGGGGGGTGGGAGCATTGGTATGTCCATTCTGGGCAGCCCCCACCCCCACGCATAAAAAAAGCCAGCGTAATCGCTGGCGCCTAGTGGGCTTTCTGCCCCCCCGGGGGCAGATCAGGGGCCACTGCCCCCATCTGCCCCCCAGGGGGGGCAGTAAGACTGTAATTTCTCTGGGGGGGTGGGGGTATTGTCATGCCCATTTTGGGCAGCCCCCACCCCTACATGAATACAACAAAAAAAATCCCTGGTTTCTAGTGGGCTGGAATTTTTACGGGCGGGGGGTGGGGGCATTGGCATGTCCGTTTTGGGCAGCCCCCACCCCTGATTCAAATTGGCAAAAGAAAATCCCTGGCGTCTAGTGGGCTTTTTGCCCCCCCAGGGGGGCAGATTGGGGGCTACCGCCCCCATCTGCCCGCCAGGGGGTCAGAAAGGCTGTAATTTTGGTGGGGGTGGGGGCGTTGGCATGCCCGTTTTGGGCAGCCCCCACCCTAATTAAAATTGCCCCCCAAAAAATCCCTGGTTTTTAGTGGGTTTTCTGCCCCCCAGGGGGGGGCAGAAAGGCTGTAATTGTGGCAGGGGGTGGGGGCATTGGCATGCCCGTTTTGGGCAGTCCCCACCCTAATTAGAATTGCCCCAAAAAAATCCCTGGCGTCTAGGGGGCTTTCTGCCCCCCCGGGGAGGCAGATTGGGGGCTACTGCCCCCATCTGCCCCCCAGGGGGGGCAGAAAGGATGTAATTGTGGTGGGGCGGGTGGGGGCATTCGCTTGCCCGTTTTGGGCAGCCCCCACCCAATTAAAATTACCCCCCAAAAAATCCCTGGTGTCTAGTGGGCTTTCTTCCCCCCTGGGGGGGCAGATTGGGGGCTACTGCCCCCATCGGCTGTAGTTGTGGCGGGGGTGGGGGCATTGGCATGCCCGTTTTGGGCAGCCCCCACCCTCATTGAAATTGCCAAAAAAAAATCCCTGCCATCCAGTGGGCTTTCTGCCCCCAGGGGGCAGAAAGACTGAATTTGGCCAATTTTTTTTGGGGGAGCAAAGGCCCTTGCCCAAGGGCCGCTCCCCCTCCCTGGTGTCTAGTGGTGGATCCCTGCTTCGGAATCGCCCTCCTGGGGCGATCCCCAAGCAGGGATCCACTGGGGAGGGGTACCATTGGAAAGGGGAGATTCTCCCCTTTCCAATGATACCTCTCCCATCTTTCTATGTGCTCAGGGGGCTGAGATAGCCCCCTGAGCACATAGCAAGTGAAACTGAAATGAGCCTAAAGGCTCATTTCAGTTTCGGTTTCTATGAAATGACGTCAGAGCGACGTGCGCGCTGATCGTCATTTCATAGAAACTACGGGGGGCCTCGGGAGCTGGGGAAGCTCTTCCCCCGCTCCCGAGGCTTTGGGGAAGAAAAAGAAATCCCTCTGGTGCCTGCACCAGAGGGATTTCCGATGCCATGTGCCAGGACGGCCGGGAGCCGTCCTGCGCACACCAGCACCATTGCGCACGACGGCTCCCGGCCGTCGTGCGCATGGAAAGGGTTAAAGAGAAACCCTAACCATGGTGTTACATTTTAAATTCCGAGTTTGTGCTTCTCGAGACAAAGCACTCTTAAACTATACTGCCTACCAGGATGAATGACATGTCACTTCTACACCTTGCATTCCTCTGTCATATGTAACATTTCTTATACACAGATTTCATACCTATGATTTATTGTCTCTGTTTAATGTTTGTGCAATGTAAATGACACCCTACACTGGTATGAGTGGCACTATAAAACGAATTAAATGCATCTCAGAGAGTGTGGTATTGGAGACTTGAGGGGCACTGTTAAAGGGTAATAGTGAGGGAATCACTGGCAGAGGTATCATTGGGCGGCACCAACAAACATTGTCGCACATGCCGCCACCAGCGCTCAGGCCGTCCCTGTGCGGGGCATATTGTGTGCCTCTAAGAAAGTATTCATGCTAATTGCAGCACATGACTGGCGCTGCGATTAACATGAATACTCACACAATCTACACTTGATATTTGTCACTGCACCCACGCGTGCAGTTGGGTTCCTGGCGCACATAGCCTTGGCTGCAGCGCACAGAGACCTTACACTGCCGCACACAGAGGAAACAAATTAGAGGGAACATTGGTCCATAGTGATAATAGTCATTAGTGTTATGGATGACAATCCCACCTCCATTATCCACTGGTTTGATCACCACCTCTTTGTTTGCACCAAGTGCCCGGATAGTCTGACTTTCAACATTACTTAGATTGTAATGTATGTACCTATGTTGTTTGATGAGGGACTCAATCTCCTTCATTATAGGCCTGAGTCCTTGGCCATCATGAGTGACGTTGGAGTTGCCCCCGAAGAAGTGACTATGTCTGATTTTCTGGAAGAACTGTTTCAACTCAACTTTGACTTGAAAGAAATTGGGTCTGCTGGTGGGAACAAATGACAGCCACCTGCTCAGTACCAAAATATAAACCGATGTCAGTAAATATCTTGAAAGATTGAATATGGGTGCCATATCAATCGTAGGATCAGGGGAGTTATTCACCACTGATAATGCTGACATCATGTCTACCTTCCCCTTGTGTCTCGTAGTATTAGCACCCCCTGCCACTGATAACGCCGATTCTTATCTAATTATCTATAAGAACCTTCTGGTCGCCAGGATCTTTTTACCTGTTGAATAGTGTAAAGGAGAGAATCTCATCTGGTTATATATCAGCATTCATTTTGTCTGAAAGGACCACTGACTCCGAATTCAAGTTTGAGAATTTATTATCGCCAAGAATAACTGAACGTGCAAGCACCTCAACACGAGGTTAAAGAAATAGATGGGCACTAATACAAATAATAATCTACGCAAGAATCTCATCCGACTCAGGATAAGAAGAATAGAAAGTTCTAGAAGGACCAACCAGACTATGATTGCTCCTATTTCTAAGTTGCTCTTCATTGGCCTAAACAAGCTTAAAATCAATTGCTGTCCCTACACTAACGCTAAGTGGCATCCCTGCATAACGATTTTTCTCAGGCAAGAAAGAATAAAAGGTGTCAGCTGTGAAGACTTCCTAAGAAGTGCAATCACATAGTACCTAAGCTCAGCTCTGTCCTTCTCTCAGGTCTCCCCTACCTCGTCTCTGGCCTCCTCCCTCAGGGCACTATCCCTAATACAAAAACCCCAATACAATTGTACACGCCTTTGACACGCCTCCTTGGCCAGGTCTTCTTTCTTGTGCTTTTCCACTGAAACGGTGACTTCATCCTGGACGGTTGCGTTGACCTTGAGTCCCAGGCACCTTCTCCGCCGAAAGTATCATCCCTACATTCCTTTTCACTCCCCGTACCATGCCTCCCCTCTCTCTAGCTTTCGAAAACAAAGAGTTAGTCTTACTAACGAGACATGTGTCCTTGCACCTGCAACAAAAGATACTTTCAACAGAAACCTTCTACTGTGCAAATTAAATCTACCGTTTGTGCCCAGAGAGCCTTACCAAGAGAATCTTTTCACTGCCTACAAAAATAAGCTAACATAAGAATAAACCAGGCCTTCCCTAAGCATATATGTAGTCAGGCCTTTACATATAACTTTTAAACACACATCTTATGTTTCCCTATAAGCATTTTCATTACACTTCATATGCAAACAATGAATTACATGTGCAACTTTAATATGGTGCACGTTTAAACTACTGCAATTACATTACATCCACGAACTAATTTCTCTATGCATTATGTTCACACAATTTAATAAGCATTACATTACATCAATATCCTAACACCATTATGCTACTGGGTTCACTTTGTCTCAGCGAACTATTCATTCTTTACTAAACATACATGAATATGAAACTGAATATACGAATATATGTCTGAATACATGTGGATGCGGCCTATCAATGATTATGATGCACCCCTACAATTCACAAGAACATTTCGCTCTATCAGTCCCCCCTTTGATGACTCCTGTCATCACATCTCATTCTACTCCCTCGGAGAAGGAACCGACCTAAACAGAACTTGTTCCCATCTTCCCTGATCTGAAGTTCTCCATGCTCTTGAGCCTTTTATACTGATTGTCCTGCAGTCTTGCCAATCTCATGTCATTTTCCCTCAAAGCTCTCTTGACTTTGCCTGCTCGATACCACTTGTAGGCCTTGATCATAATCCACAAGCCAGCCACACAAACCACCAAAATAAGGAGTGGTCTCAGGAAGTACCCAAGGAATCCCTTTCCTAGGTTCGCAAACCAACCTCCCACTTGACCAAAACCCTTTCCGACCTTTTCCCAGGCCCCTTCTTCGGTCAAATCCGCTATCTTTGTGTGGATCATAGTGATGTTACTTATATATTTCTCCAGATCCTTGCTACGGTCTGGTATATAAGTGCAGCACTCTTGAACCTTCAGCATTTTACAGACTCCGCCCTCTTTTGCCAATAGGACATCCAAAGCAAGGCGATTCTGCAAAACCATTCCCCTTATTGACAACATCTCTCCTTCCACCAACACCAACGACTTTGCTGTATTCATCGAAAATTCATCCACCACAGTCGCTAACCTCCGGATCTTCACATCATTCAAGACTACTCCTAGACTAGGTATCATGGCTCCAAAGATATCCCCCACAACGATTCCTGCACTTGCAGCTCTTCTCGTTCTTGAATGCTCTCCACCCTCCAGAAGATTTAAGTCTTCTGTATGGTAAATCTTTGGAAATATTATTGACAAATAACATGTTCCATACCAATTTGCAGGCAACCTCACATAAGCATTCTTCCCACATACGTAATACACCGTAGGTATCACTTGTACAGGACCTTGGAGAAAATCTTTTGCCTCATCTGCCATGGTGAAAACGTGATCACAAGTACTCTGTCCCACTGGAACCTTTTCGTAGTAAGTCTGATAACGCCTTATACACAACTTACCCCTCTGCTCCTTATCTAACGCTATAGGACCATAGCTTCCCCTGGTCTTATGCAACCGTTCTTCCTCCGTCCAATCTGTCCTGTGATGCCCTAAATCTCGGGATTCAGTCAGCTTTCTATACCTATCTTCAACCTGATCTACAAACTTTCTCTCTACATCCGACATCAAGCAAGTCAGATTGTGTCTGTGTGCGAATGCTGTATCCAATTCCAAACTCGGTATGAAGTACTTCCTCAGTCTGTCCTCGGTCTTATAATAATCATACTTATTCAAATGCTTGTAAGCTGGGACTTCAGGAAGCACTGCGTCGAAATTGGAAAAGAAATACTCGAACTGTTCTCTCTCATAAAACAAACTAAGCAAAAGACTACATGAAATACCATAAGTCAGTGGAAGATGATGATACCTAATACCCTCATCCACCGAAGTAGGCAACTGCATACACACATAACAATCTTTCGCATCCATCACGTCAACATACTCATACAACAACTTAGCATACGCATTAAGCTTAAAATCACCCTTAGACAAATCTACATGTAATCTACGACTTTCTTCTAATATCATAGCTCTATCAGCTGCCCTGTCTACCCCCTCCTGACTAGGTGTGATAGGTGTCGGTGTCCCTGTCACTGCCTCTACTTCTGGCTCGTGCGAACCAGTATATGAGACTATAACTACTATGATTATAGAGATTATTACACTACTTATAAGGATGCCTACAATCCACTTTGATCTACGATTGGGATCTCCCGGCTCCATGGTTTCGAAAGTTCTCAAAAAGTCTTGGTTATCGCAAAGAACTCAGAAAAGTCTCTGTCCTTTATTTATGACTTGCTTAACCAGCTCGAGCAACCATGAAATTTCCGGGCTTTCCCTTTCCGATCACAACTTATTTACACAGTCCAGAAAAAGACTTCCCTAGTTTTTCGTTCCTCTTCTTGTGGAAAGTCCCTAAGTTTATTCTTCTTCCACTCGGACCTAGGTTATCTTCTTCTTTTAGACTTTTATTTACAGTTCATAACTGATCCACAATGAGATCCTCATTGAGCAAGACCAGAACGTGATACAAAAGTTCAAGACGCAAAATCAGCACTTCATGTGAAAACGGCTCAACTCCAAAAGGCGGAAATTCGAGTCGATGCAAAAGCAAGTTTCGGACTTCACTCAGAAGCGGGGGATTCGGAACCGTGAGTGTCAGTGTTCCCTCTATCTCGAGCCCTGGCATCCGCAGCACCACCTTCACCACCACATTCGGGCTCCGACAGACCACTTCCACTGACCTCAGTCTTCCCGTACTCACCACCCCCTGCATCAAACACAGTGTAAGTCCACTCAGGGGTAGAGTATCTGCGACAAGGCACTCTTGTTCTCTTTGACCTTCGCCGACTGTCTTGTACTTGGTCTTCGTCACTTGCTTCCGTTTCAGATACTTCAGACACTGGAGCAAGGTCTCTTTCAGGTGCTAACCTCAAGTTCAGTCGCCTCTGTCTCTCAGGCCAACTTTCTGCACATCTGTTCGTTTGTCTGCCTTCCCCTTCTATACCCAGTGCACTACTTCCTCTTTCTTTTGAATTTGACTCTTCTCCGCCCACTGCACCATCTCCTTCTTCGGTGTCTGAGTCAGGGTTCGAACTGTGGAAACCCCCTTCTGTTTGCTCTAGTGCACCACCAGCTGTGTCAGCGACCCTTACAGCTTGACTTGTCCTCCCATGTGGCCTTGCCACATCAGCTGGATTTTCATTTACGAGAGGAGCTGTTTCTTCCAAGGGTGCTGAAACTCTGCGGGTATGGGAAGCATGCACCCAGTTCGGCAATCCTCCACACTTTACTGCTGTGTTCGTGATCAGAATCACCTGATACGGACCACGCCAACGGGCATCCAAACAACTCTTCCTCACGTGCTTCCGGACGAGCACCCAGTCACCGGGACACAAGTCGTGGCACAGATCACTCGAGGCTGGAACCACAGCTGCTTGCACCTGCTGGGATACAGAACGGACCACATCAGAGAGTCCTTTACAGTAATCGAGAATCAAATCATCAGTGATGCTTATCAAGGCTGTAGCTGGTACTGCTGGCAGTCTCATTGCCCTTCCCATTAGGATTTCGTGTGGGGACAACCCAGTCTTTCTGTCTGGGACACTTCGCATGCTCATCAGCACCAAAGGCAAGGCGTCGGGCCATTGCAGGGATGTCGAAGAACACATTTTTGCCATCCGGGCTTTCAAAGTTCCATTAACTTGTTCCACCATCCCAGAAGCCTCCGGTCTGTAACTACAATGGAGTCTCTGGTCAATGTTCAATGCTGCACAAAGTAGCTTCATGATTTCGCTATGGAAGTGCCCTCCTCTATCTGATTCCAAAGAGGTCGGGATCCCGAATCTAGGGATAAGCTCCCTCAACAATAATTTAGCCACTGTCAGAGTGTCACACCTGCGTGTGGGGTAAGCCTCCACCCACTGTGAGAATACACATACTATCACTAGAATATACCTCAAGCCATTGCACCTAGGCATCTCCACGAAATCCAACTGTAATCTATTGAAGGGCCCTCCTGACCTTCCAATATGACTCAATGTAACTACAGTTTTCTTTCCGGCATTCATCTGTTGACAAGTAACACACCTCTGACATACCGTCTCAGCCATTGCTCGGAACCGTGGGTTATACCACGTCTGTCTGAACACTCTCATCATTGCGTCTCTACCCAGGTGTGCCTGTCCATGTATCAGTCTTGCCATCGGACTCAGCAATTCCTCCGGCAACACAGCTCTCCCATCGTTCGATACCCAAACATCCACGTCTCCTTTCTCACACCCAGCTTTGATCCATCCCTCTCTCTCCTGGTTAGAAACTTCATCCTGCAATCGCTTAAGCTCTTCCCAAGTGTCTGCCATGGTCAACATTATGCTGAGATCGGTTCCCTCTTGGCTCTCTTCTATCTCTCTTCCTGTGAATATGCATCCTTGTTCTGCGCAGAAGCGGGCTACCTCATCTGCGTAGTTATTACCCAAGGATACAAAGTCCTCCCCCTTCCCATGGGCTGAACACTTTACAACAGCAATTTCTTTCGGATGCTGTAATGCTTCTAACAATTGTCTTACATATTCTCCATTACGAATGGGTGAGCCAGATGATGTCAAAAATCCCCTCTGAGACCATAACTGCCCGAAGTCATGCACCACGCCAAAGCCGTATTGGCTGTCTGTGTAAATCGTGATTCGAATTCGATCAGCGGCCAAACAGGCACGGGTCAAGGCAATGATCTCAGCTACCTGCGCGGAGCGTACTCCTTCTAGGCAAGCAGCGTCGACCACTCCTGAAATGGTACATACAGCAAACGCTGCTCTCAATTGCCCCACACTGTCTCTTAAGCATGAACCATCGACAAAGAAAATTTCATCTGGGTCAGCCAATGGCTCATCGACAATGTCAGGTCTCGGTTTGGTGCAAAGTTCGGTCACATCGAGACAATCATGGTCCTCACAATCTTCATCATCTGTGTTCGGTATAGGCATCAATGTCGCAGGGTTCAAGACGGAGCACCTTTTCAGAGTCACATTCTCTGCGGCAAGTATGACTTGCTCGTACCTCGTTAACCTATTGTTCGTTAGATGCTGGGTCTTGGTCCTGGTCATTAATAACTCAACCGAATGTGGCACATGTACAGTCAATGGATGTCCCATTACAATGCTTTCACATCTTTCAATGCTGACACCTGTTGCAGCAACGGATCTTAGACATCCGGGCAACGCAGAAGCTACTGGATCTAAAGTAGCTGAAAAATAGGCAACTGGTCTACGGACACCTCCATGGTTCTGAGCTAACACTGCTAATGCACATCCTCCTCTCTCGTAACAAAACAATGAAAAGGCCTTGTTGTAATCAGGCATTCCCAGTGCGGGAGCCCTGCACAAATCATCTCTCAGCTTCAGGAATGACACCAAGCACTCCTCGTCCCATGGTACCGGATCACTCACATCCTTGTGTGTAAGCCTCTGCAGAGGCTTTGCTCTCAAGGAGAAACTAGGAATCCACTGTCGACAATAGCCAACCATTCCCAGAAACATCCTAACTTCCCTCTGTGTAGTGGGTACTGCCATGCTCATTATTGCCTCAATTCGATCTGGTGACACCTTCCTCTTGCCTTTTTCTAATCTGTGTCCCAAGTACTGTACCTCATTCAAACAGTACTGCAGCTTGTTCGGGGACACCTTATGTCCATTCTCTGCTAAGTGGTTCAACAAGGCTACTGTGTCAATTCTGCAAGCATCTTCTGTTTCTGAGGCAATGAGCAAGTCATCTATGTACTGCACGAGAACTGAGTTCTGCGGCAACACAAGACTCTCAAGGTTCTTCTTCAGGATCTGGTTAAAGATCGATGGACTTTCCGTATACCCTTGAGGGATACGACACCATGTTAACACGCGATTTTCTAGCCTGAACGCAAAAAGAAATTGGCTTTCTTCGTGGAGCGGTATCGAAAAGAAGGCTTGACACAAATCGATAACCGTAAACCACTCGGCTTCACATGGGATCTGGAACAGTATTACTGAAGGATTCGGTACCACTGGACAACAAGGGACAACTATCATGTTGACCTTTCGCAGGTCTTGCACGATCCTGTATTTCCCGCTCGGTTTCTGTAGTCCCATTATGGGTGAATTACAGGGACTACCTCAGATCTCCTTCAAAATACCCTTCTCAATGAAAGTCTCGATCACAGGTCTTATTCCTGCAATCGTTTCTGTCGACAGGTTGTATTGAGGTGTTCTTGGGAAATCAACATTCTGTTTCACCTCAATCCGCACTGGTTCAACCCCTCTGATTAAACCTATTTCATCGCCTGCGAAATCCCACACCACAGGCGACACTGCGTCTCTCAGATCATGTGGAAGTTCTTCCACAGTCACCATTGGGTACAGATCTATACACAGAAGCTGATTGGTAATTTTAAAGTCCGCATCGTCATCTATCGTCTGGACCTCCACTCCCCGTGGTGTACAATAAATCGTGCAGTTCAACTTGCACAACAGATCTCTTCCCAAAAGACAAACTGGACTCGTATCACACACTACAAACTGATGTCTAGTTTGGAAAGTACCTATCTTTACTAAGATCGGTTCTGTCAATGGGCTGCTTATTTTCTTGTTCGCTACTCCAACAACCTGGATTGATTGTCCCGAGAGGGGTAGGTTAGGGACTACTGCTGATCTTACAGTAGACCGGGTAGCTCCAGTATCAACCAAAAGTGTTGCAGGATTGCCCTCAATCTCTGCCTCTACAAAAGGTCCTCTCTGGTCTACCTCCAAGACCGCTCCAAGTGTGCAGTCTTCCTCCCCCCTCAGGCACCGTCAGGATAAAGGGTCTAAGCTATCCTCATCATAGCGTTCGAACAGGGGCATCTGTTGGTACGTTTGTGTTCCTTGTGAAAACCTTGGAGCTTGGGGAATCTGAGCGTGAGAATTGTAAACCCCCCCTTTCATCGTTCTAGGTCTCGTTATTGTGTTAACCACCTCTTGCGCGGGTGCCTGAGCCCCCTCTTCCTCCTCCTGTACCTGATTAGCTGGGTTCAAAGGACACTCGCGTTTCCAATGTCCGACCTGGCGACAAAGATGACACGCAGTGGTCTTCTTTAGTGTGGCCACGTCCACTCCTGTCTTGGGGTCTACTGGTTTTCCCTTTCCCTGTACCTGCCCATTCTGGTTTCCCTGGAAATTTCCTTGCTTTCTTCCTAAGGTCCCTCCACTAGGCTGACTCTGTGCTGTCTGCATCTGGACAAGCATCAATTTGTCTTTTAGCTTTCGATGTTTCGATTCCACCTCATCACTACAATATCTCGCATATCGCAAAATTTCATCTAGTGGCTTGTTCTGCCAACAGATCAAATGGTGCTGTATCATGAGGCTGATTTCCACTCTCAGACCCGTTACAAACTTTGAGACAAACTGTCCCATATCCTTAGGGTCCAAAACATCTAACCCACTATACTGTTTAAAAACTTGCAGAAGCCTTTCGTAATACTCATGCACCGTTTCCTTGGGTTCCTGTACAGTCCGATCTATCTTAACCCAATCTATATCCTGAGGTGAAATCTTCGACTTCAACCATGTAATCACCTGCTCATACTTTTTCATGACATCAGGTGATGGACCATTTGTAACCGCCTCTCTTTTCGGTTCCGAAGCCGGCCACTCAATAGCGACTTTACATGCTGTCCACAAATCTCCTGGTACCACTATGTCAAACAAGGTGTTCAAATCAATCCACAATACTTTTGAAATCTTCACAAACCGCTCAACCTGCTTGTACCACTCCACCGGTTTTTCCCTCAGCCGAGGAAAATCATTTGTAAATGCAGCCAAATCACCTCTATTCCACGGCACATGCACGTACCCTCCATTCTGTACTTCTCGTAAAGGAAAATTTCCAACACCCGTCGCCCTCCCTCCTGGTGGCGGCGTTTCCCCTTCTGCTCTCTTTACTGGTTTCTTTTTGGACCACCTTTCTTCCCATTTGTCCAACAAAATCCATATTCTCATTCCTATGATCAGGTCTCTGGTGTGCGTCTTTAATCCTGTGATTCTTTTCTCCTCCAACTCCTGATCACTGTAATGCAATCTATGTGGTCCCTGCAACGCTTTAGTTTTGTTCAGGTCCACCTCATATCTTTTGGCCAATTCCTTCAATCTATCATGTGCCATTCTAGCTTTTCGAGTCACATCTTTTGCTACAAACAGCAGCTCATCTGATCCATAAATTTCTATCCTTTCCAAAGGCAGACCCCCACTGATCATTTCGTCTACCTCTGCTTTCAGCCTCACTACGTCTAGCAACCTTGCCTGTACTGCACTCCTCAGTACGTCTCGACAACCCGAGCCATCTCGCTCATCACAGTCACTATTCTGTCCTTGTGACCTATTCCCTTCCATATTCCTGGAACCTGGTCTGTCTTCCGAGACATTTTGTGCCCTATCTCTTTGCATCCTATCCTCTTGGTTCGTTACTGTTGGTGTCCACTCCCTCAAAGCTGACTTAGATTCCCGTAAAGACCTCGGTCTTTCCGGTCTCTCCTCTTCTCGCCCACATGAAGAGTCCGCAGTAGCCGGTAACGGCGTACTTGTGTCTATTGGTCTTGGGAAATGAACCACTCGTACTCCGAACCCATTCCCACTCTCGCTGTTTCCTTCTTCCCTTCTCATCGGCACGGAGCTCCCTTCTCTCACTCGGTCTGGGTCATATACCGGTACTATAGGGCCAATGGTAACCGGTACTGTCAAGGAGTCCGGTAATCTTGTGTTCCCCACAGGAGGCTGTGTTATCATAGACGCCGTTGCCCCCTCCATTCCTGTGGAAATTCTTCCCATTACTCTCATGCTAGTCTGGTTCTGGCTCTCATCAACTATTGCCACTGCTGGGGTCGTCTTTCCCTCTTCTGAATCTGGGTTAAATGGTGGTGGCCTCTCTGCCAACATCCTATCCAACAAACTGTCATCTAGATCACTGTCGTCCTCATCAATTCTTGTAATCTTTCCATTTTGTATCAGCAGTGGGTATAACTTATCTCCTTCGATCGTGTCTGCTCTCCACCTTTTCTCCAAGGCATCCCACCTTGCATCTTGAAATGCCCTGACCGATTTCTTCACCCTTTCTTGGCATCTGTCCTTCTTCCTATCATACGCTGCCCTTATCCACGCATGTAGTGCCTCAAACTGTGTAGGTCTAGGTAGTGGTCGTAATGAAGCCATTACACTCTTGAGCTGGTACAGCACCTCTAACCTGAAAGTACCATATCGAGGGAACGACAATTCTCCTTCTGCTTCTGTCATTTTATGCCAATTCTCAAGCCAAATTATGGTATGCAATCCTACATTCTTTGCCATATAATGTGCTGGTGTATCCTCGGGAGGAGCTTCCTCTCCCTCCCGAACAACCACATGTCTATCACCTCTACAAAGTTCCCTTAAAGCTTTAAAACATTTCATGATGAATCAACTTTGTATTTGCACTCAAAATGTCCGCTTTTACTTCCTGATTCCAATCCTCCAATCCCAGCGCGGCTCACACCAACCGGCCTATCGCAGCGCGGCACTTGTCTGACGTCACTTTTCCTCCGCTCGCAGCAGTTCCCCTCCTTTCTAATTCACTTGTTCTCGCTCGCATCTGTCCCAATCATACTCTGAAATAATGTCCGTCCTACCGAACAATTATCTCTCTGACCGTCAGTCTTACCAATGACCGATCAGCCTCTTGAGCTTGTTGACCTCAATCTGGCAATCGTCTGTCCGCGAAACGACCGGACAATCGCCTTTAGCACACTCGATAGGATTCAATCATTCGATGTTCTGCACACAATAACCTACGACCTGCGTTGGTTATTCACACACTCACTCATGTGTTCCCTATCTTCAGTGGGTCTGTCAATGACGTCTCGTGACCCCCACAACTCTGGTCAACGTTCTCAACTCTGGGTGTATTCTACACCACAATAAATCTCCCGGTCCCGCGCGCGCTCACGGTCCGTTTCTCAATCACACAACTTTCGTTCCAACTCCGCAAGACATCACACAACAATATAACACCGCAATCTACCAAACATCACTCTTTTCATACTCACTCTACTACGAACTGCTACTTCCGCCGCACCGTCACTCTCCGTCAGTTTTCCGCGACCTCCGACCTCCTTTTCCCGCGGTCCTCTGGATCTGCGTCACTCGGGCTCTATGGGGCAACTTAGTCTCCTATCTTGCTCTAGATCTCCCCTTACCATCAAAGGTAACCATCCTACTCTGCTACCAACTGATAACGCTGATTCTTATCTAATTATCTATAAGAACCTTCTGGTCGCCAGGATCTTTTTACCTGTTGAATAGTGTAAAGGAGAGAATCTCATCTGGTTATATATCAGCATTCATTTTGTCTGAAAGGACCACTGACTCCGAATTCAAGTTTGAGAATGTATTATCGCCAAGAATAACTGAACGTGCAAGCACCTCAACACGAGGTTAAAGAAATAGATGGGCACTAATACAAATAATAATCTACGCAAGAATCTCATCCGACTCAGGATAAGAAGAATAGAAAGTTCTAGAAGGACCAACCAGACTATGATTGCTCCTATTTCTAAGTTGCTCTTCATTGGCCTAAACAAGCTTAAAATCAATTGCTGTCCCTACACTAACGCTAAGTGGCATCCCTGCATAACGATTTTTCTCAGGCAAGAAAGAATAAAAGGTGTCAGCTGTGAAGACTTCCTAAGAAGTGCAATCACATAGTACCTAAGCTCAGCTCTGTCCTTCTCTCAGGTCTCCCCTACCTCGTCTCTGGCCTCCTCCCTCAGGGCACTATCCCTAATACAAAAACCCCAATACAATTGTACACGCCTTTGACACGCCTCCTTGGCCAGGTCTTCTTTCTTGTGCTTTTCCACTGAAACGGTGACTTCATCCTGGACGGTTGCGTTGACCTTGAGTCCCAGGCACCTTCTCCGCCGAAAGTATCATCCCTACATTCCTTTTCACTCCCCGTACCATGCCTCCCCTCTCTCTAGCTTTCGAAAACAAAGAGTTAGTCTTACTAACGAGACATGTGTCCTTGCACCTGCAACAAAAGATACTTTCAACAGAAACCTTCTACTGTGCAAATTAAATCTACCGTTTGTGCCCAGAGAGCCTTACCAAGAGAATCTTTTCACTGCCTACAAAAATAAGCTAACATAAGAATAAACCAGGCCTTCCCTAAGCATATATGTAGTCAGGCCTTTACATATAACTTTTAAACACACATCTTGTGTTTCCCTATAAGCATTTTCATTACACTTCATATGCAAACAATGAATTACATGTGCAACTTTAATATGGTGCACGTTTAAACTACTGCAATTACATTACATCCACGAACTAATTTCTCTATGCATTATGTTCACACAATTTAATAAGCATTACATTACATCAATATCCTAACACCATTATGCTACTGGGTTCACTTTGTCTCAGCGAACTATTCATTCTTTACTAAACATACATGAATATGAAACTGAATATACGAATATATGTCTGAATACATGTGGATGCGGCCTATCAATGATTATGATGCACCCCTACAATTCACAAGAACATTTCGCTCTATCACCACTACCCTCCCCCTTGCCTCTCTGGCCCCTCTGTGGACGCTGATAGCCCTGGCCTCTCCATAAATTAATATTGGGATTTTGGTAGTTGGGGCCTGGAGAATTCGGTGCGGAACTACGACAAGGGATTGCCTCACTGTCTGAATTCTCAGATGCTGAAGTGTCAAAGAAAGTAACGTGGCGTTTTGTATATGCCTCTTCCTCTATTAATGTAGTGACCTGATTCATCTTGTTTATATTAGTCGTCTTTCAGAAATGGATAGGTCTGGAATTTTACGTACTTTTTAATATCTTTAGCAAGTTTATCTAGTTTGCGTTGTTGTATTATATAACTGAATTCTGATATGCTTTTCTCCAATGCTTCTACAGCTTCCTTGGCATTGCAACACACACACACACAAGCAAGGATTTAGCAATTCCAGTGTGGAAAGAACAGAGGGCCAAATGTACAAATCATTTTTGTGGTCGACAACAGCCCGATTCAGAGAGTCTGGCCATTTTACGACCACAAGAATGTTTTTGCATACGTACAAATCACAAATTGCAATTCTGTAACACGTTTCAAGAGCAAGAAAGTGAGATGGGCTAGAAAGCAATCAAATTATGAATAAGGGGGTAGCCCACAGTCCACTCTATGTATTGTATTGTTCACAATAAGTCTACAATAACACACAGCGAAAGCGTTTGTTAGGTAAGACCTGCAAAAAGTACATTAAGAAATGCCATAATGAGTGTAAGCTTCGGGTAAGCTCCATCGGATACTGACTACCATAGTTTTCAAAGGTTACCATTGGTTAGATGGGCTGCCCATCAAGCCCATGGCATTTTGTGGAAGGCTACATTTACCTATTACCATTCCTATTAGTTTTCTCATTACTGTTCCCATTAGGGTTTGGTGTTAGGGCATGACTTCAATTAATCCACACTAGCCTTCTCTCCACTGCTGCTCACTTGCTTCCCTGTTCAATCATTCCCAGCAAACCTTACCTCCAGACCTCGAAGCTATTCCTTCTCCCAGACTCAGGTGCTTTTCATTCATAATTTAATATTTACCTGTTCATCCCTGTCACTGGCTCCTTCCATCATCATCCCCACTCATTCTCACCCCCTCTACTCCTCCCATCCCTTCCTTGTTTATCAAGCGGCTGATATAAGTGGACGGCATCACGTAGGCTCCTGTACATGGATTCCAAAATGACTACACAAACTTTAAGAACTTTCCAGTATTAAAGTACAAAGAATGCTTATTTAAGGATTGAAACAGCAAATTCATCTAGTTTGAGAAAGTACTTTCTTTCCATGCAATGCTTATGTAGAAAATGTTCAACAAAAATACAGCAACGTGAAATATCATTCATACTTTAGAGGTTTAAGAAAACAGAAACAGCCACAATCACAAAATTAAGGTGTGTAATGTGTGCTTTGCAGTGTTCTTAGTTTTTTGCCTTCAGCTGCCCCACCTGTACTGCTGCCCTTAAAAGTTTTAAGCAGGTTGCCAAAGCCTTTGGAGTGACTCCATTGAGGTAAGTGATGTTTCCACAGCTATTTTAAGATGCTGTTAGAAATGGGATTTCTGGTTGGCTAGGGCATGCGCCTAAACCAGGCAGAAACCACCACTCTAGTCAGGGCAAGGGAGTTACATGCTGAAGATAACCCCTGCTCACCCCCTGGTAGCTTGGCACGAGCAGTCAGGCTTATCCCAGAGGCAATGTGTAAAGCGTTTGCGCAACACACACACACAGCAGCAACACACTAGGCGCACCACAAAAGAAACTCCACACAAGGTTATATAAAAAAATAGCCTTTGTATTATCATAAACACATTAGATCATAACCACACATATACACGGTGCCAACTGGCACTAGGCAATATTCACAGGGGATTATATACACCTGACAGGGTCAATCGGGCCACTGCCAGAACCTTTAGAAAGCACAAGTAGCAATTGTAAAACACAACCAGTAACTACTGGAACAATACTGGACTTAGCATCATATCACCTGCAACATAAACACATTATGTCTGCATCACATTTGGCATAAACACATTATGCGGCAACCTCATAATCATAAACACATTACGCAATAGGCATCATCATAAAGCATCATAGCATGACATTAGACATAAAACTCATTATGCAGAAAACATCCTAAGCATAACATTAGCATAAAACACAGTATGCCACAATCATATTAAGCCTCACCATCAGAAATGACCCCAGGCCAACTGGCCTTTCACTGGGGCCCAAAGGCCCTCTGTCCAAAATGTCAGGGCGCTAAGCTGCCACGTGCAGCAAGGGCAATGTGCGTCATGCACTGGGGGCAGGGGTGTGCAACTCACCCCTTCCTCAGCAAGTAAAGATATGCCCCCTCGTTGCAGCTGCCCTCCAGCAGGCGGTGCAGCTGTGCAAAATTAGCCCTGGCACAACTGTGCCTCTTGAGCCCCCACTGGGACTCCTAAACAAAAGTGCCCCAACGTTGCAGCTGCCCGCTCTCTCTCGCGGTGCAGCTGTGGCGGACAAAATGAGCACTGGCACCTATGGTGCCTCTGGAGCCCCACTCCGGGACTCCTATCACAAAATTGCCCCCAAAATGGAATCAGGCACCGGCACCACCGTGCCGCTTCAGGGAGCGCCCATACTGCTCCACTCGGCCCCTCTCACCGGGGCTCCTCTGGCCTTCAAAGTGCCCCCTTCACCGGGTACCTCTGGGGCAGCACACGAAGCAAAAGGCTCCCACACAGCCCCACTCACCGGGGCTTCTCCGGGGACTTCTTCCGTGTTGCGGGGCAGGCACCGGCAATGTGCCTCGACCGGCCCCCTTCTTGCAGACTCCCACTGGCCAGACTCTGCTGACGCCTGGGACCACACGCAGGGCTCGCACCACGGCTGCGGGAGCTCTGCCTCCAAGCAGACTGCCGCTGCCTCGCCTCCGGCCGCGCTGCTATTGGCCGGCAGTCAGTTTCCTTTTCCCGGCCCCGCCCACCGTCAGGCACGATGCCTGACTTCCTGGCCGGCTGCGCTGCTTCTCCTCTCCTCCGGGCGAATGCGGGGTGGGCTCCCGCTCGTATCAAGCACAAATGCGGGGTAGGCTCCAGTCAACACAGGACCAAATGCGGGGTGGGCTCCCACTTTCAGGAGCACGAACCAGCGGGGTAGGCTCCCGCTCTCAACGTCACCAATGCGGGGTGGGCTCCCGCTTCCGATGCATCAAGGTGGGGGAATCCCCAGGCCGGGGTTTCCTCGGAATGCAGCGCAGCGCTGCAGAGCACCAGGATTCCTTCCTGGAATTAAAGATATAGCGCTCACGAGGCGCTATGCCCCCAAAACGTCCAGGGCAAAGGCTGGACCCAGGCAGGCCAGCTCACAGGGCCCTCCAGCAGGGAGGCAGTCCCTCGTGGCGGTTCCTCCTGGGGCCCAGCAGCAGCACGTCCCTCCTAAGCACAAGGAAAGCACACCTTTCATGGGTTCACAGCCCCAATATGTATACATCATTTGCTTTGTCTGCCCTGGCACAGGGCTTGGGGGAACCAGCCTGAACTGGTTCTGGGGGGTTTTGGAGCACTTTGTTGACAAGGCTCCTCTTCCCCTTTGTCAGGTGGGGGCTCGGTGATCAGACACACCACAGGGGGGCAGAGCCAGCATTCACCCAGGCAGGCACAGACCTATTCAGGGTCAGGGGACTACTCCTCCCACTACTCCAAATGCAGTCCCCTATTCAGCCTAGCGCTGACTCACCCTGCCCTCCCTGGAGCCACACACACCTCACCAGCCCCTGTCACTCCAAAGCCAGACATGCAATACACATCAGGCAGGCAGACACATAGCACACAGAAATGCCAACTTCTAAAAGTGGCATTTCTAAAATAGTGATAATACATTTGTGCACACCATTGCGCAGCATTTATTATTACTATTCCAACCATACCAAACTTGACCACGCTGCTCCTCTCATATCAGGAATTACCACTGAAACACTTATCAGGGAATCCCCAATGCATTCCTATGGGAGGGCAGCCTCACAGCAGTGAGAAACCAAAATGGCTGTTTGTCACTACCAGGACATGTCACACACTTAAGGTACATGTCCTACCTTTTACCTACAATGCACCCTGCCCATAGGGCTAGCTAGGGCCTACCTTAGGGGTGACTGACATGCAGTAAAAGGGGGGTCACAGACATGGCACACACTTTAGGTGCCTCGCCACAGCGACAGTAACACTGCGCGCACAGGCCCTGCAATGGCAGAGGCCTGAGATAGGTTTGAAAAGGCTACTTTGGTGGGTGGCGCAATCAGCGCTGCAAGCCCACCAGTAGCATTTAATTTACTGGCCCTGGGTATCTGAGATACCATTTTACAAGGGACTGACAGGTAAATTAAATATGCCAAACAGGTGTAGACCAATCTTACCATGTTTACCACAGGGAGCACACGCACTTTACACTGGACAGCAGTGCTAAAGTGCCCAGAGTCCTAGAACCACCAACACCATGTCAGAAAAAAGGCTCGGAGGAAGGCAAAAAGTTCAGGGATGACCCTGCAAACAAAAGGGCCAAGTCCAACAGATGCTCTGCCGGGAAAGCTCCTGGCCCTGATGGGGGTGCCAAATGATTTTTTCAGGCAGGAGCCTATGTTTTGGGCTCCAATATTAACACATGTATTTCGTGCTGCTATAAGAGGCAGCCCAATAAATTCTTGGAGGGAGGCAACTATAGTTCCAATTTTTAAAAAAGGGGACAGGAACCTCCAGGACTGGTATCACTCAATCTCTCTCTGGGATTCATCAGTAAAAATATTAGGGCAGGTGATTCTTCAAAAGATGGAAGACTGGGCCGAAGCAAATAAAGTTTTTCTGATGTGCAATACAGCTTCCGCCCAGGCCTGGGCATGGTTGAAGAAAACCTAAATTTATTTTTGCTAATAGGGAAATACATCAAAGCCAGGGGAGGTGTCTTACACATGGCATTTATGGACCTCTCCAGTGCTTTTGACTTGGTGGACAAGGAGAAGCTCTGGAGCTTGATGGAGGCGGCGGGCATCGAAACCTCTCTTATAGACCTCCTTAAGTGCCTGCATTGAGGTACAACCACCCAAGTGCAATACGGTCAAAATAAAGAATGCACCCCGCCCATCAAGTCAAATTGGGAGGTTAGACAGGGATGTATATTGGCCCCCATTTTATTCCTATTTTATATCAATGCCCTTGACGCAGAGCTGGTGATAAAAGGGAAGGACTTACCTAAGGTTGGGAGTCGTCCAGTCCCCGTCCTCCTCTATGCTGATGATGTGATTTTAATTGCACGCACCACAGACAGCCTTCAGATTTTACTTGATTCTTTAAGTGATTTTATGGGCAACTTGAATCTAAAGGTGAACCATCAGAAATCTTATATAATTACACATGGACCTAAAAACACACGTATGTGAAAGTATCTAAGAGGGAGATCCCCAATAGCCAAGGTTCCAGATTTTAACTAGGTGTTCCTTTTGATGATAACTTAAAATGGGAAAAGCTACTTATTCAAAGAAATTAGGCCTTAAGCCAATCAAAGGAATGATTACACTCTATAAAAGTGAGTGCCTTTTAGTCGGGACGTATGGTGCAGGACTCTTGTGCTACGCTAACCTGGGAAACCTGCAATCTTTATATGTTGTTAGCAATCCCTAAGTGCACTGCAAGTTACATTGCTCACTCAGAGTTAGGCCTTTTACATCTGGAAGACACAGTGAAGCTTGCCCGTTTACTTATTTGGCTGAAACTTTGACGCTCTCCAGAGGCCATATTTTCTCATCAGGTAGTGGAGAACTGTCTTAGACAGGATAATATGACCTTGATTCCATGGTTAGCTTATTTTAAACAAGTTTTTTAGATCTTTGCTTTAGTGTCTTGTTTCTGTGTATAGCAGGACCCTTCTGATCCCCAAAAGATTCCGTAGTCATGACGTAAGTGTTGGGTGTGTCTAAATGTATTTAAGTAAAGTTGATGACACAATGTGAGTTGAGTTAATGATTGCGCTCAGATGAATAAAGACAGGCAGTACAGAGCTCCGTGTGTGGCGTGGCCATTTGCATGCCACCCGGCTGGGCAGGACGCTACAACTGGTGACGGGTCAGGGGATCTGCAACCCGAAGATCCGAGACTGCTCTTCCAGAGGGTTTGCCGAGATTCAGCAAACTACTCCTGTGTGCCACATGTGCCCTGATTGAGGTTGTTAATCGATGGTTGGCGTATGTGGAGTCAAAGCACCGTTCCAGTCACTGCTAGGCTTTCGAAAGAGGCGAAGGCCATACAGAAACGTTCAGTCACAGACGGCCAAGAACCTGCTGGTAAGGCCGAAAGAAGACATACTGCGCCATGGCATAACACAGAGCTATCATTCATACAGAGAAATGCTAAAGGCATCGACAACCAGGTACAGACAGCACTAAAGGCAAAGGTAACCAGGTACAGAGATAGGCTGAAAGCCATAATAGTTAAGTAAGAAAGTGTTCCAAAAGTACAAGCAAACAGGCACCAAGAAATGTTTTAGACCTTGAAGACCAAACACAATGCAGAAGGTTGAAAACGGTAGTGAGCAGGTGCAAGATGTAAAGCCGACACTCATGGACAAAGTTGAAAAAGGGGCCATACGACATCATGGTGGTCATGCTAGCACAGATGCAAGCCTGCAGCTGGGGCCTATAGATAGTCCAAATGAAGCCGTTCCGAGTGGGCAGCAAGCGTTGTGAGAGCAAGCTCTGCTCTCAACAGCAGGAAGTTCCACAGGTAGTTATGACGCTGCTGCCTTTTTAAAACCGCCACTCCCTTTCGATATCCCCAAGAAACAGAATATTGGCTCCAGGTGGACTGCCTGAATTGAAACCCTTTATGATTTCATCGATTTGGTGAAGAAGCAGATGATAAGATCGTCAAATACTTATAGAACCCTGCAGGTGATGGAGTAAAAGAAGTGATAAAGAAAATACCACAAACTGAGGAAGGATCTTACCATCAGATTACAAGTCACTCTAGAGGTCAAGTTCAATCCAATGCCGAATTTTGACTATGAGAGGTACATCTTCAACCAGGCCAGACAGCAGGCTAGAGAAACGATGGATACATTTGCTGAGAGACTAAGGACTGTCATCAAGCATTGCAAGTTCAAGTAATTCAATGATGAAGAAGCCATATGTCTTTGAGTAATCGATGGGTGCCTATCCGAGTCGTTAAGACAACGTATTCTGCGTGAGACACTCAGCCTAGAAAGAGTGCATATGGCTGCAAGAACAGAAGAACGTGCAGACAAACTGCTGATATGGAGGCTGGGGGAGCTCAGAGTGAATCAGCATTGAGCATGAAAAGGAAACAGAGACACTAGTTCGAGGAACATAAAGTGATGTCTCAGAAGAAAAAGAAAGTGTGTTTGCGATGCAGATTCTCCTTTTCGCCATTGGACAGGTGTGCAAAAGCTGCAGGAAAGAAAACCATTTCATGACTGTGTGTAGAGTGAAAGAGAAACCAATGATGTTACATCGAGAAGAGAAAATGGATGCCTGAAACTTCCAGAAGCAGTCTAATCATGCCCACAAGGCTAAGGGACGACATCATTTGAGGCAAGTGGAAACAGAACAATGTTGATCGTTATTCAAGTCATCGTCCAAGAGCTCGTCAACGTCATTGTCGAGTGACGGTGAAGAAGATGGCTGTGCCATGATGTCTATGAGTGAGCAATGTCCTCATGTGGTTTTGGCTTCATGCAGAGTAGAGTCCACGTCCAAGAGAGATCATTGTGTGAAACAACCAGAATCCTTTGGACATTGCCCTAAGATCACACTCAAAGTGAATAGTTGTCACATACCTTTTATCATTGACAGTGGTGCTTCAATAAACATCATGCCTGCCGAAACATACCATGAACTGTCTCCAGTGCCCCAGCTCATGCCAAAGGTATACACGTGGACTGCTTCTATGCCATTACAGAGTCAAGGATCGTTTGTAGCGACCATGCGACACAAGAAGGGGAAGGTACAAGCGACAATGCATGTTCTTCAAGGCCCTTCGTTGAGCACATGCTTACCACATTTCAGCACTGCTTCTGACATGGGTCTGATTTCTGACAACTACAATAGTAATGCCCATGTGGATGTAGTAAGTCAGTTTCCATCATTGTTTCATGGAACTGGAAAGCTTAAAACCATGAAGGTGCAGCTTCACATTAATGAGGGCATTCATCCTGTTGCTCAACAACATCGTCAAATTGCTTTTCACTTACAGGCAGCTGTTGAAAAGGAACTAGAAACTCTGCTAAAACATGCTATTATTGAACACTCTACTGGTCTAACGCCATGGGTTTCACCCATTGTGGTGGTGCCGAAAAAGGATAGGGGAGGGGCCGTGCGGATCTGTGTTGTCATTCGCCACGCTAACAAGGCTATTGAGGGATAATGACATCCAGGTCCACACATTGCAGACATGATTACACTCCTGAAAGCCTTTTTCCGCCTTTATTTGAACAAAAGGCTATCATCAACTTGAACTGGAAGAAAATTGCAGGTACATTGCAACCTTTTCAACCCATGTTGGGTTGTTCAGATATAAACGATTAAGCTTTGGGGTGTCGTGAGCTGCGGAACTCTTTCAGGATGTCATTCAATGCATAATACAGCCTTGTACACATGCCTTTAACTACAGGGATGATATTTTGGTGTTTAGGGCTCATCAAAAGGAATATGACAAAGCCCTGACACAAGTCTGCCATTCACATGTGGATGCAGGTCTCACATTGAATACAGACAAGTCTGAGTTCCACAAAACAAAAATAGAATTCTTTGGACATGTTTTCTTGGTAGGGTGAATGACACCAGACCCAGCTAAAGTACAAGCTTTGTCGTCCACTTGTCCCCCACAAGATGTAACCATGTTGCAGTCCTTCTTTGGCGTGGCCAGCTCCTGTTCCAGGTACATTCATGACTTTGCCATAGTCAGTGCACCGTTAAGAGATCTAACCAAAAAAAACGCTGTGTTCAGGTTTGTCACATGAATGTGATCACAGCTTCAAGAAAATAAAGCATGCCCTAAAAAACACTACTGACATGGCCTATTTTGTTCCGAAGCTGTATACTGAGATTGATATTGATGCAAGCGCAGTGGGGTTTGGTGTGATCCTAGCTCAGCACACTGGTGGGGAAAATGCACAGAGACATGTTGTAGCTTATGCGAGCAGGAGTCTGTCACAGACGAACATGCTTATTCCAAATCTGAAAAAAGAAAGCCTAGCTGTGGCGTAGGCTTGTGAGCACTTCCATGTGTTTCTCTGCGGGAAACATTTTACACTTGTCACTGACCACCAAGCGTTGCTCACCATTTTTGGAAATCCAAAAGCCAAGATGCCCCCTCGAATTAAGAGGTGGGGGTTAAGACAGCAAGAGTATGATTACACTATTTTACACCAGCCAGTGAAAGACTAAAATCCGGCTGACTTTCTCTCCTGAGTGCCATTGCAGTGTCATGATGCTGAAGCCTATGTTAACTTCATACTCAAATGTAGTGTGCCTGCTGCTCTGTTTATAGAACAAATTCTGACTGCGACTAACACAAATCGAGTCATGAGTGTTCTCAAAGATATAATTTCACAACAATCTTGGGAGAAACATGTAAGACCTCTAACGGATGAGCTTGAATATCAAAAGTTTACAAATGTAGGAGAAGAACTCTCTGTCACTCAAGAAGGCATTATCTTGCGAGGCACAAGGATTGTCAATCCCGAGATTTTGAGTGAGACAACAAGTCATTGAATTGGCCCACGAGGGTCATTGTGGCATTGTAGCCACTAAGAGAGCTCTTCGAGACTGAAAGAGAATTAAAGGCGTCATTAGTGCAACTGTCTGGCCAAAGGCCAGGAGGTTTAACCTGGAGCAGAGGGCATACGAGCAGGACCATGATAAGAAGATACACCATGAAAAGGCTTTTGTGTAGACATAGGTCATTCCACGCTGAGGAGTGACGGAGGAGAAGGCTTGACTGTCGGATCTGGTTTTCCGTATGAGTGGAATTTGTGCAAGTAGGAGTCTGGATGAGTGGAGGTGTCTGGAAGGTTTGTGAAAGCAGATGTGATTTTTGAGGTATGCTGGGCCAGTGTTAGGTAGTGCCATGAAAGTGTTGGTGAGAAGTTTGAATTGTGCTTGTTTGCAAATGGGGAGCCAGTGAAGCTCCTTCAGGTGTGGTGTGATGTAAGTGCAGCGTGGGAGGTTGAGAGTGATTCTGGCCACCGAGTTCTGAATGGTCTGCGGCCTTCTGGAGAGTTTTTTGTAGATCCCAGCAAAGAGGTGTTTCCTTCTGACCAGGGCGTGCGTGATGGTTTTCTGGGTACTGCTTGGGAGCTATTTGAAAAACGTCCTCTGCATCTTCAGGTTATGGAAGCATGAGGCGGTGATGGCATTGAGGTTCTTGGCGTGGGTGATGGGGGTGGGTGTTGGTCCTAGCTCTCTTAGCCACCAGGTGGAGTGTTGTGCTCTTCCCAAAGATCATGATTTTGGTCTTGTTGGTGTTCAGCTCTAGACAGGTGGTATTCATCCAGTGGGCGATTTCAGTCATGCAGGCATTGAGCTTGATCTGGGTATTGGGATCCTTGTCTGTGAGGGAGAGAATGATTTGCATGGAGTAGGAGAGGATCTTGATATCATGAGAGAGAGATGGATGTTGGCTAGATGGATCATGCATGCATTGAAGAGGGTCGGGCTCAGGGAGGATCCTCGCGAACACCGCAGATGAGGTCACAGGCATCGAGGTGTACAGTACCAGGCTGACTGACTGGGTCCTTCCACTTAAGTCAGGAAGGACAGACCCAACAGAGTGAAAGTCCTTGGATTCCGATGTCGTGTAGGCGTTGGATGAAGTTGAGGTGGGGAAGGGGTACAATGGCACCTTAGAGTGAATGGAATTCATAGTGGTAGTGCTTTCTTCTGGGGTGATGGCAGGCTATTTGGTTTGCATTGTTTCTTTGGATAAGATCGTGAGGTATTTTGAGAGAGATTGATGCATAGGTCCTGCGAGGGAGTAACTGAGTTGGCGGCGGCAAATGGTGAGGCAAAATCTTTCACAGTGGTGAAGATTTCTTTACTTCTGTTGGTGTTGAAGCACTAGGATGGCTCATTACTCTATTGCGTCGACCTCTGTAGGTACCTTTCATCCCTCATATCTCAAAGTTCTTAGGAATATAGTATTTAGATGTTCTACCATGACTGTCGACTCTAAGGCACTGATTACAAGTGCAGGGCTAAATTCCAATCCATATGAAAACATGAGTTTGTTCAGGGATCTGAATTTTGAGTTGTGAAATAATTATCATCATCAAATAGCTTTATTCGACGTTTTCAGTCATAAAAGCACACAGTTATACACAAAACATTAGAAACAATAAAACACCATTAGATAATGCATAAAATACCATAAAAACGTTAATTACAATTTTAGTTCTTGACATTTCGTCAATATATGTCGAAAAGAACCTCACGCTAAACATACTATAAGTTTCGAGACCCAAAACATTTCCCTGACTTTAAAAACTACCATTATTAAAATATTTACCAAAATACAAGCTTTAGTAACAACCGGCTTTAAATTCATAGTAATCTTGTTTACCCCCACAGTAAAACTATACGATACACCCGTCCTGCCTATCAATTCAGTATCTTTTACTAAGCCTTCTAAAATCACACATCAAATTTTCGTTGCGAACAAGCCCTGATTATCCAAGCCCACCCCAGGAATTTAGCCATTGCTATGGTTATTGCTTCCTTTGTATCACTTCTTAATATTCTGACTGCTTGGTTCGCACCTCTTATTCCCAATAACTTGCATATAGGGCGCAGCCAGGCCCGGCGTGGGGCATGGTAACCTGCACATTCAAACAAAAAATGGCCCATTGTTTCCTTTTTAATCATACAAACTGGGCACAACTCACTATGTGCATTAGACCACTTGTTTGTGAAAACTCTTATAGGTAAAGTACCTATCCTGAACTGAAAATACAGTTTCCGCTCTAGGGGTTTAAGAATGCAGTCCCAATAATATTCAAACTTCGGCATTGGTTTATGCTCTAGAAAAAATCCCGTTAGGGATGAGGAATCAAACCTGGCTTCCGTACAGTTAAGGACCTTTTCCCAGTATTTAGCCTTTAAAATCTTTTTGGGTGGGAAAACATTATTTTTCGGGTCCTCCCATAAATGGCTCATGCCAAGTTCCACCAGAGATCGTTTTAACTCCCTGAGCCATTTTATCTGGTGCTGCGTGTCTGCCTTAATTACGTCTAAAAATCCAGCTGCATAATCTGCTAGTTCTGGGGTGGACCACAGCCTGCGCCAATACAAAAGAGGGCGAATTTTTGCTAGATGTGCTATAGGCTTCCTCCCCAGATCATACAACAGTGGATATGTAGGTGTACTTTGCGGCAGTCGAATAATATCATACCCTTGGTGTTTTTCACTGATAACTTCCAGCAGGTCGAACCTGCCAACATTTATTGGGGGAGAAAAGGCCCATAATAAAGACAAAAAATTTGGAATTCCGTGTATTAAATACCAATTGTGCATGTTATGCCTCATTTTAAAGGGCACAGCTTGTAATAGGCAAAAATTATCACACCTTTTCAATTCTGAACTCTCTAGAGTTGGATTTTAAAAGGTGTGATAATAATCACCATCCCAGCTGGGCACTCATAATGAGGGCCGGAGTCTGTTTTTCTGCAGAAGCTAACCCTAGAGGATGAGGAAGGTGTGCGGAGCAATTTTCCACGTAGTGTGAACAAGGCCATCCTTTAGTTTGACAAATGTGATTGAATTAAGAATGAGAGTTTGAAGGGTTGGAAAGGTTAGTAGATGTGAGTTAAGAATAGGAAATCTACACTTACCTATTTATACTTACCTATACAATAGCATGGTAGTCAATATTTTATGGTTGATATTATTGTAGGTCAATATGTTTGACCTTGAGATTCTGACATACTATTACAAAGGTGGAAAAGGGACTGGCAGTGATTGAGAATATATTATTTTACAAGTGTGTGGATAGTTGACAAGCGCTTATGGTTTTCAGTGTCTTTCTAATGCACATTAGGCCTGAGATGGGAGACGTTTAACTTTTCGTACTTACAAATCTTCAAGGGAATTTTTAAGACATAGATTCAAAAATTGCACATGGAAGTAGGATGTCTAGTGTTGTAGTGAGGGTTTTTAGCCTCCATATGGGGCTCAGATTATTGACATACACCGAAGTTGAGTTCCACAAGAAATGGCAAATTCACAATTGATTGGATTTAAATCTAGTGGTGGGGTTTGTACAAGTTGTGACAAGATAACTTATTTTACGTCAATCAAGTCTTTGTTCAACCCTATTAATGCATTTGATAGCTATATTATGGTTTAGGCTCTGTATAGATTCAATGCCTATGAATTATAGTTGACAGGTAGTAAAGGATCATATGCCTGTATGACAAACATACACATTTGCTTTTATTTGTAGGCTACCAAAATGTTCATTTGATAATAATTCAAACCCCAATAAAGTTAGGTGTGAGTTGATCAAGATGTCCAAGAAGAAGATAGCCAAACATAATATTCAATGTCATTTCTTATTTTACTTTCTGAATCAAAAAAAGCAGTAACATCATCGCACATTATTCAAGAGTGATCGCTCGGACTTTGGAAAGCATAGGTTCTCCTAAAGTGTTTGCAAAAATATGAAATATTTCTTTCTGACGAGAAACCAGTTATGGTCTAATGTGGTGGAGGGTGGGAAAAAGACATTTGCTAAAAAAGAAATTCCATAAATTTTCCCAACCTTCCTAGTGGTCACGGTAAATTGATGATGGAGGTGAGGAAATCAATGGCAGAGCCGCCTATGGCTCACAACTGTAGCCCAAAAACAGCCTATGTTGACAAGACCTAAAATGATACCAGTCTATGGTGACTTGCTCTTTATTAAATACCATTACACTTTGCATGTCAGTCTTCTACTAGAAGGGTATTCAAGTGCCCCACACATGCTGTTAAAAATCTCCTAGTATGTTAGCACACCAGGGATGTGAGTATGGGTAAAGTACCCTGACTTTGGGGTTGCAACACCAGTACCTCCATGCCACAAGGGAGTTTCTAAATAACATTTTCTTCCCAAGATAGAAGCAACTACCACAAATTAATCAATCTTTAAACAGGACAGATCATCCCAGTCACTGTGGTGGAGGGGATGCTTGCACCACACTGGTGGATAAAATGGCTACATTTAAAACTCAAATTGAGATTCTTAATGGAATATGATCTAATGATTTATCTAGAAATTTGCATAATGTGGAAAATAAAATAAAAAAGTGAGTATATGAGCATGCACAGCGTAATAATGTACTGAAGATATACGTTCTGTAGCGTGCACTGGAGGTATCACCCTCTGGAAAGGGTGTCATGTAAAGTATACTGGGTAGTGCCACTCGCGTGAGTGGTATCCCTCTGGGCACAGCTGAAAACCTGCGTAATGCAGGATAAAATGTTCCAAATCAAAAATTTGAATATGTGAAAGATTGTAAAAAGTTCAAAACTCTTAGTCAAGTTTGTTGATGCATGAGTTTAATTCATTCATGAATACATGTAGATCAATCGATTGGCTCAAGTTTCAAATAACCGAGAATCAATCTCCCGATGCATTTCGGGCATGCAAGCCCTTTGTCAGGGGAAAAGATCTAAAACAAATGCGGAGAATAAACAGAGCGTCACTGTGTCCTGCGGGTGGGCAGTATATCGCAACTTAAACTGTTTCATATCTGATAGTATGCAAGCGGTGGTGACATATATGAAGTGCAAGCATATCGTGCGCCTAACGTGACTGGTGAAATAATGAACAAACAGTGCAACGGTGTCAAAAACGGTGTCTAAAGTATGCTGGTGTCTAACATCCATAGTGATGATAAATGAGAACCCAAATCCAACGG
This sequence comes from Calotriton arnoldi, assembly GCA_963921515.1. Lineage (NCBI taxonomy): Eukaryota > Metazoa > Chordata > Amphibia > Caudata > Salamandridae > Calotriton > Calotriton arnoldi. The sequence continues at coordinate 437,018 of CAWUFW010007190.1, forward strand.
TGAGTGAAACCGTGAACAGTATAGAAAATCATGCTGATGGAGTCGGTGAGACTCGCGTTCCGTTCCAAATAGTAATCACGGAGCTCGGTGATCAATCTCTACTAAATGCACATGCACAAGAAAATGTGAGGTATATGTGAGATCACGTGAGGGAGCAATCATGCAAGACACTGTGCGCGGTGTGGCAAAAGCCCAAAAGGAAACTTACATCAGCCCGGCATGCATACTGCGTACTCCAAAAGGTCTGAAAACGCTGAGTGAGCGTTCACGATCTGATTAAAGCAAGCGGTGCAAGTGCGTGAATAGAAACTAAAAGCGGACTATTCGTGGTGAATGACAACAAGCTGAAAGATTCGAGTGCCATCTTGGAATGGATAAGAAAACTGAGAAAGATGAGTCCCATGAGTAATCAAGACAGGGTGTAAAAAGAGCAGTTTAAAAATCGCTCAGATGATATCTGAATGAAGCAGGTGTGAAAAAAATGTACGAAACCAATAATCATGGCCAATTGTAAAAATATTCGGGTGACAGGCAATTGAGTTGAGAACAAGAACGTGACATATGAACAAGACGGTGTGTAAGACTGCCCAATCAGTGGGCAGGGAAATCATCAAAAGAATCTGATAGACGGAGCCAGAACCATTGGTGAGAAAAGCATAAAAGAAGGGAAACGGAGCAAGCCGTCAAGAAAAGGATGAAAAAAGAGTTCAGAAACCAAAGTGTGAAAGAAAAAGCATTGGAATTCCATCCGGTCATTAAGACCGTTAGGTTTCATAGAGTCCAGAAACTTTATCCAGTAATTTTCCCTTTGTAGGATGAAATCGTTATTGTTTCTGCCCTCGCGTCTGATGATGGTTTCCAAGATAGCGAACTGCAGTTGACTGATGTTGTGTCGATGTTCGGTGAAATGTACTGCGATGACAGATTAGGTGTTGTTGGTGCGGATGTTACTCTTATGTTCATTCACACGAATTTTAATCTTTCTCTAAGTCTTCCCGACATAAACCAGCCCGTAGGGGCATTTGAGCATATAAATGACATTCTTGGTGTCACAATTGGCATTCACTCTTAACTTGATTTTGGTGCCTTTCATTGGGTGTGTTATAACGGGTCCTTTGATAATGTTGTGACAGTTATTGCAATTGAGGCAGGGTGTGTTTCCTTTGTAAACAAACGTGGATGATAATGCTGGTTTTTTGGCAATGAGTTCTTTGATGTTCTTTCCCCTTGTGTAGGCAAAGGTTGGAGGAACGTGAAAAATGCCTTTGAAATCTGGTTCCATGTCCAAAATTGACCAATGTTTTCTAATCGAATTCTTATATTGATGGCTTAGAGTGGAACATTTAGAGACAACCACAGTGTGTTGGCATGTTGTGTTGATGGTAGGTGTCAAAAGCTGCATGCGGTTCTTTTCACTGCATCGTTTGCTGGCTTGTTCGAGAGTCTTCTGAGGATATCCACGTTTTTTGAATTTGTCCAACATTTCTGCAGCTTGTTGGTCAAAATTATCTGAATTCGAAACAATTCTCTTGACTCTAAGCAACTGCGAATATGGTAAGTTGTTCTTGAGGGGTGTCTGATGAAAACGTTGGTAGTGCAGTAGGTTGTTCCTGTCTGTGCTTTTTCTGTAAATGTTGGTATCTAGGGTAGTACCGGAAAAAGACAAAGAAAAAGAAGGGGAGAGAGACACGAGGAGCTCCGCGGCCCAGAAGAAGGGCACCAAAGGGAAGAAAACACTGACAACTTAGTGATCAACATCTCCTCACACCGATTACAGACCACGGAAATGAACATCCTTCAAAAAGGGACCTCTTTTGTTCCTACTAGCCATACCAATTGCTTGGAATTGGAGATCAGTTTATTCAAATTAATGCGCAACCTCCGCTTGAGACATTTTTTTGACAATGTTATCACTGACCACATCAGTGACAAGGAGAATCAACTTCGTGGTTTACAACACAGGAGCATCTATATGGCCCCAGTCAGTCACAAGAGTTTGGATTCTCAGTTTTCTTATCCATTCCAAGATGGCACTCGAATCTTTCAGCTTGTTGTCATTCACCACGAATAGTCCGCTTTTAGTTTCTATTCACGCACTTGCACCGCTTGCTTTAATCAGATCGTGAACGCTCACTCAGCGTTTTCAGACCTTTTGGAGTACGCAGTATGCATGCCAGGCTGATGTAAGTTTCCTTTTGGGCTTTTGCCACACCGCGCACAGTGTCTTGCATGATTGCTCCCTCACGTGATCTCACATATACCTCACATTTTCTTGTGCATGTGTATTTAGTAGAGATTGATCACCGAGCTCCGTGATTACTATTTGGAACGGAACGCGAGTCTCACCGACTCCATCAGCATGATTTTCTATACTGTTCATGGTTTCACTCACCGTTGGATTTGGGTTCTCATTTATCATCACTATGGATGTTAGACACCAGCATACTTTAGACACCGTTTTTGACACCGTTGCACTGTTTGTTCATTATTTCACCAGTCACGTTAGGCGCACGATATGCTTGCACTTCATCAGCATGATTTTCTATACTGTTCACGGTTTCACACACTGTTGGATTTGGAAAATTACTGGATAAAGTTTCTGGAATCTATGAAACCTAACGGTCTTAATGACCGGATGGAATTCCAATGCTACCTGTGATACCATTACCTCTGTGTTTGCTTATTGCTTGTGGTCTACGTGTCACTTTACCTGTTTTCACACGTTTTCATTGTCTCTTTCATACACTCTCACCCTCACCTACATTTCTCAGTAAATCCCACACTCTCCAAATTCCTTCTTATGTCTCTTCGTTGTGTTTTCGCAGTTACAGTCTGCTTTTTCTTTCACACTTTGGTTTCTGAATTCTTTTTTCATCCTTTTCTTGACGGCTTGCTCCGTTTCCCTTCTTTTATGCTTTTCTCACCAATGGTTCTGGCTCCGTCTATCAGATTCTTTTGATGATTTCCCTGCCCACTGATTGGGCAGTCTTACACACCATCTTGTTCATATGTTACGTTCTTGTTCTCAACTCAATTGACTGTCACCCGAATATTTTTACAATTGGCCATGATTATTGGTTTGTAGTGTAGCTCCTATTTCCCTTATAGGCTCTGCGCATTGGAATAATATATCCTATAGGTTTGACATAGGACTAAAGTCGGTATGTCCCTATCGAGTATATTAAACTTAATTACTTGTGCCAGCTAGCTCAGAGGCCACTAGAAACTTCTTGACGACAAGAAGGGATTAGTTTCTGGCAGCCGCAAAACATGACCACTGTGTTTCCCTTACAGAATCAGGATGTGTCCCAGAGTCGTAGAAACAATAGATAACTATTTCACTCAGCTCAGTTGTGCAGGATTCAGTTATGTCTCAAAGTTACACAGAAATAACAGACGGGCGTTTCAATAAAATGGTTTATTGAACAGTCTTGTTTCTGTTGTAAGTTAGATGTGCTGTTACGATCACAAGACAGTATGCAAGATAAATGATGTACAAGGTGAGCAGTAAAAATAAATAATACTGCGTTAGCATTATCTTTTCAGCATATATGCATTTACATAAAATGACACAGCCTAAAAATGCGAGTACTCATACGATGCGTTTCTTAGCCTAGTTCTACCCAGTGTGCCTAACCTTTCCTAGGTGTAGGGAGAAGTAGAAGTAGGTGCTGTATTCCTGACTAGAGTATACTAAGAGTAAGTTACGCCTAGAGTCTAGTATGCCAAGAGTCCCTCTAGGTTCTAGTCTGCTCCATACCTGAAGAATGAGAGAGGTAGGAATCTCTTTCCGGACTCGAACTCCAACACCCCGCAAGGGAAGTTAGATCACTGGAAGCTGGACTCTCTGCGTGCAGGAATGACAGTGTCTTCTCAGTGCGTCTGGCCGGGAATCGGGCTCCTCTGAAGTTGAGGTCTCCTCTGATTTACAGGGGTTTGGGAAGGTATATTTATACCTGAAAATGTTAGCATTGACGTGAGTTGGGTAGCGAAAGACGTCATGAATGAATCCCTTAAGGAATAGAGGTTCATGCATAATGTATGAGTCCTTGAAGAAATCAATAGTCCTGGGCAAGGGAAACTCCCGCAGCCTGAGGGTCTGTTTTTTCATGGACTCGTTGAGACGCTAGGGTGGACGGATGTCGGAAGCCATGCCTGTATTTGGTATGCATGGTTTCTGCCTAAATAAGGTCTGGGATTTTATGCCTATATAAGGGCAGATTGGATTGTGCCTATATAAGGTCATGATTCTAGAAAGCCCGTTTATGGACACCCTATAAAGTATACAACACCCACTCCTCTTTTGTGTATACAACAATACTAAAATGCTAAACATTTAAAATGCTAAACATTAAAATGGAGTACCGCATATTAAAACATATCCTAAAAAAGCTTTAAAAGACATATTAAAAATGCAAAGGTTGCTGTACATCATTAAGCAGTGCTTTTCATCTCCAACATAAGGTATGAAATAAATGCATTTGGAATTAAATATAAAAGCAATATTTACATGTGACGAAAATGATCGATAAGGTTGTTCAAAATCAAAAGTCATTTCCTGTCATGAAACTTAAATGAACTGATTTAGACACACAAGATGACTAAGTGTCCCTGGAAGTACTGCCAAGTCTGTATTATAAGGCTAGTTCTACTTTAAGCAGAGTGGAGTGCCATTTTCGTTTGAAAAAAATGGGACTAAAGTTCAAATTTGGTAAAGTTCCAAGGTTTTGAAAAATGAAGGCCAAATTGTTGTCGTTGCACTGGAACAGAGAATGCCAAACAGAGTTAGTTCACGGGTCTGGTGTAAACATGAGATCATCTATTTCAATAGACAAAACATCTTCCACTGTCGTTGGTGTAAGTTGGAACACCTCGTGTAAAAGATTGACCGCACAAAGATGGGAAACATCGCTCTCAGCAATGTTCGCGTTCGTTGTTACCTGTGTGCCTGAAGTTGTTTCTCGTACCCCAGCAGCAGCAGGAGGCGACTGTGAGATCTCAATGAATGCCGACATCAGGATTGGAAGCCTCTGGGGACAACACAGAGCATGGGCCGTTATCGGGTCCAGCAAAGCATCAACATCCTTTGGCGCAGCTGATGGATATGTTAGACAAGCGTCCAACACGCATTCTTCACCGCATAGCAGGCATCGTAGAACAGGTAAGATGCAATCTTGCCAGATTGGTCGGAATGACAGGAACCACGTGGTATTAAGGTCCCGTAGACGAGTCATGCCCAGTAGCTGTACTATTTGCTCACGGCACTTTCTTTCAAGGAGAGCTTTCTCCATTTCGCTCGGAGTGATTTCGGCGAAGAGGCTGGCCATAGCGCAATAGCAGACAGATGAATAAAATTCCCGCAACAAGTGCTAGAATTAATGGTATGCCACCAAACACCGAATGTGCAAAGTTCGGAATGATTCCAAGTATTGCCTGGAACGGTGCTAAGAGACCGGTGCAAATGCTCTTAAATACATGAACAATTCCTGTTGTATCTGACATGTTAAAGATACGTGATATCATTTCTACGAAATGTATAGGGCAGTTTGTACGTATTAAAGTCTGTATCTCAGCCGAAGTCCTTGCAACTTGTAGATCATAGGTTTCTTTGGCCGAGGTCAAAGGCACTGTTTGCTGTAAAAGCATGGCTTTCATTCTGCTTAAAGTATCAAATCTTATAAAAGAGACGCTCAGTGAAGGCCATAAAGGCGACTCCTGACTGTGTCTATTGGGGGAAACAATACTTGCATACAGCAAGTGACCCTGGAGTTGACCGTTACTAGATATGGGATGCCTGGCAACATTCCACAGCAGCTCTGATCATTCAACATGAGGTAACTCCCATTCGAAAGTTGTCCAAACGTTGGATTAATCACAGCAGCTGGTGAACCGTGCTGATGGCAAGACAAGTTTGCCACAGAACCATTACAAGCTCCGTGTAAAATAATGTCCTGACATATGAGTGAACCGGTCAGTGCATGTTTACAGTTAGTACCGCTAAGAAACACTTCACGATCCCCGCTCCAACATCTATGTGTATATGGTAACTTCCAAGATATCTTAATGTATTTCTTACCCAACCTTTCATATTTGCCTGCTTGCATCTGTCTGAGGCAATACTGAAACTGAAAAGTTGTCACAGGCAACGATATTTTGCCATGAATAACCCATTCTGTAGCTGGTTTTTCTGCCACTGTAAATGGTAATTTCTCAATTTTTTCAATGCTCAGCATTGTATACCTTGCTCCTCTCTGTGCCAATTCGATCTGTTTATCAGTTAGATTGTATTCTGCAAACAGAGACGACGTGTTGATGAAACGCCAAGGCACATAGCCCGCTCGCAAAGATTGCAGCGTCCATGTCAATAACACTATAGAACGTAATTGAGATTGACCTTGTTGTAACATAGCCAAATCTTGTTCTAGAATGTCGATAGCAGAGGATACAATGCCATCCAATGAATAAATTCTGGAGGACAAAGTTGTTAACCCATTGTCGACTACAGAGAGTGTTTTCTCTAAATTAATACGATCAAGTTCAGGTATTCGTTCTGCAGCCTCTATCTGTGACACTTTCCATGCTTCGTTATAAGCAGCATAGATGCCGGCATATATGAAACGTTTTTGACGCGGTTTTCTTGGTCCAAGCAAGAATTCCCTAAGATCTGCGTCGTGTGCAAGTAAGGTTAAGTGTTGCTTCACATCCTGTAGTGTAGATTTATGCAGCCAATCGAGGCATAATTTTCCTACACTGTATGTTGTTACTACCCCCGGATGTTGTCTTTGGACATATCTTGGGTCTGGCCTATGAATAGTAAAGCCCTGAGTTTTGTTCAAGAACCTTTCCTGACAGTTGTTTGTGTCTGTGGGCCAGATCAACCATTTCTTCCAATTTGGATGAGTTCTGTTGAGTTGTAGTATATTGTCAACTGTCACCACTGCCTTCGTATTATTATCACTGGCAGGCGTTGGCACAGAAGGGGTTTTCATCTCTTTAATCTTGGCTAATCCAAGACAAGATGTCTGTTGGACGGTGTCATTCAAAAACAGTATTTGTTCAGGGATTATACAGGCTCTAAATAAAGCTTCTATACCCTGTACTTGCCAATCTTTACTACCCCAGACAGTTTTTGTCTCAATAGTGTCTTTCCATAAGTCGAAACCCTGTGTAGACAATTGGGCAATAAATGCTACAGAGTAAATCTGTTTGGTATTTGTTAACATAATTTTCAGTCCTGTTTTGTTTACATTTTTATAGTAAAACGTTTTTGGATCAGATGTATTATAACCTGAAAAATATGGAAACTTACTAGCAAAAGTTTTCGAACTACCATGTGGTGGTGTAGGACAATGTTCCCATTGGTTAAACATAAACACATTTCTTGGATATGCAGTTTTGTGCAAATAATGATGACCATAGTGGTTATAACAATACAGTTTTTCATAATCGGATGAACCCTCTAAAAATTCATTTTTAGAAAATGCAGCAGATTTTTCTAGATCAAACATTATATCTTGAACAGTCTCTAAGTCCCAATCATCTGAATAGGTACTGGACGTAATTAAATCACTTAGTGAAATTTTAAACAAATGTGGAATGTTCAATTGTTCACTTGGACCGAAGATTTCATAATCTGTTTTGTCCCACACTATACCATCCTGTATAGGAACAGCTGTGATGTTCACTGATGACAAGTCTCTTGCTTCACGATGGGAAGATTTATGTGGTTTCAAAAGCACATTTACGTCTTTTCCTTCACTGTTCACATGGATGTATCTGCCACCTATAAGCATGCTTACTGTTGTTACCAAAGCTAGCCAGAGCAGGAAAACAAAAAGTCCAGATGTAATCCAGAGTTCAATCCATGGAGAAACCAGATAAGTCTTTTTCAGAAAGTGAATAAAGTCTTGTACTTGCTGCTTGAATTTTGATGATTCTGGCGTCGTTTCAGGTTCGCTTGGATCTTCTGAGAACGTATCAAAGTCAATGAAATAGCCAGAAGCAGTTCTGTCAATTGTTGGAATTGCATCAGGATTCGTTGAAATCACAGGAACCAGTTCTTCACGAGTCACGTTGGTGTAGACAGGTGTATTTGGACGAACTGTTATTTGGTTGTCAAGAGGGATGAGTTCCATAGCCTGGTTGCTTAGTCCTTCATTTGTTACAGCCGAATTCTCGATCGTGATCAGTCTTTCAGTCTGAACCTCTTGAATAGTAGCGAGAGGAGTGCGTCTGCTACTAGGTCGGAGTCCACGAGGCCTACTGCTTAGTATTGGCCACATACTGTGGTTTGATCAGGTCGATTGACACAAATCTTTTCTCCTTTCTTCCAGCAAGGGGCGGCAGAAGTACTGTCCTTGTTCCTTGAACAGCTAGAACAGGTACCGGTTGTCTGTAAGAAGGTCCAAATTCCTTCTTGTCCGCTTTTTTTCTCTGACTAGATCCCCAACTTTTGGAATCCAGACAGGCCTTGCTGGGACCGCCAATTTTTCCCCAGTGGTGGTTGGCTGTAGGGATACGTTGCTTTGTTTCGTTCTTAATTTGTTAAGATCCTGTAAAACAGCCAAACGATCTTTGATATCAAATGGTTTCATGTCCACCACTGTGCCTACGTGTTCTAAGTCTGGAACCCACATTCTTGTCCCAAATAGGACCTCATATGGAGTGACCCCCCTAGAGAACTTCTTGGCAAATTATTGAGAGCGCGCTGATCGCTAATGAGGTGTTTGACCCACCCATCACCCGAGCCTAATACCCTAGCTGTTGTAGACTGCTTTATGTCCCGGTTTTTCCTTTCCACAACAGAATTTCCCTCAGGATGGAATGGAGAGGAGTACTGCAATGCAACGCCCAGACTGGCCATGGCCTCCTTGTAAGCCCTAGAGCTAAACGCAGGACCCTGGTCAGAATGAAACGTGCCTATTGCGTATGTGCCGATAAAGACTCGCAAATCTTTTATAACAGTTCGAGCGTCAGCCGAGCGCTGAGGCCATAACCATAGGAACCTAGATTCAGTATTTGCGGCAATGCCTTTGTCCAGTAGGACGCTGGCGATTAGATAGCCTAATGTTGTCTAACAGTGGTGTCTGCACTGGGCTGCCGCATTCGCTGCATGGTGTCTGGTGGCTTTTTTGCTGTAATTTACAGTCTAAGCAGTTGTTGATGAATATGTGAATGTGTGTATTCATTCCAGGCCACCAGTACATCTCTTTTAATTTCAAAATTGTTTTTGAGATCCCTTGATGTGACAGACCCTCCCCCAAATGTGTTTCATAAATCAAGGCTGCTCTTCGTTCCATGTTTGGAATTACCCTATCCCCCACTCCAGGGATTCGAGCAAAAGGAACGTTATTCGCATAAATTACATAAGAGTACTTGAGTGGAAACTTTTTTGGTAACGCTGCACTGCTGACTTTGCTTGAAGCATTGACAGCTAACATTATCTCACCGTCTATTTTTGTTTTCGAACGAGTGATCGCAGCTACGGAAGCCGTCTGAACAGCCCCCTTCGCGGCTTCGTCAGCCAATGAATTCCCTGCAACGTGAACGCCATCACGCTGATGACTCAGTGTGTGAATCACGTGAGCCTTTGGTAGTTCGTTTTTCAACTGAACTACTTGTTCCCAAAGCAATTTATGCTTAATTGTGCCACCTTTCGCATCTTTAAAACCATTTTCAAGCCAGGTTCGTATATAATCATTATACGACTGAACACAGTAATAGGAATCGCACACTATCAGTGTGAGGAATTCTCGATCCGTACTCTCAAGTGCCAGTTTGAATGCCTGTAGTTCAGCTCGCTGAGCTGTACAATCACCTAGTGACTGAGTTTTTGTGACCATAGGTCTGAAGATGCCATTTCGCATGTGACCTTTAACGATAGCACACGCTGCACTGTAAGCTTGCTTACTCCCTGTTGCGGGCTGTGCGGATCCGTCAGTGTAAATTATGAATTCATACTGATCGAGAGGCAGAATCTCAGTGGGTAGAGGACATTCTTGTTCATATTGGAGAAATGCCTGTGTTTTTAAATCTGGATCAAAAACATATTCAACATCAGTTGCAGCAAGAGAATTAACCCACTGTATCCATCTTGGATGTAAAGCTTTAGCATTTGGAATGCTTGCTTTTGTGACTGCTTCTAAAGCTGGTACTGGGGTAATGACAATTATGCGTTTCCCTTGGGCTAAGGCTCTTTCCTTTGCTACAGCTGTTTGAACTGCTGTTAGAATTTTTTCAGTTGAACTGAAGCGCATTTCCGCTTGTGTATACAAATGTGATTTGTATGCAATTGGTACTTTCTCACCCTCATTAAATGTTAAGTAAGTGAATCCATATTGACCCGAAATTATTCGAATCACCAAATTTCTTTGACTTACGCGTGTTTGTAAGTGATTTGTTGCTAACATGTTAGCCTGGAGTGAACGCAAAATTTCTGTGTGTTCCTGTGTCCAGTTTTTATTTGAAAAATCAGGTTTGATTAATGCGTAGAGAGGTTTAACCCTTTCTGCGTAGTTTAGAATGTATGTTCTTCCAAAATTTAGGAATCCCAGTATTGATTGTAAGTTTTTTTGCGTTTTTGGAGGTTTGAGCAGCGCACATTTCTCTAGAAAGTTAGCTGCTAAGCTCTTGCCTTCACTTGAAAGCTCATATCCCAAAAATAGGACATTGAGATGGGCAATTCGAGATTTTTTAAAGTTGAACTTATAGCCCTCAGAGGCGAATCCCAGTATAATGGTGCTCACCCTGTTCAAGTGTCTTTCCAAGTCATCGTCTGTCAGATAGATGTCATCGACATAGGACAATGCCTCGTTGTCATAAATTTGTAGTAACTCCGTTACTCTCGCTGAGAATAAACCTGGGCTGTTCTTGAACCCTTGTGGGAGTCGACAAAAGTGACGCTGGGTCCCCATTATGGAGAATGCCGTTAAGTACCTGCTTTCAGGTGCTATATTTTGACAAAGAAACCATTTGAGATGTCTAATGTTGTTTTGTATTTTTTACGCACAATGTTATTCATTAATGCTGTGCTGTGTGCATTTTGCACTGCAAAAGTTTTAGAACAAGTGTTTAAATGTCTGTAGTCCAAAACTAGACGATATGTATTGTCTGGTTTGGAGACAGGAAACAAAGGATTGTTCATGGATGAGGTGCATGTTTCAATCACCCCTTGGTATTCAAGTTGATCTAAAATCTCCCTGACCTGTTTTTTAGCTTCTTGCTTAATAGGATACTGCCTCTGAGCAGTAGGTTCATGTTTCAGATTTATTTTATGGTGAGGGGAGTCCTCATCCCATCCTACATGATTTTTACATAATGCTGGAGCCTGGGCCACTGCCCATTTTCTGGCATATGTATATTTTAAATGAATTGGTATGTGAGTGGAGAAGGCAGGCATAATCATGTCCTCGCCATTTGGGCACTCCCTGACAAATTGTGGTGGCCAGTCTTTCTCTGCTAGAAGTATGTCATAACCCTTTGATAGTTTTCCCCAAAAAAGTGCTTTAACCTGTCTAGGTTTGTCTCCCTCCATCCGGAGTGTTATTTCATATAACCTTTGTGGAGTACTAACCCTGGTGTCTACAGTCTCTACTGTAATGTACTCATTCAAGTCCACTATCTCCAGAAGTTCCATCAGGTTCTGGCGAGCTATTGTGACTTCTGCTGCACTGTCCAGCATTGTCTGAGCCCATTCTCCGTTCTTGAGTTGACTTCTCAGAATTCTCGGCATGTCTTACTATTAGACCTGCTACTTTCTTTTTGGAGAATTGAGGTTTAGTTTTAATTTTTGTTGCGTGCTTGTCGTCTTTCGATTTCACGCGTTCTTCTCTATGTTCTGTTCGTCCTCTTCTTTCCGAAGTCTGTGATGAGACCTGAAAGGGACGAGAGGAACGTGTATCATTATCTTGATACCTATCAGGTTTTCTCAAATTATCCCTATTCCTGAGGTTGTACCTCCTTTCAGAGGGCTCCTTTTGAGGAGACCTACCTCGGGATTGAGATCTTTTCTCATTTGAATTTTGTTTAGTAGACTCCCACTTCTTTTTAGAAGATGTAGGAGTTTGTTTAATTGAGTCCTTCTCAGGACTTTCAGATAGTTTTGGTTTAACTGGTCTCCCACCCAAACTATCTCTGCCTAATTCTGCATAAGATTGCTCTATAATTCTGGGTAGCTCTGTTTGATGTTCTGTAACATCAAATTCCCTTAATTTTTGTCGGATCGCCACTGCTGCTGCCTCCCCTTTAATATTTGACAATATTATTGTTGAGACCTGGTCGAAAATTTTCAGCAATTTCATACCTAAATTTAAAGCAGGCTCTGCCCCGTATTCGTTTTGAATTTGTTTTAGGACATCTGGTATTACCGCAATTGACGGAATGCCGTGTGTTTTAGTGTAGATGGCAGCAAAGACTGAGCCCCAAGTGGTGCAGTCTTCCAGTTGTGGTGTGATCCCCATTGGTAAACTAATGGTTAGGATTCTGTGTTTCTCATGCGGGCTAGTATTTGGAAATACTGCTTCGATTTGAGTAATTTTTTGAGCTATCCAAAATGGAATTTGCTCCCGCTTAGTGGGCATTTTACCCATGACTGCGTATAGAGTCTGTGGTGTAATTTTTAGTGTACTCCCCTGTGGAGGAGTATGATTTGGAACTGTTAATGGTGGTTGGACTGTGAAAGTCCGCATGACATATTGAACCAATTGTCTGTAGATTTTTATTAACTCTGTGAGTTGATTAAGTATTTCCTCGTCTGACATTAGTTCGATGTCTGGATGAGGTGTATAGCCTGCTAGAATCGGCCATGTTGCTCCTGGTCTACCTAGTGGACCGAGCCTGGTTATATTTTTATTGTGTTTTAGGGCGCCTTTAAACCAGAGCTGATGCTCCTGGTATGTTAATGGAATCTCAATATCCTCGAAAGGAATGTATTCCTCTGGTGGTTCATCTTCTTTGTAGAAGTGAAACAAGTGTGTTACTGGATTGGATTCAGGAAGAATTACCCATGAATAGAATACCTCTGTCTGAAAGGATTCATGTGCCTCAATCACGAAAACTGCTCTACCTCCTCTCGGTGGTAGGCCATGTTTTATAAGTTTTAGAGTAATGGCTCTTCTTAAGTTTGGAGCGATGTCAATGACACCCTCCTCGGTTTCATTTAAACCTGTGTTGTTAAAAAGTGCTGCTTGGGCTGGATCAGCCGCAGCTACATCGTTTCCGGCGTCATTGTCAGTGCCTGACATTTTTCTGCTTGAAAATATGGAAACAAATTTCAAGGAAACAAAGATAAGGTGCACAATATTGTGGAACACTGTATCCTTCAACGTTGAGCAAACCAAACAGCTAATATATAAGGGTCTTCCCTATGTAGCCGTGGCGGATACTATCCCTGCCCACTCCAGACGTCTTTTGGAGTATATGGGTAGGGGTCTCTGAGAGAAAAAAATATATGCACAGCTGAGTTACTCAGTATCTAACGTTGAATTACTGCCTTACCAAACGTTGGGCGCCATGTAGTGTAGCTCCTATTTCCCTTATAGGCTCTGCGCATTGGAATAATATATCCTATAGGTTTGACATAGGACTAAAGTCGGTATGTCCCTATCGAGTATATTAAACTTAATTACTTGTGCCAGCATGCTCAGAGGCGACTAGAAACTTCTTGACAATAAGAAGGGATTCGTTTCTGGCAGCCGCAAAACATGACCACTGTGTTTCCCTTACAGAATCAGGATGTGTCCCAGAGTCGTAGAAACAATAGATAACTATTTCACTCAGCTCAGTTGTGCAGGATTCAATTATGTCTCAAAGTTACACAGAAATAACAGACGGGCGTTTCAATAAAATGGTTTATTGAACAGTCTTGTTTCTGTTGTAAGTTAGATGTGCTGTTACGATCACAAGACAGTATGCAAGATAAATGATGTACAAGGTGAGCAGTAAAAATAAATAATACTGCGTTAGCATTATCTTTTCAGCATATATGCATTTACATAAAATGACACAGCCTAAAAATGCGAGTACTCATACGATGCGTTTCTTAGCCTAGTTCTACCCAGTGTGCCTAACCTTTCCTAGGTGTAGGGAGAAGTAGAAGTAGGTGCTGTATTCCTGACTAGAGTATACTAAGAGTAAGTTACGCCTAGAGTCTAGTATGCCAAGAGTCCCTCTAGGTTCTAGTCTGCTCCATACCTGAAGAATGAGAGAGGTAGGAATCTCTTTCCGGACTCGAACTCCAACACCCCGCAAGGGAAGTTAGATCACTGGAAGCTGGACTCTCTGCGTGCAGGAATGACAGTGCCTTCTCAGTGCGTCTGGCCGGGAATCGGGCTCCTCTGAAGTCGAGGTCTCCTCTGATTTACAGGGGTTTGGGAAGGTATATTTATACCTGAAAATGTTAGCATTGACGTGAGTTGGGTAGCGAAAGACGTCATGAATAAATCCCTTAAGGAATAGAGGTTCATGCATAATGTATGAGTCCTTGAAGAAATCAATAGTCCTGGGCAAGGGAAACTCCCGCAGCCTGAGGGTCTGTTTTTTCATGGACTCGTTGAGACGCTAGGGTGGACGGATGTCGGAAGCCATGCCTGTATTTGGTATGCATGGTTTATGCCTAAATAAGGTCTGGGATTTTATGCCTATATAAGGGCAGATTGGATTGTGCCTATATAAGGTCATGATTCTAGAAAGCCCGTTTATGGACACCCTATAAAGTATACAACAGGTTTGGTACAGTCACGTTAGGCGCACAATATGCTTGCACTTCATATATGTCACCACCGCTTCCATACTATCATATATGAAACAGTTTAAGTTGCGATATACTGCCCACCCGCAGGACACAGTGACGCTTTGTTTATTCTCCGCATTTGTTTTAGATCTTTTCCCCTGACGAAGGGCTTGCATGCCCGAAATGCATCGGGAGATTGATTCTCGGCTATTTGAAACTTGAGCCAATCGATTGATCTACATGTATTCATGAATGAATTAAACTCATGCATCAACAAACTTGACTAAGAGTTTTGAACTTTTTACAATCTTTCACATATTCAAATTTTTGATTTGGAACATTTTAACCTGCATTACGCAGGTTTTCAGCTGTGCCCAGAGGGATACCACTCACGTGAGTGGCACTACCCAGAAAATAAAATAAAGGAATCATCTTTTGCTAATGGGTGATCCTATTGATCACATTTCCTCTACAGCATAACCTAACGTAAGTTATTTTACCTAGATGAATGATACTCATTTTATTGACATCAGAAGGGATAAAAAGCTGAGTGGACCCATCAACATTTGAACCTGTGAACATGAAGCTAAATGCAGACTCCTGGAGGTGATGCCTTAGTCACTGAACCATCCGACCCTGCATATACAGGAGGATATACATTGTGGGTTCTCTGCCAATTGTTAATTAAATCAGTTAGTGGCCCTTGTTCACCTATCTTCCTTTCGAGGCTTGAAACAGTAGAAAGCAATTCCACTTTTTTTGCCTCTCCCAGCACCTATCATGAGGTTTTTTGAGTCAAGCACTTTCATACGATGGGAGACACTGTTTAGGGGTTTTCAGGCCTCCAAGCAACATACTGTAACCCCCGTGGAGTACTTGCCATTCGCAGGCAAAAAGGCAATGTTTTGGGTGTTTTGCAATTATTTGAAACTGCCACTAAGTGGCGCCTAAACTGCTGCCTTGATTCTCCATATGGAAGCACCATCCCAGGCACTGTTGCAGCCTTGTACCCAGAAGATTGCTCAGAGTGCCAACCTGAATAAAACTGCTTATTCTCATAATAGAGTCGAAACATCCAAGTAAGACCTGCACTTGACAAACTCCTTAACTTCTGCTTACCATAATCCCCTACCAAAATTCTAAAAGTCCAGCTCCTCAAAGTCATCCACCACTTGTGAAACACATTCTGTGATCAAATTACGAGCAATGAATGTCTTTGTGAAGAAACTTGGTGTAAGTAATTGGGTTATTAGCCTGAGCAAGTAATTGGTTCTCAATTTCCTCTTACTGGGAACCAAGCACCCCATTGTGGTGCTTGACTCTGTCAGGGTAGCGACGCAGAGCAGTCCAAGGCCTAATCAGGGGAGGTGGTGTGGGCTAGTAATCGCCATATGCTTGAACGCAATAATAACACTCAATAAATGATTGTCTGTTCAGTGCTCTTTCTTAGAAAAGGAAAATACCTTTATTACACACACACTACTAAATACTATGAATGAATTTACAAATGTACACATCAGACAGATAGAAATACCTTAGGTGACATTCTGAAATCACATCTGACCCCTAATGGGTCATGACCCCACAAAATCACAGTACCCCCACCTATACCAGATAGAACATTAAAATATGGGGGTATCATTTTAAATAAGACAAGCCTATTGGCTTTGTCAAGGGGTCATCAAAACAATACTGTAAGGCAAGCCTATTGGCTTTGTCAAAGGTCACCACATTAATATATAGGGCAAGCCTATTGGCTTTGTCAAGGGGTCATTACAATATAATAATGCAAGCCTAATGGCTTTTTTTCAAGGGGTCACCATAGTAAAAGACCACATGTTAAGTATCATCCATTTATCACTGATGTTAAGAACCATGTTTAAAGGCAGTCATTATTACCAAAAAAGCATTGCAATGTTTACTGTTAGCAATATAATCTCAATTAAGCATTAAAAGTCAATATAGTGTGTGTCTGTGTCGTTCTTTAACACATTTAGGCCACATAAAATGCATTAATACAACTAACCACAAGAGGTCGCTGCACTCCCAACCTGTAGAGCAAAATCTCTAGCCTCAGAGGTGCTTTAGAAATGCGATGGAAGTCTCCCCAGGTCAGGGAGTCAATTTGCTGGGAGGCATAGTGTTTCATTTTTTAAAAGCTAATTAGGGCAGGGCCCAAGTCCCCCACCAGCCATTCTGTTGGGAAGACGTACGCCCTCTACACCCAGGCCTCTTATGTACTGACTGGCTCAAATATGCGTTTCCCAGTGGGAGAGCCAGCACCAGCCCAGGCAGCTGGAAACTCGCAAAAACATTAGGCAAAAAAAAATACCAGTTTTCTAAAAGTGGCATTTCTAAAATATTAATTTAAAATCTGACCTCACCATTAAAGAGGAGTTTAAATTACTGTACAAAAGAGTGTGAGAAGTATTATTCTAGCTTGCACCAATCCGAATTTAGCATTTAATTAATGCAACAATGTCGCCCATTGAATCCCTACGGCAGCAGACAGCTTTCCTACAGTGAAAATTGTTTTTGGAGATATTTCACTGTAAGGACATGTACAACATTAATTTCTACATGTTATTCATTTAAATAGCATTAAGTCTGCCTTTATGGGCAATAAGGCCTTCATGGGGTGACTTATTAATATTTAAAAGCAAGGTTTAGGTCCGTCAAAGGGGTATTTTGACAGAAATTGACAGAATTTTAAAACTGATACAGGCAGGTTACCTGTGTGCAGCTTCCTGGTTGTGTGCAACTGTAGTCTCTCATGTAGCCTGTACCCGGGTGCACACGTGTTGGAGAGGTGTGGTGCAGCGGCCAGGGCAGCTGACTTCGGAGCACAGCGCTCACGGTTCGATCCCCGTCTCCGGCGGCAGCTCAGCACCATGTGACTCTGGGCAATAGCTCACTTAATTTCCACGACGGCCCCCAGCGCCTTGAGACCCGTAAGGGTGAGTAGTTTGCGCTTTAAAAATACGATTTACATTATGTGTTCACGTGTAACTAGCCAAGTGCCTCTTACCCTAGCTGCGTCATTGCAGCCTTATCTTAAAAAGCGGACAGAGGCTGTAAAGATCTGCAATCCAATTTACCATGAAATTACTGGGAGTGAGACTCAGATAAAGAGGCTCATCCCCGATAAACATCTAAAAACCGGGTGATCCAAAGCTAAAAATCCTGGCTTACTAAGTGGGTGGAACTTATTTGCAACACTCGGGCCCAGCAACTTTGATGCTGCGCTACCTTGCGTCAAAGAGAGAAAGAGAAAAATGCATCATACCCACTAAGATATGGCACATTTATTCTCTCCACCAGCACTGGTGCACGTTTGGCTGTCATGCGCCAATATGCACACCCTTGCGTCATAGTCAAAACCAAAGACATATGAATACATTACTCTTCATTATCCATGTCTATCATTGTTAGTAGATAGAAATTAGCACCCAAATACGGGGATGGTGGCACAAAGAAAGAAGGGCATAGCACAACTTTTCGTTACTTTGGGATACTTTCCAGTGCAAATCTGATTTGCGTTGGATAGTAAATCCCACCTCAACACTTTGCTCTGGGTTTGGTCACAAAATTGAGTTTGTAAATCCGGGCCCTGATTCTTTACGTACACCTTCATGGATGATGAACCAAATGTCGACAAGATCAATCAACACAACACATCAAAAGCATATTGGTTCCTCCCTCCATCGACAACACACAAATTGTAGAACAGCTCAACCAAGCCAACAGCAATAATGAGTTGTATACACCCCTTGGTACCACTGCTTTTGCCATCCATAAGCATTGTAAATTACTGGGTCACTACTACTGTATTTAATGCTACTCAAGTTAATAAGCTCCGAATGATGAAAAGCTGAGTTAGACATGCCTGGATTCAATCTTGTCTGCATATCACAAAGATATAAGCAGCAAGCACTTAACTCGCTGAGTGCTCTAGTTTGTTTGGAAAATCTCTGAGACTAGCAGAAATCATAACATTTGTTTTACACTATATGACCATCCCACATTTGTAGGCAAATGACCTCTGCATTTCAAGCAGCGACAGAATATTTCTTTGAAATTTTTAAATGAAGTTTAAAAGGGGAAAAGTTAGGTAAGGCATATGCTGTGGTGTTACCCCACCTTGCCACATGGCTATTACTTTATTTCCTAATTTTATCATGTCATGATTCATTATTTCAATGTTTCTAGAAATATCTCAAATCTGAATACTACGGGTTTAAATAAGTGTGGCAATCCCTAATTATTATTTTTGTCGTTTCTTCAGGTATTTCAGATGACATTAACATCAATGACGTCAAACAAGGATGGTGAAGGAAGACTTGGCAAAAATAAAAAAAAGCAATTGACTAAAGAATGCAACATTATTAAAAGAAACCCATTTTTGTTTACGAGTTAAAAATGACTGTTGTGGCTCTATCTTGAACTGAATTAATATTAAATCTGTAATTTATTGATATAGATACTGCATAAAAACACGTGCAGGAAATATTGTTTTGCAAAATTGGGTTCACATCATTTGTACATCCAAATGCGTTGGCCACTTACAAATGCCTTCAAAATCCTCTGCAGAGGAGATTTGCAAAAGGGCCATGGATTGTACACAAATGGACAGTCCAGACGAAATTGAGGGTCATTAATTGACATTTAAGAGCATTCATTAATGATCCACAGTTGGAAGTGGTTAACGTCCCAGTCACGATTAAGTTGACACAAATGACCGCTGCTGTTAATTCAGATGCAAAGGTGACAAACAGGCAGTGGAGTATCTTCAGGGGGCGAATGGGGTGGATCGCACCACCCCCCAATTATGTTTTGGAGGTGGGGCAACCTTTCAGGTTGTGCCAGTCGGGTCTGGGCGAAACAGGCACGTCATTCAGTTCCCAGTAGCCTGCTGCATGGTAAACAGTTTTTTCAATCAACAATTTCTGGGTGCACTGCGCATGCCCAAGGGTCACCAATCACCCCTGTGGAGCGTGTGCTGTGATTCACAGCTGATGCAATCATGAATGTAACAGACTCTGCTGCTATGTGAGACTGCCCATAGCAGATAAGCTATGGAAATCGAGTTAAGGTGGGATGTTTCAAGCACTCACAACCAACCACCCCAGCATGGACATGAATTAGGGATAATACCTGTTACTCCTGTGTTGCCCTTTGATACCTCTGGCATGGCCCTTGATATTCCTTATCTCAAAAGTCAAGGAGGCCATTACAGAGCCAGAAAGTAAACAGAACTCTAAGAACCCTGTTTACTATATGTGGTTCCCCCTATTTGCCTTAACCTGGTCCCTCAGAAGCAAATCAGCAACTGATTGGGGGCCAATGGAGATCAAAGGGTGTACGATGTCCCTTCTTCTATCCCTAGCATTTTGGTGAATCATAGTCTAGGCACTTTCCTGGAACTTCAAAGCACTGCACTGTGCTCACTATTCTCTGCTGAATGACTGTCCGTTATCAGTGGATTCCAACAGTGCTTAATTTGAGCCAGCGTTTTCCGGTGCTCAGCACCGGCATTTAATTGTCAACATCAGCGCTTGTGACAGTCTGCCACAAGGCGGCACTGTCTGGCTAACATAGAGATGACCACAACAGCAGTTAATTATTAATTCAATATACATTCAAAATTAATATAAACTGCCGTCCAAGCCAATCTTATAGCTTTGGGGGTTTGGAATCATCCAAATTGTCACACTTATAGGAGTGTGATGGTTAGGAGTTGTGCTGTTACTGTCATTGGCAACATCGCAGGACAATGTGTAGTGCAAGCTGCAGTGGCCTCCTGACAAGAGCCCTGGCACTTATTTTTTTTACAAATTAAGCACTAGCAAGACAACCGACCTACAGAGATTGCAAGCACACCACGCAAACACGATTGTTCTCCATGCTCGCTTGAATCCGCAGAGTGTTCCTAACCAGGCATTTTGGCTTTCTCACTCTGAAAACCTCTGAGTTTCCTGCAACCATCACAACTTGTTGTGATGGTTATTTCTTCACCACTCTTCTCTGTTGTTCAAATGGTGGTAGGCTCTGCTGAATGTATTATGCAAAACAATGCAATTGCCCCAACTTTGAAATGATTCCTCATTCCCTAATGATCTGTTGTTGCTAGAAATGCCGACTCATCAAGAACGGCCGTGCATGTAAGAGCCGTGGAGCCATGGGGCCGTGGGGCCGGCTGGGTGGGGGGGGGGGTGGATTTTGACGGATGATGATGAGGGAAACTTAAATAAATAATTAATTTTTCCTCGTCATCGTCCGTCGAAATCCCCCACCCACCAGCCCCACCGCTCTTACCTGCACAGGCCGCAACTGCGACTCATAAGCATGCTTTACTGCAAGGTTACTCCGCCCTCAGTTTCTGTAATCATATATAACATTGTTTAGGATACTGGTAAATATGTCTAATAAATTAAGGAGATACAATATCTTGCATGGAGTCTTGCTGTATTTTTCACTTACTATGGTGGATATGGTTTAATATGTGCTTCTGGGGTATAGGTTGTGGTTATGTTTTGAAATGTAAGTCATACAGAAATAGGAACAATAAATATTCTGATTATCTCATTGTGAGGAGGCACGACTCGGCTCGCGCGTCCGGCGAGGCCGGACTGTCCCTAAAAGCAACGACGGCTTACCTACGGGGAACTCGGCACGATACCCGGGTCCTGGAAGGAAGTCCGTAGGGATAACCCCACCCCCTGTGCTCTATCCACACAGGAGGCATCCGGACCTGATGACGCGGCGGACGGGGGAGGGACTGACCCCGGAAGTGCTTCCCGGCCGGAGTTGAAAGGGCGAACGACCGGATCAAGGAGTTGCGAAGACGCCGGAGGAGGAAAGGAGTTGCGGAGCGAGGAAGAGGAGGAACAGGAGTACGGAGACGCGAGGAGAGAAGAAGCAGACTACGGCGAGGAAGACGAGACGTGGAGCGAGGAGTGGTGGAACCCCTAGGAGGAGGCTGGAGAGCGGCCGCGACTCAGGAGAGTTGCGGCAGAGTCGGTGAGTCACGAATAAAGGGAGGGAGTGGGGAGGCGGGTGAGAGAAGGGGTTGGGAAGGGTCACGAGGGAGACACACCGGTTGCAGTAGCATTGAGCACCAATTCCTCCTTCACTTTCCCTTCTTGTTTGGTTCGTCGGCAGTGAACACACGGCTATTATCGTCCCGGGCAGGGGATTGCCATCACGTGTTACCGACCACTTGTATATATCACCGTCCCTTTCACAAATCCCCTCCTTTCACTGACGCAGTGCTGCCTCACGCATAATTATCCTCAAGTAGATCCACCTGGTGTGGTGACGGATAGAATAGAAGCCAGTAAAGTATTAGCCAGGGTAACTGACGACTCCCTTTTGTCCTTCTCTCTATGCACCTCCGTGGGAGAGTTCCTGGACCGGAGGACAAGACCCAAAAGGAGAACACCAACAAGGAAGGAGAGGGAATTAAGGAGAGAAGAGTCGTTAAGGAGAAAACCAAACAGCCCACAGAGACATTGCCATCCCCTGTTATTGACTCTGTTAATAAAACTCGCCCACTGGCACATTACATACAGCCTCCGCGTCTGTATATCCGGCCTGCCCTCCCACAAGTGGTGTCAGAAGTGGGATCGCCCGGAGACATGGAGGCTGTCATCGCTAGAATGGCGGAAAGCCAAGAGAGTCTCGGGAAGGCTATGGAGAAGTTCCTCTCGGTGGTCGAAGATGACCGGGGCGGCTGCAGCAGGTCATCACGGATCAAGGACAGTCTCATGATACCGCCATGGGGAAAATCGCGGACGCCATCGGGCAACAAAGGGCCCCAAGTGCCCTACCCTCTGTCGTCCTACAGAAGTACGTGAGCGGAGAAGATCCCGAATACTTCTTTAACAACTTTGAGAGGATGGCTTTGGCTGCGGCCTGGCCAGCAGACAAATGGGGACAGTATTTGGGACCTCTCCTTTCTGGGGAACTACAAGCTTCTTACCAGGCGGCCAACATCCTAGGGGTTACCCCATATGCGGAAATCAAGCAGTGTATCATGGAGAGACTGGGGGTCGACGATGAGACGTATAGGCTGAGACTTCGGCAGATTAGAGAGGGCCCCCAAGAAACCCCCAGAGCCCTGTATTTTCGAGTACGAGACATGGCCGACCGATGGTTACAACCAGCGACTGCTACCAAAGAAGACATCATGGCTAAAATATATCTGGAGCAATATTTGTCGTCCCTCCATCCCCCCATCCAGAAGTGGGTTAGACAGCATGCCCATCTCACCCTCGAGACAGCCGTAGAGATCGCCAATGCATACAACAGGGCACAAGATACCCAAAAGGGAAGAGAGGAAGCTCCCTGGAGGGCGGGTGTGAGTGGAGTACATCGTCCTCCTCGTCCCTTACTTCCCCGAAGGCCCGATCCGGTTACCATCGTCCCTGGTCCCCCTTTGTCTCGAGCTCCAGGACCTCCGACCTATAGACCACCCGTCCCTGGTCCACAATGTTTTAACTGTGGTGGGATGGGCCACATAGCTCGCTTTTGCCCTCAAAAGGAAGAGCCTATGGAGATAGGCGTAGCAAGGAGGAACTACTGCTGTCTATCACATCCTGTCGATGCCTATCCTTACCGGTGTCACATAACAGTGAATGGGAGAACCATGACCGCTCTCGCCGATACAGGGTGTCGCCAGAGCGTGGTAAGACCCCAGGATCTCGAAGGCAAGTTGGGACCGGTTGAGGGGACCGTAGACATTCAATGTGTTCACGGGGACACCAAAAGATACCCCACCACTCATGTCCACGTGCAACATGCTGCAGATCCAGGCTCAGAATTAAAGGTCGGTCTCATTCCTCGGTTACCGGAACAGGCGATACTGGGTAACGATTATCCCCTCCTCTCTACTCTACTCACTGAAACCAACCCAGAGGAAAAGAACTGGTGGGCCGATGCCCCCTTCTCACAAGAGGTCGATCCAGAATGGCCACCTTCCAAACCCCGGAGAACGAGAAGGGAAAAACGAAAAGACAAAAAGAAGCCCGTCCTTGTTCTACCCGCTCAGGTGGAAGAGAGCCCGTGGGATAACGATAGGAGCTTCCACGCAGCACAGAGAGAGGATCCTGTTCTGCAGGAGGCTTGGAACAGAGCCCTAAACGACGAAGACCCGTTACATGTATGTCCCTATTTCTTTGTAAGGAATGGGCTGTTGTACAGGAAGGGACAACCCACCAGTATCCCACAGCTATTAGTCCCCACTCCGTTTAGGGATAAGGTGTTGTATATGGCTCACAGTCATCTTCTGGGGGGACATTTCGGGGAGGAAAAGACTGAAAGACTGATAATGGAAAAATTCTATTGGCCGGGCATATACAGGCAGGTGAAGTCCTACTGCAGACAATGCCCCATATGTCAGAAGAATAGCCGATATAGACCCCCGAGAGCCCCTTTGCATCCCCTACCCATTATAGACGAACCGTTTAGCAGGGTGGGAATGGATATCGTTGGTCCTTTACTACCCTCCCGGAGTGGGTGCCGTTACGTGCTAGTTTTAGTGGACTACGCCACCCGGTTCCCCGAGGCGATCGCTTTAAGACAACCCAACGCCCCCAACATCGCTAGAGCAATGGTATCAGTCTTTACACGGGTGGGCTTTCCAAAAGAGATACTGACTGACCAGGGGACCCCGTTCGTATCCAAACTCCTGAAACAAGTTTGTACCCTATTAGGCGTCAAACAGATAAGGACGGCAGCATATCACCCCCAAACGGATGGCTTGGTAGAGCGGTATAACGCTACCATTAAGACCACTCTAAAAAAACTCCTTGCCCTCGAAGCCAAGCGGTGGGAAGAAATGTTACCCCTGGCCTTGTATGCCATCCGTTGTAAAGTCCAAAAGAGTACTGGGTACTCTCCGTTTGAGCTATTGTATGGCCACCAGCCACGATCCTTAATGGACATGGTGCGAGAGAACTGGGAGGCAGAGCCAAATAATAATAAACCGCTGGTGGAATATGTAGCCCATCTAAAAACGCACCTAGAACAGATTCGAACGATCGTGCGGAGTAACATGGAGAGGGCACAGGAAGCCCAACAAGCCCAGTATAATAAAAAGGCCAAGGAAAGAGTCTTTGCTGTAGGGGACGCGGTGTTACTTATGATGGCGTCCTCTGACCATAAACTGTTGGGTCAATGGCAAGGCCCGTATATCATACTGGACCGAGTAACCCCTGTCACCTATAGGTTGGAGCTCGACAGGACTCGAGGTACCTCCCAGATCTATCATGTGAATCTCTTAAAGAGATGGGAAGGACCTCTTCCTGCATTGATGGGCTCGATAGGTCCTGTTCCTCCGTACATCCAATGTATTGACGAGGGGTTGAGTCCAGTTCGCAGAACCGAACTGGATAACGCCTTACGGCCCTTACGAGACATCTTCTCTATCACCCCAGGGAGGACCTCTTTGATTGAACACTCTATTAAGACCCTTCCAGGGAAGATAGTACGGCTTCGCCCTTATCGGATACCCGAGGCTCGTAGGAACACCATCCGAAAAGAGGTACAGCAGATGTTACAGATGGGGGTCATAGAACCATCAATGAGCGAGTGGAGCTCGCCCATAGTCCTCGTTCCGAAGCCAGATGGCTCGGTGCGTTTTGCATCGACTTTCGGGAAGTAAACAAGATATCCGAATTCGACACCTATCCCCTCCCGAGAGTAGATGAAATGATCGAACGCATAGGGAGAGCGAAATATATCAGCACCCTCGATTTATGCAAGGGGTATTGGCAAATCCCCTAAAAGCGAAGACAGAGAGAAAACAGCGTTTTCTACTCCCGACGGCCTCTACCATTTCACCGTGTTACCCTTTGGATTGCACGGGGCACCCGCTACCTTTCAGAGAGCCATGAACCTTATCCTACGGCCCCATGAGAGATATGCAGGGGCTTATATCGATGACATCATCGTTTATAGCGAGACCTGGGAACAACACCTTACTCACATGTACCACGTCATACAGGCTTTAGGGAAACAGGGACTGAAAATAAACCCGGCCAAGAGCCATCTGGCCGCCCAAACCGTAAAATACCTGGGTTACCTGTTAGGAGAGGGAGTCATAAGACCCCAGAAAACCAAACTCCTGGCCATATCCCTGATACCCTTCCCAAGGACTGCGAGAGACCTACGTGCCTTTTTGGGGTTGTTGGGGTACTATAGACGGTTTATACCCCAGTTTTCACGAATAGCAGCCCCTCTCACAGACTTATTGCAGAAATCAGTGAAAACCGAAATCAGGTTAAGGAACCCAACCCGCGAAGAAATCCAAGCATTTGAAACCCTGAAAACAGCACTGACGTCCGATACCGTATTAGCCAGCCCCGATTATGACCTACCCTTCATCCTACAGACAGATGCCTCAGAGCAGGGATTGGGGGCAGTTCTATCCCAAAGAAATCAACAGGGGGAGGAAAAGCCTGTACTCTTTCTGAGTAGGAAACTATATCCCCGTGAAAAGAACTATGCTGTCATCGAGAAAGAAGCATTGGCTATTAAATGGGCCATTGACTCCTTGAAATACTACCTAGAAGGGCGAGAGTTCACCCTCTTCACGGATCATGCCCCCTAGAATGGATGGCCCGGAATAGAGGGAACAATGAAAGGGTATTGCGTTGGTTTTTGTCCCTCCAACCCTACAGGTTCCAAACCAAACACCGAAAAGGGACCGAGCAGGGAAATGTGGACTTTTATCCCGTTACCCTCAAGATACCACCCCTACTAGAAGGACAGCAAGGGAAAGGGGATGTGAGGAGGCACGACTCGGCTCGCGCGTCCGGCGAGGCCGGACTGTCCCTAAAAGCAACGACGGCTTACCTACGGGGAACTCGGCACGATACCCGGGTCCTGGAAGGAAGTCCGTAGGGATAACCCCACCCCCCTGTGCTCTATCCACACAGGAGGCATCCGGACCTGATGACGCGGCGGACGGGGGAGGGACTGACCCCGGAAGTGCTTCCCGGCCGGAGTTGAAAGGGCGAACGACCGGATCAAGGAGTTGCGAAGACGCCGGAGGAGGAAAGGAGTTGCGGAGCGAGGAAGAGGAGGAACAGGAGTACGGAGACGCGAGGAGAGAAGAAGCAGACTACGGCGAGGAAGACGAGACGTGGAGCGAGGAGTGGTGGAACCCCTAGGAGGAGGCTGGAGAGCGGCCGCGACTCAGGAGAGTTGCGGCAGAGTCGGTGAGTCACGAATAAAGGGAGGGGAGTGGGGAGGCGGGTGAGAGAAGGGTTGGGAAGGGTCACGAGGGAGACACACCGGTTGCAGTAGCATTGAGCACCAATTCCTCCTTCACTTTCCCTTCTTGTTTGGTTCGTCGGCAGTGAACACACGGCTATTATCGTCCCGGGCAGGGGATTGCCATCACGTGTTACCGACCACTTGTATATATCACCGTCCCTTTCACAAATCCCCTCCTTTCACTGACGCAGTGCTGCCTCACGCATAATTATCCTCAAGTAGATCCACCTGGTGTGGTGACGGATAGAATAGAAGCCAGTAAAGTATTAGCCAGGGTAACTGACGACTCCCTTTTGTCCTTCTCTCTATGCACCTCCGTGGGAGAGTTCCTGGACCGGAGGACAAGACCCAAAAGGAGAACACCAACAAGGAAGGAGAGGGAATTAAGGAGAGAAGAGTCGTTAAGGAGAAAACCAAACAGCCCACAGAGACATTGCCATCCCCTGTTATTGACTCTGTTAATAAAACTCGCCCACTGGCACATTACATACAGCCTCCGCGTCTGTATATCCGGCCTGCCCTCCCACACTCATGTTCTCTTTTTTTCTTTGCTCTATGGTAATATCACATGGACAAGTTTTTGCCACTGGTATAGGAATCTAATGACAGCATTGACCGGATCATGGAAACATATTTTGAATTTATCGGCCGTAAAAGCTATCTGTGATGTGGCAGCAATAAGCAGTAACTTACATTATGCTTAATATGTTAGATAATGTAAGCTCTACAGTGTGTTATAAGGATATTGCAAGCCACTGAGAAGTTCCATGACTGGACACAAGAACAAGGTCAAAGGACAGGTTCGTTTTTAAAGGGACCCCAGGTACAGAATAGGGTACTTTAGTCTTTGTAATAACAGTGGCATAGTAAGGGGACATGGGCCTAACAATCAAATTGCCCCCCCTGACTCTGAATGGGTAGTAAAAACAGCTAATGTGCCAACACAACTATGGGCCCTGGTGCCATTGCACCTGCTGCACACATTGATAGCTACTCTCCGGTGTAGTAGGTGATCGCACTGTCCATCTTCCCCAGAGCCTATTTTAAATGCTTGCTGTCTTGTTTCTTGTTCAGAAAGAAGTAAATAGTCTTGTGAATGAAATAAGTAGACTAGCTAAGAAAAATGCACTGGGAAAACAAAAACCTCTTTAAGCATCTCATTATTGATTGCACCATGTGGCCTTCAACTGGGGCTGGCCTTCTGGTCCTTAGCTGGAAGATGGATGCGCTGTGGGGATTCATGGGAGACCTATTCTGAGAGTCGGCAGGATACATTTGCCCTGATCCTAGTAGCTTACAGATTGTGCATGCAGTCCCCTCTAGGGGCCATCCACCCTTCTCCACCCCCACAGATAAACGTGCCCTTGCTATTACAGTTTGAACCACAGAACCTCCATGGTACGCTGCTAGGCTGGGGGAAGATAATGATGTCTCCATGAGTGCTTGAATGAATAAATACTGTGTATAGCAGGGTGGGCCTATCTGACTGTAATTCTCCTCACACTGCCATTTCCAAGTGAGGGCTGGGGAGGGGAGAGGCGTCACTAGGATACGCGTGTGCACTATCCCTATAAAATATTACTAACACAAATAGAAAACATGTACCTTCTTCGGGCTCTCAAGTGTGAGAGCGGGTCATCCTTTAAGTGAGAAATTACCCTATTTAGGGGTGATTTATTATCCCAACTTTTCTAGTCAGGATCTAGAGGGTATTTATAAAAGTATACAGCAGGGCCTCACACACCCCCTGGGTGTCATGCTTCATCTGCGGCCATCCCTCGCTCAGCAAAGAATCCTCTAATGGCGGGCGGGCCCTCGTTTTGTAGAGAGGGTATGTGCAGGGAAAAATGGGGCAAGGGATCAAGATAAGGTATAAAACTTCCCAGAGCAGATTTACACTTTATTAGATGGACGGTGAGGGGAAGATTAAAATAAAAGATAGGACGTGGAAGACTTTAATATGCGTCTTGTGTTTTAGTTGGGTCGACAAGTTTCAGTCCTTTATTGGCCCCATGATGGGGTCCGGGACTTTCCTCAGCACCGAAGTTCTGTTTTTCCCTACGGTAGGTCCCTGCCTGCATGCTCACACCCACTCAGTGCAAATATGTACATGCAGGACCAGTTATAATGTCGTGTAGTTCCTATAGTACCCCTGCAGGACCTGCGCATTTGGATAACATAAACTGTGGGCTTGGTGGCAGACTGGCTCTGTGCACCCCCACCGCGTATGTTAGCCGGATTTGCATTAGCTAGCTCACAGTGCCACTAGAATCTCCTCTTATCGGGGAGAGATTAGTTTCTGGCAACCTTAGACCATGACAACCCTAATTCCTCAGAATCGTGGAAACAATATACTACTTTTCGCTCAGTCGCTCGTGCTTACTTATTCGGTTTTGTCTCAGAGAGTTACACAGAATAAACAGTCTGGGCGTTTCAATCAGTATTTATTGAACAGTTGTTATTCTGGTGTAAAATATATGTGCTGCAGCAACCAGCAGACAATAGCAGAGATATATTATCAGCAGTACGATAAAAGCAAAGGGATAGAACAGTTCTACCATATTGCAATAATCATGAATACATACATGAATATAAAAAGCATTATGAAAGTGCTCGTACTCCTACGATGCCTAACTAGATGTACCTGAGTGTACCTAGCATATGTGTAGGTCTAAAAGCCTGAGAGCCAAGAATCCTTCTAGGATTTAGTCGAACACCATTACCTGAATAGAGAGAGTGTGGGACCCGTCCTGGTCTCGAGTTGGACACCCCGCAAGGGCTGTGTTAGACCGCTGTCAGCTGGAGCGACTGCATGCAGGAGCCTCAGCGTCTCTGGTCAGTGTGTCAGCATGGAAGTCTCGGTTCCCTCTATCTTACCATAGCAAGATGTGGTGTATTTATACCCTAAAGTGTCTCGTCCCTCAGTATGGTTTGTATTGGTCTTTGTTAGACATGAGGAAGACGTCAGGGGTGAACTTTGTACATACATATTATGCGGGAGATGTAGCTGGTGAATGCTCATGCATAATTTATGTGTACATTGTAGGCCTGTGTTCGGGAAAAACCCTGCAGTGTTCTAACCACAGACTAGGTAACGTTCAACCCTCAGAGCTCGTTGTGTACTGTAGGGAACTAATGTAGGTGAGAGATCATGCCTATATTAGAGCATAGGAGATCATGACTATAATAGGGCATAGATGATTATGACCAAAATAGGGCATATACGATTATGACCATAATAGGGCATATGCGAATATGACCATATACGGCATATATGAACGCGTCTATATTAGGGCCTCTATATGAAACATAACACCCACTCCACTTTCGAATTGAATGACAATGACCATACTTAAAATCTGGACAATTTTAAAATTCTCTTAAAAACAGCTAAAAACATGGTCTTAAAAAGACATTTAAAAATGATTAAAATGTCAAAGTCAGCTATTCATTTGTTGACACTTGAAAAAAGTCAATTCTGTTTCATTTATAAAAGTTGCATTACTAGAAGCAGAAGAAGGCCATTCTTTCTCAAGTGAAAGTGTCAATTTAGGAAATGTTCCAAATTTAGTTTGTTTATTTATGAAACGAAATGGAGAAGCCGAATTCTTTCCCAGGACGCGATGAGCCACTTCAAGATTAAGTGTCCTGGCTGGGAGATACAGCATTATCGGTGTTAGCTACTGCAGATGACAAATCCAACGCTTCACAGAGAACGTCAATCGCACATAGATGGAATTCGGCACTGCCAACAGTCGTTGCTGCGGCAGCTTGTGCGGCAGTTGTTACCTCGGTGCCTGTGGAGGAGCCACCTAACCCAGCAGGAGCAAACGGCACCTGTGGATTCTCAAGGAATGCATTCATCAGAATTGGAAGACGCTGGGGACAACGCAGAGCATGGGCCTTTAGGGAGTCCAGCATAGCATCTAGGTCCAGTGGCGTATCCGATGGAAACGTTAGACAGAGATCCAACGTGCATTCTTCTCCGCAGAACAGGCATCGAAGAACAGGTAAGATGCAGTCCACCCAGACTGGTCTAAATGATAGAAACCAAGAGGCGTTCAGTTCTCTTAGGCAAGGTATGCCCAGAAGCTGCACCATGCGTTCACGATATTTCCGTTCCATGAGCGTGTTTGCCATTTCCTCGGAAATGAGGCCGTCCATTGCGTAGCAGTAATATTACAATCAGGACTCCTGCAATTAGGAACAGGATAAGCGGGAGACCTCCAAACTCGCTTCCCAATACGGAGTGTACAAAATTTGGGATTACTCCGAGGACTGTCTGAAAGGTGCTTAATAGTCCTGACCCTATGGTCTTAAATAGGTGTACAATACCACTCGTATCAGACATGTTAAAGATACGACCCACCATTTCTGCGAAATGAAAGGGGCAGTTCGTACGTATAAGCGCTTGTATCTCAGTCGAGGTCCTTGCAACTTGAAGTTCAAAGATTTCTCGAGCGGAGGTTAAGGGCACGGGTTGCTGTAAAAGCATGGCTTTCAGTCTGCTCAAAGTATCAAATTGTAAGAAGGAAACATTCAATGAAGGCCATAACGGCGCCTCCCTGACTGTGTTCAGTGGCGGAAACAATACTTGCATACAGCAAGTAACCCTGGAGTTAACAGTGACCAGATAGGTGACGCCCAGAAGCATCCCACAGCAACCTTGATCGTTTAGCATCAAGTAACTCCCATTCGAGAACAGCTGGAAAACCGACGTGATCATGGCCGCTGGGGTCCCTGACATGTGACAAGATAGATTCGCTACCGAACAACTACATGCTCCGTACAGAGAAATATCCTGACACATGAGAGAACCGCTTAAAGCGTTCTTGCAGTTTGTACTACTCAGATACACTTCTCGATCCCCATTCCGGCATCGGTATCTATATGGTAACTCCCAAGTTTCCTTAATGTACCCTTACCCAATTTTTCATATTTGCCTGCCTGCCTTTCTCAAGGCAATACTGAAACTGAAACGTAGTGACCGGCAGAGTGATTTGGCCATGAATTAGCCATTCGGTTGATGGTAATTCTGCTACAGTGAATGGTAACCTTTCCAGTTTCTCAATACGCAGCATTGTATATTTGGCTCCCCTTTGTGCCATTTCTGTCTGTTTATCAGTTAGATTGTATTCTGAAAACAGAGACGTGGTGTTTATAAAACGCCGGGGCACATAGCCTGCACGCAAAGATTGCAGCGTCCAGCTTAGCATCATAATAGAACGTAACTGTGATTGCCCGTGTTGTAACAAGGCCAGATCTTGTTCTAATATGTCGATTGCCGAAGACACAATGTTGCCTAAGGAGTAAATCCTGGAGGTCAAAGTTGTTAACCCATTATCCACTACAGCTGATGCCTTCTCTAGGTTAATACGGTCTATTTCCCGTATCCTTTCTGCGGCCTCTTGTTGGGATATCTTCCAGTTTTCATTATAATAGGCGTAAATGCCAGCATATATGAAACGTTTCTGACGTGTTTTCCTTGGGCCTGACAAAAAAATCCCTAAGGTCCACATCAGGTGTGAGTAAGGTCAAATTATGTTTTACTTCTGTGAGTGTTGAGGTTTCTAACCAATCAAGGCACAACTTCCCAATACTATAGGAACTACACGACACACTGAATGCGGTCAGATACCTGCTTTCAGGCGCTATATTTTGGCAGAAAAATCCATTTGAGATATCAAGTGTTGTTTTGTATTTTTTGCGCACAATGTTATTCATTAATGCGGCACTGTGTGCATTTTGAACTGCAAATGTCTTTGTGCAAGTGCTTAAATGTCTGTAATCCAAAACTAAACGATATGTGTTGTCAGGTTTCATTACGGGAAACAAAGGATTGTTCATAGGTGAAGTGCAATTTTCAATCACCCCCTGGGATTCTAGTTGATCTAGGATATCCCTGGCTTGTTATTTAGCTTCCTGCTTTATAGGGTATTGCCTTTGAGCATTTGGGGAAACTTTTAACGGGATCACGTGGTGTGTTGAATCCTCATCCCAACCAGCATGATTTTTGTACAATGCTGGAGCTAGGGCAACTGCCCACTCCTGCACATATGCATGTTTTAAATATATGGGAACGAGGTCGGAAAAGGCTGGAAAAATTACAGTTTCTCCCCTAGGGCACTTCATGACGAATGCTGGCGGCCAGTCTTGCTCTGCTAATAGGATGTCATAACCAGATGACAGATTTTTCCAAAATAGACCTTTAACTTTTCTGGGCTTGTCCCCCTCCATCCGGAGTGTTATCTCATGTAACTTATGTGGGACACTTACTCGAGTATCAGGTGTTTCCACCGTGATATACTCACTCAACTCCACTGTCACCAGAAATTCCTTCAGGTTCTGGCGAGCTATCGTTACTTCTGCCGCGCTGTCTAGCATCGTCAGAGCCCATTCCCCGTTCAGAAGCTGTGTCCTCAGAATTCTGGGCATGTCTGATCTTGAGACCTGCTACCTTCTTCTTTTTGAACTGAGGTTTTGATTTTTGTTTATCTTCTTTTTAGGTGCGTAGTCCGCAGCGCGTAGCGTGTCTCTGGACTTTGTACGCTCCTCTGACCGTCCCTTCCCTCTCGGAGTTTTTGATGAACCCTGAAAGGAACGAGAGGAATGAGTATCAGTATCCTGATACCTGTCAGGTTTTTTAATATTATCCCTATTCCTGAGGTTATACCTCCTTTCAGAGGGCTCCTGTTGAGGAAACCTGCCTCTGGATTGAGATCTGCTGTCTTTAGACTTTTGTTGTTTTTTATTTTCCCACTTCTTTTTAGAAGAAGTAGGTGTCTGCTTTGTAGTGTCCTTTTCAGGAATGCCCACCAGTTGTGGTTTTAATGCTTTCCCACCTAGACTGTCTCTGCCTAGTTCTGCATATGCAGTTTCAATTATTTTGGGTAGTTCGTGTTGTTGATCTATTGGACCGAACTCCCTTAGGCGTTAGCGGATCGCCACTGAAGCTGCTTCCCCTTAATGTTAGCTAGTATTATGGCTGATACCTGGTCAAAGTTATTTAGTAACTTCATCCCTAAGTTAAGGGCAGGCTCTGCTCCGTACTCATTTTGTATCTGTCTCAATACGTCAGGTACTACTGCTAATGACGGGATACCATGTGTTCTGGTATATATGGCAGCAAAGACTGAACCCCAAGAGGTGCAGTCCTTTACTTGTGGTGTGATCCCCATGGGCAAGCAGATTGTTAGAATTCTGTGTTTATCATAGGTGGTAGTATTCGGGAATACTGCCTCAAGCTGAGTTATTTTCTGAGCTATCCAGAATGGTATTTGTTCGCGTTTTGGGGCATTTTGCCCATTACTGCGTGTAATGTTTGAGGAGTAATTTTATTTCCTGTACCCTGAGCTGGAGTACTATTTGCTGCACCTGGTGCAGGTTGGATTGTTAAAGTCCTCATGACGAATTGTGTCAGGTTTCTGTAGATTTTAATTAAATCTCTGTGTTGTATAAGTAATTCTGGCTGTGGCATTGTTCCAATGTCAGGATGCGGTGTGTAAGCCGCTAGTATTGGCCATGTGGCCCGTCTCCTCCGAGCGGGCCTAATCTTACTCTTCCTCGTACATGGGGGAGGGCGCCATTAAACCAGTAATAATGTTCCTGGTAAGTGAGTGGAATTTCTATGTCCTCAAACGGAGCATATTCCCTTGGTGCATCTCCTTTTATATAGTAGTGAAATGTCTTTGTTATGGCATTTGCTGCTGGGAATGTAACCCATGAATAGAATACCTCTGTTTTGTTTGATTCGTGTGCCTCAATCACGAAACCTACCATGCCACCCTTGGCTGGTAAGCCATTTTCTAATAGTCTTATGGTGACTGTACTTCTGAATTTTGGTGCAATCTGTATTGCATTTACAGGATCTTCTCCTTCTTCTGAAAAATTCAGGTCAACTCTGTCTTCCCCTGCCTCGGAATCAGGCATGTTTTGAGGAAGAAGTGTTCAAAGGGAACTAAGATGAGGTGTTATGCACAATTTAGGAACTAAATGTCCTTCAAGCTTGTTTAACCAACAGCCGATAAATAGGATATCTCGCCTACTCAGCTGTGGTGGAGTTTGTGCCCACCCACTCCAGACGTCTCTGGGGTTTTGTGAGTAGGTTCTCTGAGAATAGCACGACTGAACTACTCAAATTCTACTGTTAAATAAGTACCCAACCAACGTTGGCGGCGCCATGTCGTGTAGTTCCTATAGTACCCCTGCAGGACCTGCGCGTTTGGATAACATAAACTGTGGGCTTGGTGGCAGACTGGCTCTGTGCACCTCCACCGCGTATGTTAGCCGGATTTGCATTAGCTAGCTCACAGTGCCACTAGAATCTCCTCTTATCGGGGAGAGATTAGTTTCTGGCAACCTTAGACCATGACAACCCTAATTCCTCAGAATCGTGGAAACAATATACTACTTTTCGCTCAGTCACTTGTGCTTACTTATTCGGTTTTGTCTCAGAGAGTTACACAGAATAAACAGTCTGGGCGTTTCAATAAGTATTTATTGAACAGTTGTTACTCTAGTGTAAAATATATGTGCTGCAGCAACCAGCAGACAATAGCAGAGATATATTATCAGCAGTACGATAAAAGCAAAGGGATAGAACAGTTCTACCATATTGGAATAATCATGAATACATACATGAATATAAAAAGCATTATGAAAGTGCTCGTACTCCTACGATGCCTAACTAGATGTACCTGAGTGTACCTAGCATATGTGTAGGTCTAAAAGCCTGAGAGCCAAGAATCCTTCTAGGATTTAGTCGAACCCCATTACCTGAATAGAGAGTGTGTGGGACCCCGTCCTGGTCTCGAGTTGGACACCCCGCAAGGGCTGTGTTAGACCGCTGTCAGCTGGAGCGACTGCATGCAGGAGCCTCAGCGTCTCTGGTCAGTGTGTCAGCATGGAAGTCTCGGTTCCCTCTATCTTACCATAGCAAGATGTGGTATATTTATACCCTAAAGTGTCTCGTCCCTCAGTATGGTTTGTATTGGTCTTTGTTAGACATGAGGAAGACGTCAGGGGTGAACTTTGTACATACATATTATGCGGGAGATGTAGCTGGTGAATGCTCATGCATAATTTATGAGTACATTGTAGGCCTGTGTTCGGGAAAAACCCTGCAGTGTTCTAACCACAGACTAGATAACGTTCAACCCTCAGAGCTCGTTGTGTACTGTAGGGAACTAATGTAGGTGAAAGATCATGCCTATATTAGGGCATAGGAGATCATGACTATAATAGGGCATAGATGATTATGACCAAAATAGGGCATATACGATTATGACCATAATAGGGCATATGCGAATATGACCATATACGGCATACATGAACGCGTCTATATTAGGGCCTCTATATGAAACATAACAATAATGTTCAGCTGAGAGTAGTAATTTGCTTAACTTTTAATGTTTGAAATGGTCCTGAAAGCGCATAAAACATATATATGAAATTAAATATAATTGGTAGTACACACAGATAACAAGATAAAACAAAATTGGGACATGCGACAATAAACTTTCTATTTGTGCTAGTGACTGTAATACTAGCCATGTTGCTAGACCCGAGAAGAGCAGGTACGTTGCAGTTATGCCTATATGAAACACTACCTTTCTCTCTTCCCCTTCCCTTTCACGCCACCCTCACCCATTCCTAATATAATCACTGATATGTATGCTTCAGGATTGGTGCCATGTACAGTGTTCAATGTTTTTATGGACCTCTGTTGAGGATCTGCAGTATGAAGCTGCAATAAATAATATTTAAAGAAAAATAAATGGAGTTAAATCGAGAGGTGCCCTCAACAATGATTTCTAACATGTTTAGAAGTAAACAGTGCAATGAATACCATGCTGGATATTACAAGAAATTAAGAAAGATTATCTTTCTCGGGGTCAGACTTTTCACAAATGAGCATTGAGTGGATCCTAAACTGTAAATGAGTGGTGTGCAACTTGTATTCAGAAGAAAAGTCTGCATGAATTTGCATCGAACGGATTTATGTGGACTGAACTTAACTGGAAATAATTGACATAGCTGCTGTTGCGATGAGCATTCCAAACAGAGCACCATGCACTATTTCCTCTTCTGTGATTTTTACTTGTATCTTAGACGTTTTTATTTAAAGCCATTGTTTAAAAAATACAATGTGAGAACAACACATGCTGCTATGAATTTACTTGTTACTTTAAATGACCCAGGGATATGTTTCTATGTCGCATCATATATCCTAAAATCAATTTATGTGAGAAAAAGTATTGATATTAATAACTGATTTTACATATAACTAATTGGATTTTTACATATGATCAAATTTGTTTTTTAGCATTTGTATGTACTTTTTTATATCTGTTACTGCTTTTCTGGTTGTTTGACATACCGAATAAAGCTTGCTGAACCGAACCGACATAGCTGCTGAAAGTTGAGAAATTCTAAAAGGCTAACAGGTTTGAGGTGTCTAGCATTGGAAAATCCCAATTGACGCCTCTCTGAGGAGATATGACTATTTTGTCGTGAATGTGAGAGTAATTCCTGGAGAAAGTGCAAACTAAGAAATGCAGGAACTGGCACTACTGCTGACACCCACCCACATAAAGACAAATATGCTTTAAGTCCTACACTGTTTGATATAGGCCTACCTGACACGGGTCTTGTTTTCTCTAAGTGATATGACAGATGTATGTTTCCCTAAGGATCCTGCATTGATGTCTTTAGTCACTGGATCATGGGGATTAAGTCTTACTCAGAGAAGTGCGCATATAGGTAAGTTGTGTCTCGAGGCTAACTGGAGTTCCAGATTCAATCCTCAAGAACAAAGTGGTTTGGTAAGTTATGGAAAATATATGTTTAGAAATCCAAACTTATCTTGTAAATTAGAAAATATGTGGCTGGTACTTCTTCATAAAAGATAGGTGATTCTCCTGAATAACAAGGGTGACTTTTTTGCTTTCAAGCTGGGGAAGAATTTGGTGATGTGGGTGAGGTTTGATCGATGCAAAGGTACCATGCCTTCTCTTTCAAGTGATGGAAGGGTTGCCACCACCACCACCAGGAACTGACATACCATTCAGGTGGTTTACTTATTGGGGGCTTGTATCTGTTAACTATTAAAAAAAAAAACGGGAACTTCAACTTGACCATGACGAAGGGAGCCATCTTTAACAGGTGGTAAGCATGGCTTTTTGGTTCCTCTTCTTATCACCATCACACTCTTCCGTTATCTTGGTCTGCCAATCGCTAATTGTTATTTGGTCTCTTTCGATAAGGATGTTTATCTGTTAACGCATATGGTCTGGTTTTGCTGGTATCACCATAACATTTGTTTGCCTGGAGGTAAATCAAACACCGCAGATCAACAACCATCACAACTCATGTCGATCATGAGCCCCAGCAGCTGAGAGATGCTGTGGACAGATCTGCTGTATCTATCTGTAAATTGAAGTTTCTTGTGTAAGGAAGGATATGATGAAGTCTGTTCATTCCTAAAGTAGTCCCTTCGCATTCCAAGTTTCTCTGGAGCTGCAAGTAGAGTTTAGTTTGAAAACTTTGGTTCCCCTTCAAATATTTTTTGTGTGTGAAATTTAACTGATATTAAAAAGCTGCTCTATGCACTGGTTTCTCATGAATCTACTTTGGGAGCTAGTTCTCGAGCCAGGGCTGCATTGCAATTGATTTTAATAGTCCTTATTCAATGAACCCGGTGCCATTCGAATAAAAACGAAATATATATATAAAACAAAGGCTTAAGCTGAAACGCATTCGGTATAGCGTGTTCTAGCCGCCTGAGTAAACCAACCTCACTTGCAGCACCACCAGTGCGCTGCTTCTTTGGCTTTATGGTCAGTATATGGTTGGACGTGTATGTTGGGCTCTTCTCGTCCATGGCAGCGGCACCACCGCCATCAGGGTCAAGAGCAGCTTCAAAAAAGGAGAGATGAATGGCTGCATATATGTTTTAGAAATGAAAATAGCTGACAAACGTTTGTACCATTTGGAAGAGTTGCTGACAAAGTTATTTCGTAAAACTAAAGCCAGGGGAGTAATGCCCAACTTCATGCAAGAAGCATTGCCTCAACTCTTGCAGTCAATATCATAAGCATGGAAAATGGGTCCCTCTCAAAGGGAATTGTTTCCGCCCCCCTGCCACATGCCTTCATTGAGCTCCTCCTACTTAAACCAACACAGCACATCCACAGGTGCAAGCTAATTAGCGCAGTCTCCAAAATTCCTTCCTTTCTTGAACTATGGACAAGTGATAGGTGAGCTACAATACAACATGGAGCGTATCTCCCCTCTACCCGGACGTTAATTGGGTTTCATGCCCATGAAATATCACTGAGGTGCTCCTCTTCTCCGTGGAATCGAATCAAAAGCTGCTCCAACCTCCAAGTGGCATAGGACAGTAGATCAATCAGCATTACTGACAGGCTTATCCTACAACGACTGCTTCAAGACGGACCCGCTAATTCCCCCTCTAGTGGAGCCAAAAAGTATAGATTGAGTCAGTGAAATCACCATGATGAAAGGTGCTGTTGAGCTTCTGAAGGATGCTTCCTCTCAAACATCTGCTCAATATTTATGCGTCCTCTGGTATAGGTATTGGAAGAGGACAAGATCACAGTGAGTTGAAAGCTCGAGAATAAAGTATGGAGTGATCAGTAAATTATGTGTTCAAATTGTGGCCAAGCCCACTCAGCCCTCTATCCTTCAGAGACCTCATATCTGATCAACCAGTGATCTTTCAAGGGGCAAAGATATAGAGGTAGATCCTTAGGGTTCCAGGGAACGAGAACTGAAATGCCAAAAAAGGTCTTAAGCTAGAGCTTATCAATTATGGGCTTAGCAGATTCTTGAATATTGATATAATCGTAGCCGCTTCCACTGTTTGGGCTCCTGCTACTCGCCCTTGACCATAACTCCCGCCACGCATAGTGCGCGGATGTGCTTTAAGAGGAGGACGCCGTCCCGTGGCGCCTCGTAGCCGCTTCCACTGTTTGGGCTCATGCTGCTCGCCCTTGACCATAACTCCCGCCACGCATAGCGCGCGGACGCACTTTAAGAGGAGGACGCCGGCCCGCGGCGCCTTGTAGCCGCTTCCACTGTTTGGGCTCCTGCTGCTCGCCCTTGACCATAACTCCCGCCACGCATAGTGCGCGGACGCCCGTGCCAAGGGTGGGCTCGTCCACGCCCGGAGGAGGCTGGGCTGGGCCACCCCTCTGATATTGGGACAACGGAACGGGATAGTGATCATCTCACTCTTCAGGTACCGTGGTGTTTAATATTCTATTGAGTAGCTATATTGACTGTATCTATTCCCGCTTAGTTTGGTGTCTACTTGCTTGATATTTGAACTTATAATGAGTAAGCGTAAGGGAGTTGCGGGCACTTTGGACGCTTTCATCACTAGGGCTGAATCAATGCTCACCCACGAGATCCAGCTGACGGAACAGAGACTCTCATTGGACCCAATTTCTACGCAGAGCCGCTCCTCGTTAGGTCTATCCACATCGGATGGTGTCTCGCAACCATCCTTGTCTGTCCCTGTGCTTGATCTGTCTCAGCCCCCCTCTTTACCACCCCTGGACGCAACTCTTACGGTCACCCAAAACGGGCCCAGCACTGCTACAAGGGCTCGGGCTTCTAAACCTCATACCGAGGATACCTCGAGTGAACCACCGGTTAAGAGAAGGAGGGGAGCGGGCTTACAGAAAGTAAAACAACAACAACAAAAAGGGTCCCGACTTGCTAAATCTAAATCTAAGGGCAATGGAGAGCCAGAACAGGGGATAAGTCAGCCCCTACTTAACCATGAGCAGGCCACGTTTCCATCTCTGTCTGGTGAAGAGGAATTCTGGAATAGAATGGAGAATATGGTCACAGTCTTATTAGCCCCTATCCAACTCAAACTCTCAGAAATTGAAGTGAGACTATCTAAGCTAGAGGGCTTGGGCGTATTGGTAAGACTACATACATTACGTGAGACGGGGACGGAGACCGAGAGGGCCACCTCAGCCACAATTACGACCGAAGATCACCCATCTTACCAACCATCTCACCCACTTCAACTCGAACTTGATCACACTAAGGACATGACCATCCTCCCACCTGCTCCTTATCGGCAGGCCCAACTGACTACTTTGCAAAGTTCAGTGAATCGCCCAAACTGGAGTGAATTGAGATGCCCGTTTCCTACCTCCTCTAGCATTTCCGTGGGCAGGCCCCCTAGTAATTTACATGTTGCTAATCTAGAGGGGGGAAATGTTGGTATCGTGCAGGAGAAAGATAACATCATGGGGGAGGACTATGACCGGTTTCAAACACTGCATCTACCACCCACAGCGGCTCCACTTGTATTGGTCCTTGGAAACGTCCCCCCCCCGAGGGTGAATCAAATCGAAAACACTACTCAGCTAATTGATAAGTCTCTACATTGGCTGACTTCCCATACTTCAGCTATGATGGGAGAGGGGTCATGGTTAGCCAATCATATCATCATGGCAAGAAGGGTAAGGTGGGTGGGGTTGTCCCCAAAAACACTGGAGGGGGACTGCGTGGTGATTAACTTTAATAATTGAACAAGATTGAGATCTCTCTTGTCCCAATTGCACAGAGTCCCTCTTAAGGGTACCCAGATTCTTCCCCTGACACTTGGCTACTTCTATTCCCCTCCCCCTAGGATGGTCCAAATGGTCCCGAACACATCACTGTTGCATAGGGAGGTCCACGCAAAGTCGACCTCAGCGGGAAATCCTGGCTTATCGCTTACAAACAGATTTGCACCTCTTTCTGGTATGGACTGTTGCGATTGACTGTCTCCTCCTCCATTAGAGGGTCCCCTTCCATCAGAAATTTTACTGACTGATCTTAGTGAAGCTCTTAGGCCTTCCAAACGGGAGACAAGGCAGTCCAACTCATTTCTTCTGGCAACCTGGAATTTGGCGGGAATAGCAAACAAAGTGGGCAATGAACAATGGGTATAAATCTGGCAGGAATGCGACTTAATCTCTTTCCAGGAAACCTGGGCTACGGACCCCATTTTTGTAAATGGCTATCGTTCCTTCCAATCGAGGGCAGTTCAAACACCATCAGGGAGAGCAAAGGGGGGTTTGTTAACTCTGATCCCGAATACATTGGATCTGAAAGTAAAAAAGTTTATAGAAAATAGCTCTCTATTCCACATCCTTATCATTGAGCTAAAAAATCAAGGGTCTTGGCTGTTAATTAACTTTTATAATAATAATTTTGGGCCCAATATTCATTCAGCTGTAGACGAGGTAGAGAAGGAACTGGATGCCATTTTTAAAACTCAAAGGCTTAAAGAACCTCTATATATCATCTGGCTGGGGGACTTTAATATCCACCCCTGTAAACACAGCTTAGAAAGGGTATGTGGTTTGACTGACTCCATGGATAACCCATTACACCATTTCACTCATAGTGCCTATGGCAATAGTCTGAATCGATCACTTTCGGGTAGGGATCTGGTGATCGTCAATAACTATCCTTCTACCTCTGAATTCCTACCTAAAACAGTTCGTCGTCTCGACTACAAAGCAACTATAGCAGTGGCGTAGCTAGGGGGGGGCGATGGGGGCGGACCGCCCCAGGCGGCACGAGTTTTGGGGCGGCAGCCGGCGCCCCTTCCCCCGCTCTTACCTGCGGCCGCTACTACCACCCACCCCCCCCCGCTCTTCTATCATTTTGCTGATGGCGGCAAACGCAGGGGCCGCCACGGGCAGCCTAAGGCCTAGCTACGCCCCTGAACTATAGACTTTTTTCTGATTTCAACCCACCTAAACGAGAGCTGTATCCATGCAAATGCCTTATTCACACCTTATAGTGACCATGCCATTTTAACGTGTGAAATCCGCTCTGCCCCTAGAGAACTGCCTAGACAGCAGGAAATAGCTCCACCCTTAATTGCTAGAAGAAACGAATATCAACTGAAGTGGGCCCAAACTGATAGTGCTAAAATTCTCCCTGAAATGGTTAGTAATTCGCTACTTAGTATTGAAATATGTCTGGATCTAAATAGTTCCCCTAGTGCTACATTATTAGGCTTTACTAACCTATTGGACAATATAAAAAACGCTTTAACTCGGTACAAGTCTGATAGACCCAAAAAGGTCAATGGGTGGTTTGATTCTCCCTGCACAAAATCTAGAAAGGCCTAGTCACAGCATTAAAGATACAACCTAGGGATGCAACATTAATTGCCTCGTTATGTAGGGACTACAAGTCAGCAAGGAAATCTAGGGAGAGGGTAAGGAGGGAGGAAATATGGGCCAGTCTTGAGGACGCCTCAGCATCAGGGAACAGCAAAGAGTTTTGGGCAACAATTAATGCGCCCTATTTTAAGACTCAAGGAGATCTTACCTTGGACTCACATATAGCTGAAGGTGACTGGGTGGCTCATTATTCAAGCATTTTTTCCATCAACTCTTCTGACCCTAGTTCCCACACTCCAGTAGCCCTGAACCCTCAAGCAAACCTAGCATTTACCCTGCTGGAGGTAAAGCAGGGTGTAGAGGCCTGTAGCAAGTGGAAAGCACCGGGCCCGGACGGGGTCCCAATAGACTTTTTTCAGATGGACTTAGATCTTTCGGTCCCTCTCTTGACAAAAGTTTTTAACAAGATAGCGCTACTGGGTCCCCCGCGATCATGGAAGACGAGCCTAATAGTTCCAATTTTTAAAAAGGGAGACAAGGGTAATCCTAAAAACTACAGACCCATCTCCCTTATTGACACAACTGCTAAACTGATGGGTCGCCTCCTTTTGTCTAGGCTCGAATCTTGGGTACGTGATAGGAATTTTTTAATGCAAACCCAGTATGGTTTCCAACAAGGGAAGGGCACTGTGGACCAGTGCCTGAACCTCGCTCTCATTATGGATAAATATGTGAGGGTTAAGGGTGGGAAACTATATTCAGCTTTCATGGATTTAAAGGCAGCGTTTGGCTGCGTTTCCCACCCGAAGCTCTGGGACATTATGTCAGAGATGGGAATGGATCAGCCCCTAATTGACTTCATTCGTCAATTGTATTCAGACGCCTCTGCATCTGTTCGATATGGGAGGAATGGGGAGCAGATCTGCCCCTTCAAGATCTCAAGAGGGGTCAGACAAGGTTGCGTACTCGCACCATTTTTATTTTCTATCTATACAAATGGTGTGGAGGATGCACTGGTGGGAGTATCCCTGGATGTTCCCATATGTGACTCCCATCGGCTCCCTATCTTGGCATATGCCAATGATGCCGTACTTCTCTCCAGAACTGGGGTGGGCCTCCAGCGCCTGATAACAGCATATGCGGCTTTTATGAGTTCGCTGGACCTTAAAGTCAATCAAACGAAAACATTTATATTTATTGCAGGGGCAGGAAAAAAAGCTAAAGTACCGCAATTTTATATGGACTCAAAAAAAATTGAGGTGGTTAACACATTTTCCTACTTAGGAGTCCTTTTTGACCAAAAC
Source organism: Calotriton arnoldi (assembly GCA_963921515.1). Classification (NCBI taxonomy): domain Eukaryota; kingdom Metazoa; phylum Chordata; class Amphibia; order Caudata; family Salamandridae; genus Calotriton; species Calotriton arnoldi. Next base: position 481,495 of record CAWUFW010007190.1, read on the forward strand.
CAGTCTTGGACACACCTGGTGTAAGGTAGAGCATTGGCAATGGATATGAGCTTAGCTGTATTGAAAACATTCACTAGGAGGCTGGGTGCCAGACCTCTGGGCCTCATAAAAAAGATTTATCAGGCCAAAACAGTTTCAGCTGCAGCGTATGGGACAGGTGTATGGGGCATGGCTCCAATTGAGTCATTACAGCGAGCAGAAAATAAATTTTTGAAATCTCTGATCTCCCTTCCACAATTACACTCAAATTACATCTCTCATATAGAATCGTCCCTCCCTTATATTACGGACTCAATCCGCTTGGCTCCACTCATGCTGTGGTTGACGATCTGGCGGAGGGACACAGTCCCCCTAAACCAAGGGATCATCACAGACCTACTCAGGATGGAGAACCATAGCAGGAGTGGATGGTTAAGTTATGTTGAGCAGGAGTTTAGCGCCTTAGGTTTGTTAAATCTCTTTAAGGTACCTTTGACATGCCGGAATTTTTCCAAGGTGAGGTTGGCCGAGACTTTTACGCTGAGGGCCCAATATGTCCGTAGAGAGAGGAATTATGGTGTGCAGATGGTCCGGATGTATCAACTAACACCCCCAATTATGGAGGGTGAGTTCTCATTTTTGGCAGAGGTCCCATTCTCACACCACGGGGCAGATTTACAAGCCCCTTACGACGCATTTGCGCCGCCGCTGAGTCACTTATGTGACGCAGCGGCGGCGTAAAGCAAGCGCCACGCTGCGACGGATTTACAACGTGAGATGCGTCACGCCGTAAACCCCTATGCCACATTATACCTGCGTCAGGTATAATGTGGGCGTACTGCCGCAGTGTGGGCGTTCCGTCACAGGAAGCCTCGGAAAGTGCCTGAGTGAAATCTACAAGATTTCACTCAGTCACTTTTCCGACGCCGCTGCGTCAAAACCTTGCGCCTGCTTGAAGCAGGCATGAGGCGTAACGCAGTATGTTAGAGATAGGCCGGTTTGGAACAGTGCTGGAGTTGCGTCGTGCCCGCGACACGACTCCAGCACTGCGCCAACCTTACGCCGGCAGATACGACACACATCTGCCTATCCTTGTGCCACGGTGCGCCGCATTGTAAATGCGGCGCATCCGTGGTGGCTCAAGGGTAGTTTTGCGTGTCGCAAGTTTACTGGCGCATCCCTGCTGATTTGCAGAGATGCGCCAGTCCTTGTAAATCTGCCCCCACAAGTTTATCCTAACGAGATTTCGTCTAAATTTGATCCCATTGATGTTGGGATATCCAGGCAGAAGATTCAGGCATTCTGATTTACCTGTGTGCCCCTGCGACTCTAAGTCGACACAAAATGATTTGCATTTGGTATTTTTTTGTAGCATGTAAGCCCAAGAAAGAAAGTTTTTTATTGTACCAATCTTAAAGAGACATAAATTTCGCCAATGCCGGGTCGCACTATACTTTTTAAAATCTCTTTCGACCCCGTTTGTCTGTTTTGCAGTTGCATCTTTTTTATGGGCATGTATGCGGAAAAGGAAACATGCGCTCCATTAATGATCTATGAGGATCTTTTATTTGTTCACTGTTTTATTACTTTTTATGGAAATCAATTGTAATCCTGATTAAGGGGGGTTCATTTTAAGAAAGCGGAAAAGGAAACATGCGCTCCATTAATGATCTATGAGGATCTTTTATTTGTTCACTGTTTTATTACTTTTTATGGAAATCAATTGTAATCCTGATTAAGGGGGGTTCATTTTAAGAAAGAATTGTGATTGGTTGTATTTTTACTGTTGCGCTATTGATTTTATGGACTTTTATGATCTGAACACAAAAAGATCGAATAAAGTTTATAATGGATAATGGATATAATCGGGCTGGCATTTAATGATATGCAGTGTAAAAGGTCTGGAGGGTGGGATATCACATTGCAGGATCTCGCCAGTATTACGTTAGGTTTTAAGTACCTGCATTTTCTATTCCATTTGCTCTACAAGAGGTGCCCTGCAGGGGGCATAAGGTTGTGTGTCGATCTACCACATAAACAGCTGTGAATGTCAACCAACTCAAATTGTGAATAAAATTGCTACATGATATTAACATGAACAATTTAGCAATAAAAGTGGACAGAAAGAAATGTGACTTCTAGAGTAAACTTTTTATCATTAGATTTATTTAAATGATTCAAAATCGGCAATTCAATAATTTCTTTTTGCATCTGACGCTTTATAAACATAAAAGGTTTGCTTTCTATGCATGCTTCATTGATGTATTCCGCTGTCCAGCATTTTGCATCTGGGGAGACCAGAGTGTAAGCTCACAGTTATTTTCCTTGAAGAAGAATAGGAAATCTTAACTTACAATTGCTCACAAAGAGTACAATTATTTAGCTTGGAGAGGCCCACAAACATTCACATCATGGTTTGCAAGAGCAACATTTTCTACACCATTCAAATTCTGGCAGCAAAACCCTGATTTAAAAAATATTTACAACTTTTGTCAAATTTTATCAAAAAATCTGAAAGCATAATCATTGAGTCATAGATTTAAACATGTAAGATACTACGCATTGTGGCATTTTTGGTAAATTCAAAGGCACGGATTCGATTTTTGAAGCACACAACCAAGTCTGTGTTACATCCGCTTGTATTTGTAAACATGATGGTTGCAGTTTGGGCAAAAGTGGTCAACATCCTTGCAGGAATCAACGCAGAAGGGAATAAGGCAGCACCCCAGCCAGCACCTGAAACAGAGAAGAACAGTGAGAAACAGACACCTGAACATGCGGACTTCAGGCTCTGGCGTGATCGGTTCAATTCTGTTCACCACAGCACTGCAGAGGTTGTACGTTTTTTTTTATTAGTCCGGTTTTTAAGACAGCGTTTGCTGTCTCACCATACTACTGCTTTTCTAAAAAATTCATACATAATGTAAATACATAGAAGGGCTTTTGGACAACAAGCTTCGTAGCTTTGGTCTGTTAAACTCTCATTCACATTTTACAGACACTAGGGGGCAGATTTACAAGAAACGGACGCATCTCTGCATCATAGTTTACTTGCATCACGCAAAAAACCCCTTGTGCCACCATGGATGCGTCGCATTTACAATGTGGCGCACCGTGGCGCAAGGATTGACAGATGCGTCACGCATCTGTTGGCGCAAAGGTCACGCATTGCTGGACTCGTGTCGCAAGCACGACGCAACTCCAGCAATGCTCAGGAAGGCCTATACCTATTGTGCTGCGTCACTCCTTATGCCTGCTTCAAGCAGGCGTAAGGTTTTGACGCAGTGGCGTCGTAGAAGTGGCGCAGTGAAATCTTGATTTCACTGCATCACTTTTACGAGGCTTTCTTGCGTCGGAACGCCCACCCTGCATACAGTATAATGTGGCGCAGGGCTTTACAACGTGACACATCTCTCTAGATGCATCACGTAAATGTGTCGCAATGTGGCGCATTGTTTACACTGCTGCTGCGTCACAAAAGTGACGCAACGGCGGTACAAAAGTGTCGCAAGGGGCTTGTAAATCTGCCCCTAGATGCTTATACTATTTTGCCCATTTACTTGTTGTACACATGCAGACAGAACATAAAGCAGGGTTCTAGGCACACACAGACCAACCCAAGTACAGATATCCATATACACAGACCAACAGACAGAGACACCCAGAGAACACGCTAATAGGTTCTTTTGCACACAGTGATGAACAGACCAACAGACAGATAACACACCTGCATGCATCTATGCACACACAGATAGGGTGACTAGATGGCTTCATGTCATCAGAACAGCATGGGACATATTTACAAGCCCCTATAGCCACCGGGGAATCAAGCCACTGGAGCATTACGTTTTTTGACACTCCTGTGACGCAGCACCATTTTCAGTATTTACAAGGTGGCGCTAAGCTACTTAGGGGGATATTCACAAGAACGTGCGCTAAACATCTCCAAAAAATGTTAACGCAACTTTACACATCGCAGTCCATCGCGGGAAAACAACCCAGTGTTAACGTGGAATTCACAACACGGCGGTACCATGCGATAGTCCCCCGAAAACGCAGACAATGTCCGCGATACAACAACCGCGACCGTAATAAAAATCCAAACCCCAACGCCAAAAAACATGCGATGGGCCAAACCGTGATGAGGAAATCAGCGATAAGCAGCGCCAGGCCTGCTATACACACACGGCAGGTGGGAAAATCACTACAAAAGTAGAAAAAACACACCAACACAAAATGACCAACACCGAAGCACCATGGAGGCAGCTGGAGCAGGCGCAGAGGATGAGCGGAACCCCTCAAGCACCCCGGACAACCAGCCTGGGACCTCGGGGACAGGGAAGGGCAAGGACAAGAAGAAGAGGAAGACGAAGTTCAGTCCGCAGGAGAATAGGATCCCGGTCACGGAGGTGATAGAACACCATCAACAACTGTTCGTCACCTCCAATGTGTCATTGGGCACCAAAAATGGAATATGACGGTCCATCGTGGACAAGGTGAATGCCGTTGGAGAGCACAAGAGGTCAATGGACGAGGTCAAGAGGCGTTGGATTGACATCAAGCGCAAAACCAAGGAGAAACTCGCAGGCAACCAGAAGGTAGCAATGCAGACTGGAGGTGGGAGCCCAGCGCCACAGCTGGAGCTGGATGACATGGAGGAGCTGGTGTCGACAGTCATCAGTGTGGAGACCGTGGCAGGAGTCGGGGCACCAGACACTGCTCGACATGACACAACACAACAGCAACAGGGTGAGTAACCACCAGGTACTGGGTGGACGGGGAGAGATGGCCACAATGGCACACATGCACAATCAAGCAGAGCACAGTGCACACCCACAATGACTCTGGATCATGGCCCAGATCTACAGACTGTCACAATGTACATTGCCATGCTGTCTGAATGCGAACATGTACCATGCGGCTACATACATGTGGACACATTGTAACACAGCATCTCCCCTTCACATTGCAGGGGCACCGTCAACACCTCCTGCAGAGCAGTCCCAGCCACTCTTCACTGATGACGAGGAGGACACCACCAGCATCGACACCCAAGCCCTCCAAGACATCATTGAACTCATCCGCCAATCACCTCCAGGACCAGGGCAGCCCAGCTGCATCGAGGAGACCCCACCCACTCCACAAACCACCCAGCAGGAGGCACCCACAGCCCCGGCTGTCTCCCAAGACCCCCCGAACAACACATGGTCTTCCAACGCCGTGTGTTGGAGGGCCAGAGGGAGATGGCTGAGCACGTGCGGGTGGGGTTCGACCTCATGGCTACCAAACTTGACGCCATCCATGGGTGTCTGAGTCCCATCAGGGACCACCTCCAGTCCCTAACGGACACCCACAGGCCGCTCCATGGTCTCCAACTAGCCCTGGCTGACATCGCTGGAGTCATGACTCGGAGACAAGAACACCTGTCCGCTCAGAGTGGCTCCAGCGATCTCAGCCGTGAGCTGGCGCACATGCAGAGGCTCATGGAGGACATGGTGCAGATGGAGGCGGAAAGGATGGCAGCCACCGCTGCACATCAGCAAAATGTAGCTGGGATCTACCATGCCCTGCGTATCCTCATCATGGCATTGCGCAGATGAATGCTGCTGCTCCTACACCATCCACATCTCCGCCCCCTGGTGTGTCGGTGCCTCACAGTGCGGCAGGCATTTCCACTCCGGCACCTGATATGTCACTGCCACACAGTGCGGCCGACAATCCACCTCCGGCCCCTGATGTGTCAGTGGCACACAGTGCCGCAGCCGGAACTGCACCAACCACAGGTGGGGCAGAGCACACATCTGAGGACGTGGATGGGCTTGAGATCAGAAGGAGGCACTAGCATTCATGTCCGCCACCTGGCCTGTTGCTGCTTGGTGCCGCACATGGCCCCATGACCTTCCACTGACCCACGATACACTCTGCTGCACTCACCTTGGACCGCGACATGGACTGCCATATCCTGTTTGTTGGCCAATGACACGGCGACCAGACTGCGGACTGTACCCTTCCTCTTCCGTTGTACTTGTCATTCCCCGATGGACTCTGGCTGGCCCTCCACTGGCCCATATTGTGAAGTGGGGTTGGCATGGCCCTGTACTGCTCCAGCTGCAAAACTCCACTGGATGTGCATTAAACATTCAGAAACACACTGCTGTGTCATGTCTTTCATCATTCAGGTATGAATGTGTGGATGAATGTAGGGTCAGTGATTCCCCATAACGTCAATGATGCTCATCTAGTGGGATTCCAGTCACAGTGTGCTACATTGCCGATTGCGTTCCGGGTGCCGTAGACACTACAACAGGGACACACGCATTAGTAACTTCCATGTCTGGACATGGACTGAACCACGCCCAGAGCCCCCGAGTCATTGTTGCAAGCCCTGCGCTGGTCCGGCGTACGCCAGGCCAGACCTCTCTGCTTACGCTCCGAGGGGGGGGCCACATAGCTACAAGTCGCAGGTTTACACGCTAGTGGTCTGCATGTCGCTGGTCTAGTTGTCAGCATGTCACGGCCACTCCCTGAGGGCAGGTTTGCACACACCCCACACCCATCCGGCACAGGCGTCACAGGCCATGTGACCCCGCCAATATAAGGGGCCGACAACGTCACATTCCCCACTGTCGGTGGTGACTGGATAACGGACGTTCCACGATTCTCAATCATAAAGGGCCCATGAGTTGTTGCGCACAGGGTTAGTGGCACCCGAAGCCTTGCGGCCGTCATGGGCCTACCACCACGTGGTGCTGACTGGGGTTGCACGGGGTTAGTGGCACCCGAAGCCTTGTGGCCGTCACGGGCCTACCACCACGTGGCGCTGACTGGGGTTTGTCAGGGTAAGTGGCACCAAAATTGCTGAGCGGGTGTGCAGCCTGCGATGATGACGTGTGCACTGATGTGGTCTCTGCCATTTATGCCTCAGGACTCAGCGTCATGTGTGGGACCTGCTGGGCCGCGGTGCGGGTCCGCTTGATGTGGAGCATGCCATGGTGGCGGAACCTGGGCATGGAGCTTGCACGGGCACGTGGTGTTCCCACTGGTGGACACACCGTTGGTGGCAGGTGAGCAGTGGGGCCTGGGTGCGCAAGTGCGGACAGCCAGCGCTGGCCGGCGGGAGGGGGTAGGGTGCGGCTGCATGTGTGAGCAGGGACGGACAGGCGTTGTTGCCATGTGCAGTGAGATGGACTCTGCCATGATTGACTCTGGCCTCGTTTACAGATTGCAGACCTGGTGGCTTGCAGTGTATACCGGCACGTGGTTGGAGACACACCAGTGGCAGCAGGTGAGCAGTGGTGCCTGGGTGCGCGGGGGCAGCAGTGTCCCTCCTTCTCCCTCTCTCTCTCCCTTCCTTCTTCTCTCTCTCTCTCCTTCCTTTCCTTCTCTCTCTCTCCTTCCTTTCCTTCTCTCTCTCTCTCCCTTCCTTTCCTTCTCTCTCTCTCCTTCCTTCCTTCTCTCTCTCTCTCCCTTCCTTTCCTTCTCTCTCTCTCCTTCCTTTCCTTCTCTCTCTCTCCCTTCCTTTCCTTCTCTCTCCCTTCCTTTCCTTCTCTCTCTCTCCCTTCCTTTCCTTCTCTCTCCCTTCCTTTCCTTCTCCCTCTCTCTCCCCTTCCTTTCCTTCTCTCTCTCTCTCTTCTTTCTTTCTCTCTCTGCCTTTCTTTCATTCTCTGTTTCTCTGTGTCTCGCTCCTTTGATGTGCGCAAGACACACGTTCTGATTTTGTGCTTTATTTTCCAGGCTGTGACATCAAGATTGTCCCGGACAGACCCGACAGGAGTCTTCCGCGTTGGTGTTTTGTGTTGTATTTCAATAAAGTTTTTGGTTGTTCCTTCAATGATGAGTGACTGTTTCTCGTTCTTATGACCACACGTGTGTTTCTTGTTGTCATTGTGCGACATCATGCGCTTTTTGTGGCTCTTGTGTCGTGCACGGTATGTGTTTGTCCGCGGGGGGGGCCTGGGAGTGGTGGCGGTGGGTGTTGTGGCCCTCATGGGTCTCGGAGCTGCATGATCATTGACTCCATGGCATCTGTGGGTCTTCAGATGTGGCTCTGGGCTGGGCTCCCTTTCATACTGCAGATAGTCGTCCTGCTTAACACCAGCAGAAGGCAGGTGTTAAATCTCTGTTGCTACCGCGGCTTATCCCCTGTTTTTGGTTCGCATCGCAGATCTGGCAGTTCGTTGTGAATGTGGTGTAGTGGTGTTTTCGTGATTTTTTGCACGGGAACGCCTACTCTGCATCTCATTAAGGTTAGTTGGTGGTGTCACCCGTGGAGGTAAATTTTGCGGCAGTTATCGCGGGAATACTGGCGATGTCTGCAGTTTGCACCCGCTTGTGAATGGGGCGTTAAATCTATCTCCATTTTTGATGCGTTAAGGTGGTGATAACTCGGAGATAAGTCCTTGTGAATATGCCCCTTAGAATGGCCTAACGCCACCTTGAAAATATGCCTCTTTCCGCCGCAGTCCTCTGCGGCAATGGGTGTTGCTGTGGTTGTTCCACTGCAACACCCAGTGCTTTTTGACACTGCCCCAGATTTACAAGGAGGTGTAAATCTGTGGCAGCACCAAAAACAAAAGCCATGCAAGAGCAGGCGTCAGAATGGTGCACGAGGAGAAATACTTTTATTCTCTTCGTTTTGCTTTTTCTATGTGTGCTGCATTCTGCAGCACACCTAGAATGAGCAAAAAGCTGTTAATGGTTGTTCATGTGCAGGAAGGTATCCCTTCCTGCACATAACCAAGCATTAAATAATGCTGACTTGCTACTTCTATGTGTGTTGCAGAATGCAGCACACAGAGAAGTAAAAATAGCCACTATGGATTGTTTATGTGCAGGAAAGGTCATCTTCCTGCACATAAACAATCATTCCCTGCAACGCAAGCAACCTTTCACTATGGTGCAAGGGCGCATACGTTGGTGCTAGGCAGCTAATTTTAGCGCTAGTGCTAGGGAAAACACAGGGTTTCGCCATATTGTATTAAATACGGCGCACCCCAGTGTTTTGAAAATGTAGGCGTGCTGCTCTGCTAGATTTATGCACAGCTGCATGCTCCAATATTTTCTAGAAAATATACCCCATGCTTCTAGTACTGATCTAATATAGTAATAATTTCCTTCACATTAACAATTCTGACTAACGTTCGAAGATGCATTTGAAAGAAAAACCCAGTGCAGAACGAGTAGTGTCCCAGTCTCTTGGATCCATTTGGTTGCCCCACAAGCAAGCATACACACACCTAGCTACACCTGTGCACAGGCTAATACTGAGGCACGCTGAAAACAACAAGAGAGGGAGGGAATGCAACAATTAATACTTTTCCTTTTGTAGTGCTGTGTTTTGTCCTTTTTTTAGCATTACCTCCATTTGCTAGCATTCATCGTCCTATGCATGATAGTGCAAAGAGACACAGCTTGGGGAATCCCCAGCGCGATCCGTTTACGGGTCTTTTTTCCTTTTTCCTCTTTCTTTGTGTTCTGTCCCTATGACAACCAGCACACTTTCAGTACCGCTCTTTTGATTGGCTATGCGGCACTATCATGGAGCGCTACTGTTTCCTTTTTGCAGATGGCGCGTGACATCGCGACGCTTACGCGATGACGCGCCTCTAACACGGAGCGCTACTGATTCCCATTGGCAACTGGCGCGTGACATCACGACGCTTACGCGATGACGCGTCTCCCAACGCCTCGCCCGTCCTGTGCGAGGACACTGTTCCCTGCTTTATAAACAAACCGGATTCGCCTGGTTATTACCATCGGGTCCGGTTTCCGAGAGATCGCATAGGTACAAAGCGGGTGCCTAGCAGAGTAGGCGTAAGTCCTTTGACTTTGGAAACAAGATAAGTACCGTGGGCTTTTTGTTACTCCTGATTTTACCTGATCACTTTCTCCCTCTTTATCCCCAGGGTGTGCCATTGTTGCTACCACCCCCCTCCCGAGACCCATGGTGTAATTAGTGATTACACCTCATGTGAGATATCCTTACTTTGATCATATTTAATGCCCAGCAACACTTTGTTTTAAGGTTATCACGCATAGTGTTTATTTGCACACTTTTCTGTTTACTGATAGAGACCATGTTGGGCATTCCATACCTCTTATTACTTGCTAATCATTTCTAGATTTATAGAGGTTGATTATTCATGTTGAGTGCACCTTTTCCACCCAGTAGCACGTATGGTCAGTGTTACCGATTAAGTGCACCACGTAGAGCACCAGTATCTGTATCGTCCAACGATGACAAACTTATACAACTATGCCTAATCTTTATAAGTTTGTCTTTCTTTTTATGTTTGTCTGTGTATGTTTTTTTCATTCAGAATAAACTCGGTTCCTCTCAACACGAGGGACTCCAGAAGTACACCTTTTTAATTTTTCACATTTGAACCTCAGGTTAGGGTGGGCCTTAGCACGCTCATACCGCCGAGGTTTACACGTCTTTTCTGGTCCTGACGAATGCCTGTTAAATTACAACACATAGGCTGAAACATGTTGACCATATCTTAGCGGACCTTGCTGAACAATTTATTCAGCCTGGATGTCCCACACTCTGTTTTTATCTATGTCTGATTGGCTTCTAATAAAATGTATTGTTTGACACAACCAAGACATTTTTAACAATCACTTTCACTACACACTGTACACACTAAACCAGCTCCGCAGTAATTCTGGCGTCGAAGCACACCAGGGTGGCACTCGGCCTCTCCTGGTGGGGCCGATGATGAAGCATGTCACCAACTAGGTTGGTGAGTGAGGGCTTTATTAAGAACCTAGTTGGATTCTACTGTTGTGCTCCACTTATAAATATAAGGCACACTCTTTCATTGTTTACAATAATACTGAGGCACTTCTAAGAGGCTTTTTCACGTGGAAACGCCTACCCTGCATACATTATACCAGATGCAAGTATAATGTAGCGCAGCATTTACAAAGTGACACATCTGCTTAGATAGGTCACTTTGTGAATATGGCGCAACGCAGTGCATTATTTATGCCACCGCTGTGTCACAAAAAGTGACGCAACGACGGCGTAAAAGTGTCGCAAGCCTTCATAAATTAGGCCCATTGTCTTTATGCAACATGAGGGAAATTGGAGGCTCTAAACAACTATAATTAAATATTTTTCACCCTTGCAGTGCACTGAGATGCACCCAAGCAGTCACGCAAAAAGCATGAACCCAAATTAGATCCTTTGAATGAGGATTTCTTTAGCACCGTCACCAGTGCAAACAGTTACATCAATTTGGTGCAACAGCTAAACCCTTTTATCCTTTTATTCATGTACTAATCACAGAGTCCAAAATGGCACAAAGAAGACCAGACTTAGTTCTCATTGTTATGTATACAATAGATGTGCCATGGGTGGAAATTTCTTTAGCCAATTCAAACATGCATTGACAAGGCCAGGGCGGAAAGGTGACCCAATCAACTGTGTTTGGATGCTCTGCCCATTGCCCCCCTGAATGACACCCCTGTTGTATCATTGGAGTCTCCTGAAGGTGCCCAAACCTTTTCCCCACTACATATTACCGCCTTCCCAAAAAACACGATGGCTACCATGCCGGATATTCACAAAGCCTAGTCTGCTGGAATGTATCTGGGCTATTGGCCAAATTGAATAATACTGACTGGGTTGATTATGTCAAAAAAAAGGATTTTATCCAACTGCAAGAAACTTGGGGGCATATTCACAAGGAGCCATCGCCGAATTAACGGCACTTTATCTCAGTCAAAGTCGTGATAAATTTACCTCCCCATTCACAAGCCGGTGTCAACAGCCCACAGCACCAGTATACCCGCGATAGCAGCCGCAAAAAACATCGCCACAGAGGACCCCCGCAAATATCGCTAATGAGATGCAGAGTGGGCGTTCCCGTGCCAAAAGACGGGACAATATCACACCTCAACATTCACAACGACCAGCCACATCAGCGATAAGAACACAAAACAGGCGATAAGGTGCGGTATCCGCAGGTATATAACACCTGCCTCAAGCAGGTGTAAAGACGGACGTCTACCTGCAGTAGGCAACGGAGTGCCGCACACAGCCATACCTGAAGAACAAACAACGCCATGGAGCTACTCTACATGCAGCTCGGAGCACCAACAGGGCCACAACACCCACCGCCACCACCCCCAGGACCGCCACCACCCCCAGGACCCGGACCCGCCCCCGGACCACCACAGAGGCAGCGTAGAGTATGACAGCGGACCTACTGAAAACGCACCACTCTCACAGACCTAACGCCCGCGGAAGTCATTGCCCACTACAGGCTCAAAAGGACAACTATCCTACGCATCCTGACCCACATCGCCCACAGGCTGATGGCCCCAACACAGCGGAGAACAAACATCCCTCCGCAGACAAAGCTGCTGGCAGTGCTGCACATGTTGGCCTCTGGTACCTTCCAACCAACAACTGCCCGAGTCGGAGGGGTCTCACAACCAGCCCTATCAAAGTTCATCACACCTGTCCTGGATGCCATCATCAGCTTCATACCCCAGTACCTTCACTTCCCCAACACTGCGCAGGAACAGCTGGAGACTAAGCAAGGCTTCTACGCCATAGCCGGATTCCCGGCCGTGTTGGGGGCAATCAACTGCACACATGTCCCACTTGTGCCCCCTGCGGATACTGCACACCACTACCGCAACAGGAAGCAAACGCATTCCATCAATGTGCAGGCAATAGTGGACCACCGAGGAATGTTCACCAATGTCGTCGCCAACTACCCAGGCAGTGTGCATGATTCCTTCATCTTCCGACAGTCCATCATCAACCAGCGCTTCCAGGATGGCACATATGGAACGGGACTGCTCATTGGTAAGTACCAAATCAACACACCACACACATCCCACAGCCACCAACGCACAAAGCACAACTGTGGGGATGCACACGTGACCTAACCACATCCGACATGTCAAACTACACGACCACCTACCAGACACGACTACACCACTCCATGGTCAACCTGGGCTACCCCTGCACCCAATACAGACTTCACATGGCACCACAGCCACACAACAGCTGAACGTGTGGAGATGCGGAATGCAGCCATGACACATGTGAGGCACTGCTCTGCCCTCATGACCCTACCCCAGTCTCCCGCAGGTCAGCGTCCCGTGGTGGTGGGCCCGTGTCGGCCGCCATGCATCCGGGCCGACTAGCCCTGTGCGACTCGAGTCATCCCCACTTGTAGTTCTGACATTGCATGTCTGTGTGCCTGATGACTGTTGGTGTAGTTGCCAGCACCAGCTACTCCCTGAGGGCTGGCTTACACTCACCCCACACACAGCCAGCACAGGCGTCACTGAATTGGTGGGCCTGCCATCACATCCTGCCGAACCAAGTATTGACTCTTTTCTCCCTGCACTGTCACAGGTGATCAAGGATATGCACTCTGCCCTTGGATGATGACACCCCTCCGGGACCCGAACACACCCGCCCAGAGGCAGTACAATGCGGCCCACATACGCACCAGGGGCATCGTTGAACGCACATTTGGCGTGTTGAAGTCACGTTTCAGGTGCCTAGACGGCACTGGTGGGAAGCTCCTGTACAGCCCGGACGTCGTGTGCAAGATGATCGTTGCATGTTGTGTGTTGCACAACATCTGTGTTCGCACCAGGGCCCCATGGATCCCAGTTCCAGAGGTACCGGATGATGATGGTGGTGATGGGGCAGGTGGCCCACATCCCACTGCAGCTGCGGCAGGATTGGCCCGTAGGGACTCCATCATTGACACTTACTTCTCATGAGCACGTCACAGTGTGACCGTCCGTGGCATTCATGGGACAGTAGTAGATGTCCAATTGCACTGCATGTGTGAATAAAACATATTTGCAGGTTACAGGTTGGTATTGTACATTGTCGTGTTACATATCCCTGGGGTTTCAGATGTGATTTGCCATGTTGTGCACATTTTCCGAACCAGTTGTGTCCTGTGTTCAGTTGTGGAGGTGTTGCTGTTCGTACCGGGATGTTGTCAATGTCGGGGTGCACTTCTGCTTATGTGCGTATGCTGCACGGTGGGTGTGTCGCTCCTGCGGCTCTGATTTGTCTGCCACTGATCTCTTTCATTCTTTCATGCGGTGTGCCTGTAGGTTCTGTTCTTCCACGGTGCTTGGATGTTGTGGTGTGCATGTTGTCCTCTGCAGTTGGCCAGGGTGCATCCATGGTACTCCGCTGTTGATGTATTTTGTTCTGTGGCATTTTCCGTATGCTGTTCTTGTGCTTTTTCCCGCATTGCGCGTGAGTATTGCTGCCCTCGCGCTGGTTGTCACTGTTTTCTTATCGCGCTTTGGCCCATCGCAGCTTTTTTCGCGTTGTGGTTTGTGTTTTTATCTCCGTTGAGGTGGTTGTATCGCGAGCATTGGCCGCGGTGTCGGCCAACTATCGCATGCTACCTCCGTGTTGAGAATTCCACGTTGTCACGGGGTTATTTTCCCACGATAGGCTGCGATGCTGGAAGTTGCGTTACGCTACTCTTGCGGTAGTTATCACACGTTCTTGTGAATATACCCCTTGGTGTACAGAACACTTAACTTGGGAAGGTTCTCTGAGCTTTTGTGTCCCAGCCATTAAAGGGAACAGAGGTTGAGCTAGTGGGGGGCTGATGATATTTATTCGTCCTACATGCAGCTTTAGGGTTTTCCCTGTGCCTGTCAAACAGATTCTTTGGCTGGCGCATCCCAACAACTTGTCCTTCCTGCTAGTTAACTTCTACAATACTGTAGGCAACCAAGGCAACATCTGTAGATTAGAGGACTTGCTTTTTTGTTGGGCATTGCTTGCACAGCAGGTTTCTTTCCTAGCTAACAGATTTAACATCAGCATTGAGGGCGATTTTAATCCCAAATTGGGGACCAATAACACTGTGATCCACCCGTTCCAAGTATTTGAGCCTGACTATGACCCTGGGGCTGCAGACATTAGCGGCGCTAGGCTCTTTAACTATGTCATAGACTTTGGATTGGTGAATGCAAGGGAATTATTAGGCTCTCCGGTCACACACGTCGCAACCTTGACAGGTAGAGGCCGGGGCATCACCACAGACTACATATTTACTGCTCCCTCGATGTGTGACTTCATGCACTGCATTAACATGGCCCCCAGCGCCCATATAACCACAACCCCATTGATCTTTTTCTCAATTTTGCCTTGCCTCTGGACACCACCTTAAGCTATGGAGCCACAGACACTGAGGCACCCGATCAGGGGTTGAGAATTAGGTAGCATGGTATTGACTATCCTAGCTTTTGTAATCTGGTGATAAAATCTAGTCTCTCACTCTTTATGCAGTCTGTCCT
Organism: Calotriton arnoldi; assembly: GCA_963921515.1. NCBI lineage: Eukaryota > Metazoa > Chordata > Amphibia > Caudata > Salamandridae > Calotriton > Calotriton arnoldi. Next base: position 496,783 of record CAWUFW010007190.1, read on the forward strand.
AGTTCTAGACTGCCCTTGTTGCTCCATCACACTCGTATTTGGATCTTTGAACTGCAGAATTAAAAACCTTCCAACCCGCTGTGCATCTAATAGGGCAAATCCAGACCCTTCCTGGTTTAATAATGAGTGTAGGAAAGCTCATTTTCAGCTGCGTGCAACTATCAAAGCTATCTCTAGAAACATGACTCATTTGGTGCCTGCCGAACTGATTACAAGAAGGCCATCCTTGCTGGAAAGAGAGAGGTTAAAGACTTGTGTGATAGCCTAGTCTCTACCCTTGACACCAGGGACATCCGGGGTTTCTGGAAAATTGTAAACCATCCAAAACGTTTGGACACCTTAACAGATAGGCTGGGAACTAACATTAGTGCTGAACACTGGGTTAAGCATTTTAAAGATATCTATTCCCTGACCACTGATATGGACACCGCCCAAACTGAGTTACCTATAGTTTTCCATCTAATATTAAATTTGATCAGCTTAAGGTATATGAGGCCATCTGTGGGAGCCCTTTTAGGAAGGACCCTGGCCCGGATGGGCTCATGTTGGACCTCTGTAAAGAAAACTTGGATCTTTGGGCTCCAGTCAGTGAGAAGTTGGCCTGGTATATGCTGTCCACTAATTAAAGTGGGCACCCTGTACCAGTCCAAACAACTCTTATGTGATTTAAGAGGTCTAAGATAACCTTAGAAAGCTATCCAAGTGGTAGCTGTGGAGAGCTGCCTTCAGGCTTAGTCTTGAAAGAATGTTAAGCAGCTTGTTTTACCAGAATGCAACCTTATTGTATTGGTTAAATGAAAGGAGAACCACACAGTAGTTATAAAAATATGTATTTAGTATTATAACACGCTCTAAATACCTCACAGTATCTGCTACACGCAGATAAACACAAAGCACACAATACTGTAGCACAGAAACAATCGTAAGTAGCACTAATACACAGTGGGCTCCAGGGGGAGACCAAAACATATACTAAAATAGTAGTATAAGAACCACGACTCGAGTCAAGACAGTGTCTAGAGGATGTAGAATCGCTGGGACCCCAAGGAACCACCCAAAGTGAGTAAGTAGGGACCCCACGGAGGACGGGTGCAGTGTGGAAACACGACCGCGGGCGCTGTACAATTCTATGGGAGAGTCACAGTTGCAGTTTTAAAGTTTAAGGACCCTTCCAGTGGATTACGAGGAAGCCCTTTGGATCATAGGAGGTTGGAGAACCCCACCCGTGGATACCGTAGTACTAGAGTTGCCTATCCCAAGGAAGCTCGGTGCATAGGGCTGAAGTGGTGTCGGACACTGCCGTCGATCTCAATGGAGGACTTCAAGATAATGACACTGTGGGAAAGAAGAAAAGTGTCCGTTGGAATCCAAAGGTGGATTCTTGGTGAAGAATACCTGACAGCAGAGGGGACAGAGTATGGGTCACTCAGGAGTGACCAGGGGCTCGGTAGACGAATGCCCACCGATGTCGGGTGCTTCAGGTACGTTGAGGGGGTTCTTGACTCCGCAGCCACCGGGACCAGGAGACGTCAAGGACAACCAGGAGCGGGATAGGAGCTGTCCCACAAAGGATGTCGAGTGCTGAGGGGTCGATGTCCAGCTGGAGCACCAACAAGCCTTGGCAGCGGCAATCCATGAAGATGGTCAAGAAAGCTTCGGTTCGGACCAGCAAGGTCCAGGAGACTCACCAAACACAGGGGAGTTGGGGCAAGTCTGGAGCCACCAGGGGAGCCCAAGAAAAGCAGTGTTGACCCTCAAGAGGACCCACAGGCCAGAGGCACAGGAGTTGCAAGGGGACCTCGAGCAGAATTACAAAGCAACAGCCCGCGGAGCACTCAGTGTGAGGAGGCCAAAGTTCTTTGGTGGAAATGGTGCCAGAGATCGGGGCTACTAGGAGCCCAGTGCACTTGTTTTGGGAATGCCAATAAGCATATGCACTTGCAAAAGTACACCGTGCACAGGGGTAAAGGTATTGCAGCGACCACGAGGGATTCTGACCTCAAACTTGGTGAAAGGGCAGCTCAGACCTTGAAGGACTTTGAACCCACCTCCTGTGTTGCTGGACCCTTCGGAGTCCGCAGGAGCTCAGGATCAGCAGATTGGTCAGTTGCTTTACGGTGCCTGCGGTTGCAGGGGAGTGACTCCTTCACTCCAAGGGAGATGTCTACGATTGTCCTTGATGCTCCACAGGTCCTGCATGGAGCCTGTATGGTGCATGGGCACAGTCGATGCTTCAGACTGAGAGGGAGATGAAGTCGGGCCCAAACAAAGTCCAGCAAAGTCCAGAGTGTCCAGACGGTCAAAGTTCAGTGGTTTCTTGTTCAGAATCTTGTCCACGTCGAATCTAGGGTCCTACAGCCAGGTAAGCCCTTTTGTACCCACGGGATAGGGTTGGACAGATTCAGGGGACCCTCCCAGGGGAGGGTCTGGACAGTGGGGAGGTTACTCCCATGTCCTTTGTCCAGTTTCGTGCCAGAGCAGGAGCCAACGACTCCCAGGACTGGTTTGAACTGGACTATGCACAGGCACACCAAATGTGCCCCTCATGCAGACTTTCGGTCGCTGGCAAGAGCACCCACCCAGGCATAATACACTAAATCCTGTCTGGGAGGTGGTCACACCTCCCTGTGACAGGATGCCTATTGTTCTGCCTTCCCCTGCTCAAGCTTGGCTCAGCACCAGGAGGACAGAAATGTGTCTCTGGTCGGCAGCAACCATTTTGGGCTGCCCGGGACTAGAAGGCTGGTACCGAGAACACCAAGGACCTCACAAAGCTCATTTCTGAGGGGTGGAATCATACCTCCCACACCGGTTGCCGTGTGGAGGTATGATTCCACAATGTTTGACACCAAACACGATACGGTTACTTTTAGCCATTTTAGAGTTGGTCATCACGCGGTCGCTTAATGACACTCTATACGTCGTAAATGGCTGTAGCACTAACAACCCACGAGAATGGACTCCGTAGGCTGCAGGGGTGTCCTGCTCATGCAGTGGCACCCTCTCACTTAGAACCAAGCACCCTGCCTTCAGTATTGTCAAGGCCTGCTATATGGGTGACTTATAGGTTTTAAGTGTAGTGACCCTTAGATATAGTAAACCTATATCTAAAGTAAGAGGTGCATGAACCATCTTACACCGGCTGCAATGGCAGGCCTGTAGTTCCATTTTGCATGGCCTCTCATGGGTGGCATAATACATGCTTCAGCCCATGGGAGGCCTCAGGGGTACCTATGCCCTGGGTACATGGGTACCATGTACTAGGTCCTGATGAAGACCCGTTTGTAAGGAGCAGAATTGCCTACACTAACCTTGGGTCGAAACGTCGACAGCCTTATGTTTTGTACTGAATGTGGACAACAGTGATTGATTCACCATGACCCCCTTTGACATTTCGTCTTTGTAAATAGTTTAGCCTTGGTTAAGGCTGGATAGGCCTTTTTATGCGTTTGGATGTACACACTGTCCACTGCCCTCCTTCCTTCACTCACCCTCACTTCTGCACTTTGATGCACAATCTTTCCCCCCCCCCCGTTTGGGGAACCTATTCACTAAACCGTTTTGACCAATGTACTATGCTTTGAACATGATGCATTATAAGTTCAATATGATTAAATATCCTGAATATGCATAAGTAGTGTTTGCAATTGATTTATCAGGTGATGTTGATATTTATATAATTATTGTGTTTCCACTGTGCCCTCCTTTGTTGTACCTTCTGGATTAAGGGCAAATGTATAGACAAGGTCACCACTTTCCCTTACCTTGTCTTTTTGTTTGATTCCAAACATTCCTGGGTCCCATGTATAGCTAATCGCTGCCTACGTTTTAACCACTCAGTCATGGCCTTGTTTGAGTTTGCCCAACGTGTTGGCAAGAAGCCGATCAAGCCAGCCCTTGAAGTTTACTCTAGAAAATGCTTGCCAGTATTAGTGTATGGTTCTGGGATCTGGGGCTACTGGGAGGTCTCCAAGGTCCAGGTGGAGGAGAATAGATTTTGTCTGCGCTAATCAGGTCTCCCCTGTCCGGCTCTGCATCTTTTCCTGCATGAAAAACTAGGGTTCATATATATATCAGAGCTCATCAAGGATGCACCCCTAGCACTCCGGATTTCAGTCTGGTCCAACAGTCACACTGGCTTAAATTGGGAAATCATCCAAGTTTGAGGTGCGAAAAGGGTATTTGTATTCCCTGGATAAACTACATGAAATCTGTTGCAAGCGCCATCAGCTGGAATAAACTATTTTCTTCCCCCCACACCCTGACCAAAGGGGACATTCTCAAAGCCAAGACACTATTTTTTTAAACATATGGGGGCATATTCTCAAGGAACTATCGCCGAGTTAACGGCACTTTATCTCAGCCAAAGTCGTGATAAATTCATCGCCCCATTCACAAGCTGGTGCAAACAGCCGATATCACCAGTTAACCTGCGATAGCAGCCGAAAAAACATCGCCACAGATGTCCCCGGCAACTAACGTTAATGATATGCAGAGTAGGCATTCCCGTGCAAAAATCCGCGACAACACCACAACGCAACATTCTCAACGACCAGCCAGATCCGCGATAAGATCACAAAACATGCGATAAGGCGCGTTAGCAGCAGGAAATTAACACCTGCTCTGACCTCGTTCAAAGTCGGACGACAACCTGCACCAGAAAAGGGAGCCCCTGAAGAACAACGGATGCCATGGAGCTACTCATCATGCAGCTCGGAGCCCCAACAGGGCCACAACACCCACCGCCACCACACCCAGGTCCACCACCCCCCTGGGCCCCCCCTGCCCTCCCCCGGACCACCACGGAGGCAGCGCAGACAAAGACAGCAGACCTTCAGGAAACGCACCAGCCTCACAGACTTGACACCAGAGAATGTCATTGCCCACTACAGACTCAAAAGGTCAACCATCCTCCGCCTCCTGACCATCATTGCACACAGGCTGATGGTACCAACACAGCGGACAACCAACATCCCACCTCAGACAAAGCTGCTGGCCGTGCTGCACCTGTTGGCCTCTGGGACATTCCAACCAACAACTGCCAGAGTCGGAGGAGTCTCACAGCCAGCCCTATCCAAGTTCCTCACACCTGTCCTGGATGCCATCACCAGCTTGGTACCCCAGTACCTATACTTTCCCCACACTGCGCAGGAACAACTGGAGACCAAGCAAGGCTTCTACGCCATAGCAGGCTTCCCGCACGTGTTGGGGGCAATTGACTGCACACATGTCCTACTTGTGCCCCCTGCCGACACTGCACACAATTACCGCAACAGAAAGCACACGCATTCCATCAATGTGCAGGCAATAGTCGACCACCGGGGACTCTTCACCAATGTCGTCGCAAACTACCCAGGCAGTGTGCATGATTCATACATCTTCCGACAGTCCATCATCAACCGGCGCTTCCAGGATGGCATCTACGGAAATGCAGTGGTCGTTGGTAAGTACCAAATGAACACACCACACACCTCAAATCCACAATCATGCAACTCACAACCCTGGGAATGCACACGTTACAAACACACATACAAAATGCCCACCCACCAGACATGACTGCACAACGTACTGCAGAAACCTGGGCTAGCCATGTACATGAGCCATCACCGGCATGGCACCTCAGCCACACAATAGCAGTATGCGGGGAGAGGTGGGAAGCAGGCATGTGCGAAGGAAGCAAGTGACCCATGAATGAGAATGCACACAATGCCAAGTGTGGCGTGGAAGTGCTGGACAGACTGCAGTATGCAGACCACAGACATATCCATGTCGACATATACTGCTGGTGGTGGTAGTGTTGTGGACAGTGGACGCAACCTGTCACCCCAGCCAGTGGGGAAGGTCTTGGAAATGTAGCCTGTGATGTCCCCCCCTGCAAGCATGTGCGGAGTGGGCCGGCCCGGCGTACGCCAGGCCAGCGTAGGGGTGTGAATAAAAAGCACGTAGCTCTGGGCGTGGTTCTCTTCCGGAATGCCCAACGTGTCTGCCAGGGCAGCGCTTCCCACCCCGCCACGAGGCCGACGCCATCGCCGAGAGCGGAATCGCCGCGATCCTGTGCGTCCGCCGCAGCCCGGGCCGCTGGACCCCGAACCAGTCCCGCCCGGCCGTGCGCATCCAGGCCTTACTGCTCACCTGCTGACACTGGTGTGTCCCCAAGAGGGCCCACCACGTGCCTGTGCTCGCACCAAGCCAGAGGCCCTCGAGCTGGCAGCCTCCTCAGACCACCACGGCCTCCGCGAGCAAGGCTCGCAGTACTCCTCTGCCGTTGACGTACTCCACCGGCCTAGACAGCGGATAAGTAGGCCACACATTTGGAACTGAGTCTTGATTACACAATGGCAGAGTACACATGTTAATGCAGAGTCTAAATCAGTATACTCCCTTCGCGGTGGTGCCACCAACTCTGTGCATAGCATTCTGACCAAACGTGTCTGTGGGCCCTTGCTGAGCGCTGCCTCCAGCCTACACTGCGGTCAAGTAGGATACACAATTGGAACTGGGTCTGGATTTGTCAATTGCAGACTTCATGTCATTGTACAGGCCTCATCGCAGACTGCATCCCCTTCCGGCTCTGGTGCCACTGACTCTGTGCCACGGGAGTCATGGACACTCTCTGGTAGAACTCTGGTGGCGTCAGAGTCTATGGCATGGCGGTCGACTCCATCATCATGTAGCTGATACTGACATCGTGGGGAAAAGGAGACTGTAGCATTCAACTCCTCCATATTGCCTGTTCCTGCTTGCTTCTGCCCTCTGCATCATGCCCTGGATGGACACCTTCCACTGTCCCCCGTAACACTCTGCGACACTCTCCTTGGACATCAATGTGCGCACGCTCAGCTCACCTGGCCCTACCTCAGTGCATCGCAAGTCACCGTCCCGTGGCGGTGTGCCTGTGCCGGCCGCTGTGCATCTGGGGCCACCAACTCTGTGCAGCTCAAGTCCTGGAACCTTGAAGTTTGTGCTTTGAACTTCTGTTTGTCTGATCACTGTTGTAGTTGTTGCCAGCACCAACCAACCCCTGAGGGGTGGCGTACACTACCCAACTCCCATCCAGCACAGGCGTCACTGGACGTGTGGCCCTGGCAATAAAAGGTGCTGGGCGCACGTGCCCGTAGCCAGTTCCACGGATAATCTCAGTGTGTCTGTGTGGTCATTATGTATGCATGTGGGCCCCAGGCCATACCACATTATGTTGTGCCATGTACAGCGGGTGCAACCTAGTCACCTCAGGCAGTGGGGTAGACCTGGGACATGTAGCTGTGTCAGACCCCCCTGTGAGCATGAGGGAGTGGACCTGCGTACGGCAGTACGGCGTAGGGGTGTGGTCATTCCACAGGTGGCTCTGGGCGAGGTTAAGGTTAGGCCTTGCCAGGGAAGTAACTAATGCGTGTGTCTCAGGTGTAGTGTCAGCGCCACACGTCATGCAAAATTCAATGTTGCCATGTAGCATGCGCCCGGAGTACGGGCTCGGCCGAGGGGTAGATGAGGGTGCGCAGGCCCGCTGGGGGTCAGGGATCAGACATGCCAACTGTTGTGTGTGTCGCTATTTTCGCAGCATAAGCCAAAGGTCTACCTCGGCCGCATGGCGAGTTCAGCCAGGCAAGAACTCTACTTCTGTGTCTGCCCTGTCTTTACCATTGCCCTACACACACGTGTCCGTCCACCTTCAGCGCAGGACATCACTGTGTCGTCGCCAGGCTTGTGGACATGCGCAGACAGGCATGACAATAGTGTGCCGTAGGGTGCAAGTGATGCAACCGCGCTGCGCACTCTGGTGAATATGCTCAGGGGAGGGACAAGCGGCATTGAGGCTACGTGATTCCACATTGATGCCGCTCATTTGCAACAAGCAGTACATGTCATGCAGGAATAACAAAGTCACACATATCACACACCAATGAACCAGTGAGCCTGCCAACACATCATGCCGAACCAACTATTGACTCATGTCTCTCTGCACTGTCACAGGTGACCAAGGATATTCACTCTGCGCTTGGATGATGACACCCCTCCGAGCCCCGTACACACAGGCCCAGAGGCAGTACAATGCGGCCCACAAACGCACAAGGGGCATCGTGGAACGCACATTTGGCGTGGTGAAGTCACGTTTCAGGTGCCTGGACGTCACAGGTGGAAGGCTCGTGTACAGCCCAGACATCGTGTTGCACAACATATGTATACGCAGCAGGGCACCATGGATACATGTGCCACATGCTCCGGACGATGATGGGGATGAGGCAGGTGGACCACAGCCCACTGCAGCCGCAGCAGGAATAGCCCGTAGGAACACCATCATTGACAATTTCTTCACATGAGCACGTCACATTGTGGCAGTCCTTGGCAGTATTGGGACAGTACATAATGACCACAGGCAAAGCATGTGCAAATAAATGCATTCGAAGAACTCTATCCCTGAGTGCATGTCTCTCATCTGTACAGGCACATCACTCAGACAAGTGTGAGTGCGACATATATTGCTGACATTTTTGTGATTTGTTCATGTGTGGTGGGTGTGTCACCTCTGTGCAGAGAGGCTGTTTAGGGTGTCACGTGTTCGAACTGCCAGTTCTGTGTGTTGCAGTTAGTAGGGAATGCCACTCTTCGGCGTTTCACATGTGTCCAGATTCATTCCATTTTGGCTGCCATTTGTCCTGCAGGTGACAACAGGGCTCCTTTTGGGCTCAGATATGTACCACCATGATGCAGGGATGCCCCCTGTGACTCAGGTCCCACAACATGGGCAACATGTACGTAAGCGGGAGTCACTGCCCCTACATTCGCCCACGCTCTCGTGATTTGTTGGTCATGGTCATCACACGTCTGTGTGCAGGAGGGGTTGCTTGTCCCTCTGCAATGTGAGGGGGAGATGCGGTTTCACTGTGTGTTACATGCATGTTTCAGCATTTGCGCAGTTTACATGCAGGCTACATGTCAATGTACATTGTGACTGTGGGGAGATGCCTATTTGATGCGGGATGATGCTCATTTGTTCTACGTCACTGATGTGGGGTTGTGCTCGTACATTGTCATCTCACCGTTTTTTTTCTCTGCTTTTATTGTGCATTTCCATGCAGGACGCGTGGGTATTGCAGGGCTCTCACTGGTTATCGCTGATTTTTGTATCGCGATTGGCCTCATCGCTACTATTTTCGCGTTCGTGTTTCGCGTTTTTTCTGCGTCGCGTTAGTTTTAACACGTTCATTTGATGCGTTATCTTGTGTCTATCGCATGGTGCCGCTGTGTTGTGAATACCACGTTAACACGGAGTTGTTTTCCCGCGATGGACTGCGATGTGAAGGGTTGCGTTAAGCTACACTTGCGGTAGTTATCACACGTTCTTGTGAATATGCCCCATGGCCTCAACAAGAGAGCAAGAGGAATTAAAAAAATCTTCCCTACGGGACTGTCGTGGTCCAAACAACACCTCTCATTGAACCATATCTATCTTGGGTCCCTAGCCCTTGGGTAAGGCCCCTCTTGGGTAAATTCCTGCTAGGATCAATCAGGTCAATGCTTTTTTTCCCTTAACCCAGTTCGAGAAAGCTTCTATCCTCGTGTGTCCGTGTGACGAGAACTCAGTTCAAATCCTGGAGCACTTCTTCTGTATATATTATGAGCACTTAACAAAAAAGTTTTTAAACCCCATTTTTAAATTGTATGGTTTTACAAGCCAGCTATGTATTTTCTTCGCCAACTCACGAAACCCTATAATATGTTTTTACATGGGTGGTTTTCTAAAGTCAGCTATCCGTAAACGTTAACCCCTTCGATGCTCATGACGGAATGGTTCCGTCATGAGCATCGGTGCCCCTGTGCTCATGACGGAACCATTCCGTCATGAGGACAGGGCACGAAATCCCTCTGCTGCAGACAGCAGAGGGATTTCCTTCTCTCTCAAAGCCTCGGGAGCTGGGGAAGAGCTTCCCCAGCTCCCGAGGCCCCTCCTGAGTTTCTGTGCAATGACGATCAGCGCGCACGTCGCGCTGTCGTCATTGCACAGAAACCAAAACTGAAATGAGACTTTAGGCTCATTTCAGTTTCACTTTCTATGTGCTCAGGGGGCTATCTCAGCCCCCGGGCACATAGAAAGACGGGAGAGGTATCATTGGAAAGGAGAATCTCCCTTTCCAATGGTAGCCCTCAGTGAATCCCTGCTTGGGGATCGCTCCAGGAGGGCGATCCCCAAGCAGGGATCCACCCACTAGACAACAGGGAGGGGGGAGCGGCCCCTTGGGCAAGGGCCTTTGCTCCCCCCAAATACATTTGGTGTAATTTAGTCTTTTTGCCCCCCCGGGGGGGCAAAAAGCCCACTAGACCCCAGGGACTTTTTTGTGGGGCGCATAATTTATTAGGGTGGGGGCTGCCCATAAAGGGCATGTCCATGCCCCCACCCTCGCAAAATTTACAGCCTTTCTGCCCCCCCGGGAGGGCAAAAAGCCCACTATACGCCAGGGATTTTTTATTGCCAAATTGAATTAGGGTGGGGGCTGCCCCGGGGGGGCAGAAAGCCCACTAGATACCAGGGATTTTTTTTAAATTATAATTAGTGGTGCGGGCTGCCCAATATGGTCATGCCCATGCCCCCACCCCCCGCAAAAATGATAGCGTTTTTGCCCCCCTGGGGGGCAGCAAAAGGCCCACTAGACACCAGGGATTTTTTGGGGCAAATCTGAATTAGGGTGCGGGCTGCCCAAAATGGGCATGCCAATGCCCCCACCCCTCCCCCACAAAAATTACAGCCTTTCTGCCCCCGGGCGGCAAAAGCCAGTAGACGCCAGGGATTTTTGGGGCAGATTTTAATTAGGGTGTGGGCATTGGCATGCCCGCTTTGGGCAGCCCCCACCCTAATTAAAATTTGCCTAAAAAAAACCCTGGCGTCTAGTGGACTTTCTGCCCCCCCTGGGGGGCATATGGGGGCATTAGCCCCCAATCTGCCCCTTGCCTGTCACGGGTCCTTGACCCACCCACGCAAGTGAGGTACCATTTTTCTCGGAAGACTTTGGGAAACGCGGGGTGAGTGGAAATTTGTGGATCCACGCAGATTCCAGAACTTTTCACCACAGAAATGTGAGGAAAATGTGGGTTTTTGACAATTTTTAGGTTTGCAAGGGATTCTGGGTAACAGAACCTGGTGAGAGGCAGTCAAGTCACCCCATCCTGTATTCCCTGGGTGTCTAGTTTTCAAAATATATAGGTTTGCTAGGTTTCCCTAGGTGCCGGCAGAGCTAGGGTTCAAAAACTACAGCTAGGCACTTTGCCAAAAAAGGGTCATTTTTCGCTGTGAAATTGTGGTGTGTCCATGTTGCGTTTTGCGCCGTTTCCTGTCGCGGGCACTAGGCGTACCCACACAAGTGAGGTACCGTTTTTCTCGGAAGACTTTGGGGAACGCGGGGTGGGTGTAAATTTGTGGATCCACGCAGATTCCAGAACTTTCCACCACAGAAATGTGAGGAAAATGTGTTTTTTTGGACAATTTTTTAGGTTTGCAAGGGATTCTGCGTAACAGAACCTGATGAGAGGCAGTCAAGTCACCCCATCCTGGATTTCCCTGGGTGTCTAGTTTTCAAAAATGTATAGGTTTGCTAGGTTTCCTTAGGTGCCAGCAGAGCTAGTTTTCAAAAACTACAGCTAGGCACTTTGCCAAAAAAGGGTCATTTTTCACTGTGAAATTGTGGTGTGTCCACGTTGCGTTTTGCGCCGTTTCCTGTCGCGGGCACTAGGCCTACCCACACAAGTGAGGTACCGTTTTTCTCGTAAGACTTTGGGGAACGCGGGGTGGGTGTAAATTTGTGGATCCACGCAGATTCCAGAACTTTTCACCACAGAAATGTGAGGAAAATTTGTTTTTTTGGACAATTTTTTAGGAGGTTTGCAAGGGATTCTGGGTAACAGAACCTGGTGAGAGGCAGTCAAGTCACCCCATCCTGTATTCCCTGGGTGTCTATTTTTTTTTTTTTTAACTTTATTTATTGATTATCCATAACAATACAGACAGTCAGTGCAATGTAAGTAATCATGGTGTATTCAGGCAATTGCGATTGGCGAATCAACATAGTCTCAGTCGATACAAACCACAGAAAGTACATGGCGACATCAAGGTGACAGCGTACATCAGCTATATGTAACAAGTAGCTTATATCTATCCTCCCAACCTCTTGGGTGTGTGTAGCCCAGGACTTCACCCATGTATGGTGTCAGCACAGCTGTCTCCTGCATTAGCAAGGGATGGGGGTGCATACGACCGCCGCGAGGACAAAGGAGAGCCAAGCTCAGTGGTGTGGGCTGTCTGAGACACAGCATGATGTGGTGCAGTGGAGGATCACCCAATCCCAGCTGGCACTAAGCCTGAACTTAGTTGTGTGTCTGCTTCGCTACGCAGGTTATCAACATATGTCTTATATGGGCCCCAGATATCTATCGGGCGGGCCGTGCCTGTCTGTGTGCTGGCGTAGATCTCGCTATTGATGTTACAATACGCCATACTGTGTAACCAGCCCTGTAATGTAGGAGAAGTTCTGGAACCCCATCGCAATGCTATCTCTCTCTTTGCCAACAGAAGCCCAAGGGCGGCCAGTCGTCGGACCCTCTTAGGAAAATTGACCGTATAACCCATGAGTGCTATCTCCGGTATGGGAGTCAGTTCCATGCCAAGCAGGGACCCCAGCGCGGTATGCACATCCACCCAGTAAGAACTGATGAGGGGGCAGGTCCAGGTCATGTGGGCAAAGTCCGCCTGCTGAGCACCACATTTCGGGCAAGTGTGTGGCCTGGTGGGAGCTATCTTATGTACCTTAGCCGGTGTCATGTATAGTCTACGTAAAAATTTAAAATGCAGCAGCTTATGCCGACTATTCAGGGATATATTACCAGTGGCAGTGCAGCATACGGCCCATTGATCGTCTGTGATTGGTTGTCCCAGGTCTGTCTCCCATTCCGCCCGCAACCTCTCGTCTGCAACGGGGATCTGCGCACTACAAAGCTTATAAAGTTTAGATACCAGATGTACTCCACAGTCGCTCTCTATAATTAGAGACAGAGGCTCAAACGAGACCGGCTCCAACGGGTAGCAGGTAAACCCCCCCCGCAAGGCAGAGGAGAGGCGACGCAGCACAAACCGGTCCTTGAACGTGGCCTCCTGAAAGCGCGTCTCCTCCGTGGGCGAAAACACATGGCCACCCGGGTACAGGTCTCCTATCTTGACAATGTCGAATTTGGTTAACGTACGCTGTACAAGCCTCTCTCCCGTGAGGGGGAGCAGGCGGACATTGGGGAGCGGGAGAGCCGACGCATATAACGCAGGAGCCCCAGTATAGCGCTGGAGTCTGCTCCAAGCCCAGCTGGTGGTTGACACCGTCTGGATATCTACGGGATCTCTGGGCTCTCCTGTGGGGAGCACGTTCGCCAACCGGTCGGGAAGGACCAAATCAGATTCTGGTCTCAGAAATGGAATCCTGGCGTCAGGGTGATACCAGGCATAGGCGTAACTACCTTGTGCCACTAAATAGTATAAATAAAAATCCGGCACCCCGAAGCCACCCCTGTCATATGGAAGGGTGAGTGTCGTCCATCGGACCCGTGGCTGTTTCCCGCCCCATACCAACCGAAGCAGGTGGGACCGCAGAGTGCTGAAGAAGCTCTTCGTGAGTGGGATGGGGATATTATTAAAAAAATATAAAAATTTGGGCAGGACCATCATCTTTATCACAGCTATTCTACCCGCCATGGATAGTGGCAGGCGCAACCATCTTTCCACCTGTGCCTCCAGCTTTACAATGGCTGCACCGTAGTTAAGTTGTATAATCTGAGCCGGATTTAAGTGTATCTGAATTCCCAGATATCTCACAGAGTCTGTACACCATTCCAGAGGGTATTCACAGGGCCAAGGGGTAGTGCCAACGGTTAAAGGGAATATGATAGATTTCTGCCAATTAATACCGAGGCCTGAGTGCCGCCCAAAGTGTAGGATCTCTCGGACAAGCGGGTCCAGGTTCAGGCGCGGCTCCCTAACGTATAAAATGGTATCGTCCGCATATAAGGACACCAACAGAGGGCCCGTCCTAAACTGTAGCCCCCTATGCAGATGCTTTTCTTGGAAATGCCGTATTAAGGGATCCATAGCAAGTATGAATAAAAGGGGGGACAGTGGGCAGGCCTGTCGTGCACCCCGGGTGAGCGAAAACTCCTCCGACAGCGTGCCATTCAAACGTAATCGTGCCTTCGGGCGACTATACAGCAGGTTCGTGGTGCCTATAAAACCGGCCGGCATGCCCATGCGGCGCATGATGGATAATAAAAAAGGCCATTCCAGCGTGTCAAATGCTTTTTCCGTGTCCAAAAGTATAGCCGCAGCTGGTACCTCAGGGCTGATCCTATGTAGCGCCGCAAACAGCGTTCGTGAATTCAGGGAGGTCGATCGGTGGGGAACAAAGCCGGACTGAGCTGGGGAAATAATGTACTCCATTAGCTGTGAGAGCCTATGTGCGATAATTTTGGCCAGTATCTTATAGTCAATGTTCAATAGAGAGAGCGGTCGATAAGCTCCGCAAAGAGTGGGGTCCTTTCCAGGTTTGGGAAGGAGGATACCAACTGCCTCGCTTAACGTGGGGGACAAAGCCCCTTGCTCTAAGGCTTCGGCATATACTTCAATCAATTTTGGGGCCAATTGATCCATAAAAGTCTTATAAAATTCCCCGGTAAAGCCATCCAGCCCGGGCGCAGAGGACCCCCGAAGTTCTTTAATCGCACCGCGCACCTCAGTCACTGTGATCGGCTCAGCCAGGAAGTCCTGCATGTCTTTTTCTAAATAGACTAGGGCTATCTCGTCCAAATATGCCTCCCGCGCAGCGGGTCCACATCTGCCCTGGAAGTGTACAGCGCGGCATAGTAGGACCGGAATTCTTCCACGATGTGGGGGACGTGAGCATAACCCCGTCCGAATTGCGAATCTCGGTGATGAAAGCTTTATTATATGGGGGCCGTAATATCTGAGCTAGAGTGCGGCCCGGTCGGTCGCCCTCTCCATAACGTCTAGCCACGTGATATTTGCCTAAATAGAGAATCTCTCGATCAGCCTTCTCTCTATATTCCAGGAGC
Organism: Calotriton arnoldi; assembly: GCA_963921515.1. Classification (NCBI taxonomy): domain Eukaryota; kingdom Metazoa; phylum Chordata; class Amphibia; order Caudata; family Salamandridae; genus Calotriton; species Calotriton arnoldi. The sequence continues at coordinate 511,879 of CAWUFW010007190.1, forward strand.
AGGGCCAGTCTTTTATCTTGCAGCGGGGCGGACGAACTAAGTCCGCAATCTCGCTCTCCAGTCTTGCTAGTGTCGTGCGTAAGGCACCGAGCACTCCCGCGTGTTTGGAGATACAGACCCCCTCGGATGTAGGCCTTAAAGCCCTCCCACAGCACTGCCCATGTGTCTACTGAGCCGGTATTGTTGGTGAAGTAGTCCTCTATGGCCTCGCCAACCTCATGGCAGAAAAGTGCATCTAAGAGCGCGCGTCCAGGGAACCGCCACTGCCTTTCAAAACCCTCAGGCCGAGGAACACCCACAGTCAGCTGGACCGGGGTGTGATCTGAATATGTCCTGGGGAAAGTATTGGTCGCCCGAAACCACGAGGAAACCTCCGGGGAGAGGAGCCAGAAATCAATCCTGGTCCAAGTGTCATGTTGCCCTGAATAATGCGTGTATTGCGTGCTAGTCGGATTGCGTTTACGCCAGACATCTATTAGGGAGAGCTGCTCACATAAATCTAATAGCGCGCGCCTTGCCCTAGGCTTGGAGTCCGCTGAGCGGGAGGTGCTGTCGAGTGTAGGGTTGAACAGGAGGTTGAAGTCCCCGCCCATTAGTATCAAAGATGACTCTAATTTTGTCAGTTGCGCCTGCAACGTGTAGAAAAATTCTGGTGAATCTGTGTTGGGGGCATAGACACATACCAACGCCACTCCGTGACCCATCAGGGACCCCCCGACAATGGTGTAGCGGCCTTCCTTATCATTGATCAGCAATTGACAGCTAAAGGGGACCCTCTTGTGAATAAGTACAGCCGTCCCTCTGGCATAATTGCTATAATTGGCAAAGTATCTATGCGCCCCCCAGCTGGAAGCAAACCGTGCCTGATCTGTGACTGGTAAATGTGTTTCCTGGATGAAGGCAATGTCGATTTTGTGCCGGGCGAGGTAATGTACCACTTGTCTCTGCTTGCGCGTGTTATTTAGGCCTCTAACGTTCCAGGACAGCAGGGATAAGTTGGCGGGCCCTTAGACAAACCTAACTGCGCCATTCGTGGTCAAGGGAAAGTCTCTGCCAATCGGAGAGTACATTGAATATGACGATCTGCATGTATGTAGCATAGAAAAGGACAATCAAACAAAGAATCTGCAACCCTACCCAAACCCCCCTCCCCCCACCCAGCCTCACTAACCAAAAGGCGAGGCAAATCCCAACCTGCAAAAAAGAAACACCATAGTACCAATGAACTGTGTTGGGCAAAAATACAACTGCCGTGAGGTACATTAGAACTATCCAGTAAAGGCCCCGGGGAAGCAACTCAGGGGGGTGGCAACGCCACGTCAGTCGACCAACTATGACAAATGAGTTAAACATTAACGTCTTGCAGTCCCCATGCAAACTTCAAGAGAACCGTAGGGTCCCCGCTCAGCCAGGCCCCCCCGCACCAGGTTCGGAAAACAATTCCTGACTGACGGCCGATACGTTCTGGGTAGGAGGCGGATCGTCTCTGTCATTATGTGGTTGCTCATTGTTGCGCTTAAAGGTGTGGCAGAACTCCTGGACCTCATGTGGTGACTCGAAAATGCGTGTCCGGCCCCCCGTTTCAACTCTGAGTCGGGCCGGGTAGAGCATGCCGTACTTGAGGCCGAGATTGCGAAGAGCAGCCTTCACTCCGTTGAACTTGCGTCTGGCATCTTGCACCATAACAGTGAAGTCAGGGTATAGGGCAATCTTGGAACCTTGCCAGGTGGTGTCACCCCGCTCGCGTGCCAGGCGAAGAGCAGTGTCGCGATCTCTGAAGTTCATGAGGCGAGCAATGAGGGGACGGGGGGCAAGCCCGGGTTGGGACGCGGCCCCAAGGAGCGGTGGCACAAAGCCAGTTGTGAAAGAGTCTCGACCAAACAAATCCGAAAGTAGAGTTTCCACAAAGGTGTTGAGGCGGCCAGGGGCCGTGGACTCAGGGACTCCCAGAATCCGTAGATTGTTCCGGCGGCTGCGCGCCTCGAGATCTTCATTTTTAATGGCCACTTCCTTTAGGATGCGCTCCATTCTGTCCAGTCTCTTGGTTGTCTGCGCAGCGCCATCCTCCATGTCCGATATTCGTGCCTCGGCCACATCCAGCCTCCTGTCGTGAGCTTGGATCTTGGCGCCCATCGTTTCAAGCATTTTGTCTAGGGAATCAAAGCGACCGTCCAATGATCGAAAACCAGCCCTCATTTCCTGCAGCCATGCCGCCGGAGGGGCCGCAACAGTCTCATCCCGCTCAGTGCCCTGGCCGTGCTCCGCCATCTCTGCACCGTCTTCCGCCTGTTTCTCCGAAGGCTTATCAAATGACAGTGTCCGTTGTTTTGGGTCCTTACGACCCATGCCGCAGAATTAGTGGAGGGAGCAGAGGTCGCGCCAATGTGTGCTATGGCGCACGTCAGGGCCCCGTGCAGGCGCCGGTGTTATTAGCAGCCCACAACTCAATGCTGGTCAACGCTGAGGTGCGGAGGGTAGTGCAGGGAGCCTGGTGTAATGGCGTGTCCACCCCGCAATCCCCGCAAAGAGGCAAGAGTGGTATCTGGGGGGGCGCTAGCAGAGCAATGCAGCAATGTTTCCTGTACACGCCTCTCAATCCAGGCCTGGGCCTGTGTGGTGCAGCAGTTCCAGCGCAGCAAATTTAGGTGCCAGCCAGGCAGGGGAGCGCTTTCATGGGCCACAGAGACAGCAGCGGCCCGGTAGCACTGGGCCGTGGGGTCGAGAAGCAGGGTCTATGCCTGATCTGATCGTGGGCCCGGTGCACATTGAGTAGGGCCTTCAGCCTCCAGGGACCGCGCGGTAGAGGCAGCAGGCACCGGGGGCAACAGGCCGCCACCAACTCCCCCCCCAATGGACCCCCAAGCGGCTCAGTGTCACCGCTTGTTTCAATCGGGTCGGCGGGGTGCTTGCACAGCCCGGCGGGGAGCGCGCGATGATGCGGCCGGCTCACCCGCGGCCTCAAACGAGCAAAGCACGCTCGCGCCTGTGTGCAGGGGAGAGGGGGGGTCGGGGGCACACCAGACCGGCACCCGCGGCACTCACCGGTAGCAATGTCCTGGGTCCCGCGGGAACTCCGCTTCATCAGCTGCGTGCAAGGGCCCGGTCCGTCTCCGTCTACCCCTGGGCTGCCATCTTCACTCCGGCTGCATCCTCGGAGCACCGGGGCCCAGCGTCGCCGCCACCACTTTCAGGCGCCGTAACAAGGCACCGGGTCGCACCACAGGTTAGCCGCGGTCCCCGAGAGGCATTTCCGCCGTGTTTCATGCAGGTAGCATGGGGGAAAGCACGGATGTCGTCGGTCGGCTGGCGGAGCTTCAACGCCGCGCGGCCATCTCAGTCTGCAGCTTGGCCACGCCCCCTGGGTGTCTAGTTTTCAAAAATATATAGGTTTGCTAGGTTTCCCTAGGTGCCGGCAGAGCTAGGGTTCAAAAACTACAGCTAGGCACTTTGCCAAAAAAGGGTCATTTTTCGCTGTGAAATTGTGGTGTGTCCACATTGCGTTTTGCGCCGTTTCCTGTCGCGGGCACTAGGCCTATCCACACAAGTGAGGTACCGTTTTTCTCGGAAGACTTTGGGGAACGCGGGGTGGGTGTAAATTTGTGGATCCACGCAGATTCCAGAACTTTCCACCACAGAAATGTGAGGAAAATGTGTTTTCTGGACAATTGTTTAGGTTTGCAAGGTATTCTGGGTAACAGAACCTGATGAGAGGCAGTCAAGTCACCCCATCCTGGATTTCCCTGGGTGTCTAGTTTTCAAAAATGTATAGGTTTGCTAGGTTTCCCTAGGTGCCAGCAGAGCTAGGGTTCAAAAACTACAGCTAGGCACTTTGCCAAAAAAGGGTCATTTTTCACTGTGAAATTGTGGTGTGTCCACGTTGCGTTTTCCGCCGTTTCCTGTCGCGGGCACTAGGCCTACCCACACAAGTGAGGTACCATTTTTCTCGGAAGACTTTGGGGAACGTGGGGTGGGTGTAAATTTGTGGATCCATGCAGATTCCAGAACTTTTCACCACAGAAATGTGAGGAAAATGTGGGGTTTTTTACACTTTTTTAGGTTTGCAAGGGATTCTGGGTAACAGAACCTGGTGAGAGGCACTCAAGTCACCCCATCCTGTATTCCCCTGGGTGTCTAGTTTTCAAAAATATATAGGTTTGCTAGGTTTCCCTAGGTGCCGGCAGAGCTAGGGTTCAAAAACTACAGCTAGGCACTTTGCCAAAAAAGGGTCATTTTTCGCTGTAAAATTGTGGTGTGTCCACGTTGCGTTTTGCGCCGTTTCCTGTCGCGGGCACTAGGCCTATCCACACAAGTGAGGTACCGTTTTTCTCGGAAGACTTTGGGGAACGCGGGGTGGGTGTAAATTTGTGGATCCACGCAGATTCCAGAACTTTCCACCACAGAAATGTGAGGAAAATGTGGTTTTTTGGACAATTCTTTAGGTTTGCAAGGGATTCTGGGTAACAGAACCTCATGAAAGGCAGTCAAGACACCCCATCCCGGATTTCCCTGGGTGTCTAGTTTTCAAAAATGTATAGGTTTGCTAGGTTTCCCTAGGTGCCGGCAGAGCTACCGTTCAAAAACTTCAGCTAGGCACTTTGCCAAAAAAGGGTCATTTTTCACTGTGAAATTGTGGTGTGTCCACGTTGCGTTTTGCGCCGTTTCCTGTCGCGGGCACTAGGCCTACCCACAGAAGTGAGGTACCGTTTTTCTCGGAAGACTTTGGGGAACGCGGGGTGGTTGGAAATTTGTGGATCCACGCAGATTCCAGAACTTTCCACCACAGAAATGCGAGGAAAATGTGTTTTTTTTGGACAATTTTTTAGGTTTGCAAGGGATTCTGGGTAACAGAACCTGGTGAGAGGCAGTCAAGTCACCCCATCCTAGATTCCCCGTGGTGTCTAGTTTTCAAAAAAGTATAGGTTTGCTAGGTTTCCTTAGGTGACGGAAGAGCTAGGGTTAAAAAACTACAGCTAGGCACTTTGCCAAAAAAGGGTCATTTTTCACTGTGAAATTGTGGTGTGTCCACGTTGCGTTTTGCGTCGTTTCCTGTCATGTGCACTAGGCCTACCCACACAAGTGAGGTACTGTTTTTCTTGGAAGACTTTGGGGAACGCGGGGTGGGTGGAAATTTGTGGATCCACGCAGATTTCAGAACTTTCCACCACAGAAATGTGAGGAAAATATGTTTTTTTTGACAGTTTTTTAGGTTTGCAAGGGATTCTGGGTAACAGAACCTGGTGAGAGGCAGTCAAGTCACCCCATCCTGGATTCCCTTGGGTGTCTAGTTTTCAAAAATGTATAGGTTTGCTAGGTTTCCCTAGGTGCCGGCAGAGCTAGGGTTCAAAAACTACAGCTAGGCACTTTGCCAAAAAAGGGTCATTTTTCATTGTGAAATTGTGGTGTGTCCACGTTGCGTTTTGCGCCGTTTCCTGTCGCAGGCACTAGGCCTACCCACACAAGTGAGGTACCGTTTTTCTCGGAAGACTTTGGGGAACGTGGGGTGGGTGGAAATTTGTGGATCCACGCAGATTCCAGAACTTTCCACCACAGAAATGTGAGGAAAATGTGGTTTTTTTTGGACAATTTTTTAGGTTTGCAAGGGATTCTGGGTAACAGAACCTGGTGAGAGGCAGTCAAGTCACCCCATCCTAGATTCCCCTTGGTGTCTAGTTTTCAAAAATGTATAGGTTTGCTAGGTTTCCCTAGGTGACGGAAGAGCTAGGGTTCAAAAACTACAGCTAGGCACTTTGCCAAAAAAGGGTCATTTTTCACTGTGAAATTGTGGTGTGTCCACGTTGCGTTTTGCACCGTTTCCTGTCGCGTGCACTAAGCCTACCCACACAAATGAGGTACCGTTTTTCTCGGAAGACTTTGGGGAACGCGGGGTGGGTGGAAATTTGTGGATCCACGCAGATTCCAGAACTTTCCACCACAGAAATGTGAGGAAAATATGGTTTTTTTGACAGTTTTTTAGGTTTGCAAGGGATTCTGGGTAACAGAACCTGGTGAGAGGCAGTCAAGTCACCCCATCCTGGATTCCCCTGGGTGTCTAGTTTTCAAAAATGTAGAGGTTTTCTAGGTTTCCCTAGATGCCGGCAGAGCTAGGGTTCAAAAACTACAGCTAGGCACTTTGCCAAAAAAAGGGTCATTTTTCACTGTGAAATTGTGGTGTGTCCATGTTGCGTTTTACGCCGTTTCCTGTCGCGGGCACTAGGCCTACCCACACAAGTGAGGTACCGGTTTTCTCGGAAGACTTTGGGGAACGCGGGGTGGGTGGAAATTTGTGGATCCACGCAGATTCCAGAACTTTCCACCTCAGAAATGTGAGGAAAATGTGTTTTTTGACAATTTTTTAGGTTTGCAAGGGATTCTGGGTAACAGAACCTGGTGTGAGCCAGTCAAGTCACCCCATCCTGGATTCCCCTGGGTGTCTAGTTTTCAAAAATGTATAGGTTTGCTAGGTTTCCCTAGGTGCCGGTAGAGCTAGGGTTCAAAATCTACAGCTAGGCACTTTGCAAAAAAAGGGTAATTTTTCATTGTGAAAATGTGGTGTGTTCACGTTGCGTTGTGAGCCGTTTCCTGTCGTGGGCACTATGCCTACCCACACAAGTGAGGTACCATTCTTATCGGGAGACTTGGGGTAATTCAGATTTGTAAAGCAACTGTTATTACCTATTGACTTTGGATGCATTTCTGCCTTCCAAATGAAAGACAATGTCTAAAAAAGAAGTAATTTTGAAAAATGATCGGTAATTCTGATGCTAGTATGAGTATTCCCAATTTTGGAAATGTGCAAATATCTACTGTTTCTAAACTCTATATTTTGTTCCCATTTCAGAAATACATAGGTGTCTTTCATACCGATTTTTCCATGTATACATTTTCCCAGAATAATTGCTATATACCCGGTACATAATAAAAAACCATTGCAAGTCGCTGCTCAGTTTTTGGCTCTGGGTTCGTCGGGTTCTTGGTGAACCTACAAGTCCTATATATCCCCACAACCAGTAAGGTCCAGCGGATGTAACGGTATATTGATTTCAAAGAGCTGTCATAATTAGAAGAAGTTACAGGTGAAAACGTTGACACAAAAGGCTGTTTTTCTCAACTAATTTTCAATTTTTCCTATATTTAACTGTTAGTGTCTATAAAGAAACCTTGAAGGATCTACACAAATGACCCCTTGCTGAATTCAGAATTTTGTCTACTTTTCCAAAATGTATAGCTTTTCAGGATCCATTATTGCTTTCATACCCATTTCTACTGGAAGGAGGTTGAAAGCACAAAAAATAGCAAAAATAGGCAATGTCCCAGAAAAATGGCAAAACTGTGTAAAAGATTTTGATTTTCTGACAAAAGTCTGCTTGTCCCTGAAAGCTGGGAAGATGGTGATTTCAGCACCACAGCCCCTTTTTTGATACCATTTGCAGGGAAAAAATCAGACGCTTTCAACTGTAGCCCTTTTTTCGCATTTTTCCCCAAAAACCCAAAATTTAGCTGTATTTTGGCAAATTTCTGGGTCCCCTCCAGGGGAATCCACAAAACCTGGGTACCTTTAGAATCCCCATGATGTTGGAAAAAAGGGACGAAAATTTGGCGTGGATACCTTATGTGGTCAAAAAGTTACAGGGTCCGAAGCGCGAACTACCCCAAATAGCCAAAAAAAGGCTTAGCACAGGGGGGGGAAAGGCCTAGCAGCGAAGGGGTTAAACACTGTCTGTTGGCCATTGTTTATCCTGAGACTCAATGGAGTATGATTGTTTGTATATATTTTGCTCTTTGCAAATCTGATGGCCATTTGTTATGCTGAGACCTATTGATGCATTTTTACCTATTTATTTTTCTTTTTGCACATCGGATGCTGATTTGCACTTCTTTTTATACCTGAATGACTGTGTAATGACTTTTATATTTTTTAAGATGAACTGTGATGTTATTGCTTTTTATCTCTTGTGTTTTTTATTGGAACTTTTTAACCATGCTTGTTTTGTATCTTTTATGATCATTTGTTTTCAATGATCGGATAAAGAATTGAATTGACAAAGCCAGTAGTACTGGGTTTAATGTGCTTCGCCTGTAAACTGCACTTGTGCATGCCAGATCAGGACTAACAAGACTTCTCCATTCTCTCCAGGACTGGTCCACTGAGAAGGACAGAATAACAGGAGAGAGAGAGAGAGAGAGAGAGAGAGAGAGAGAGAGAGGGAGGGAGAGAGAGAGAGAGAGAGAGAGAGTCGGAATCTGGAAAGAACTCTGTAAAGGAAGACAGGTAAAGGTAGATAAAGATATTACTGTACCAAGGACTTTAGGGAAACACATTTTTAGGAGGCGAATTAGGAGAAATGTTCTGACACGTAGTGAGATTGGAGATGGAGACTCAACATCGCTGTGGTCACTGTGAAGACACATCAGCCACTGTGGGAGGAGGAGCCCGACTCAGCACTATTATGGGGCAAAGCTATTCAGCTGTAGGATGAGGGAGATGCACACTAACTACTAGGGGGCAGATTTACAAGCCCCTTGCGCCACTTTTGCGTCACTTTTAACATGGAAAAAGTGACGCAAAAGTGGCGCAAGGGGCTTGTAAATCTGCCCCTAGGTGTATGAGGCAGGATTCCTTCCCTACGGGCAGCATTGGGTAGAAACAGTCAAATATTTCAAAGGACTGAGGTAAACACCACGGAGGAGATCTAGGATTGACGACCTCCACTACAGTAGGGAGCGTGCATCGAACCCTGCAGTATTTCTTGTGCCATGGCCTATATCTACAGGGCTGACTGGGAAAGGAGTTACACACTACTGGGGGATTGCAGCCAGTGGCAGCTCCTCCACTAAGGCGGAGGAGCATCACCCCGATGCTTCAACTTCAAACTGAATTTAAAAAAAAGATAATAACTTTTCGTTATTATCATTTTATTTTTTGTATCGAGCTTGCAGTTGAAGCCAGGTTGTTAGGGTGGGGCAGGGCTGGTCTCCACGCGTCACAGGGAGGACAAGTGGTGGCTGCACCATAAGTGCGCATGACGGTTTCGCCGGTCGTCTAGAACCGGCCAAACCGTCATGCGCATTTTGCATGTTCTCTACAGGCTGTTTTGTACAGCCTGGGTGGAGAATATGCCCAGCCTCCAAGTTCCCACCTGAGTGACGAACCATGGCGCTCAGACCAATCACTACGCTGCTGTAAGGCAGCGTCGTGATTGGCCAGGGGATTCTGGGAGGCTGTGTGCTTCCTGCTGCAGAGAGGACAGAGGAGAGGCGGCGGCCACCGGTATTAAGGTAAGTGCTTTTTTTATTTTTTTGTTTCCTCCCCTTTCTGTTCCCCCCCTTCTGACCCCGCCCCACCACCCCCGTTCGGTAGCAGACGCTACTTATTGCAGCTGTTCAATGAAAGGCTGAATAAATGCTGCAATACTGAGGGAACATGAGAGGGCGACCATAGCTATGGATCGGATAGACTTAGACAAATAGGAAGCAAGGTGTTATATCCTGATATGTTGTACTTGTATGTACTCTAGCCCTGCTGCCTCTAGCTGCTCAGCCAGAGTGTGAGTTGGTTATGGAATGTTGGTGTGCCTGTGATGCGTGGAATGCCTGGGTGTCTGAGTGGATGAGTGTTGGGAGTTATGGATGGGCTGAACAGCTAGGCAGGCTGCTCCTGGTGGGGCTGGTACCACACCAGTGCTGGCTGGATTCAAGACAGATGTAACTTGGACAGATGGATGAAATAAAGAAGACTTAAATACATCCTGGCTCCTGGTGTCTACTTGAGAGATCACAACATATTTTTGGCGACGAGCGGACTTGGACCCTAAAGACTCTTGGTACAGCACAGAAACAAAGGGACTACTAAGAAACTTAAAGTGAAACCAAGAGATCACACAAGCTACTACAGTAAGCGAGGAACAAAAGAAACTACAAGCAGAAAATTTGGAGCAAAAGCTATGCCAGCCCCACCAGTGTCCAAGTCATCGGACGGCCCTCCCACCAGCCTGAACTTGCTCCATGGACTTGACCACAGGTATGATCTGTTAGGGTATGTCTGCCCTACCACATCCTTTTCTATGTGCCGCATGCATGAGACTGCAGAGTAAAGGGATAGTGGCTACATAAAGGCGTGTTAGAGACTAACTCAGTGAATGTTTTCACATGTGTAACACAAGAGCGGTTTGGTTAGGCAAAGATTTGTGCTTGGCTGACCCAAAGAAAGCTGAAACAAGGACATTTCATCAAGTGTGTTTCCAGTTTCCATACCCAAATGGATTTACATGTTTAGTGTCACAAGAGCCACACAGGAGTAGTTTGGATATTCAAAGATTTGTGCTTCGGTGACTCCAAGAAAGCACAGGACGCTGCGCAAAGTGAGTGTTTGAGCACAGTAAGCTGTCCTACTTTTAAGCAGTTTACTGCCAGTTGTTGGCGTTACTTTGGAGGTGCCTGATCAGTCTCTTCATGTGCTGCTTGTCCATACAAGGTGCGCAGAGATTGCTTCTCTAGATCTTGCACAACAATTGGGACTCTCTTCTAAATATAGTCTGCTGTCTATGAAATTCCACAAGAAGAGTTCGAGAAATTCTGTGGACATTTTGGTGTGTTGGTTCATATGGTATGGTTGACAGCGTGTGGAAGCCGTTTTTGCTCAGATTACTTTTCCGGCTATTCAACCTACTTTTGAAGGTTTGGAAGTGTTGGGCTAGGCTTAATTACATTTATTTTTGGGCCCCATGCGTTCATTTAACATTTTGGCAGTTCAACCACCTTCGTTCAATTTGAAATTCATCACCACGAGCCAAGCAGAGCACGCACACTTACTTGCTTTGTGACGTGACCAGCTCGATGCGATCCTCGGCGACGCTTGTTTCTGCTCTGTTAATGCTTACAGATGTATTTTGTGCATTTACGTGCCGGGACCCACCCGGTGCAACGACGCAAGCGTGCCATCATCTTGGGCTTGGAAGCACCATTGTAAGCCCGGAGCAACGCAGTGCTATGGTTCTTCCTGCATTTCCTGGCAACCACGTTTTTTTGTTTGTTAAAAAAAACTTTACGGTGATGATCACATTTTCAGGCAAGTGTTGGAGCAAACAGCATCTGTTTGAGGTGAACTTGTAGATCGCAATGTCAGCGCAAATGTCTTCAACAGAGAGTATTTTGTATTGGATGCTCTCTTGTTCACGGACCGCCTCCAGGCCCTTCTACATTTTTGTTTAATGAAGGTGGCATTCTTTTCTCGAGTGCAGCGTAGTATTGGAAAAAATGTGAAAGTTTCTGTTCATGCATTTCTTTAATTCTTTGATTTGGGTTACGCTGCCATCTAGTGACAATTTATAAAATTTCGAGCTTGTGGCTCTAAGTCAGATTCTATTCACTATTTATATTTATCCATCTCTACACGGGGTGGGTTTGTGGGACATTCTCATGGGAAGTGGCCCTACGTGGATGGTAAGTTTTGGAGTTGTCTGCAATATCTACATTTTGTGACTGCACACTGGTGTCACTTTGGGGAAGAAATGTATGTAAAAATTTTCTAGTACAAAGAAAGGGGATGTGAATTTCCACAAAGCCTATGGTTGGCTTAAGAACTGACGTTAAAGTTAACATTTACATGTATAGTGTTTTTACTCGTTTCTGGTGGTTGGCACAAATTTGGGGCTGTTCAAAATTTCGTGTGTGCTCAGAGTGGCTATATTCGGGTGAGAGATCGCTCACCGGCGTGGGGCACAGTTCATTATTGTTTACACTAAGTGGAGGTGTATTAACAGTTGCTTTGTTTTAGTTGTAGTGATGCCACATTTAAACACAGTTTTATGGTTGGGACGTCCTAGTCTCTTTGAGGGTGATTATCACAGCTTATTCCTTAGGTGAGGGGTAAAGTTGGGTTTTAATCCCAGGTAGTAACCATAGTTCCCTTTCTTGAGGGATGTTGTGGGGTAGTTTTTCTTTGCGTTTCTATGTTTACTACTCCCACTGGGGGTATGTAACCTCTACAAGGGGTTTGGGTTAGTCCCATACATATACAGTACCTAGGTTAACCCTTTCGCGGGGTTTGGATGTGGGTTTTTACCCCTTTCACAGTTGTGCGCAGTACAGTTGTACATCCCTTCACGGGCGTTTCTATGGGTGACGACCCATATACTTCTTTGTTCCCTTACTATTGGGATTGAAGTGGCAGGGTATTCTACCTTTCGCTACTCTAAGTTATGCTTTTTGGCATTTGTGTTTCGGGGTCTTTTAACCTTTGCGTTATTGCACATTATGTTACAGTGTTTTATACAATATGCTTGAACTGTATTTCTTGTAATGTGACACTTTTGCTTACGCTTAAAAATGTTTTATAATTTTTTATTAGGGAGGATGGGGGGATAGTGTTTGTCAATTGTTTATTTGCTGTATCTTTACCATCCTTTCTTGCTTTAATGGTTCTTTCTCCTGCGATGTTTTGTCTTTATTGCTGCATCCGAGAGACTTGTACCATGATTAATTTTTCTTGTTTATAGTTCTTGATTGGTGTTATAATATATTCATTTTTCGTTTTCTTTGAAGAAAAAGGGATAATGTTATATCCTGATATGTTGTAATTGTATGTACTCTAGCCCTGCTGCCTCTAGCTGCTCAGCCAGAGTGTGAGTTGGTTATGGAATGTTGGTGTGCCTGTGATGCGTGGAATGCCTGGGTGTCTGAGTGGATGAGTGTTGGGAGTTATGGATGGGCTGAACAGCTAGGCAGGCTGCTCCTGGTGGGGCTGGTACCACACCAGTGCTGGCTGGATTCAAGACAGATGTAACTTGGACAGATGGATGAAATAAAGAAGACTTAAATACATCCTGGCTCCTGGTGTCTACTTGAGAGATCACAACACAAGGCATTTTGTCTTTTGTCTATATATATACATCAATCAATTAATCAGTCAGCATTTGTGGAGCACAGCACTGTCACCCCTGGGGGGTATCTGGGCACTGGGGTGCGAGGTCTCCGTCGAACATAGATATGTTTTTGCAGTCTTACTAGTCAGCTGAATTTCACGTAGTGCTGATCAGCTCTTCTAGTCCATCCCTGCCCTACCACATGGCTCAGGGGTTTTTCATAGTGAAAAGTGGAGGGAGGGAAATGAGTCTAAGATATTCCAACATCACCATGGTGTACTTGGCTACAAAAGGAGATGTGCCGACCAGACTTGGAAGAACACTGTTGGAATGGAAATTTTTCCTTGCGTGGCTGGTGAGAATGCACCCTGCCCAGAGTTCCCTTTCTGCTCCGGGGGCAAATTTACTGGAATTGTGGTGTAGGGCAGTGCAGCAAGTTACTTTGCTGCACTGCCTTGCGTCACAGGGAAATGGAAGGAATGCACCGTATTTATCCAATACGGTGCATTCCTGCCCTTTCCCCCCTGCGCTGGTGCCATTTTGGCAGCCGAGCACCAATCTAGGCACCCTTACACATGGTGCAAGGGTGCCTGCATTACAGGCAGGATTGTTTTTGTGCAGGAAGGAGTACCTTCCTGCACAAAAATAATCCATAGAGGCGTTTTCTGCAGCACACATAGAAAGAGGTAAAAACGAGGAGAAATAAAGATATTTTTCCTCATTACGCCTGAGGAGGCATAAGATTTTGATGCATTCCCAAGTTTGCAAGTCCTTTCAAATCTGGGAATGTATCAAAAACTATGGGAGTTGCGTGAGAACATCCACCGCAACGCCCATGGAACGCCTCCCTTGCGCAGAGTAAGGCAACGCAGAAAATTGCGCTGCATTACTCCATATTTGTGAAGCGATTCAAAGCCACACACAGTGACTTTGCGTGGCTTCATAAATATGACTGAGAGCTTTGCGTCGTGCATGTACCACATTGGTGGTGCAAGTATGACTCAAAGCCCTCTAAAATATGCCCCTAGTTCTCTGGATGGTTTGATTTTTTTGACCCAGTGCAGGCAGTGATCATTATATGTAAAGCTGGCTAAGACCCAGAGCCAGGCTCTGAGGTCTAGAGGGGTACCTAAAATGCATCTCCTTGTGGACACTGCCCCCACTGGATGGAAAAGGCTGGCGGTGGTGGTAGCTTACTGTATTATAAATAAAGGTCAGCCCCTTTTTCTTACTACCTTTAGTGGGAGTGTGTGCATTGGCATTCACCTGGGTACTTCACTACATTCATGGGGACATGGATGACGAATGAGAGTGAACATTACATTTGTGATGCATGATGAACATTGTGAGTGCGTGCATACGTTGTGTAGGTTTGGTCAGAAGAACATGGAGAGTGCATGTATAAGCTTGACAGTATGGAGATAGGAATCCATTTTGGAACTCCTGTATGCAAGTGACCAACAAAATTGACGTTGGAGCTAAGCCTTGGCAAAGAAGAATGTGTACTTGAGGGAACCCCCAGAACATTCCCAATGCCCCTCTGAAGTTGAACAACTCCAATGAAGGATGTGTAGGGATCAAATAACCTTTTGATGTGCAATACAGCCACCCCCCTTTCTAATTCTCCTATATAGACAGATGTGTGGGATGTGTGTATAATTTTGTGACTTTCGGTTTAAGATTATTATGCAAAATTTCAGAAATTATGCCATTATACCATGTTGCATATTTATGCCACATTTGCGGCAAAATTTTATGTACTGAACTTGCCTTTACATTTTTCTCTGGGCACTATTTCTGTTTTAAATGGAGCGTTTTTAGTTCCCCACATAGTTGGTGGCTAAGCCCCACAAAGGCTCCTGACAAGTCAGGGATTTAAGTGGGATAACCACGATTTTTAAATTCAGAAAACTCCTTTATTTTAACTCGCTGCCACCTAAAATTGCGCCCACTTCAATGTAAGTCAATAGGAAAATACATTTCTTTTTTTACAAGCTTACCCTCTTTCCTGTTTCAAAATGTTGCCATGTATGTAACAGGCCTAGACATGCTGCCACCGTGGCATTTTCCCCGGTTGGCTATAGTCCAGGGGTCTGCTTTCAGAGCAGGATGGCTACATGTTCCAGAGCCACCCAACCATGCTCAGTGGCATATTCTAGTCATTGTTTTGTGCACTGAGGAGCTGATGTGAGTATTTTTGCCTTGGCTGCTTCTAGTTTCCAGGACGAATGAAACTCAGTCCACAGCTCCTTGTAATGACCAAAAAGCACAGCCATGCCTCTCATCGGTTTTCGACACTCCATTTTCTATCTTATCAATATTCAAACTATAGCTCTGGAATATTGTACTCAGGGGCAGATTTACAAGAAACTAACGCAGCGCGGTGCTGCAAGTCATTTTGCTGCGCCGTGCTGCGTTAGGTTCGAGGTACAGGGATGCAACATATTTACAACAATATGTCGCATCTCTGTGCTCTCCCCCTGCGCTGGTGCACAAACTGCTGCCATGCGCCGGCGCAGGCACCCTTGCACCATGGTGCAAGGATGCCTGCGTCGTGGGGAGATTGTTTTTGTGCAGGAAGGGTTACCTTCCTACACAAAAACAATAATTTGAGGTGATTTCCTCTTCCAATGTGTGCTGTAGAATGCAGCACACATTAAAAGAGGAAAAAAACGAGGAGAAATGAATACATTTCTCCTCGTTGCTCCTCGCTACGCCACCCCGTAGCATTCTGACGCATTTCCAGATTTACGATTCCTCGTAAAACTGGAAATGCATCAGTGGACATGAGTGTTGCGTGGGAACACCCACAGCAACACCCATGTCACACCCCTAACACGCAAAGTGTTGCGTGAAAAGGGGGGATATTTACAAGCACAGGTAAAGTCACGCAGGGTGGCTTTACCTGTGCTTGTAAATATCACTCAGCAGGTTGCGCTTCCGGTGCGTCACGCAACGTGACACACCGGCGGCGCAGGGGGCATGTAAATCTGCCCCTCAGAGTCACCCAGTAGATCGGACGTATTTTGGCAGATTACCAATCGCCTCTACTATAAATGGCGTTGCAAGTTTGCCATGGACCTCATGCAACAAAGTAAATAGGACTCTTAGGGTTTCCTGGGCTGACTCCCCTGGGCTTTAGTGCCATAGCACATTCTGCAATATTAATATCTGCTCCCTGTTACTGACAATTATTACTATTCAACAATTATTCAACGCTCTTTCACACACGATTTATGAAATATGCTCTATACCCAGTAGATGGCGCTCTAGATTTAAAAGATATTCTTTTCTTAAACCGGGGATCGTATCGAAACACTGAAGTCTGTTTGTCTCAAAGCGAGAATAGTGTAAGGCCCTCATTCTGAGTAGTGTTGCTGTTTATCCTACCTGATAATTAACCTTTTACGAGTTTGTGGGAAATTCCATGCGGATTTTATGGGCTTATTTAAGAGCCCCTTGCCCTGCCTGAGCAGTCACTTTTTCTGAAGATAGCTTTTGCTGTATGAGAGACCTTTTGGAATGAATAGTTTAAAGACTAAAATAAGTAGTACAGGTCAGCCCTATTCAGCCTTTCACTTTAATGTGTTTTTCATGGTTTGCCATTGCTTAAAAGAGCTGTCCATCCAACCCTTGGCATTTTGTGGATGGTTACATTCTCACATTTCTGTTCCGACTAGGTTGCTGATGGGCTTCAAGCAGTCCTGCACACCTCTTTCTTCCCTTAGTCACTGTTCATCCCAACCCTCCTGCCTCTCTGTCTTTTCACTCTATCTTCTCTTCTGCCTCTTGTGATTTTGCTCCCTCACTTCCTCTCAGACCTGCCTTTCTCCCTCCTCATACATTTCATTGATTTCACTTTCCCACTCGATGTCATCTCCCCTCCATCAGTGCCCGAATTTTCACTTTGCTTTTGCTTTTCCTAAGCAATTCCTGCTTCACTCACTTCCCACTTTCTCCATGCTTTTGTTTTAATTTCACTTTCGCTCACCACGTCATCCCCTCCTTTCATTTCATTCACTGCCCTTCCTCTAACTGGTATGCTCTGCTTTCACTTTCCCTCTCCACTGTAGTGTGACACATGTAGGCAGTGCTTTAAATGGGAAATTAGAAGTGCCGGTACCCACTAATTAGACTGGGTGGGTAGTTAGGGGCGTGTCTAGGGGCGTGGCTGGGGGCGTGGCTGTGAGCCAGGAATTTAACAATAGCCACATAAGATTCTTCCAGCAGTATGCAGAGTGGAGCTGCAGGGGATCTAAGAAGGGGTGAGAAACAACAAAGCCTCCTTAAAATGCAATTGATCTTTAAAGACCTGTGAAGTACTCGGGTGCGGCTGTGTGTGCTCCCGGGAAGCTGTCTCAGCCAGGCTGACACACACACGATGGGGGAGTGGGGTGTCTGAAGCCCTTTGATCCCAATGGGCGTTGCGCGCCTGAAGAGAACCTAACACTGCAGGAGCAACCCAGCGCAGAAATACACAGGCTGTTGCCAGCCAGAGCAGCACATAAACACGCACCATCTGAAAGGGTAATTTTCAGTTTTTACGTTGCACGTACCCGTACTTCAGGGCCTGAGCCCTACTGCTTCATGGAGTACCGGTACTCTCCTTGCCCGCAAATAAGTTCCGGTACTCTGGGGGAGAAAACTGAGAAGTGCCGGTACTCAGTACCGGTGAGTACCGGCCCATTTAAAGCACTGCATGTAGGATGTACCACGTTCATGCATTGTCAGAACCCCTTCAGAGGGCCACAGGGCACGCAGGAGCCACTCGGCTCAATCACGTCTCGCCGGAGTCCCCCATCTGATGCCATCCTGCAGGTGATAAGGGCCCGGGGAGCACCGGTGAGCTCTGATTGAACCCCTCTGGACTCACCAGTGCTGAGTGCCGTGGCCAGAAAAACGAACAGCACTGGTTTTGGCAGTCAGCGGCCGATGGCCATGGAGACATGTGCAGCCTTCAAGATGGCGGAGGAGGGCTGTGACTAGCGGGCGAGTGAGACCCATCTAGTTTCAGGCTGCCGAGAGAGGCCCGGAGCCTGAAACTAGCGGCAGGAGCGATGGAGTAGCGAGAAACACCCCCCCAGGGGTACCTTGAGGACAGACCCTGCGGAATGGAGGTCTGGACCTAGTGGCGCCATGGGTGCTTGAGCCTGGCGCGAGGCCTGACTTTGTGGTTGGCAGACAATGGGGGTATGGAGCGGACAAGAGGCATGGAGGACATCTGACCCATCAACGCCATCAAGCAGTGCACCGCAGTCAGCATGAGCTCAAGAACTGCCCCGGGATCCAGCATTCTGCCTCCGCCCACCACCACCCGGCCTTCTGCCCCTACGGCCATCATAAGTTTGGGGATCCCTCCAGGCCCAAGTTCACCGTCCGTGAGTGCAAAGGCACCCTGAGGGCCTGGCTGAACGAGCATCGCAAGAACCCCTGCAATGGCAAGAAGATCATGCTCTGTAGATATGTAATATATAATTGTCCAACCCAAATCACTTCAACTCTTCTTCAAATGTAATCTTGAGTGAATTTGCAACTTGAATATATGTAACTCTAACCACTGGTATCTGTAGTAGACTTATGTACTTACTACCATTCTTAGGTGATATTTAGAGTTTATCTGTTTGTATCTGTTAAGTTATTCATGTACTTTGAAGTCTTTATGTAATGTAACTGGTTCTATTGTAAAGTGCTCTGACACCTTTGAGTAATGTTTCCGCTATATAAAAATGCATAAATAAATGGAGGTTGAGTCCTTTTACTCCTGATGTCCCAGGGCCCTACCTACTATTGATATTGAGCAACTGGGCCAAGTACCCCTTCTGCACTTGACACTCAGGGTTAGCATAGTCAGAGTAGTCCAAGACTCCCTCTGTGGGGTTGGGCGGAGTTAATCTAGTGCTACAGCGCTAATTTATTAGCTAGTTCCCTACCCCCATCAGGGGTCGAGAGGCCTGAAATCAGTCTTACCCACACCGGAAGGGTAAGGCATCTGGAGTTCTTGAGTGCGCTCCATCTGCGGGCGATCGCAGTGGCTATAGCTAAGTCCAGGTGAGTTGGCTCCACAGCGGGCAGAGTCTCTTGCTCGCCGTCGCACTCCTGAACAGACCAGAGGCTCTCTGCACCTCCTCCTGCAGGGTAAATGTCAGTGGTGGCTCCTCCGCAATGGCGGGGGTGCGTGGCCCCACTGCCTGGCTTAGAGCCAGTAAATGTAAATTAAAACGATGTTCTTGCATCATTTTAAATTACATTTGCCGGCTCTTAGCCAGCTCTGTTGGGAGGGGCGGGCCAAGGTATGGGAAGGGGAGGAGGAGTGCTAGTGCACTCAACTCCCTAAGTGCGCATATGTGTTTCGGCCAGCCGTCTCAGGCCGACCAAAACACACATGCGCACTTAGGTTTTCTCCAGCCCAGCTGCATTAAGCAGCCGGGCTGGACAAACCCCACAAACTCCCTGGTCTGAGCAGGGCGGCGTTTCAGCCTGCTCAGACCAATCCCCGTGCTGCTCTGCAGTGCGGTGATTGGACAGGGAGTCTGTCCCAGGGGCTGCTGGGACCAGCAGGCAGGAAGAGGAGAGGCGGCGTGAGGACACGCAACGCTGGAGCAACTGGCGGCAAAAGGTAAGTTTTATTATTTTTTTTATATTCAATGCCCCCCTGCGTGATTCCACCAGCCCCACCACCCTCCGTTTATATCGGCCACCGCTGGTAAATGTCCGGTTCATCTCAAGGTGGAGGGTGGCTGCAATGCTCATGTCTTGGGTGATGGTAACCAGGTGCTCCCACAGCATCCTCACTTCTCTGGCGAGGACGGGCAGATTAGGTCACAGTTACTGGTGCTCCTGGTGATCCTCTCTGCATACTGGGTCAATGTATCTCATAATGCATGGGCTCCTGCCCGATCAGCACAGTGAAGTCCTACATGGCAGCCCCTCGTGGCATCCGGTATTGACAACTTCAGCACTATTCACGGGCTCCGACCGGATCGGATCAGCACAGAGCATCACATGGCTATCTCCTTGCAAACGGGGTCGCAAACTCTGTGTGGCACATGGGCAATGACCCGAGTGGTGCACCAGCAGTTTCCGCACACCTTGCAAAGGGATTTTATTTGATGGGCTCCCCACTGATCCTTGCTCCCTCCAACGCTCTCCTATTCCTCACAGGAAACACTGGTTGTGGCCAGCAGCCAGACGTTAGTGCTCTAAATAAAGTGGTTTTGGTTTCCCTGAGTGATGCCAACTCACCCAGCAGGGAGACAAGCAGGCTTTGGACCCCAGTCCTGGTCACAGGCAGAAGTCTCGATGAGCTTCCCCTCCTCACACAGCCTGTCTGGCTGCTTGGCATGTGACAATTTTGGGGGTCTGAAAACTCCCCTTCTGATAGTCCATTTCCAGACACCAACTGTGGTTTAGGGACTGAAGCTTTTAAGTTTAATTTTGGGGTTTTGCTTCTTTTGAAGTGTCCATCCACTCCTCTGCTCCCTCTTCCTTTTGAAAAGCAGTCTGTCACAGGAGGAGCAACTCCAAAGCTAATAGTCCCACAACACAAGCCATGGGAGTGACTAGAGTTCACACCTTGATGGCAGGTACAGTGCTATGTTCGTCAAAAGCAGGGGCGGCTCATCCGTATTGGCAGAGGAGCACCGCCCTACTGGTCGAGTCAGTCACAGAAAAATAAAATGATAATAAAACAATAATATTTTACTTTTCTGTGACTGGCTCTGGCTTAGGCATAGGTGTGTAGGGTGAGGCGGGCCGTGCCAAGACAGGGAGGAGTGGTGGGCACTTATAAGTGCGCATATCAGTTTGGCCGGCCGTCTTAGGCCGGCCAAACAGACATGTGCACTTCTATTTCTCCAACCCAGCTGTGTTACACAGCCGGGTTGGAGAAAAGTCGTAGGCCCCCAGGCATCGTCTGAGCTGCAGACCAGGCTGCTCAGATTAATCCTGTTGCTGCTCTCATAGAATGCGCCGGTATTGGGTGGGGAGCATGTGCTTTCCCAGTGACTGCCAGGAGCGAAGCACAAAGGCGACTGTCGGCGGCAGCGACAGGTACTTTTTTTTATTTGTTATTTTCCCCCTAAATTTCCTGTCCCCCATCCTCCCCACCCCCTCACTTTCATTTTGCGGCGGTCACCACTAATCAAAAGGTTAGTCCAGGGGGCCCAGCACTTCTCTGTATGATTCTCATATCAGCCCAGTCTCCTTGCTGAGATGTGCCGAGGCCCCTGCCTTGTGACCTCCCACTGAACAAAAGAGACTCCTTCGAAGTGTACAGGAGTAGCCTGGCTCTCCCCTCCCTAGTGTGGGTTCCACCCAGCTTACAGGAATGGAGCAATACACAAATCTGTCTGGGGTGATTACTCTACCTCCTCATTTCTTCACCATGCAGGTCTGGGTCTCCCAAAATGGAACCCAGAGTCCTCCATGTTATGTGCCATTTACAGGAACCCTTATACCCAGTGCATGTACACAGCATACACACATTGCACAGCCCTATACCTTCCATGTACTGTGCTACTCATGGACACACATACACTCAGGGCCATCTATTTATATGCATGCACTGCTCAGCACTGTTTCCTTCATATATTGTACCATTCATAGACACACATACACCCAGCACATGCATTAAGCATTTACCTTAACAAGGCCTAATAGCCAGGTCTGGTGGGTTAGTGGACTAATGCGTCCCCTGCACTTAGACCTCATGGTCACAAGTTCAAAACCTGGTGGGTCCACTTAGCCTTTCATCCTGTTGAGGTCAATAAAATGAGTACCATTGAGTTGGGTAACAAGAAACATCTGCAATTCAGAGTCAAGATGCCCACGGTGTGAGAACGTGCACTTTACAAATGCACGTTATGTTATATTACGTTCTGCCTAACATTGTATCCTTTGCCTCTTGTACCACTTACAAATACACATATGCCCCGCATCTGTATTCAACATGCACACACCTCACAGCATTACATCCTTCGCCTATTGTACCATTTACATGCACACATGCACCCAATATCCTCATTCAAGATGCACACACTGCATAGCGTTACTTCCTTCGTGTATTGTACCATTCACAGGCACACGTACACCCAGCACATGCATTTAACATGTACACACTGCATAATCCTTGCACTGTACCCTTCCCAGGCACATACACACCCAGGTCAGAGACACCACTTATGCGCTAGGTAGCACTTCACATCACCCGATGTAGGCCAAGGGGAGAGTAAAGCACACAGCAGGAGAACTTTAAAGTGAGTGAGCCTGTAGGTCTCACTCCATTTGCAAAGAACCCATTCACTCTTACTGATCACCACACAGTATGCTGCCACCATTGCACTCGTACTGCTTAACTTCTGGTGAAAGTGGTAGCCTTCCACCACTATGATGGTAGTGCTTTGGGCGCTGCTCCCTGTCCACCAAGACAGCAATCCATGTGATAGGCCTATGTCATTGAGCGCACGCATGACTTATGTTTGCCTATGACAACAAAAATCAGCATTAGGAATCCAGACATCAGTACAGTTGGGCACTCAGCAGCGGCGCACATCTAATACCATGCAGAGAACTTTTCCATCCTAACACACATGCTTACACCAGGCATGGTGTCAGGGGTTTAATAAAGTCGCAGGAGATGCTGTACATGGATGTCTCCCTCAGTTGTTCCTAATGCCTGGGTTTGAGTTGTTATTTTGGGGGACGCTGTGCCTGACCTCTGGGGCCTCACTACATTGGCAACGATATGGGTCTCCTGACTCACCTCCTACAACCCCATCACGCCTCTCGTCTACCATACGATGGATCACACAGTTACCCAGCACAGATGCAGCAGCTGCAATGGCGATCGTTCCCAAGGTGCGGGGCAGAAGCTGCATTCCAACTAGCATTTCCCAGACCCAGCAGCTGACCGGCTGCATCCGTCATCTGTCAACCGTGCCTCTGCTGATGCCCTTAGCCTGAGGTCAAACGCTCACTTCCCACACTCCTGATTGGCATGGTGACACCGTTCATCCACCAGAGGGCGCACACATTTTCACTGATCCCTGAAAGCACAGACAGCCAGCTCTCGCTGCCACACAACCCACTGCCTACCATCTAAAATCCATCAGCATCCCTAGAGCCTTCAAGGTGTGGCAGAATGAGACTAAACCCATTAGCAAAGGAACCAACTGGAGAAAATAAATAAATACTAGAAACATTAAACAAGATACAAACTGCTTACATCACAGTATTATCTTTCTCTCGTCAGCTCTTTACCTTTCTCTCCTTGGTTCGTCATAACGTAGTCTTCAATGTATGGTGATGGTTTGCTATGTTTGTTGCTGAGCTAGCGCCAAGATGCTCAGTCATGAGAGCACTGTATACATATCTCCTGTCCTATCATACCATATCATATCATATATCATGCACATTGGCCGTATTCACCTGCTACACCCGCAACGAAGGCCCCACCATGCCACTTTCAACCCCCTTAATTTTTGCATCTACATGCTTCATCATCGAACTACATGTGTGGGTGAGTGCCATCACTGCGCTGTAGAGAGTGAAAAACATTCAACATTGGCATCAACAGCAATGGGCTCCAGGCGTATGACCCAGGCACACAACCCCCAAAAGGCAGAAGTCTTCAATCTGTGGGGCGCGACCCCCAGGGGTGGCATGGAGTCCTGGGAAGGGGGGTTGGGCCGCATTCCCCAACCTCACTTGTGCCTGGAATCCAAAATGTTTGCTCTTTGTTTTGGAAAAGGACAACTGTCCAGAGACGGTTAATTCCGATTGTTAAAATGCTTCAGCTGAAGTTTCATTAATTGAGTCTCCTGTGCTGTGAATAGCCTTCGTGCCAGGGTGCCTGCTTGCCTGAATGAAATGCAAATGTGCGCTGTGAGTTAATCTGCAAGTATAAATGGTGCTTGGGAGCCGGTTCTGGCTTTAATTGATCAAATCACTCCAAGCTTTGTGATGACAAAGATGTGTTTTTTTTAGTGGTAGTGCAAAGAGTTAACAACTGGGCTGTGAAGTGTGTGCTTTTAATCGTAATTAAATTTACACAGCCCTTAGTACCCCTAAGGAGGTGTTGAAGGGACAGTTATGTAAAAAACAAAATTGCATTACATAGCTCTGGTATTACTAAAATCTACATTTTGGAAGCACAATTTTATCGTAAAACTATTTGCACATTTTGTAGCAGTCCATCTTACACTGTGTGTAATGCAAGTAAAGATAAACGACTTACATATTCACAGTGTTTGCTGACAAAGGCTGTGACCTCGCAGTACTAAAAATACACAAGTCACTATTCTCCAATGCACCAGCCAAGATTTAATTCGGTGTCTCTGTGGGTACACACAGACCTCTGCAGTGCATTAACTAATAGAGGTTTCATAATGTACTACAGTGCATTTCCCACTGAGTAACAACTCTTTATATTTATTTTTTATTTAAACTGCTCATTATTTTATATGTAGCTACCTGAAAGAATTAAAAAACGTACAGAATATTTTCAGCCTTATATATGAGAGGCTTGCGCCGCCAGAGCATCACTTGTTTTTGTCGGTCCGGCGGCGCAAACGTCTCAAGCATACCTATGAGGTGGCGCAAAGCCACCCTGCATGGCTTTGCATGGTATCATAGAAATGGAGTAAGACAAAGCAGCGCAAGGCAACACGCCTTACTCTGCGTCAAGGAGGCGTTCCATGGGCTTTGCGTGGGTGTTCCTACGCAACACCCATGGATTTTGATGCTGCCCCAGATTTACAAAATCACGTAAACCTGGGGCAGGCCAAAACCTTACGCCTTCCCAGCGGAGGCGCAACGAGGATAAATGTTTTAATTTATCCTCGTTTTGTCTATCTTTCCATGTGTGCTGCATTCTGCAGCTCATATAGAAAGAGGACAACACCTCTCAGGATTGTTTTTATGAAGGAAGGTGCCCCTTCCTGCACAAAAACAATCCTGCCTATGTTGGTGCTAGGCAGCAATTTGTGCGCCAGCTCAAGGGAAAAGGACAGGAAAGCACAGTTTTCATAAATATGTTGCATTCCTGCCCTTTCACATTAGCGTACGGCAGCGAAGCAAGAAGACTTGTGGCGCTGCCCTACGCCAATTCCTCATAAATGAGGCCCTTTGTTTTTAGCTACACCTTTGACCACGCGCCCACGCTCACTGACCTTTGGTTTGCTAAACACTGTTTAATATTATTTCCCCACAGTAAAAATGATTTGCTGTGGGAATTGGGGGCGTTTGAGGTTGTCGATTGTTGTTGATGATGAGAAGTACCAGGTTCTAGAAATGTTTGTCTCGTGGGGGTCCTTACGGCTAGAAAATTTTGACAAGGGGATCTCGGCATCAAAAGGTTTGAAGACCTCTGCCCAAAGGGCCCCAGTGGGGTTGACCCCGCAATCACATCAGTGGGTCTGCCAACACCCTACCACTCTTTAGTGAATTTTGCAAACCTGCCTCGGCGGCACACCCATGGCGCGTGTGGGTCGCCTGACTAAACAATTATTTCACTACTTCTAGTTCAAAAAGTAGCTAATTAATGTGTATCCGGAGTTGAAATAAAGTACACTGGGAAGTGTAGTTTTGGCCTATGTGGGGCAGGAACAGTCACATGGTAGCAGTGAACACCCAATTAACAGGGGCCCGTTAGCAAGACAACTTTGGCGATACCATTCAGTCATCTTGTGGCAGCACTTAATTTTTTGAGGGTCATCAGTTACCAGCGTCAGCTCATGTGGCAGATTGTCTCAGGTTAAGGGTATAAATGGCAGCTGACACCACACCTGAACAGCCTCCGCAGCGTATTGTTTTATTAACATTAAAATTGAGGCTAACAATCCCATCCCCCTCCTTAGAGGAGAGGATTACAGTGCCTTCTTAGCATTAATAATCCAAGCAGTACTGTTACTCTGCGCTTATAATTTGACTAATTAATATGTCTTTGTGCCATTCATCTACATATAACGTTATTTAAATCAGAAAGGTTAGCGACCTTTTTATCCCACATATATGTCGCCTTCGCTATTTATATACAGTGGGTAAATTGCAATAAAATGAAAATGCAAAGGTTGAACCATGTTCTGATGGGTGGTTCAGTAAAGGGGTGCCAAGAGCATTAAAGATCTTCCCACGTTAAGTAAAAAAGGCAACTGGAAAGGGCCAACAAGGAACACACAACCTTCCATTTTTGTTTGTGTTGCGTGTTAGTATTAAAAGAGGGACGTAATATGGGGTCCAAGAAGATTTTGATTTAGTTAGGCTGTTTTGTAAATAAAGCCATATGGTTGTTCATAGATAAATGGATGTTGAGACTGGGAGTTTTCATGGGATCAGGTGCAGAAGACGTCCATCATGTAACAATATTGAGTTGTATTTATATACACAGCTCAACAGCACAGTTTTTGCAGGTTTAATGCACTTTATGATATGCTCCAGTGCATGAAACCCATTAATCTGCCCGGTGTGTATGTTGATATGGCAAAAGGTTACCTTGAACAAAAGAGTTTCCAAAAAAGCAAGCTCAAATTAATTCCAGAATGTGCGTTTTAATGGAGAATGATCAATTTAACGGAACAGCATGTGATTTTACTTGTGGGCTCAATAGTGTCTGTTGTATGAGTGGGACGTCTGAGAAAAAAGCAATCTTGTTTATGGTGACTTTGGGTTCATGGCAGTGAAAACTGTTTCCTCAAGGCAATGAGACAGAGGCAATTTGGGAGGATCCTTTGCTACCAGAGATAGACAGGTGGAGTGATGCTACATGTCTATCAGGGGCGGCTCCTCCATTAGGGCGGAGGAGCGCCGCCCCACTGCTTTCTCGCAGTGCGAGAAGCAGAAACATAAAATGGTATTTTAAATACCATTTTATGTTTCTGCTTCTCGCACTACGAGAAAGCAGAAGGGTATGCCTGGTTGGGGGTGGGCAGGTGGGCGGGTCGGGGAGGAATGAGCAGAAGGGTATGCCTGGTTGGGGGCGGGCGGGTCGGTGAGGCGTGGCTTGCCCAATGCTGTGGGCCCTGACTGTTTGGTCGGCCCTCTGGGGCCGACCAAACCAGTCATGCGCACTCTGCCTTTTCTCTATGTAGGCTGCATGCAGCCTACATAGAGAAAATGGCCTCCCCATAGGCGCCCGTGCTGAGCGCTGTCCCCACCAATCACAACGCTGCCATTGCAGCGTTGTGATTGGCTTAGGGGAGGCAGGCTGCCTGTGGCTGCTTCCTGTTGGGAAAACGCGGACCCGGCCAGGAGCTGAGTCGGCGCGGGACGCGGTAAGGTAAGTTTTTTAAAATTTTAATTACCACCCCCCCATGAACCCACGCGAACCCCCCCAACCCGCCTCCCCACCCACGAGTCATGCCGGCCGCGACTGATGTCTATACCGTTAGTCAAGTGCAGTCGGATGTCAGCAGCATACTCAGTGGTGGAAGGGCCCGCCTCTGGATACGTATTTCCAAAAAGAGACAGTCTTTAAATAGAATAGAAGGAATCCTTGGAGAACTCCAAACGTGTGAGAAAGGTTTTTTGGATATGTATTTTCAAAGAAGAGACAGTCTTTGAATAGAAAAGAAGGACTCCTTGAAGAACTACAAAGGATGATTGAAGGGCTTTCTGGAGAATTATTTCCAAAGAAGAGACAGTATTTGAATAAAAAAGAAGAAAGAATCCTTGGAGAACTCAAACGATGTGAGAAAGGTTTTTGGAGAAGTGTTCCCAAAGTAATCATTAAGAATATCGGTCTATGGATAGATGAAACCACCATTTGTTGCAACAGATACTTGAGATATTGGTAGGGGGAGAAAGACCTGTCAAAACCTCATGGGAAGGTTTGACGTGCTTCACTCTCCTTAGGCTCAAAATCATAACTCTGCTTCTGGATCCCCTTGTCTAAAGCATGTTGTACCAATTTCCGGTGATGAAATGATTGCAGATCTTTCACCAATAACGTACAAACATTTCAAAAGACCACTTAAAAAAACACTTCTTGGCAGTTCTTATCAATGGTAGGTGATGTCAGTACAGTCAGAGCCAGTATCCTAGGAACTTCATTACTGTGAGCACCTTAAACATGAAATATGACGTACTATAAGGAGAAACATTACAGTTGTGCGTCGCTTTCATTCTGGAAGGGCAGTTGTGAGTGTGAAAATTTGAGTGATATAGTTGGTCATGAGTGATTCATGTAGGAAAAATGACGACTAATGGGATTGGGGTGGTGTTTGAAGAAGAGACAACAGATCCAGGAGTTAGACATTATAGGCCTTGTTAGAGACCTCCTGCAATTCCCATTGGGGTGGATAACCGTGTCACCGACCCATTGGTAATTTTGAGATCCATAGAGGTACAACAGACACCCCATGATTCCAGCTGTTGAAAGTAGATGGAGTCTCAGAGGGAAACAGCGGAAGAGAGTTAAGTAGTACCATAGGAATGGGACCTGGAATTACCGTATCCCCCAGTAATTTGTCTTTCCTCAGGAGATTCTCAGAGTTCATCCCGAAATCCCTATTAATTCCCTATGCTCTAAGTTTATCTGACTACTGGATTTAGTGAATCGGGATAGGTGGTGCGTGAATAACAGCCCTACTTGCAGAGACCTGGTGGTGAGCCTCTATCTGCTATCTTTTGTACAGGCTTTGCAAGCAGGAGGTTAGTTAGCAAACTTGTAGGCCATCATTAAAGGATAAACCCATGAATTTTATCCCTAACAAAGGTTAATTGTAGGAATGACCAAAATGGAACACTTGATTTCGCACTGTTAAAAAATAAAGAAAGACTGACTTCGATGACTGTGAATCTGTTGAAGTCCTCTTTGTCGCTTGCAGAGATCTATTGTTATGTCAAACAAAACAAAATAACTAAAAAGGGCTTCAAGCCCACTCATTACTTACCATTGGTTGGCTTCATCGTCACTCTCATTTCTTTTCGTCTCATTGGTCAACAGCTGGTTTCATTTTGCCAGTCTTACTACAGACAGCTTGGGTGGATTTGGGCTTCACCCTCTTTAGATTAAACAGACACAACAATGCACTGCAGAGAATCAGCTGCGAGTGCTTTATAAATCTGTTCCCTTTGTTTTGTTTTTTTCATTCTGCCCTGAAACCTGAGCTTTATTTTTCTATTCGCTCGCTCTCCCTAGCTGGACCCCATGTGGCTGGGCTTGTTAATGTTATCTGATACCATATGATTCGTGCTACTATTCCACACTTGTCTGTTACAACACAAAAGAATGTATAGTTCATACTTCTGACCATAAAATAATCTGTTAACTTGCTCTGTACTGTTACATTTCCAGTAGGGGTGATTGTGCCACTAGCTGTTTCTGGCTTGCCAGTGTGTATGCTTATGAAGCATACATGGCAGACATGAAAACAGTGATTTGTTGCCACAGTGCGAATGAGGATGTCTTCTGATAGGAAGCCCAGTCATCTCTCCACCAGGTTTCGGAGCAGCTATCCAGCCATCTTCCTGCTTCTGGTATCTTGCCAAAGTAAATAATTTCCGTTCTAGCACAGATAGGATGATAGATATGAGGCTGTGTTTGTTTCTATGGCATAAAGGAACGCCTAAATGTGCTTGTATGTTCCCAGTTTTCAAATGCTGTGAACTGCACCATTTTTTTATTTACATAGTGCCAGTCGCGGCTCCTGGAGGGAGTGCTGCGGGGCGGTGGGGCGGGGTGGGGGAGGGGCAGGGTGGGGGGTAGTAAACTCTGGCATACGGCCGAACGGAGTTAAGTACATAAATAAATAAATAAAACGAATTACATTGCGCGTGCCGCTTTGCGATGCGGCGCGCGCAATGTAATTAGTCTTATTTATTTATTTATTTATGTACTTAACTCCGTTCGGCCGTATGCTGGAGTTTACTACGCCCCACCTTGTCCCTCCCCCGCCCCGCCCCACCGCCCCGCAGCACTCCCTCCAGGAGCCGCGACTGCATAGTGCTTATTTTAGGGGAGATTCTGACGGTTTCTAAGCACTCACATTTTTAACAGATCAGGCAATTATGGCGACTTAGGTTGACCACCCAGCATGGAGGGAAATGCAGGGCAGGACTAAGTGGCAAAATTCAGGACAAAAATTCAGGACACACGGTCAATTTCGCGGACACATCCTAGGAGGGGCATACCTCACTACTTTATCAATGCATTTATTTAGTATTTTTTATATTGCTCTATTTATTCACTATGCTCTGTATGAGATTGCCTCTAGGTATGCTACATTCAGATCATGCATTATGCCCTTGTTCATTAGTAAATTGATATCCATGAGCACGGTGTCAAGGGCATCACCCCTACCCTTATCCACCCAATATTTCTTGGAGAGAAAGCAACAAGAACATTTTGACTATGTTTTAAACATTTAAAGACCAGTGTCAAACAGCTTGTGAAACATTAACTTAAGTGACTTTTTTACCTTCTGCTAGTGTAGACAAGTTGAACAAAAACATCTGGGTCACCTAACCGTCCTCTAGACATTAAACCTAAAAAAATTAATGAGGCAAGGCAGATGGTGTGGGCGACAGTCTCACACCTAATGTCTGGATGTGTGGTATCCACATCTTGTCTGCAGTCTTTCACCACCACAAAGGCCTGGCTGTTGTATTAGAGTGTGCATCAGCGGCTCTACATTGTTCTCAGAACTGAGAGCCAGGTCCACTAGACAGAAAATTAAAGAGCAGGATGAAGTCGAAATCAGATGGGAGATCCGCAGCAACTGATTCAAAGGGAAGAGTAGAACAAGGCGGGACAATTCCTAAAATCAGACAAGATGGGCCCTCCATGAGTACTGGAAAGTATTGTATACCAGGGGACGTGGCCAAGATGGCGGCCGTGGCGGAGGCAGATTAACGAGCTCTGCACCGGCCCACCAAATACTTTCAGTTATCCTGCCCTCTCGCCCGAACTAACAGGCGGAAAGGCCACAGCGGGACCCGGTGAGGCCGAGACTGCGTCTCAGGCGAAGCTCTGAGGAAGAGGAACCAGCGTGCGGTGTGCCCGCCCGGCGACACGTCTGCGGCCTGCAACAAGTGGGAATCCCCAGCCTCGATTAGTGGTGCGGGCCGGGGGTCATGCTACGGAGGCGGGACTGGGGGAATTGAATACCACATGCCTGGCAGTTAAGTGTATACAGTGCGGCCTTGCGAGGCACAACGCCGACGGTGACCCCACCCCCTCCCGAGGACCAGTTAAGACGAGCTGGATTGGGAGAGACACCATATCGGAGGTGAGAGGGGCGTGGGGGATGGGCAAGAAGCAAAGCACGTGGCGCGCCCATGCCAAGTAGACTGTAGACACAAAGAGGTCCTGCACCCTGAGCACCTGCAACAAACCTATGCTGTGCAGGCGGGCACCGGCGATCAGGGAGACAGAGACCAACGCGAGGCACAGGAGAGTTGAGGAACTTGTGCCTCCTGTATAGCAAGTCAGCCTGCCTGGGTTGATCAGAGAGAAAATATACCAAAGCCCTATGCCTACACCAATCAAATATTGGCAAGTGGTAAAACGCACACGGCTGTTTGCTAGGAAGGCAGAGCGACAGCCAGCTGTCCCGAGAGCCATAGAAAGCCAGGGGTTTCGCCAGGGTGCCAAACAGCGAACATCCCCGGGCCAGGTATTCAACTGCAGCACACGGGAGTCTGAAATGCCGGGACGCTGTGCTGGCAATTGAACCGCACTAATGAGCAAACACTACGGGCCATAGGGAATACGCAGGCTTGGGAGATTGTTCGCGCACAAACCCACACCAAGGCCTGGTGCTGGGGAGGCTGGCCTGACGGCTGCTCCCGGTGAGGGACGTACCAACTGGAGATATCAGTCCGGCGGCGTAGATAATAGCTTTCTGGGGGCTCCCGTTGCGGCATGAGGTGGATGGACGCGCCTCCGGGGGCTGAGTTGCGGTTAGTCTCCCCACCCTCTGTACAGAACCTCTAGGCGACAAATTGGAGGGAGTCACAGATTCCCTAAGGCTCTATATGCGGGCACCGGAGAGCCTAGGGGCTACAGACTCACAGAGAAAGCACCTATAGAGCTGCCCGAGGTTAGAAGAAGTAGACGCAACTGACCGAATGATGGGGAAAGACAGGCCACAACGGTGAGTGCAACAAACGAGAATCAACCAATATATTGCGCAGGGGAACACAGCGCAAAGTGAATCGCCCCAAGACCCTCAAAGAATGGCTGAGGCCCCACAACAAGACCCCATGGGAGCACAGATCCTCGCTGCAATTGACGCCTCTAGTGCAGCAGTCCAGGCGAAAATAGAGGCAGTGTCACTGGATGTTGGGCTGCTAAGAGTGGACCTGCGGACAGTTGTGGAACGCTCCATCACCACAGAACAAAAAGTCTTGGAAATGCAAACGAAGCAAACAACCTTAAAAACGGCGCTCTCAGACCTCTCTATGAAGACCGCGATCTTGGAGCAAAGGGCCGAAGATGCAGAAGGAAGCTCACGGAGATGCAATTTACGATTCGTGGGCTACCCGGAGGGCGCCGAGGGGAGAGCCCTGGAGCAGTTTTTGGAAAACTGGATCAAGAAAGTTCTCATGGAGGCACCTCCGTCTGATCCGTTTATAATTGAGAGGGCGCATAGAACGCTAATCCCAGCTCCTCCTGCAGGCGCTCCGCCTCGTACCCTCATAGCAAAGATTTTAAATTACAGAGACCGGGACTGTATCCTCAAGGAGGTCAGAAAGCTGGGAGACCCCCAATTTGAGAACCACACCATACGCATTTTTCCGGACTACACGAAATTAGTTCAACAGCAGAGGATGTCGTTCACTAACATGAAGCAAAGACTGAGAGCCATGCAGCTGCAGTATATGCTGCTGTATCCAGCAAAGCTCAAGGTGTTACATGCAGGCCGTTCACATTTTTTTACTTCTCCTGAGGCCGTGAGGGACTGGCTGGAGGTGCAGGGGGAGGGGCGCCCCATGCCGTTGACGGGGGCAAGCTCCATGAGCCAGGGTATACGACAATCCCGCAAGCCCAGCAAGTGCCGGTGGACTGATAGGCGACCCGCCGTTCATCTCAGTGGATAGTAGTCCGGCAGGACGGATCGCTTGCCATGGAGAGAACCATGTTGGGCCCAGAGGAGAGACACTCACCCCACATGGACCGGGCACAAATTCAAACTGAACGGGAGGAAGCTAAGGCGCTAGTGGAAGTAGTGACAGCAGCTGGCTCAGACACCAGCTCTGGAAACGTGGTAGAAGACACGCCGCAAGCGGATGATCCATAACCTATAGGCACCTTGCTACCGGAGTCCGGACTGGACTATTAAGAGAAGTGGTGGGTGGGGGGTATGAGCCAAAAAGGGCAAGAGAGTCTGAAATATGTACATATAAGCTAAGCTTAGCCTGGATGGTATTGGGGTTTTTACGAGAGACGACGAGAGGGATGAAACATATAGATGCGAGGTGGGCCGGGGAGGCCTACTAACCCCCTACTCTATCTTTTGATCTTTACATCTCCTTCTTCTTTACTGTATTCACACGCAGGCGTTTGTTGCCTGGTTATTTTCTATCTCTCTCTTTTAATGTGAGTGGGGTGGCGTGAGAGCGTGACTGATTGAGTGGCAGAGGGGACAGGAGCACGGATGAGGTGGAATACTGCCTGGACGGGTTCCTTATCTCGTCCAGCAATTATTTGAGATTCAATGAGTGGAGTACGGTCACGGAATTCAGGACATAGGTGTGAGTGTACTTGAGAGTGGAGCGGGGGGAGCATTTTTGAATGTGTGATTAGCTATATTTGGTTGATATATTGGTATGTTTAAGATTAGTCATACAACTGGGGAGGCACAAATTGTTCCCCTACTGTTTCCCCGGGGAGTGGGGGTGGGGGATGTTTTGGTTTCAAGAGCGATCATTGGCAGCAAAGGCAGCATAAGCAAAAGGTTCGGACATTATGATATTAATGGATAGATGGCACAGTTTAAAGTTGTGATGTGGAATGTGCAGGGACTTAATTCCTTCACTAAACGATATAGGGTGCACACATACCTCCGTCGCCATGGCATACACATGGCACTGCTCCAAGCGACGCACCTGAACGAGGCAGAGGTAATCAAGCTCCACAAGAATTGGAGAGGTCAGATGTACGCTGCAACATACTCCACGTACTCTCGTGTGGTGATTACGTGGGTGGCCCCGCAGGTACCATTTAGACTTCTTGGTAGTGAAGCAGACATTGAGGGAAGATACATTAAAGTGCATGCAGTACTAGATGGCAAGGAAATATGCATATTGAACACATATGCCCCCAACATAGACGACCGTGACTTTTTTCTGCACTCGGAGGCTATGCTGCTGCCCGTCGCGGGCACCCCTACAATATGGGCTGAGGACTTTAACTGCGTGGTAGATGCCACACTAGATCTACACCCTCCTAGGGTCACCACGAAACCAAACATGACAGAGACCCTTGATGCAGCGGTAATTTCACGGTAATTTCTCAATGCAAAACCTCATTTACCTCTATTTACCGCTGTAAAGATGTTGGGCCCTTGACACCATGTATTACCTTCAGGAGACTTTATATAAACATGAAAAATCAAAAATGCAATTAATATTTAAGCCAATAAAGAGAGTTGTGAGTATTTTAAAGGGTTTTATTTTCTAGTCAAAAGTTAAGGTTCTCTGACTCTTTATTCATTAGTCAAATATCAATCAGGTTACAGAATTGAAAAAATAGGAAAAATATCATTAATACAGAACATATTACAGTCTGCAATGCATACGAGGCATTCCATATAGGAAGAAAATGTGGCGCAAAATTGTCAGTCAGAAACTCTTAAAGAGTTTCTAAGAAAAGAGTGAGTCTTGCAAGGCTAATCAATAATTTATAATGGCAAAAATCTCCCATAAAGAGAAATAAATGCATAGGACAAATATATCTTTTCAAAAGCAGTTAGTCAACGCAGGAAATTTAAAGCTTAGCACCTAAAATCTAAACCTATTCTGATCCTCTCAGCTCTCCCTCTCTGCCTCGCTGTGCTGGTCTGTCTCTCTGTCTCAGGAGCTGCAAAATAGCCCCCACAGACGCAGCCCCTCCTTCTCTCTCTCCCCGTCTCTGTGTCCAGCACAGAAGCTGGGCCTGGCCCTCAGGAAAAAATGAGCAAAAAGCCACCCCTCCCACTTGTAAGCCATATTTCAAGCTAAAGCCCACGTGCTTGGTCCTCGTAGCTGGTCCAATCAGAACTCCAAGACACATCGTCTCCCCATGGGCTGACTGGATACGTCATTAATCAGGCGTGTTCCTCATTACATGACTTCACATCCTTTTACATTTTAAAAACAATTACATTTTTCTGTAACAAAAGTATTAATTGTGAGTTTTTCTCTTCACTCCAGGCTACAAAAAAATATGCAACATAGTGAAGGTCGAAGAGACGGAAACAGGAGGGCGTGATTTATTAACAAAGCCCTTTCATTGAAAGTTGGGAGGGAAGAGGAGCACATTCCAATCTAATCTTCAAGGGCAAAGACTACAGTAAGCTGAGTCTACTAAAACAAACTGAAATCACGTGCTTTTCTACACCGCAAAAATGCGTGTTAATTCAGCACAAATATGCTAGTTCAAGATTTTTTTTTCTAAATTAACTATATATTTCTATAATGAGGTTAAATCTAAACTACACATTAAAACAACCATGATTAATTAAATGAGCATTGTTTTACATGATTTCATTTGCATGTACCAAAATCTGCGTGCCATTTTAGAAATGCTGTCTGC
Source organism: Calotriton arnoldi (assembly GCA_963921515.1). NCBI lineage: Eukaryota > Metazoa > Chordata > Amphibia > Caudata > Salamandridae > Calotriton > Calotriton arnoldi. The sequence continues at coordinate 547,471 of CAWUFW010007190.1, forward strand.
AGCTTTTTGTCATATAATAATGCATACATTTTATAGGTGAAATCTGAGCTCCATCACCCTGAGAGGCGTTATGGACAGATTGGGGTACTCAGACACCTGGCGTATGATGCACCCGGACGGTGGAGGGTACACCTGTTACACCCCGGCTCGCACTGTCCCAAGTAGGCTTGATCGTTTCTTGCTCTCAGGTGAGGCCGCAGTACAGGCGACCCAGTACTACTGGAGTGGGGGCCATGTTGCGCAGACCCAGGGTCCTGTTAAGCAGGCTGCACCCGCAAGCATTAAAGGACGATGTCCTTAGAGGGGAGCTCAGAGATGCAATGAACACCTTTTTCGAGATTAACTGGAGATCCACTGACAGGAGGGAGACGGAGTGGGAAACATTAAAAATAGTAACACGAGGGGACTGTTGCAGACGGGTAGGGCCATTACTGCGGCAACTAGAAAAAGGGTTGATGCAGGCAGATAACACTTTAGCAGGGTTAAAGAAGTCCATGCTAGATGGACCCCAGGCGGCAGAGCATCTACTAGAAGCCCATCGTCGGGTGGGAGAAATATGGGACAGTTTGGATCGCTTGGTCCACCGCGAATACTATCAGCTGCTCCATCGGGAGGGAGATAAATCAAGTCATCTGCTAGCGTGGCTACTAAAACGTGAGTGGTCTGCCCCAATTATCCTCACATTGCGGAAACCAGATGGCAGTTATGCCATTACTCAAAAGGGCGTTAATGCACTCCTGCATACACACCTGGCATCCATATACAAGGAGGGCGCACTAGTACCTCCAGACACCCTATCGCATTTGCTCGATGACCTGGAGTTGCCTAGTCTCACAGATGGCCAGTGCAGGGGCCTCGATGCGAGCTTACGCTAGAGGACCTGAGGGAGGCACTGGCAGCAAAGGCACGGTGCAAAGGTCCAGGCCTGGATGGTCTCCCCACAGAATATTATCAAACATACGCTGATATATTGCTCCCTCGACTCATGGAAACCATACAGGAGGCTAAGAAAGTAGGGCGTTTACCTCCGTCAATGAGGGAAGCCCAGATAGTCATGCTCCCGAAGCCAGGGGGTGACCCCTGTGTACCAGGTGCATACCGGCCATTATTGATGTTGGGAGTAGACATGAAAATACTTGCTAAGGCCCTCGCGACGCGATTGGGAAGGGTAAACACCCATCTAGTTCATGCTGACCAGTACAGTTTTATACTGGGTTGTGGCACCCATATGAATCTACGTAGATTGTCCAATGTTTTACTCGCCATAGTAACAACGGATCTCAGGGCTACGGTACTCGCCTTAGACATCGAAAAAGCCTTTGATACCCTTGGATGGGATTATCTCTGGGAGGTATTTGCAAGAATGGTATTAGGCCAGAAATGTATTGCCTGGATACGCCTTCTATACCATTTACCCATGGCACGGGTGCGCACCGGTGGGGTGGTCTCTGAAAGGTTTTCCATTGAGCGGGGCACACAGCAGGGGTGCCCGCTCTCTCCGCCCCTATTCGCCCTGGCCATGGAGATGTTGGCGATTAGGCTGCGTAGGGACACATAGAATTAGGGTGTGCCGGTAGATGATCGGGTGCATGTGGTGTCTTTTTATGCAGATGACGCCTTGTTATATTTAACTCGACCAGAGGAGGCGATTCCCAAGTTACTGGACATATTAATGAATTTTGGCATAGTATCCAGGCAGAAAATTAATAAAGGAAAATCTACCCTGTTTCCACTTGCTGCCTCAACAAAAATAGATGCAGCGGCGCTCCTGCTCACGGAATTCCAATGGAGGTGCACACACTTCCGCTACTTGGGGATTCAGGTGGCACATGCGGCAGAGGTGCAGCATGACTTGAACGTAGGTGCGGTGATCAGGGGATTAAAAGCTTCTATTGATTTCTGGAATCGCCTCCCACTCTCGGTCATGGGGTGGGCAGCACTGGCCCGGATGGTGCTCCTACCGAGATGCCTGTATGTTATACAGAACTCGTTCTGTGTTATCCCTAACTCCACTTTTAAGACCCATGACAGCCTCTTACTATCGCTGGTCTGGGCTGGTAAGCGTAATAGAGTAAAGCTGGAGTTATTAAAACTAGACACTGAGGAGGGAGGGCTTGGCCTACCAGATCTCCAACTGTACCATATGGCTGCTCTCCTCCAATATGCAGCACTCTGGTGAGCAGAGGGACCCAACGTGGAGAAGGAACTTTTGGCAGACTGGGGACGGGAAAATAGTCTGCCGAAAGGCCTCATGATGGGAGAAGGAACGTCGCCAAACTACCCTTTTGTGGTGCGGCAGGTGGCAAGGGTTTGGGAAAGGGCAGTCTCGCTGGTCCTAAGTAAAGCACTGTACGCACGTGCGCTACCCCTGCAATGGTTGCGTGGCTACTGCCAGATCCAGGAAGTTATGGACTTGGCGAAATGGTCAGAGGGGGGGATGCATCAGGGCAGGGGACCTATACTGTAATGAGACATTTCTTACATTCGGGGAGGCGCAGGAGTGTTTTGATCTCCCGGCGGACAGTATCTGCAATATGCAAAGATTTCTCGCACTGCACAGGAGATATGGAATACCTTCCCGGAGGAACCTACAGAATCTCGCACACTAACGGCAATTCTAGACCCAGGTACGCATAGAGGTTTGATTTCAATCCTGTATCGGGCACTCAAAGCCGATCAGAAAGTCGATGTCAGACATGTCTGGGAGAGATGGTCCATAGACCTGCCGACTCCGCTCATGGATGCGGAGTAGAGGAGGGCGTTCGAGCAGGTGCGCAACGTGGCTAGCAACGCCCATTTCAAACTCATACAATTTAACGACCTGCACCGCACTTATTTGATACCCCAAAGACTGGCACACATTTATAGGAGATGCTCTACAGAGTGCCCTCGCGGCGGCATGGCACCGGCAACCTTTATACATATGACGTGGGAATGCCCCAGGCTTCAGCGATACTGGGAAGGGGTGTTGGAGACGCTCAGAGAAGCGACGGGTCTCCGTATCGAGAGCACGGTTAAGCACTGCCTACTGGGGGTCCTGCCAGCCCCAAAGACGAATAACAAAATGCAGCACAGGTTTGCACATCTAGGACTGGTACTTGCTAGATGTCGCATTGCGATACATTGGACACAGACTGCACTGCCCACAGTACGCAAGTGGACGGAGGACTTGCGGGAATGGGGGGTGGCCGAGGAGAGGGGGCTACGGATAGTGCGCACAGATGAAAACGCCGGACAAGACCTGGAAACATGGGGGCAGTTGTTAACCGAATTACAACCCCAGAGTCAGGTGGAGGGGGAGGGGGACTCCCACACACACTCAGGTTCCCTGGCGGCGAGGTCTGAAAGCAACGCAGCTATCACAGATGTCCACGCCTTGGGTGTGTAACATACCACATCGGCTTAGGGGGGGTGACCAATCACGGAAGGCAAAGAGATATATGCCATTTATCCAAGGAGGGAGACCGTAGCACATCAGTACCCATAAAATGACAGTACAATTAAGGAAGGCCCAACACACTGTCAGTCACATAGAATGATATGTACTTGAGATATAGAATGACACCTTGTCCTTGGACAAACTGTTAAACCGCAACTCCATATGATACCGAGTGATATACTAAATCTCCTAAATTAATTGCTGCCTATATTTGTCTGCCCTTATGTTTATGATATGTAGTAGTTGGTTTTTTCATGCTTAAAGGTAAATTGTAAACACAGTTTGTAGTAAATAAGAAAATAGGGATGTGTAACTGTTAAGGGATGTGCCTTGTTACATGCGTCATAATGTAAGTCGAGTATCCACGTTGTAACAACACGAGAGCCACAAATGTATGTTGTAATATTCAAAGGAAATAAGTTACATGAGCGCAAGCTGTAACATAATGTCACGGTAATCCCACAATAAAAAATATTTAAAAAAAAGAAAAAGTATTATATACCAGAGAGTAGTCTCAGCAGAGAAACCAGAAACAGAAGAGACACTGTTAAGAGGTTGAATAAGCAGCATCCACCCAAACGGCAAAGTTTACTGGTGCAATGGTCCATTTTAGTGCTTGTGGAGGATGGGCAGGGGCCAGGCCCCTTGGAATGTTGGTCTCTGGGCAATTGCCCACTGTGTCCATTTCTGAAAATGGATCTGCAGTCCAACCAAGTCCGAACTAGTGGTCTGGCTCATCCATAAGTGCCAAAGAACATGCAGAACCTTCAAAATATTTGGGATGCAAATTAAACAACAAACAGAATCTAAGAATATTATAAAGATTTTAAAATGTAGAAAGCATTTCTTCAACATATGGAAGTGTTTTAATTTAGTACATTAGATAACGAGATTTCATTGGTATTTATTGAAGTGGAAGTTGCTAAACATGAAGTAAGGTTTTTGCACAAGATCGATCTCGATCTGAAATACTTGAAAGTTCTCTCAAATGTCACTATCAAGTAAATTTGACACAGGAAGTGACATGATTTGACATAAATCACGCTCTTCAGTCAGGGAGAGTTGTGGCGCAGTAGCCAGAGCAGCTGACTCTGGAGCACGTGTGTCACGGTTCAATCACTGGCGGCAGCTCAGCATCATGTGACTCTCTGCAATAGCTCACTTAATCTCCCCGACAGCCCCCACCTCCTTGAAACCTGAAGGGGTGATATGTTTGCGCTTTACAAAAAGGGATAATAATTATTATTATAGTCATGCGGGTAAGCCAGGATTAGAACCCAATTTCCTGGTCACACTGTGCAATTAAGCCCCATACAAGATTATTTTCTTTTTCTCAATCCCTTTAGAACCATGGTACAATGTCTTTGTACAATTCTGTCAGATGACTAGTACACCGTGTTAAGTAAATGCAGCTCACATGTTAATTTGACACAATATCTAAAAACAGGTACATAGTGAAAGTGAGGGACTGCAGGACATCATATGTTAATATCACTGGCTTTCTCAGACTATAGATAACTATTCAATGTATATAAATTCATAAAGAAAAGGAAGGTGCACCAGAATGAAGTCAGTGAGCTTCAAATGTATTCCAAAATATATCCTTTATTGTAGTTTCAGTTTAAAATTGGACATCAGCCAACGCGTTTCGTTCCAAATGGAACTTCGTCAGGGCTCAAGTTTCTTGATCTTGGTTCAATTAGTTTGTACACAATAGTCAAAGGATTCCAAAAAAATAGTCCAAATAAGTAGAGGCCTGGGTTCGCAAATCGCAAATAGGTTTCAGAATCCCACAGTCTTTCAAACAGAGACAAATAATCCAAAGAACGTTGACCCAAATCCTGGTCAATGTCGACGTTCTCAGTAGGAGTCCCTCATCCGGACTTTCAAATGTATTGCGGTCTCTAATTACATTAAGGTTGCAATGGCCATTAGGAATCAATATGAATCATGATGTCATGAACATGATGGATGACATCATTTTGCTGTATTATTGTACTCTGTATTGTGGACTATATCCTTTTTTAAAGGACTGATCTTCATGAATTTCTCTTTTAATAGTTTTATCTTTGCTGCTGTGTAAATAGGTCATGGAAATTTTAATCTGTAATGCTTGTTTTGAAATTTTTATGGTCTCTGGAACCGAATAAAGTTATTTTGACTTGGCTTGACAAACTATTCAATGCAGTGGACGAAGTGCATTCAAAAAGTATGGATGCTGTGATCCTGAGTGCAATGGGGACGGGGCAGTGAATGTGCAGGCGGAATCAAAGCTGTGGCTAAAAAATCCAAAATATTCTGAGACCATTTTGTTGATTTTTCACCATCAGGTAACTCCATATTATATAGCGCAATCCTTAAATGAAAAATAAATGCAAGTTAAATGAATCCATAGGAAATGCACTATTTTATGTTAGGAAACCTCTGTTCGTTAACGTGATTGCTGCAGATATATGTGTGCAACCAGAGGCACATAGAATCGACTCCTGTTTGGAACAGCAGCAAATAGTGACTTGTGCTTTTTAGTGCTAGGCAGTCCCAGCCCTGCCAGTGAGAGCACTGTGAATGTGTAAGTCATTATTTTAAATATGTATTACACACAACAGAAGATTGACTACATCAAAATGCTGGAAAAAATTTAGGTTAAGAACAAAAACGTGTTTTCAAAGTTTAGATTTTAGTAATATGCAGACTGCACCCAGTGGAAACAGTTTTATAACTGTCCATTAAAAGCGCACATTCCACATCTCAGCTTGGAGACCCTTACAATATCGCTCAAAAAGAATAATCTTTTTTCATCAGGAAGTTTAAAGTGACTCCATCAATTAACACCTATAGCTTCTTTCAAGCAGTCTTTACATTTGTAGATTAACCAACTACACATATCTATATTTCTTTCATGCAGCAGACACCCTGGCAAGAAGGCTGTCTGCCCCTCCCTTGGGATAACAGCACAGGAACTCCTTCCCTTCCACTTCAGCTGAGGCATCTCAGCTATCAGAATTAACATTTTGCTTTTAGCACAAACGCAAAAATTCCATGGCGGACAATGGACATTAGAGTTAATTCATGGAGTGCCTGTGTAAATTACGGATGGGTGGTCACCTGATGGTGACTGGGGAACCGGGGCCAGGATCATGATGGCTCTGCACAGAGCCAAACTGCCATTTTTTTGTGCTTGACATATCTAAAGTTCAAACAAATAACTTAGAATTGCTCAGTCAATGAATGAACTTTAGATAGAGCAAGTCTAAAATCCAGAGAGCCAATGGGGCTTTGGGGGGGGCGGCCAACCGTCAGGAAGGCTCGCACCCCCTGGGTTTTTGGGCCGGGTGGTGCGGTCCGGGCCCAATTGGGCTCGCTTTGGGCTTGTTTTGGGTTGCCGGGCGGGAGGTACTTACCCGGCCATTTCGGGAGCTGTGTCACCATTTTGGAAGGTGACACGGCGCCCGTTATTAGGTGCAGGGAAAGGTTTTTGTTGCGGCAGGTTTAGTGTAGGTAGAGTTGAGACGGCAGTATACGCACGCGAATTGATGGCGAAAACCGACGCACAAGTACAGGAGGTGATGAGGCTCCTGGCGGAGGGCGGCCGCACGGACTTCGTCCGAGGCCATGACGGGAAGGCATCCCGGCCGCCGCGTCGCGCGGCGGGGGCGTGGCCGCTGCAATTTTAGCGTGTTCCTTGCCGCGTAGCGATTCAAGAAAGAAAGCAGTTGAGGTATGTGGCAGGGGCCGCAGTGCGAGTGCGGCCCCTGAGAAGCAAGGGAAAAGGGGGAGGAGCACCATGCGGTGTCCAACCCTAACATTTATAGAAGGGAAGGGAGGAGCGGTGCGCAGGAATAAGCGCAATGAGGGCCTCGCGGCGGTGACCGCCGCGCGTGCCACAGAAAAACAGAGATCTTCTGCCTGAGTGCCTGGGGGCAGGGGCCTCTGGGGAGTGTTGGCGAGAGGGAGGGCCTGAAAAGGGTTGTGGGGCAGTCCAACAGGGCCATGCAGGTAGACCTAGAGCAAGGAGCAGGGAAGGGGGCAAGGATTTCAGGGCAGGAAAGGAGGGTTGGTAGGCAGTGGGACACCCGGGGAAGGGGGGCTGGGGAGCCCCAGGAGGTTTTTGAGGAGGATGAGGAGGGGTGTTGGGGCCCAGGAATGAGGCAATTGCGGCGCTGGTCATTGGAGGGTGGTTGGACAGGGCTCCCTGGGGGTTGAGGGACAGGTGGTCTGCGGAGGGGGGTGGGCACAGGGGATGCCAGGGGGGGTTGAGGAGAGCCGGGGAGTGGGGGGAGTGGGCGAGAGAAAGGTGCCCAGCCTGGTGGGAAGAAGGCTAGCTTCGCTGCTAGAATGGAGCGAAGGGGAGGAGGAGGAGGAAGGGCCCGGGGGGAGGGGGGAGAGACTCCTGCCGGCTAGGGTATACAAGCGAAAGGGGGAAAGGAGGGGGCGTGGGCCCGGCAATGAGGGGGGGTCACTCGGCGGGACCGGGCAGGGGAGAGGTCAGTCAGGCGGGGGGAGTTAGGGGGGTTTAGGCAGGCACCCTCAGGTGGTGCAGGTCAGGGGGGTATTGGCGGTGGTGCCCGAACCAGGGACAGGCAGGGACAGATAGGCATACTAACCACGGCCTGCCGGACCTTCCATTTTCCTTGCAGGAGCAACGAGTGTGGGTCGCGCATACTCAGGTGAGTCACATGCGGCTCCACGATACCGGGAGGAAGTGAAAGCAGGGTCTAGGGCGGCCAGCTGGAGCACGGCGAGGGACTATGGTGGCAAAGATAACTGGAGGTCCGAAAGGGTCACGTCTGGGTGACAGCCCAGTTGGGCAGAGGTGCCCTCTAGGGTGGCGGTGACAGAGTGTGGGCTAAAAAGGAAAGCGGAGGCAGAAAGCACTATAGAAAAACTGATACAAGAGGCAAGGCACGGGGGGGTACACAGAGTACAAGAAGAGGGGGAGTGGGAGGACATCCCACTAGATTATGATGAGGATAGCTTGGAGGAGGGGGAAATAGTGGACGAAGAAAAGGGGGGACAAGTAATTTTGTGCCTAGTGTGTTACAGGATGCGGGAAGAGATGCGGAGTTCCCGGCTAAGCCTCAGACGACTCAACCCTCTGCAAGACTGGTTAGGCGGTTAGATCCAGTGATGACACCGACCTTGAAGCCAGGTAAGAAAGGAGGGCGGGGTAGTGCTGTTAGCCCAAGGCGGAGGGTCTCCATGGGGACGGATGCCAGAGGTGACGAAGGGGACAGCGAGATCAAATTATGCAAGGGACGATACGTATGGGACACAGGGGTGGGTACAGAAGGGCAGAAGATGGAAAAGGAAGTAGAGAAGGGCAAGAAAGGGGGGACGATGAGCGACAAGGCACAGAGGGACTCGGAAGCGATAAAGGGTTCAGGGGAGGACAAAGGCGAAGGGGTGACTGGTCAGTTGACGGAGGGCAAAAAAAGTAAGGAGGTCAGATTGCCGAAACTGCCGTACATGGGCGCGACAAAACCATTGGGAGCTCACCTTAGGCTAGCTACGAAGGAAAAAATCTGGAAGGGAGAGTACGTAGACATGTTGAAGCTCCTACATAGGGAACTGCGATCCAAGGAGGGATCAAAAGAAAAGAAGCTAGAGTTATCTAGACGGCCCAGGGTGCCTATGACCATAGAGAACTGGACGGCAGCCTTTTTGATTTTCGCAAGTGTATACTGCGAGAAATATCCAGACAGGTCGATGGCCTTGTTTAAATACATGGACGTAGTGAGGAGGGCGCAACTGATGTACGGGGGTTACGCATGGTCACACTATGACGAGGAGTTCCGAGCCAGGCTAGCATGGGATCCCGAGACAAACTGGGGGGAGATCGACACAGATTTGTATCAGCAGACAATGGGGCCAGTTAAATTTGGGAAGAGAACATACACAGCCAGTGGTTTGCCTTTAGTTTATCGCCCCTTTCAAAGTTGCCCCACCCGAGAGGGGGTGGGATTCACTCCAAAGTCAGCAGGGGGGGACCAGGGGCGTGTTGGGACTATAACAAGGGAACCTGCACCCGAGAATATTGCAGATTTCGGCATGAATGCTTGAAATGCTCTGGAAGGCACCCATTGGTTCAGTGCTTCGGGGCAGGTTATGCAGGACAGGGCCAGACAGGGGGGCAGGGTCTCCAACACCAGGGCGCCAATAGTGGACAGCAGGGGATGGGAGACAGGGGTGGTCGAGGGGCCCAGGGTTACATGGGCAAAGGATCATACACCCATTAATCTAGAATGCTTAGAGGCCTGGCTAGCACACTACCCACGGGAACAGGATGCGCGAATATTGAGTACAGGTTTCAGAGAAGGTTTTAGATTGGGTAACGAAGGACCGAGGTTGGCAAGATGGGCAGAGTACCTGAAGTCGGTGGCGACTCACAAAGCAGTTGTTTGGGGGAAATGGCTAAAGGAGGTACAAGAAGGGCGCATGGAGGGGCCATTTGCAGTTAGCCCGATAAAGAAGCTGATCATTTCCCCCGTGGGGGTGGTGCCAAAAAAGGAGAGAGACCAGTATCGTTTAATTTAGCATTTGTCATGGCCGCAAGGGGGGGTCTGTGAATGATTTCATTTCAGAAGACCTGACATCAGTGTCATACTCCTCAGTGGACGTAGCCAGGGCCCTGGTGGAAAAGGTAGGCAAAGGGGCCGAGATTGCAAAATGCGACATCAAGGCCGCCTTCAGGTTGCTGCCGGTACACCCGGAGGAATTTCAGCTGCTGGGTATTCAAGTGGACGGGAACATCTTTGTGGAGAAGGCTTTACCCATGGGGTGTTCGATATCATGTGCGCTGTTCGAAAAGTTCAGTTCATTCCTGCAATGGGTTTTCTCTTGGAAAACGGGAAAAGAGATGGTGACACACTACCTTGATGACTTTTTCCTGGTGGGGCGGCCTGGTTTGACGGATTGCCAGCAGCAGCTGGATAGTTTCCAGGAGCTCTTGGGGACACTGGGTGTCCCTTTGGCGCCGGAGAAGACACAAGGTCCAAGCATGGTGTTGTCATTTCTGGGGATTGAGCTCGATTCGGTGGCTATGGAGGCCAGGTTGCCAGAGGATAAAAAATTACACATGAGGTTGTTGATTGAAGACATCTTGACCAAAAAGAAAGTGACAGTGAGGATGGTACAAGTGTTACTTGGACATTTGAATTTCGCATGCAGGGTAGTGAGGACAGGAAGGACATTTTGCAGGAGACTCAGCAGGTCACTGGCAAGCCTCACACTGCCACATCACCACATGCGATTGTCGGCAGGGATAACAGAGGACTTGAGAATGTGGTGCAGGTTTTTGGAGGACTTCAATGGGATCCCCATGTCCGCACCAGAGGAGTGGGAATGGAATGTTCAGGTATTCTCAGACGCCGCTGGAGCATGCGGTTTCGGTCTGTACTGGCAGGGCAAGTGGTGTGCGGAAGAGTGGCCGCATCATTGGAAGGAGGGGGGCAGGAGCATTGCCTTTTTAGAATTGTTTCCCCTGGTGGTAGTGGTCACGTTGTGGGGGCAGCGGCTGGCACATAAAAGGGTCACGTTCAGGGTGGACAATATGGCATGGCAGTGGTGCAGGTAGTCAACAGGCAGTCCGCAAGGGATGAGCAGGTCCTAAAGTTAATGAGGGTATTCATGCTAAGTTGCCTAAAGTACGACATTCAGTTCAGGGCAAAGCGCGTCCCGGGTGTAGACAATGACATTGCGGATGCTTTGTCTCGCTCGCAGTGGGAGAGGTTCCATGGGCTGGCCACGGAGGAGGAATCTCACAAGACGCAAGGTGCCTGAAGGGATGTGGTCCGTAGGAGAAAAAGGATGCTGCAACTGGTGGTAGGGTCGTTAGCGGTTTCTACGAGGCGGGCTTACGGACAGGCGTGGCAGGAATTTCTGCAGGGAGGTGCGAAGAGGAGGTCTGGGACGTGGGCCAGGGAGGAGGAGGTCATTCAGTTCATTTTGGCCTTGATTGAGAGGGGTTTGTCGAAGGTTACCATAGCGGCAAAGCTGGCAGGAATAGCGTTCATGGGCAAGTGAATGTGGGGCTATGCGCCAACAGCAGGCGAGCTGGGGAAGCGGATGCTAGAGGGCTGGGCCAGGGAAGTGGGTAGGGGATAGCGGGTCAGGTTACAGGTGACTAAGGTTATGTTGTGCAGAATGATAGAGGTGCTACCATCTATATGCTTCAGCCAGCAGGAGGCGGCCTTATTTGCGGCATTAATGTCTTGGTTGTATTTCGGAGCATTCAGAGTATCTGAGTTGCTGGGAAGGAAAGGGGTGTCAGGACTGCAGTGGGGGGAAGTACAGGGATGTGAAAAGGGGAGCGATGCAGTCACCGTTTTCCTCACGCACTCGAAGACGGATCAAAGGGGGGTTGGGGAAGTCAGTGGTTCTGTGGGCCAGTGAGGAGCCTATGATATTCCCGGTGCAGTGGAGGTGCGCTTTACAGGGAGGAGCAAAGAGAAATGTGGGGGACGTCTTCCAGAGAACCTTGGGGAGGGAAGTGATTTCAGCTCAGCTGCTAGGGGTCATGAGGCGTTCGTTAAAACTTCTGGGGGAGGTGCCGGAGGCCTTTGGAACTCATTCTTTCAGGATAGGGGTGACTTCTGATGCAGCAAGGTTGGGTTGGGACTCAGAGCGGCTAAAGCGGTTGGGACGTTGGTCATCAGACTGCTATAAATGTTATGTCAGAGTGGGGAGAAAGGGGGCGGGTAGGGCTGCGGATATGTGATTCTTTTTCTCACGCATGTGTCTTTTCAGGTGCAGTAGCGGGGCCACAGTCAGAGGCGCTATCAATTTGGATAGTCAGGCAGTCTTTCGTGAAATGGGCGGAAAGACATGAACAGCAAAAAGGGAAAGGTGTTAATTTAGGACTGGGTCCGTCATTATTTAAAGTTAGCTTTTTTTGTTGTTGAAGTTTTATATAGCGCGAACTTGACCCAAAATCAGGTATCAGAGCGCTTTACATCATGAGCACCAGTTGCGTTACATGAGGGCACATTCATTTTTGTAAGGCACGGGAAGATTACGTGATTTGCCCAGAATCACAGGATGTTGAGCGTCGTTGCCGAGACTTGAACCCGGTTCCCCAGATTTAAAGTCGACCTGCCCTAACCGTTAGGCTACATCCTCTTCTGGCATGGAAAAGGGGGTATGCGCTGGCACAAGCTTTTTTCCCTCTTAAATAAGTTACTTCATCGCCATGTTTGCCCGGATGTGCTGATAATTCACTTGGGGGAAAATGACCTGGTACTTTGTAAGGGTTTGTCTCTTCTGAAGCAGATGAAGCAGGATTTGAAGGAGATCAGGCAGCAGTGGTCAGGGTGCTTCGTGGTGTGGAGCGAATTTATTCCCAGAAGGCACTGGAGGGGGGCAGAGAGGCCGGCTGCCATTGATAAGGCCAGGAGGAAAGTAAACAGGGACATGAGGTTTTTTGCAGGGAGTTAGGACTCGGCAGGGTAGAGCACCCGGAACTAAAGTATACGGCGGTGTATTTTTTCAGAGATGATGGGGTGCATTTGTCTCGCTTCAGTATGGAGTTGTACCTGATTCAAATAAAGGAAGTCCTAGATGTAGGTCTGGACATACAGAGATACCCTAGAAGCAGCTTTTGGGGGTCATAAAAGTCGTAGGGACTTTTTCTGAGTGGCGTTGGTTAGCTATTTCCGGCTAGTTTTACTGTTGCATTTTATGGTTGGGGACAAGCAGGTAATGAGGTTAGGATAGGATATACTTAGTAGATAAATATTTAGACAGGTAGAGAAGAGGTTACAGGGTTTAAAGGGTTAACAGTTATTGATCGAGTAGATAGATCTTTAGACAGGTTGAGAAGAGGTTACAAGATTTAAAGGGGCGAAAGTTATTGATAAAGTTGGGGTCTGTTAAATAAATTGCAATTGTGTTTGGGGAAACCTTAGGGGTGGGGGGAGGAGGATACGTAGATGAAGCCTGTATAGCTAGTTATAGTTTTGTGAGGCAAAGGCCAAGGTTATGTTTTGTAAGGTGCACCTGTGTTCAATAAAGCAGCCTTTTTCACACTTATGGAGAGTCAATTGTGGACCGTTTCTGCGCCCTGCGGCCCAATGGGGCTTTGGGGGGGCGGCCGACTGTCAGGAAGGCTTGCTCCCCCGGGGTGTTTGGGCCGGGTGGTGCGGTCCGGGCCCAAATGGGCTCACTTTGGGCTTGTTTTGGGCTGCCGGGCGGGAGGTACTTAGCCGGCCATTTCGGGAGCCGTGTCACCATTTTGGAAGGTGACACGGCGCCCGTTATTAGGTGCAGGGAAAGGTTTTTGTCCCGCCCACCCACCCTGTAAAGAGGGGGGGAGGGGGGTTTTGTTGCTGGTAGTGGAGGTTTTTCTGCCTTTTCATTGGGTACAGGTGCATCAGGGGCAAACGATATGTATTTTGGTTGTCGCTTGAAGCAGGTGCGGGGCGTTGGTTAGCTATTTCTGGCTAGTTTTACTGTTGCATTTTATGGTTGGGGACAAGCTGGTAGTGAGGTTAGGATAGGATATACTTAGTAGATAAATATTTAGACAGGTAGGGAAGAGGTTACAGAGTTTAAAGGGTTAACAGTTATTGATCGAGTAGATAGATCTTTAGACAGGTTGAGAAGAGGTTACAAGGTTTAAAGGGGCGAACGTTATTGATAAAGTTGGGGTCTGTTAAATAAATTGCAATTGTGTTTGGGGAAACCTTAGGGGTGGGGGGAGGAGGATACGTAGATGAAGCCTGTATAGCTAGTTATAGTTTTGTGAGGCAAAGGCCAAGGTTATGTTTTGTAAGGTGCACCTGTCTTCAATAAAGCAGCCTTTTTCACACTTATGGAGAGTCAATTGTGGTCCGTTTCTGCGCCCTGCGGCCCAATCTCTGTTTACTGTTTCCAAGTTGTTCTGTTCTAAATTCATGCATTAACTCAGTGAAATCCAGAATTATATGTTTGAACTTTAGAGTCCTCGCACGCAAAAAGCAGGCACTCTGCTCTGTGCAGAGCTGTCATAATACGACCCCCAGGGAGTAAAAGTGAAATATGTTCATTGCACAGGCAAGTGAGCCACTATGCCAGCAGTCCTGTCTCTAACATCACGGGAGGCTAATCTTGAGGAAACCTAGAAAAATATTAGGAGGTGAGATCCACCAAAACCAAATGGCACTGTGTTATGGTTTGTATACATGATATGTTTGATTGGAATGGGATTACAATGTCGGATTCCAATGCCTCAAGCATTCTGCTGGAGAACAGGTTGCTGCAGGCAGAAGAACCGTGAGGACCTGTTTCCTGTGTGCAGTATTTCTACAATAAAGGAGAACGTATTTACATCCTGTGTGTGCTGCTTCAGTGTGCATCACGGAGGTGCAAACAACAATTTGGGGACGAGCTAAAAACTCTGCCCAAGTGTAGACTACTTGGAGGTGAAGCGGTACAATGCAAAGACCGATTTTAAAGGGTAGCGGTACACATTGGCAGGACCGCTAAGGAAGTGCAGCGCAGCAGACAAGTGTATGCAGAACAACAATAACAGCACAGTAAGAATTTGGCACATTTTTGGAGCCATGGTTGGCGGGGGAGATCAGCTGCATTATTGAAGAGCAGCGCGTGGATTCTACAACTGAATAGGCACCCACTGAGCATTCCGACGCTTACGCACACATCCATGTCGGACACCTGTTTTGCAACTGACGTATGAAGGATTCTGCTACTATTTCACGCATGCCACTTTGTGGAGCGCCAGGCCAGATTGTGTGGCCTTATGTGGGAGCAATATTGGACTTAACAAATCAAATGACACAGGCACACAATGAGGAAGTGTGCGTGTCATTAATAAGATTATAAAATTATTCATATCTCACCGACACATTTTGAGGGAGTGTGCAAACTGGAGAACACAGGAAACAGGTGAGGGTATCTACCCAATCTATTTACAGGAGGGTATTGACCCATTTTGAACTGCATTTTTAACTGGGGTTTAAGTACTGTGTCGAGAGTTACATAACCTGCACAAAGAAACTTGGACATTGACTATACTAGTAACACAAACAATTACCATGGCTCAACAAAATTTCTCCATTAGCCCACCACATGCATTTTGGGTTTCTGGAGCTGGACCTTCACTAAGGTGGGTGGAGTGAAAAGACTATTTTGATAATTACATTGATGCAGTTGATGAATCCAACAAGATGTCAGCAGAACATAAGAAAAGGATTCTTCTTCACTCCTTGGGTCCAGTGGGTTTGAAAACGTATAGTCAAATGCCAAGTGCAACAATTATTGGTGATATAAATGTTTTTGAAGCTAGTTTACCTTGTTTTAGCCAAATATTTTATGCCAAAAGTCTCTATAGGTATTACGAGATATCAGTGTTTCCAGCATAAACATAGTAAAGGGGAATCTGTGGATGACTATGTAGCAGAATTAAAAAAATTGGCGGTAGTCTGCAAATTTGATGCTCTGCACAATGACTTATTAGGAGATCAACTAGTCATGCATGCAAACAATCCTGCTGTTTACAAGGCTGAAATCTCACGAGGATGTGCCACAGCGTTAAAAAAAGCACTTAAGGAGTTGGATTGTATATGCAAGGTGATTACTGGCAAAACAGAGAGAAGCAAAAAAATTATCCCAATTAAAAAAGCTGTTGGGAAGGAAAGGAAATGCTATCATTGCGACAGTAAAGATCACCTTGCATGTACTAAAAATTGTCCCGCACTCAAAACAAACGTGAACAAGTTGGAAATTTTGCGAGAGAATGCAGGAAAAAGAAGAAAGAAGAGTTGTGTTAAATGCCTATATGAGGATAATAAAAGCCCTGGAAACAGTGACACTGATGAGGAACCAGCGAAAACTAACAGTGTTATGAAGTTGCATTACAAATTTGTGCTATATATCAGTGATCTTAATGTGAAAAGCAAACCCGAAAACAACATGACCATTGGGGGAGTGCCCCTTATGATATATGCAGATTCCGACTCACCTTTCACTATTGTCAATGAAGAGGTTTGGATAAAAATGTTTTGATAGGGTTGGCACACATTTATCGGCACCTGATATACATCCCGAGAGTTATACTGGAGAAAAGATAGAAATGCCAGGTTTTAGATGGCTGAACTTCTTTAAAAATAGACACATTAGAGGGGAATTAAACATGGCAAGAAAAGGACAGTCGGTCCTAGAATCGTTTAATCAAGGGAATCCGCATATTATCTTGGACCCCAACAGTGCTGAAAACGTGTTGGTAATAGATGAAGGGAGTTCAATGGGCAACACCATGATGGGAATGTTTCCAAGAGTATTTGGCAAAACTCTGGGGAAATTGAGAGGATTTGAGAATATCGTACTCAAAAGTGACGCCACTCCACAAGTACATAAGTTAAGAACTGTACCAATGATGGTAAGGGATGGCGTTTCAAAAGAATTTGAAAAACTGGTGGCAATGGATGTGATTGAACTGATAGAGATCTCATAATGGATATCTCCTGTGATGGTGGCAAATCGCATTACTGGAAAGATTTGCTTGTGTGTGGATTTACTCCATCTAAACAATAATATAGTTATTGACCATTTTCCTTTACCAAAAATTACTGGGCTGGTGTTATGCCTGCAGGGAGCTAAGTGGTTCTCAACCATAGACCTATCATCTGTGTACAACCAGATCTCCTTGACACCTACTGCCAGGAAATTCATTGCACTCATTACACCTTTCAGGTGTTTCCAATTCAAATGAATGAAGTTTGAATTGGCATCAGTGGCTGCCATTTTCCAAAGACTAATGTACAGGTTGTTCGGGAAGGAAAATGGGGTGATGTTCTTTCGAGATGACATTTTAATTTTTGGAGATAATAGAGTCATCCATGATGAGAGATTGCGGAAAGTCTTAAAGATACTGGAGCACAAGGCGCAGTGGAGTTTGCCAAATGCAAGTATGCAGAAATTTGCATTACTTAATTGGGTATGTGATTAGTGAAGATGGAGTTAAACCAAAACCTTCATTAATCAATGCAATCACTGGGGCCCCTGCGCCTGTTAGTTAGGACGAAGTGAGATCATTTTTAGGCATGACTGAGTATTGTGTGAAGTTTATTCCGAATTTCACAGATA
The DNA here is from genome assembly GCA_963921515.1 of Calotriton arnoldi. Lineage (NCBI taxonomy): Eukaryota > Metazoa > Chordata > Amphibia > Caudata > Salamandridae > Calotriton > Calotriton arnoldi. Next base: position 564,989 of record CAWUFW010007190.1, read on the forward strand.
AAATGTAGACCATCAGACAACTGATGAAAAAGAACATGAAATTGTATGGAGCCCGGAATGTGAGGCGTAGTTTTGCAGGATCAAACAGAATATGGTGAATGTAGTTGCATTGGATTGTTTCATAACCACAGATTCCAGCAATAAAGTGCTGGGGCAGTGTTGACCCAGAGGGGCACTAGGGGTAACGAAACTGTAATTTTGTTTAGATCCAGATCCCTGTCACCTCTAGAGGAAAAATATCCTATCATTGAAAAGGAGGCGTTAGCGTGTGCTTCGGCCTTAGACTATTTCAGAGCTTTTGTCTGGGGCAAACCTATAACTATCCAATGTGACCACAAGCCCTTCGTGGAATTGTTAACTACAGAGTGGGAGTTTGTCCACTTCTGCGAGGATTGCGAGATTGTCCATGTGTATGAAGGGCTACATTTAGCACATTCTGTATGGACCTGGTAGGAACAATATGGTAGCGGATTGTCTATCTAGTATGCCTTGTCCATTGGAGGAATGTGAAGATGAATCATGGAATCTTTCCGTGTTGGGTTGGTGCATGATTGTGGTACGCCTGCTATAAAAAAGAATGATTGGATGAAGGAGCATGAAAAGAATGTTGTCCTACAAGGGGTTTTGATGTACATGTGTGAGGGTTGGCTGAGGAAAGAACAGTGCGAATGGACTTTTAGACCATTTGGGGAAATCAGGTCTGAACTTTCCGTAGAAAAATACATGATTCTTAGAGGAAGCAAAATAGTTCCTAAAAGTGGGTTGCATGAATTGATCATGGAACCTTGTCATGAGGGGCATTTTGGGGTGGAAGGAACCAGTTTGGTGGTGAAGTAATTGTTTTGGTGGCCAGAGGGAGACTTGTCTGTAGAGAGGTTTGTTAGAGCATGTACTAGTTGTTCCTCATGAGTCTTTAAGCATGCTGAGACCACCTATGAGCAAATGTCTCATTCCTAAGCAGCCTTAGGAGTGCATTGCAGTGGATTTGTTAGGTCCAGTTGGGGAGTTGCAAGAATATGTAATTGTACTCATTGATGTTTACTCTAGATGGCTGGTAGTAGACATAGTGGAAGAGCTCACATTTCCATAGTATTGGAATTTTTGGATAAAACATTTCTGACAGAAGGAATCCCTGCTATGCTTTTGAGCGATAACAGTGTGCAATTTGTCTCTAATGCATCAAAAACTTACTTTGAGAGAGTAGGTATCAAACACAAGACCACTTCTCTTTACAACCAATGTGGAAAAGGTATGGCAGAGAGGTTCAACCGTATGATCAAGGGCGTAATTCAGTCTGCGGTAGGGAGACACTGTGATTGGCGGACTGAAGAAAGAAAGGCGGTATGGACTTACAGAGTGACTACAAATGAATGTACTGGGTTGTTGCAGTTTTTAATAATGAGGGGAAGGATTCCTAGGAGTAAATACAATCCTGCATGGTTGTGTGACAGTAAGCTGCAACAATTGTCACCAGATGTGGTGGGGAACAATTTAAAAGAAACCCATGAGAGGAGTAAATCATACTATGATGACAAACATGGTGCTAAAGCTGTTCAGATGAGAGTTGGTGATTGGGTATGTGTAAAAAAAAACAATAAGGTTCCCAAAGGGGAGAGTCCATTTTTTGCACCAGAGAAGGTTGTGGAATTTTTACAAAATGCTGTCAGGGTAAATAGTGGAAAAGTGTGGAACCTCAAGAGGGTGACGTTGTGATTGGATAAATTGCCGGATACAGCTGGAAGTGCACAGTCTGCACTGGTAGAAATTGACAATGGGAATGTGCAGTTTGATTTGGGTGTCTTACTCAAGGAATGTGGAGAGGAGGTGAGGAATAACTCTGGATGTGGTGTGCAGGGAACTAATGTCAGCCAAGAAGATACAGAAAAAATTGGGGGCAATAAAAGAAGAAGGGAATTACCTGGCTGGTTGAAGGATTATGTAGCAGGTTAGTGCATTTATATTGCATTGTTCTTTTTGGGGTGTTAAAGGGGGAAGTGTTGTGGGTTTTTGTTTATTAAAGAGGAGAGATGTGTTATGGTTTGTATACATGAAATGTTCGATTGGAATAAGGTTACAATGTCAGATTCCAATGCCTCAAGCATTCTGTTGGAGGACAGTTTGCTGCAGGCAGAGTAACCGTAAGGACCTGTTTCCTGTGTGCGGTATTTCTACAATAAAGGAGAACTTGTTTACAATCTGTCTGTGCGTCCTGCTTCAGTGGGCATCCCGGAGGTGCACACAATACACTGTTCTATGAAATTGTTTGTAATAGTTTTACTTTCTTTCCATTTTGCTCGAAATGCAGAGGGTCATGAATCCAGTCACTTCTAAATGTTTTCCTCTGGCCCTCGCTGCTTGCCCCGTCCTCCCCGCTCCCGTTGTTGTTTGCCCCTCCTGTCAGAAAAAAGAGCTCTGACGCGTCCAACTCTAGCTGTGCCATAGTGCTTTTTTTGTGTTGCTTGCCCTGTAAACACCCTCCTCTGCCCTTCTTGCTTGTTATAATCAACACAAGCCGCTTCAAGGGAAAGGCACATTACTAGCTGTCTGCACAATTAAGACAATTGTAAATGTGGCTCAACTTGTATTTGCATACTATCCTTATGGTTTTCTATTGGTTCTGCTCTCATTGGAGTTTTTTCACCCTGTTTCATTGAAATACTAGCATTAATTTTCTTGAACTTTTATCACTTCCTCATATTGTGTTCCCTAATCTTGTCACACTTATTAAATCTATATATGATGGTTGGACAAAAACTCTGTATAAATTAAACTAAAGAATAAAAAACGATTGAAATTTAAAGGAGTGCATGTGATTCGATCAGTTTTTAAATATACTTTACGAATTGCAATGTCAGGATTCCCTTCTCAAACAGAAAAATTGTGAAAATCGTGTTAGGAAAGTGAGAACCCAGTGCAGATTTGTTGTCACATAAAACATCTGTCACAGTTTAAGAACTTCAAGTGCCCAGAAAAAGAGCACTGGCAGAGCCAATAGGTGTAGCCTATGCGAGAGCCATGGTCTTTGTCACTGTTTTTTCTAATCATGTTGTACGTCAGGCTGAAAAAAAAAAAAAAAAAACCTTGCCAATGAGTGTGACTTTAAAGGAATGTTGTATAGTAGTGTGAAGCATTATGAGTAGGTAGCATGGGAATGGATATGTATTAGCATGGTAATAAGTAATATTTTTATTTGCGTGATTACTTAAAACCATTGCAACAGTAAAACATCATTTTCAAAATTTCTCCATATTGTAAGACCATAATTGAGATTAAGTTAAAACCTTTGCATCACTAAAACAATATTAGACAAATTTTCAAGTTAAAACCCTTAGTTGTGTACCAGCGTATACAGTTCATTTTATCCAAAGTGATGTTTTTGTTAAAAGGATTAGTAAAAATCAAAAGGTCCGAAACTGCAGTCCTGTTAAGGACCAAGATTGTTGGCAGTGTGTGGACCCTACCATTTACAAGTTTTTCCTCCTAGGTAGCGCATTCTAGGCAGCAGTGGCTAATCTTGGATGCCTAATATGTTGGCCAAATTGGTCAGCTAAGTCCTGGAGTTTAAAATTTTTCCCGCTGTACCCATAAATTTGACCAGACGGCAGGCTAGCTGGACATCTCCGCCTTCAAAGCATGCTTTCACTGCCTGCCTGCATGTCCTTATCCCCTTATTCCTTAGGGCATGTTTTAATATAAGTCTTCGTTCCTTGTTTAGTCTCCCGCATACGCACAGTAAAGGTAGCACGTCCTCTTTTGATTCTTCGCATAATCGACAGTGGGTTGTTATCTGTTGTCGTTTCCATGAGGGCAAATGGAGCAATGATGGAAGGATGCCCAGCCACAGTTGAAGATATTTTTCCTTTATCGCTTTTGTAAAGCCTGCACCTAAATAATGTTTAGGGGAAGCTCTGGAGTAGCTCTGTAAGACAAACCAACTGTGTGCCCTTTTCTTTAATGCAGCTTTATCCTCAACTAGGGACATAATTTTTACTGTTTTATTTACAATTTCTTGAAAACTTATATGGGACTCAGCACTCTCCCAGAGATCTCGTAGAGCCAAACAATCTATTGAGTCTTGCAGGTAGGTCATGGCCGCGCTGCCTTTTTTTGACTTAAGCTTGTTCCAAAGATGTGCGTTCAGAGTCTCAGATTCCGCTCCCTTGCTTTTGTGCCAGCATTTGGCGAAGGCACCCTTGCGCGCTATTTGTTGGTTCCGTAAGCCAAATTATAATCTAATTTGTGCCAGCGAGGTATATTTGGGTAGATTGAATATTATTCTCATGGCTCTAGCTATCGTGCTGTCCACTATGCCTGTGTCTCTTCCTCGTAAGCATTCACTCCCAAATGTGATACTGGGGATGATCTTCGCTTGGATCACCTGTAGCAAAGGCGTGAGAATTGGGCCAGTTATTTTGAGTTTCATATTTTTTATTGCAACCGCCCTTGCATTGCCTCTTCTTGCTATGGCTTCTTTTTGTTGCGAGAATGTACATTTACTGTCCATTATGACGCCCAGGTACTTGTACTCTTCAACAGTTTCCAGTGGGAGTCCTCCCAGTTGCCATCAATGTCTATGTGTTGTCTTTTCTGATTGAGCCCCATCAGTTTAGATTTATCTAGATTTATGCGAATCCGTTGTTGGCAGAAAAGTTGTGCGTGGTGTCTATTTAGTGTTGTAGGCCAACCGGAGTGTGGCTGATTAGTACAAGGTCTTCGGCGTAAAGTAAGTTTGAAAGGGTAAGACCTCCATATTTGGGACGTGGGAGTTGCATTTATTTAGCTCGAGCAAGAGGACTGACATGAAAAGATTAAACAAAGACGGGTCCAAAACGCAGCCTTGTTTCAGCCCCTTAGTCATCGGTATCTTTCTGGATAGGCGGTCGCCAGCTCCCAACTTTATTTGTACCCACGTATCGGTATGGAGGAGTATCAGCTGGGTCAAGAGACTCAGTTTGATTTTTCTTTTGGATAGTTTGTCCCATAATTTATTCCTGCCAATGTTATCAAAGGCGGATGAATGATCAATGAAGCAACCAAAGAGTGGCTGGTTGGCGTTTTTAACGGCATCTATCAGAAGGCATAAGGCAAGTATGTTTCTTGTTGTTCCAGTGAGTTTGCCGAATCCGCTTGATTGAGAGGGATTATTGCCATTTTGGTATTATGTATGTATATAATGTATGTATTAGCATGGAAGCAAAGAAATGTAGAATAATATTGCTGTAGGTAAAAAGGTCGGGTGACGTTTGCACTGTCATGCCAGACCTAGAAATTCATTCAGGTTAATGACTAAACTGCTCCCATCTGTGCCGCTGCCAGAGAATAATACCATAAATTATCTTGTTATCAAAGACACTTTAATAGCATTACAATGTCATGTATGTGCCCCTGAAGGTTCAAGCTCAGCAAGCTAGATAAATAAACAAAAATGATTGCAGCTGTGTGGTGGGCAAGCACTTTTTTTGAAAGCACACAACTTCTGCCCAATCCAAACATGTACTCCTGGCTCCCAACCAAAACTCTTTTCCAGGTGATTCTCACATAATTGTCTGATGACAGCTGTGTTGGCAAACCAGACCATAAAAAGTGCTATAACGAGCCAGCATTGATTGTGTCATAGCACTTTTTTTATGCTGCATAGAAGCCATGCTGCTGCACAACATGACTTTAAAAAAACAAGCACTGGCAAAGCCAATAGGTCTCGCCTATGCGAGAGCTATTGGCTTTGGCAATGTGGTTTAGCCATTATGTACACCAGTGTGGCTGCTGTTCAGCATGGTCAAAAGTTAGTGGCGTGGAGTGGGCTGGGGTAGATTGGAGTGGGATAGATTGGCATAGAGTGGAATTGGGTATATTGGAGTAGAGTGGAGTGAAGTAGATTGGCGTAGTGTGGAGTGGTGTACAGTGGGGCGAGGGGAATGGGGTGGATTGGGGTGAATTGGAGTGGGGGAGTTGGGTATATTAGCCTGGTAGATTGGAGTGGGGTAGATTGAACTGGGGTAGATTGATGTGGAGTGCGGTAAATTGGGTGCAGTGGGGTAGACTGGAGTGGAGTAGATTGGGGAAATTAAAGTGGGGTAGATTGGTGTGAGGTAGATAAAAAAATACAGTAGATCGGTGTAGTTTGGGGTAGAGTGGAGTGGGATATATTAGAGTAGACTGGAGTGGAGTGGGGTAGATTTGGAAACAGTAGATGGGATGGATTGGGGTAGATTGGAGTGGAGTAGGTTGGGTGGATTATAGTAGGGTAGAATGGAATGGAGTGGGGGTAGTTTGGGATAGTTTGGAGTGGGGTAGATTGGGGGAGTGGAGTAGACTGGAATGGTGTGTGGTAGATTGGGATGAGGTGGGATAGATATGAGTAGTGTGGAGTGGGGCTGAATAGGGTAGGTTGGAGTAGAGGGGGGTAGAGTGGAGTGGAGTGGAATAGATTGGGTTAGATTGGAGTGGGGTAGATTGAATTGGGGTAGAATGAGGTGAAATGGAGTAGATTGGGGTGAAGAGGGGTAGAGTGGAGTTGGGTAGATTGGAGTGGAGTAGATCGGGGTAGAGTGGAGTGGGATATATTGGGGTAGATTGGAGTAGAGTGGGGTAGATTGGGGAAGAGTGGAGTGCAGTGGATTGGGGTAGATTGGAATGGAGTAGAGTGGGGTAGACTGGATGGAGGTAGATTGGAGTGGAGTGGGGTAGATAGGAGTGGAAAAAGTATATTGGAGTGGCGTGGGTAGAGTGGAATGGGGTAGATTGGAGTGGGATAGATTAGGAGGACTATGGTAGGGTAGATTGGAGTGAAGTTGGGGAGACTGGAGTGAAGTGGGTTAGATTTGAGTGAGATAGATAGGAGTGGGATAGTTTGGAGTGGGGCAGAATAGAGTGGAGCAGGGTAGGTTGGAGTGGTGTAGATTGGAATGGAGTTGGATAGAGTGGTGTGGGGTAGACTGGGATGGGGTAGATTGGAGTTGGGTAGATTGGGTTAGAGTGGGGTAGGTTGAAGTGGAGTCGATTGGAGTGGATTAGATTGGGGTAGATTGGATGGGGTCGGTTGGAGGTGACTGGATTGTATGGGGTAGATTGGAGTAGGGTAGACAGGGGTGGATTGGGGTAGGGTAGATGGGAATGTGATGGAGTGGGGTGGAGTGGGTTAGATTGGACTGGAGTGGGGTAGATTTGAGTGGTGTGTGGTAGATTGCAGTGAAGTGGAGTGTGGTAGATTGGGTAGAGTGCAATGGAGTGTGGTAGATTGGGGTAGAGTGGAGTTGGGTCAAGTGGGTAGATTGCAGTGGTGTAGATTGTGTAGAGTGGAGTGGGTTAGATTGGAGTGGAATGGGGTAGATTTCAGTGAAGTGGGGTAGAGTTGAGTGCGGTAGATTTGAGTGGAATAGATTAGGTGGATCATGGTAGGGTAGATTGGGGTGTAGTGGGGCAGATGGGAGTGGAGTAGGGTAGATTGGAGTGAGATAGATAGGAGTGGGATAGTTTGGAGGGGAGTGATGACAGCTGTGCTGGCAAAGCAGACCATAAAAAGCATTATTAACGCAGGGAGCATTGATTGCATCATAGCACTTTTTTTATGCTGCATAGTAGCCACGCTGCTGTACAACATGGCTTTAAAAAAACAAGCACTGGCAAAGCCAATAGGTCTCACCTTCTTTGACAATGTGTTTTATCCATTATGTACACCAATGTGGCTACTGTTCAACATGGTTAAAAGTTAGTGGCATGGAGTGGACTGGGGTAGACTGGCATAGACTGGCATAGAGTGGAATGGGGTAGAGTGGAGTGAAGTAGATTGGCGTAGTGTGAGTGGGGGTAGAGTGGGATGAGTGGAGTGGGGTAGATTGTAGTGGGGTGGAGTGGGGTAGATTGGGGTAGTTTGAAATGGGGTAGAGTGTGGGAGTTGGGTAGATTAGCGTGGTGGATTGGAGTGGAGTAGATTGAACTGGGGTGGATTGGGGTGAAGTGGGGCAGATTGGGTGGAGTGGGGTAGACTGGAGTGGAGTAGATTGGTGAAATTAGAGTGGGGTAGAATGGAGTGAGGTTGATAAAAGTATAGTAGATCAGTGTAGATTGGGGTAGAATGGAGTGGGAGATATTAGGGTAGATTGGAGTGGCGTGGGTTAGATTGGAAATTGGGATGGATTGGGGTATATTGGAGTAGGGTAGATTAGAGTGGAGTAGGGTAGATTGGAGTGGGGTAGATTTGGTGGATTATAGTATGGTAGAATGAAATGGAATGGGGTAGATTGGGGTAGTTTGGATTGGAGTAGATTGGGGTGTAGTAGAGTGGGGTAGATTGGAGTAGGGCGGAGTGGGGTAGAGCAGGGTAGATCGGGGTAGAGTGGGTGTAGATTGGAGTGGAGTGGGATAGATTGGAGTGGAGTAGATTGGGTTAGATTGGAGTGGGTTAGATTGGAGTGGGGTAGATTGGGGTGAAGTGGAGAAGTTTGAGGTGGAGAGGGGTAGATTGGAATTGAGTGGGGTAGACTGGAATGGAGTAGATCGGGGTAGAGTAGAGTGGGATATATTGGGGTAGATTGGAGTGGACTGGTGTAGATTGGGGAAGAGTGGAGTGCAGTGGATTGGATTGGAGTAGATTGGAGTGGAGTGAAGTTGGGTAGACTGGAATGAAGTGGGTTAGATTGGAGTGAGATACAATGGAGTTGAACAGAGTGGAGTGGGGTAGATTGGGGTGGGCTAGATTAGGATGGGGCAGATTGGAGTGGGGTAGATTGGATCAGAGTGGGGTAGGTTGGAGTGGAGTAGATTGGAGTGAGTAGTTTGGGGTAGACTGGAGTGGGGTCAGTTGAAGGTGGCTGGATTGGATGGGGTAGATTGGAGTAGGGTACTCAGGGGTGGAGTGAGTTAGATTGGACTGGAGTGGGGCAGTTTGAGTAGCGTAAGGTGGATTGCAGTGAAGTGGAGTGGGGTAGATTGGGTAGAGTGGAATGGTGAGTGGTAGATTGGGTTGAGTGGAGTTGGGTGGAGTGGGTAGATTTGAGTGGGGTAGATTGTGTAGAGTGGAGTGGGTTAAATTGGAGTGGAATGGGACAGATTTGAGTGGAGTGGGGTACAGTTGAGTGCAGTAGATTGGAGTCGAATAGATTGGGTGGATTATGGTAGGATAGATTGTGGTGAAGTGGGGTAGATTGGAGTGGAGTGGAGTAGATTGGAGTGAGACAGATATGAGTGGGATAGTTTGGAGTGGGGTAGATTGGTGTGATGTGGAGTGGGGTAGATTGGGTGGATTGGATTGTGGTAGATTGGAGTGAAGTGAGGTAGATTGGGGTAGATTGGAGTGGGGTAGATTGTGGTAGATTGGGATGTGGGGTAGATTGTGATAGTGGTGGAGTGGGGCAGATTGGAATGGGACAGATTAGAGTGGAGAGGAGTAGGATATATTGCAGTAGAGTTTGCAGTGGAATAGGGTACATTGGAATGGACGAGGGTTAACTGGACTGGGGTAGAGTGGAGTGGGGTGGGGTTGACTGGGTTAGATTGAGTGGAGTGGGGTAGATTGAAGTGGAGCCAAGTAGAGTGGAGTGGAGTAGATTGGAGTGGAGTCAGGGAGGATGGGGTAATAGTGGAGTAGAGTAGATTGGAGTGTGGTAAATTGGGTGGAGTGGAGGGTGGTAGATTGGAGTGGAGTAGATTGGGGTAGATTGTAGCAAAGTGGGGTGGGGTACATTGGGGCACATTGGAGTGGAGTGGGATAGATTGGAGAGGAGTGGGGTAGATTGAATTGAGGTGGAGTGGAGTAGAGGGGCGTAGAGTGGAGTGGGGTGTTGTGTTGTGGAGGGAGTGGCATAGATTAGAGTGGCATGCAGTGGCGGCTGGTGACATTTGAAAGTGGTGAGGCGTAAAACAATTGTTGTAGTTCACTGTGGCGAGCGAGCGTAGCGAGCGAGCCTAAACCACCTATGGGCGGTTCGGGGGGGTTGTCCCCCCGAGAAAATTTTGAAAAAAGAGTGGGCAAATGGTGCATTTTCAAGCAATAATGAGAAGAACAGATGGAATTGGTGATGAAAATAACGGAAACAAAAAATGAGATGAAGAGATCAGGGTGAGGCCTGCAAGCGATGGACAGGTAATGTGTCAGGTCAGATCTACAAATAGGGACTGAAGAAACAGTGTGATGGACACAGGCAGGCGCAGGGGTGATGGACCGACAGTGTGACCAGGCAGGTAGGTAAGAGATGTACAGATCTCGTGTCATTCATTAGAACAGGAAGAGACAGATGGGTGATGGAGGTACAGTGTTTGTCGGAATAGACAGTGTATCAGGCACGTAGACTGGGGGTTGTAGATAGAGGGACTGACTGAACAGGCATGGCGTAAGTGATGGACAGAACGCGTGTCAAGGTGTCAGGATAGGCAGACAGATGCTTTATACAGGGGATGTTGGTGATGGGCACAGGGGGTCAGGACAAACAGGATGCAGGTGACATGAAGGTTCCAGAGTGTCCAAATAAATAACATGTAATGGTAATGACAATACAAGTAAGGTCCACGAGATCTGGAAATCATAAGCACTGCCCTTATAACAGGAGTACACCGAGCACTAAAGGATCACGAACTCTGGGCATCACAACTTTGCAAACACTGCCCCAATATCAAGGGCACCGCGGGCACTGGAGAAACACCGTCCCTGAGAATCACACCCTCATATATACTGTCCAATAACAAGGGCATTAAAGTACCACGAAGTCTGGGCATCACAACCTCACAAACACTGTCCAAATAACAAAGGCACAGCGGGCACTGGAGGAAGACAAGCTCTGGGCATCACAACCTTACAAACACTGCCCCAATAACAAGGGCACAGCGGGCACTGAAGGAACAAGGGCCTGGGCATCGCAGTTTCACAACTGCACACTGCGCCAATAACAAGGGCAGAGCAGGCACTGAAGGAACAAAAACCCAGGACATCCCAACCTCACAAATACCGCTCCATCCATTAACAAGGGCAGAATGGGCACTGAATATACACTGCCCCTGGGCATTACAACCTTAAAGAGGCGGTGCCTGTATTAAGGATAGAGCGGGCACACGAAAAAGAATGACTTGTACATCGCACCTCACACCCCCTGTCCCAATAATAAGGATAGAGCAGGCACGGCAGAAACACAGGACCCACATCTCACAAACACTGCCCCAGTAACAAGGACCAACCCTTCCTACAATTAAAACTTCAGGTTTTGATACCGTTAGGTAGATGAAACATCCTTCATTCGAAAATCAATCTGATCAAGGCAAGCTACATAGGCCCGATTACATATGCCCCTATTACTAATGGTACCCTGGGGATAGGTACTGTTATTTTTTGAATGCACTAAGTAATGCCAATTATGAGTTTCCCCGTAATAATCAGACATATCATGCATTTTTGGTAGGTGCAGTAGGAAAATTCACATAACTCGGTTTTTGGCGGGCTTTTTTCAGAACTACGCATTTGCAGTCATTGGCACACAGGAATGACATACTAAGAACTGGAGAGAGGGATCTGCAGAACAATGAAGCAAGCTTTCAACATACATTTACATTTGAAAGAAACACATAATGCAGAGCAGTGATCTCTTTTAAGAAAATATCTGACTGGGACCAAGTTTTCTTGGCAGGTTACCTCTGCGGAGGTTCATTGTGATCCTTGCTTGTTGGTTTTGTAGTTACAGTTAGGCAATGCTGGGAGAGCGGCCCAGGATGTTCTTTTCCAGTCCAGCTCGATTCCAGCTTTTAACATGCAGGCATTTTACTGGTTCCCAACATGATTTACAACAGCATTACCAAACCGAGCAAAATCTCCAGCCGCTGATCTAGCAAGCTGAGTTTATGAAAACAGCACAGATAAAAATTCTGGGCGACGCTAGACCAGACTCTAATATTAGATCACCCCTTCGGCAGTCGGCACCATTTCAACTTTTGTTGTTTTTTCACGCTGCTCTGACTTCAAGGAGAGATGCTGTTATGTCTCCTTTCCTCAAAAAACCGAATCACATACGGCGCTGGTCAGAACGTCAAGGCCGCTGAGGCTGCGCGGGAGGCGCCGCTTCTGGGAGGGGAGGCGGGAGGGGTTTAATGAAAAAAATATATAAAATAAAACTTACCGTCCCGCGCCAGCTTCTGGATGGGTCCCGAGTCCCGACTCCCGCCGTCCGGTCCTGACTCCAATTCCGGCCGGCTGCAGCTCTCCTCGTCATCAGGAAAGGAAAGGCAAGGCAGCCTCCCTCCCTCCCCTCCACCAATCACAACGCTGCAATGGCAGCGTTGTGATTGGTGAGGCGCATCTGAGAGTGCCCCAGCCGGGCCATTTTCTCTATGTAGGCTGCTGCATGCAGCAGCCTACATAGAGAAAAGGGGAGAGTGGGCGGTCCTGCTTGAGGGCAGGGGAGTGGCTTGCCCACTGTTGTGCATACTGACTGTTTGGTCGGCCCCAGGGCCGACCAAACAGTCAGTATGCACAACAGTGGGCAAGCCACTCCCCTGCCCTCGAGCAGGACCGCCCACCCCCAACCAGGCACTTCTGCTTCTCGCAGTGCGAGAAGCAGAAACATAAAATGGTAGTTATTACCATTTATGTTTCTGCCTTCTCGCACTGCGAGAAAGCAGTGAGGCGGTGCCCAAATGCCCCTATGGAGGAGCCACCACTGGTGGCATGGATTGGAGTGGCGTGGAGTCGAGTGGCATGATGTGGTCTACAGTAGCTGAGAGTGGAAGGGAGTAGAGTGGAGTGGCATGTTGTATAGTGGAGTGGAGTGTCGTAGAATGGAGTGGCGATGCATAGAGTGGAAGGGCATGGAGTGGAGTGGAATGGAGTGGAGTTGAGTGGAGTGGAGTGGAACAGTGTGGAGTATTCATGGTGTGGTAGCCCACTGCCATTACAAACAACACATTTTCAATTGAAATGACCATTGCATTTGCACTGAAATACAATTTTACTTCACACAAACGATAATGTGTGCATATGTCATCACCTAGTGTATTGATGTGTGTTGATCGTATTAAAATATTTGTTACCACCACACTTCAGAATTGCCAAAAAAGTGTTTCATTTGTATTAATTCTGATATATTCAGAAACATCAGCACAGTTCATTTTTTTGTGTTGTTGTGTGCTACAAAAAAACATCCTACACCCTCTCCACTTATGTGGATACTCAGCATGTTTGTCACAGAAATTCACTCACTTTGAAGTCAGAGAAAGAAAAGTAAACACCAAGCTCCCTGGAAGAGAGAGCTTGACATTTGACTTCTGTCTTTGAATGCACAGCAAATGTGACAAGATAAGAACAAGATTTAAAGGTCTGTTTACAGAAAGTGAGTTCATGGAAGAATTCAGTAAACTAGGTTTGGGCAACGGGATGAACAAACTCAAGATGGACAGCCTAAAGCAAACAAAGTCAGCAAATAGAAAGCCAGAAAATGTGAGTTTTAAAGCCAATGGTAAGCTAAGACAGAATGCATTCCTAGGCCAGCTTTCTGAATGTCCCCAGTATGTCTTTAGATTGTGACCTAATGACAAAGCACAATAATTTGCGCATAGACGAGACCTATTGGCTTTGCCAGTGTTTATTTAATGCACCGTGCCAAAGCAGGAATGTTCCCACCCCGCACTGGGCAGCCCTGGGCTTTTCATGTTCTGAGGAGCTGTGCCTTTCCTCCGCCTCTTCTCTAATACCAGAAGTCTCAAGGTAAAGTTTCCAGCAGCGGAAAGGTGAATGATTTAGCTCATCTGATTGGCCCACTGTGTTTCCCTGCTGTCAGGATCCCTGCCCCTGAGTGGCAGTGCAAAACTGATACTGGGACGGCGTACCAGTTTGTAAATCTGGGAATGCCCTAAATATCATGGGTGGATGTGTGGGAACACGCACGCTCCACACATGGAACACCTTCCCAGGTCAGAGTAAAGCAAAGCAGCGACTTGCTCTGCCTTGCGTCACTCCAGATTTACTATGCCATGCAGAGCCATGCAAGATGCCCTTGCATCACCTTGCGGAACGCAGCAGCAACATACGCCCTTGAAAAATCTTGTCCCTGGGTGCAACAAAGCTAGGAATCTTCTGAAGGCCCTTGCCTCTGAAAGGCCAGGACCACTATTTTCCTGTGAGCCAGTCAGTTGACTTAATGTTGCACCGGCCATGATGCCAATTACCCAATTGAGCCACAACATGGAAGACACCATCTTCACATTATTCATCATTCAGAACACATTTTTCACCAAAATAAAGGCTTACCCGAAAATACATATGATGCCAAATATCAGCCATGCTAGGAGTCCAGCTGAGTATGCCACACGTGTTGTGATATTCTGGCGACAGGAAGTACAAGTGATAACTGCTGGCGTGTCAGTTAATTGGAGTCCCATAATTACAGTTGCTTGCACTGGTGGCGCAATGATCACTGGTTAGGAGCAAGAAGAAATTATTATTAATTTGTTCTATCTGTGGTTGCAACACTTTAAATCATATACAGGCCTGGCTTTTTTATGAAATCTCATGCAAATAGCAAATAAACGTTAGGGTCTATTACACGTTCATCTCCCTCTAACATGGGTCCTGCTGTGAATTAATCTGGCAGGATAGCTCAGCGAGTTGCACGCTTTCTGTTGAGCTATGCAAGGGTCTGCAGGTCACGAGTATACATTCCCAGCAAGAGTGACAAACTTCCGCCCTTCGGAGGTCGGGAAGTTGAATACCAATAAATTGGGTGAGAGTAAAACCTGCTATTTACTGCACTTAGTAATGACAGAAATGCGAGAGGAAGTGATTTTTAAAAAAGATTTGTAAATATTAATATTACTATTGTTTTCAGTGAGAGTAACGCTCCAGATTATTTTCAACGTGACTAAGGCCTTTGTACCATTTTAGAAATATGTTCATGATGTAACATTTACAAATTCTCTGCATTTCCAGACCATGGCTCCCTGCAATGTTTAGATTACTTACCGGTAATCTTCATTATCCGCATTCCTCATCCCAGTAGTTACTATGTGCGGTGCAGGGGCGCTTCCTCATGTTGACCACCCTTTCAAAAGGGCCCTTCTTTTCTTTTAGCACTCCTAAATAGACCCAACCCCATTTACAATGTAAAGCGAAATGGTTTCCCTGGAACTTCCTGGCAATTAAAATCTCCCAAAACCCACAAAGAAGCCTTCGGTTGGAGGGTGGGACAGTAAGTACTGAGGCGAGATATGCAGAATCGGAGTAATGAAGATTCCCGGTAAGTAATCTAAACAGTATCTCCTCATCCTGCATTCCTCTTCCCAGTCCTTACTAAGTGCAGGCATGCCCAAGCATAAAAGGCTTCTTTGCACCTGATCACAAATATACATGTTCCAATAAGAGACATCTTATAAAAAATGAAATTACTCATATTCATGCCCGTGTAGAAACAACTAAAATATTTTAAGGTACTTTAATTGACTTAAAACTTTCACACCCAAAATCCAATTCCTCACTTTGAGTCAGATACAACATATAATAATTAACAAATGTTATCCCAGTTATAGCAATATTAATATCCAGAAATATAGGTGGTAGTACATTTTGTAGTTGAGGCTGCCATTCCTCTCGTGGAGTGAGCCAGTACTAAACCCAGAGGAGAATGGGAAGACTTGGAATATGCAAACATAATGAGCTCCTTAATTTATGCATTCAATGCAGATAAGATTTGTAACCTCTTGTTGCTATACCAAATTTAACAAAAACAATTCCACTCTGTGTTAATATATATCTTTACTATTTTCTCTCGATCAGATGAAAATCCTGGTCCGTAACCAGGTTCAAACAGAAACAATCATCTTTCGATTTTAATAATAAAAAACGTGAGATTACCATAGGAATGAGAGTCAAACCTAGAGTCAACACCAATCTATTATCCAACAGTCTTCAAAAAAAGATTATTATGTACTACGACCATCAGCTTCAATTACTGATAAAGAATCTCCAGGAGGTCTGAAAACATTGATAGTTGCCTCCCGCAAGACCCAAAAAGTACTCCAGGTGATAATAAGTAGTGTATAAACTAAATGTCTTGACATCCAATAAAAATAGATCCAGTGGCTATTATATGTTCTTTCAGATTATTTCATTCTAGAACTTAAAATGTCATTGATATTGAAAGGGAAAGATCTACACTCTTTAACCCTTTCCGCTCAAACTCCACAACGTTAAACTTATAAAGAATGGTGAAAAACGCATTCAATCTACCAATGGTCCACTGACCTTTAATAGTCTTCATACTTAATGCTAGTGGATCCTGGAAACAAGAAATTAAAAAATGTGTTGAGCATTTTTACACCCTTAGGGGCAGATTTACAAGCCCCTTGCGACACTTTTACGCCGCCGTTGCGTCACTTTTGTGACGCAGCGGCGGCGTAAACCATGCGCCACGTTGTGACTTATTTACAACGTGACGCATCTAGGTAGATGCGTCACGCCGGAAAGCACTGCGCCACATGAAACCTGCGTCAGGTTTCATGTGGGCGTTCCATCGCAGTGTGGGCGTTCCGTCGGAGGAAAGCCTCGGAAAAGTGACGCAGTGAAATCTACAAGATTTCACTCAGTCACTTTTCTGACGCCGCTGCGTCAATACCTTGCGCCTGCTTGAAACAGGCGTAAGGCGTGATGCAGCATGTTGGAGATAGGCCGGGTTGGAACAGTGCTGGAGTTGCGTCGCGCCCGCGACACGACTCTCGCACTGCGCCAACCTTACGCCGGCAGATACGTCACGCATCTGCCTATCCGTGCGCCAGGGCGCACCGCATTGTAAATGCGGCGCATCCATGGTGGCGCACGGGTAGTTGTGCGTGACGCATCTTTCTTGGCGCATCCCTGCTGATTTGCAGGGATGCGCCAGAAGTTGTAAATCTGCCCCTAAATCTGGAAGAGGAAGTAGAAAAAACCAGGAAGGACTTTTTACCACCATGATGATTAGGTCAAGAAAGGTAGGACAAAACAGAGACATGGAAATATTACGCAAAGATAGCCAGGCATGGATTTCATATATTGGAAATAGCTTTACTCAGCATTCGTAGTGAACCTTTCTCAAAATACCCTAAATGGTAACAGAACGTTTGTGTACACCTCTGTCTTCATAGTAAAACTATAAAAGTATGAGATATGACTTTCAGTCTGAAGCAGAAAAACCCAATGGCTGCAGTTGGGGGCTAAATCCATGGTCAGTAGCCAAGTAGGACCCAGCTACCATTCCAAACACTACCCACAAAAGAAAGCTTGAGACAAAACTGAAAGGTGATGGGTTCATGTCCTAGTCCGTGTACCTCAAACTTCTCACTCCAAGAGCACTGTACAGTCATATTTGAATTCCACATTTCTCAGACTATTACTTTTCCATCTTTCTTCCCTCCTGTACATCCAACCAAAGAGGAGGAATGTCTGCATATGCTGGATGCCAGGGATTCATTGTCATATTAGATGGACTCTATGTAAGAACACAGAGTAGATAACCAGTTTTTGGGGGGTTTGGTTGGAGCTAATAAGACCAA
The DNA here is from genome assembly GCA_963921515.1 of Calotriton arnoldi. NCBI lineage: Eukaryota > Metazoa > Chordata > Amphibia > Caudata > Salamandridae > Calotriton > Calotriton arnoldi. The sequence goes on from CAWUFW010007190.1 coordinate 582,485, forward strand.
TGTAGGTACTAAATGCACTATTTCAAATTGGGTCATCCTTTGTTTGAAGAGCAGCTATGCCCTGGGCAAGAAAGACTCTTAAGCGGTAATTTGTGCTCTTTATAGGCTTCAGCTTCCAAATAGACATTAGCATTTGCTTAACACTCTTGTATAAAGCATGTATGAGGACAGGTAGGGATCTTATGATGCACTGTGACAATGAAAAGGTACAAGCTGTATAGCGCTGCGATCTAAGGTAGTCAATACATTTCCCCCTTTCAACTTTAAGATTTGAACAGTCACAAGCTCCCAGTACATGATGTTGCATCCTACCAGCCTCAGGTACTCGCCAATAACCATGCCACACATGGAGAATAGTTGTACACGTCTTTATTCAGCTGAGTGAAAGAAAGAACTCAACGTTCTATGCCCACTTTCAACTCATCTCTCCAACGCTTATGTCACAGGCCTACCGTGTACAGTGGGAAGCAAAAGAGTACCAGCCTTCTTTTATTTACAAGACACTACATCTCCAGCTTCGTTAAATAAAAAGTTACAACTTTTCAAAATAGACAAATAAGTAAATAAATACACAAATAAATCCATGAATAAATACACAGAAAATCATAGATATATAGACAATTATAATTCTTTAATTAAGCGTTGTGGTGCCTGAATCACACATCCTGATCGAGTCACTAGAAACTGGGAATTGACATTTGAAGTGTCAGTGATCTGCACAGGTGAGGTTGAATAATTAACAGACACAGAGACATCAACAGTCAGGACCCAGTCTCTACATTGACATTGATGTCTGGTGAGTGATGGACCACCTGTGGAAAATGAGAGGAATATCTAGTAAGGGACTTTCCAGGCCGCTGGGCAGTCACCATGTGTCCTCTGATGTTAGTGATGGTAAGGGGATCAGACTCAAAAGGAGCATCAGACTTTTCTTTTCTATGTTGTCTGACAAGCACTCAATCTCATCTTGTAAAGGTGACATCTTTTACATGATGTTGTCTGTCAACATATATTTTCATCTTCTGTTTGCGACCAAAGTCTATAGCACAAATGTCTTCCTCATTCTTGGATCTGAGGTTGGTCCATTGGGGCAGCTTAGTCGTCATGGCTCTTCCAAACATGAGAGTTGCATGACTTTCCCCTTTTGGGGTTGAACAGTAAGTTCGAAGAGTAGTGTTCAAAACAACTTTGAGGTTGAGCTTCTCCAATGCAGCACGCTGAACAGCTTTTCTTAGAGTACTCATGAACCGTCTACCAGACCATTGGCCTGGGGCCAAAGAGGAGTGTTTTTTTGATGCTTTATATTGAGGTGATTTAGAAAGTCTTCGAATTCTCGAATATTAAAAGGTGGGCCATTGTCAGATTTTAAGATAGCAAGTATACCCTATGTTGCTAAGATGCCATCTAATTTTTGAATAACCTTTTCATGTGTAATGTGTAGTGGATGAAAGGTCTTCTATCAATTGAAACAGGAGTATTCATTGATCCAGCGTGACATTTAATCAGGGATCAATACTTATCAATATTACATACAATGGCCCATACACATTCACCCAAATCCCTGATGCGCTGGGGGTCAAGTTTTAATACGTGAAAAATTGTTTCCTTCACAGATTCATGTTTAACAATTCTAAATACATAACTAGACTTATAAATCAACTTTCTTTCCTCTCGGTCGATGACCAATTAGTTGAGTAGTTGATGGTAATAATAGGACTAACTGACTATCTAACCAACTAAATAATCACAGACTCTCGGTAAGGTTTATAAAGTTTATCTCAAATCAATGATTATGCTCATCGTATATAGGTCACAATGCAAACAAAGAATCTCACATAAGGGAGAGAAAATCAATCAACAATGCAAACAGTGTCAGACCTCATCAACAATTAACAATATGCATATGAGGGAGTGGATAGATGAAGAGACATAAGTTTCAGCAAAATAATGCAAAACAATATACATATGACGGAGTGGATAGATGAAAAGACATAAGTTTCAGCAAAATAATGTGAAACAATATACATATGACGGAGTGGATAGATGAAGAGACATAAGTTTCAGAGACAAAAATCCATTAGCAACTAAATTATGAAAAGTACGAGTCAGGAAGATAATACAAGCCCAAAGGATTTCAGTGAAATACCACCCCCCTGGCCAAGGGAGTAGTGGGGGTCTCCTGAGATAGAGTCAAGAGACAAAGATTTCAGGAACGGGACAGGATAGGGACAGGAACAGCTAGGCCTCTCTGCAAACCGACGGACATCGACGCATCACCCTTCTCTCCTCAGCATCCAACCTAAGGCTCTCCTCTCTCTCCCTCTCTCTTCAAACCACACCCCCAAAGGCACCCCAGTTATACCCTAAAACCTACATGTCCAACCCACATTAGTTGAAACAATTTATGAAACTCGACAGTTCATTGGTCAAATTGGGAGGTGGTCGGTCACACCATCATGATTTCATTCTAAATTACTATAGACTATTGTTCCACTTCCCTTCTCATGACCTAAGCTTTGACTCGTTCATACGTTTAATACTTGTATCTATTTCACTACTTTTCTCATATAGTTCTCAGTTTTGTCCGCGGGAGAAGTTTGAATCTCACGGTCAGTCTCTTCTTTTGGCAGACGAACAATGCACTCTGTGCAGCGCATCCTTGAACTCTTGTCCCTCCTTTGCGACACTCAGCACTTCTGTTTGCTTTGGTAGGTCATTCTCGCTCAATTTTTCAGCCCCTCCTCTATCCAGCTAACTTAAGAATAATGGAGGCCCATTTCAGCTCACTATGGCAAATAAAACATAAGCATTTATTAATTACATAGAAATGCACTTTTCACTGTTTACCACCCACCTTTGCACTATCCCTTGTTACATGTTTTCCTAGCAGAAGCTTAAGGCAAAAGCGGCATTATTCATTAATTTTAAAGCAAGATGCAAGATGCGAAATATAAAATGCAGCTTAAACATGCATTAATTCTGTTTCTTTCGAAACGCATTGTAGTATGCGGCCTAGTTCTTTCATGCATTAGTTCACATTAGTGCACACATGCGCAAATCGGTTTCCCTCGTGTTCATGCGATTTGTATGTTAGTTAGTCACTGCACACTGTTAGTAAGTTTTATGGGGGTATTAATCCGAGCAGGTTTCTTTTTGCGACCCTCTGATGGCTTACTGGAGCCATCATAAAATACCCACCATACCAAGTGCCATCTTTATTTATCTAAAGATCAGTAATCTTTTCTCTCTTCATCAACTTCTCATCTAACTCTTTCATCTCATCATAGTAATCTCCTTTCATATCTTCTAATTCTATCTCATCTCTTTTTCTCTTTCTTGCTTTTCGTTTGTCCTTTGATTCTGTAATCTCTTTTCTTCCACACTTATACTTACAACATTTATATATTGTTATTATCACTAAGGCTACTCCAGCTACTGAAACGATTGGCATTATTATTTTTCCTAATAAACTACTTCCAAAGGTAGAAAACCATTTACCTACAGAAGAGAAACTCTTACCAAATCTCTCTCAGACACCGTCAACCTCCAGTTGGGTCAAGTCTTCATGTAATTTCGTGATATTCTTTAAATAACCCTCAATACCTTTACTTTTGTCAGGGATCTAAGTACAGCAGTGTTGAATTTTCAGCATACCACAGACTCCACCCTCTTTTGCCAATAAAATATCAAGGGCAAGTCGATTTTGCAAAACCATTGATCTGATTGCAACCATTTCAGTGTCAATCATCAAGAACCCACCAGCAGTATCAGTCGACAAACGATCAACCACTGTGGACAATTTTCGAATTTTATGTGAATTCAGAACGACTCCAACTGAGGGTATCAGAGCACCAAAGATATCACCTACTATTTCCGAAAAACTAGCTCTCTTGTTATGTGTTAGTCCTTGTTTTATTTCATTAATTCTATTGTTACTTTTGTCTACATGGTAGACCTTTGGAAAAACTACTGCAAAATAACAACTACCATACCAATGTGCAGGCAACCTGTAACAGGCTTTCTTACCACACACATAATAGACTCCTGGGAAAACAGTATCAGTTTCACCCTTCAATCCCCAACCTCCAGTAATTTGGAAAGTATGCTCACATTCACTAGTACCAATGAAATAATTATTATAGTGAGTTCTTAGTCTAAGTAAACAGATTTTCCCCTTTTATACCAGTCCAGGGACATTGCAGCGTATGTCTCGCCTTTCTCATAATTTCCTTCTCTAAATGCCCATGGTGGTACCTGTGACTCTTGTTCAGCAGCTTTTCTTTGGAAACGTTCTCTTCTATATTCCACCATATCTATGAATACTTTTTCTTCAACCCGTAATCTACATGTTAGATTATTTTTATAAGCATATTCTATATCTAATGTCTTGGTAATATGGAAGAATTCTCCCATTAACCGTGCATTTTTACTACTTAAAACCTTGTTCAGCTCCTTTATAATAGGTATCTCTGAAAATACTAAATCTATATTAGAATAATGGTACTCCAGCTTCCCCGTCACATAAAATAAGCTGGTTAAAACACTGCTAGACACACCATAGGTTAAAGGAAGGTGGTGATAAGTCACCCCTTCTGAGACAGACGAAGGTAATTGCATGCACACATAACAATCACTCACATTCATTGTATTCACATACTCATACAACAATTTTGTAAAAACATTTAACGAGAAATCACTAATTGATTTATCATGATGGAGAATGCTTCCATCTATTTGTTCTATGTTAGTATTAGGGGTTTCTTTAGTAACATCACTCACTCTTTCACTTATTACATCATTAGTACTGTTTCTATTATTAGTTACCATTAGAATAGGTACAATGACAGTTAATAATATCCACATGGATGTTAGTAGAAAGACACTACATAAGCAAGCTTTAATAAATCTACGTTTTAGACTAGACTTTGGATGTTCAGTCACTTTGCTTCGGCCATTTCTGTATTCTACTAGAAAAATATAAAAATCTAAATCTATAGAAACTCTAACTTACTAAAAATAATTTTTCTGAAAAATAGTGTAATCCTACATTTAACGGCTTTCTTCTTTACCCCTTTCTTTTATTTTATTTTATTTAAATCTTCCGAGTCCTTTTAATTCATTTCATCTGGCAAGGGTGCACCTTAATTCTTCACAGTTCTTTTAAGGTGGTTTCAATTTGTTTTCATCCACTTGCTCAGTGTCAGCACTGTCTTTTTCTTCACTCGGATCTGAGCTTTCAATTTCCTCCAAGATAACGTAAGTCCATTCTGGTGCTGTATATTTTCTGCTTGGAGTTCTTACTCTCTTTGTTTTTCGTACTGACTCTTCTTCTGACTCTTCTTGTTCTGTTTGACTTGTGACTTCATTTATTTGCTCTGGTCTTCTCTTTGAATTTCTCCTCACAAGAGTGTATTTCAGTCTTTTCAACTCCATTTGGCCAATTGTCACCCTTTCTTGGCCTTTTGACTTGAACTACTTTTTCACCTTCTCCATCTGGTTCACAGGTTCTTTTATTTGGCCTTCCTTCTACCTGTTCTTCTTCTTGATTTTCAGCAATTTCTCTTTCTTCTGGTTCAACAGCAGTCTCATGAGACCCAGTATCTGGTGCCCACTCTACTTGACTTGTGCTTGGCTGTTCATCATCTGTTTGTTCTTCAGAATCTGTTATTCTAGATTCTTCAGCTTCACACACTTCAGCCTCTGGTCTTTGGCTTTTGGTTACCAGTTGCTGCTCTTCTTGTCTTTCAAGTGGACTTGGGACTCGTCTGGTATGGCTGGCATGGATCCAATTTGGCAAACCACCACACTTCACTGCCGTTGTTGTCACCAAAATCACCTGGTAAGGTCCGTTCCACCTGGGTTCTAAACACGATTTCCTCACGTGTTTCTTGACGAGAACCCACTCACCAGGACTCAGATCATGAGCTTGATTCGGCTGTGTTGTAGTGGCATCTTCTCCAACCTGGCGAGACACAGAACGCACCAGATCAGCCAATGCTCGGCAATAATCAATCACTAGATCATCAGATATATTCATCAGTTTGTTCGCTGGTATAAATGCTTGTCTCATTGCTCTTCCCATTAGGACTTCATGTGGACTCAAACCCGTGTTTTTGTCAGGAATGCTTCTAAGACTCATCAATACAAGGGGTAAAGCATCAGGCCATCTCAGTGTTGTGGATGCACATACCTTTCCTAACCTAGATTTTATTGTGCCGTTTATCTGTTCAACCACTCCAGATGCTTCGGGTCGATAGGCACAATGCAGCTTCTGTTCAATTTGTAACGCTGCACAGATCATCCGAATTATCTCATTATTAAAATGGGTTCCTCTATCTGTTTCTAAAGTGACTGGAAATCCAAATCTAGGTATTAGCTCTCTTAGGAGCAGCTTTGCGACAGTTAGACTGTCATTCCTTTTCGTTGGATAGGCTTCCACCCAGCGAGAAAACAAGCAGACAACAACCAACACATATTTTAGCCCATTGCAAGGGGAGAGCTCTATGAAATCTAACTGAAGTCGGGTGAATGGACCTGCTGCTTTTCCAATTCGTCCCCAACTAACAACTGTCTTCCTGCCTGGATTCTGCTGCTGGCAGGTGACGCACCTCTGGCAAAGACTCTCTGCAATGACCCTGAACTTTGGGTTATACCATGATTGCTTGAAGAGCCTGATCATTGCATCTCTTCCAACATGTGCAATTCCATGGTATATCCTTGCCATATGGGATAGTAAACTATCTGGCATGGCTGGTCTTTCGTCTATGTACACCCACACTTCGTCCTCAGCTCTCTTCCTGCAGCCTGAATTTTTCCAGATTTCTTTTTCCTCATCACTTGCCTCTTCCTGTAACTGCCTAATCTCATCCCAAGTTTCAAAAGAAGAAGAAAACATAAGATGGCAATTGGTATTTTCGTTTTCAATCCCTCTGTTTAAGGCAATCAAATTTCGTGCACAGAAACGCGCTACTTGATCTGCGTATCTGTTGCCCCTCGTCATATAGTCATCTCCTGAGTTATGTGCGGAACATTTGACCACTGCAATTCTTTTGGGTAATTGTAAAGCATCCAATAGATCTTTTACAGTTTTGCTGTTTCTTATAGGGGAACCTGAAGAGGTCAGAAATCCCCTTTGCATCCATAGCTGCCCAAAATCATGGACAACCCCGAATCCATATTGGCTATCAGTAAATATGGTTACCCTCAGGCTTTTGGCAATTTTGCACGCTCTAATCAGAGCTATCAATTCAGAAATTTGAGCAGAGTTTACCCCTTTTAGACAGGATGCTTCTAAAACTCCCGCTATGGTGCAAACAGCATAGGCAGAACATAATTCTCCTTTTTCATTTCTTAAACATGATCCGTCAACAAACATCTCACAGTCTAATTCCTCTAATGGGACGTCCTCAATATTGGGCCTGGGTTTTGTTCACAACTATGTCACATCCAAACAATCATGATCCTCCTCTTCTCTCACTTCCTCACAATATGAATTCGGCAAAAGAGTTGCCGGATTTACTGTAGTGCACCTTACCACGGTCACTTTTTCAGCACCCAAGATCACTCTTTCATACTTAGTCAGCTGACTAGAGGTCATATACTGCGTCCTGGTGCATTTCAAAAGGATCTCAACTAAATGTTGCACATACACCTTGACTGGATGTCCTATCACAATTGCTTCACTCTGTTCCAGACTAACACAAGTAGCAACTACTGCTTTTAAACATCCTGGTAACGCTGCAGCCACTGAATCCAAAGTAGCAGAAAAATATGCTACTGGACGTCGTGCCATTCCATGTTTTTGAGTTAAAACTGAACCCATCTCTCTCACAACAGTACAATGCAAAATCCTTTGCATAATCTGGCATTCCCAATGCAGGTGCTCGACAAAGACTGTTTCGCAGTTTAGTAAAAGCTTCCATACTTTCATCATCCAACACAATCAGATCTTTTACATCTTTTCGTGTCAACCTTTGTAGAGGTTTTGCAATCAGTGAGAAGCCACTGATCCATTGCCTACAGTATCCAACCATTCCCAAAAACATTCGGACTTCTCTCTGAGTTTTGGGTGGGTTCATCTGTTTAATCACACTAATTCTCTCTGTTGTCACCTTTCTGACTCCTTTTTCTATTTTGTGTCCTAGGTACTGGACTTCCTGTTTACAAAATTGCAATTTTGCTGGTGACACTTTGTGTCCTAATTCTGCCAAATGGTTCAGCAAGGCAATGGTGTCTGTCACACATGCCTCTCAGGTCTTTGATGCCACAAGTAGGTCATCAATGTACTGAACCAAAACTGAATTTCCTGGCATGACTAAGGTCTCCAAACACCTTTTCAGAATCTGAATAAAGATTGAAGGACACTTTGTTTACCCTTGAGGAACTCGGCACCATGCCAAAACAGGGTCTCCGAACTGGAAGGCAAAAAGATATTGGCTTTCCGGATGTAAAGGAATCGAGAAAAATGCTTGGCACATATCAATCACTGTGTACCATTCAGAATCGCATGGAATTTGGTAAAGGATTACTGCTGGATTTGGTACCATTGGACAACAGGGTACTACAATTTTATTAATCTTTCTCAAATCCTGCACTATTCTATATTTTCCACTGGGCTTTTTAATTCATATAATAGGCGAATTACAAGGACTACTCATTATTTCTTTCAGAATTCCCTGTTCAATCATTTGGTCAATCACAGGAGTGACTCCTGCAATTATTTCTGGATTCATTTTGTACTGAGGTGTGTTTGGATATACAGCACCCTCTTTTACTGTGACCTGAATTGGATCTACATTTGTCATTAGGCCAATCTCCTTTCCTGTAAAGTCCCATACATCCGACCTTACTGTACTTTTTAATTCGTCAGGCTAACTCTCTTCTGTGAGAAGTGAAAACAACTCATCCACTTCTGTCCCTTTCTTTGCTAACATCATTTTGAATTCGGCATCCTCATCAGGTGTCTGAAATGCAATACCATCCGGCGTACAATAGATGGTACAATTAATCTTACACAATAAATCTCTTCCCAAGAGATTTACTGGACTCGAGTCACATACCACGAAACAATGCATGTCTCTGAAACTCCCAATATGGACTTCTATTGGATTTGTGACTGGGGTTCTAATATGCTTATTTCAGACTCCTACAACTTGGATAGTTTCTCCCGAGAGGGGTAGGTTTGGAATTTCTGCTGCTCTCACAGTAGAACGGGTAACACCAGTGTCCACCAGGAATGTAATATCATTACCTTCCACTTTTCCGTCAACAAATGGACCTGACTGATCTACCGCTAAAGATGCGCCAAGTACGCACTCTTCCTCCCCCCTCAGGCACCGTCATTGAGATGAGTCTGAGTCACTCTCATTGCACTGCAACCAGTATTGCGGAACCATTTGCACATTTTGATTCTTACCAACTTGGTCACCTCAGTGAAATCCAGTGTTCGCACTGTACCTCTGCATTTAAGCATTCACATTATTGGGCATAGGAACTTGTGGCACCTGTAACTGTGGAGCAACTACCTGCTGCTGCTGCTGTTGATTCACACCCCCTCATTCTGCATCTGTGGATTTAAATTTTGATTTACCCCATTATTCTTTTGTGCAGATCTACACTCGTTCTTCCAATGTCCATACTTTCCGCACGCATGACAAGGAAATTTCTTCCTAGCCTCTTCTTTACTCATTTTTCCTCTACCTCTACCTCCACTAAGTACCTGACCATTTTGATTCTGACCGTTCATCTGGTAACCTGTTTGAGAATTATTATTTACTTCTTGCTGCTCTGCTACCTTCACTTGTGCCCACATCATTTTCTCTTTTAACTTTTTATGTCTTGATTCAATGTCATCACTACAATATTTTGCATACCTTAAGATTTTGTCAATTGTTTTGCTCTGCCAACAAATCAAATGCTGCTGAATCATGTTACTAATAACCGGTTTCAATCCAAACACAAAACGATATACAAAATGTCCCATATCTTTGTCTCCAATATTCTCAAACCCGCTGTATTGTTTAAATACCTGCAACAACCTTTCATAATAAGCATGCACTGACTCTTTTGGTTCTTGGGTCGTTCTGTCTATCTTAACCCAATCTGTTTCTTTAGGGGAAATTTTCCCTTTCAAGAAAGTGATCACCTGATTGTACTTTTTCATCACCTCATCGGATGGTGCACCTGTTTTAGGATCTCTAGGATATTCTTCTTTTGGCCAAAAGACAGTGATTTTACATTCTGTCCACAAATCAGCCGGAACGACAATCTCAAACAAACCATCTAAATCTTTTAATAAAACCTTTGAGACTTTCACAAACCTCTCTACTTGTTTATACCACTCAACCGGTTTCTCCCTTAACCTGGGAAAATCATTCGTGAAAGACAAGATATCCTGCCTTGTCCAAGGGACGTGCACATATCCACCACCTGGAACTTCTCTCATCGGACACGCCCTTTCAACTTGTTCTGTCTCTCTTAACGGAAATATTGATGTTCCCATTCTAGCTGCCTCTTCTTTCTTTTTCTTCCATCTACCTTTCCATCGTTCAACATCTCCCCATTTTTTCAAAATATTCATCAACTCTTTTATCTGTAATCTTTTTCCTGATGCATTCAAACTCTCCAAATCCTTTTCAGTAAAGGCCAATCTGTACGATTTCTGCAACACTTTTGACTTGTCTATATCTATTCCATAATCACCAGCAGCCTCTACTATTTTCTCATGTAGATTCCTCGCTCTCCAAGTAATACTTTTACACAAAAACAACAGCTCTTCATCTCGGTAAGTCCCTAGTCTGTCTGGACTTATTGTGCCAATAATCATCTCTTCCAAATCTACTTTCAATTGGCTCACATTTATACTCTGTGGTTGAGTTTTTCGCTTTACCATTCCCTTTATCCAATCATTTAATTCCTCTGGTGAAGGACCTGCTGAACTCTCTGTCGCTGAACTAACATTCGGCCCTATTCTCCTTGGATCTATTTGCATACTTCTTCTAGGGGTTTCTGTTATCATCTCACAAACCAGAAGATCTAACAAGGTAGTATTTGTGTCAGCCTGTCCATCCTCATCCGCTACCGTCACTATTCTACTCCTGACGCTACTTCTAGGAACTGGTAACGTACGCACTTTTGATACATTCTGTTTTTCTCCATACAATGGAACTACGGGACCAATTGTTACCGGTACCGTCAATGCTTCTGCATTTAGACTTAACTGGTTTACTTTCTGGATCTGCTCTACCCTTGCCTTATTTAATATGTCCATTTCTTTTTCTCGTACTACCCTAGCTATTTCCGTAACTTGTGGGGTTAAAGGAGTTTCCATTTGTGGTGCACTCGGAGTTAACTCATCTGAATTTTCTTGGTATGGCGGAGGTCTTTTGGTCATAATATCCTCTAACAACTCATCATCACAATCGTTTGAATCATCTCTTAGACTTGAAGTTTCTATATTTTTCTTTTTCTCTTTACATTTCCTTCCTGTCTGATCTTCAGCAACTAAAACTGGGTACAAACCTTCGGTTACCACAGCTCTCCTCCATCTTTTCATTGTATCCTCTCTTCTCTCAAAAGGGTACCTAGGCACTACATTTCTGTATCTCCTACCACCTTGATATCTCTCTCTTTCGTATGCTTCTACTTCCCATTCCTCTAACGCTTCATACTACATAGGTCTAGGACTTGGCTCTAGCGAACTCATTCGATTTCTCAAATTCTGCAAACTCCTCATATTAAACGAACCATGCTGTGGAAAAGCTATAACACCATCCTCCTTTGTGTATTCCACCCAGTTCTCTAACCAAGTACACGTATGATATCCTCGCTCCAACATCATATAAGCAGCTGGCGTTCCTGGAGGCGGAACAAGAACTCCCTCTCTAGTCACTATTGGCTTATCTTTTTTAAAGAAATTCTTTATTTTTCTTAGCAACTTCATTTCTCTGACTTTTTACGCTAATGTACCTCAACAAAACACACAAGGAAACGCTTTTCGTTTCTGTCTTTTCTATCTGTCAGTTCTCGTCCAATATCAGCGCGACTCACACCAACCGTCCAATCACGGCTCTTTACGTGTCTACTATTTCAACCAATACTAGCGCGGTTCACACCAACCAGCCAATCAGAGCTTACTTCACGCTCGCTGTCTGACAAATGCCAGTGCGGCCTTTTGTGACGTCATTATTAGTCCTACTTACAAAATAATACAGCAATGCATTTCTAAATCTTTTTAATCAAAATTCTTGTTAGTAACAACATAAAACAATGCTACCTTGTCTGTTCCTCTAAATAAAGAGATAGTTCTTCACTTCAAACGAGAAATTCTTTTACTTCAAGTAAAATAACGACCAGCACTATTTTACACCCAAACAAGCTACAGGTGGACTTAGTACTCCTCTAGGGATAAGGCCAAAGTTTCGCAAGAGGACTTTTTGGTGTAAAAGAGGTCTTGGTACTTCCCTGGGGATAAGGCCAGAGTTTCAGAAGTGGACCCTTCACTATTTCATACACTCTACTTTCATACGAAATTGTCCCTAAATATAACACCTACAGCCTTCCGCCGTACAGTATTATAACAACAAAGTACTTCTGCAGTGTGATTTCTTTATCCACACTCTTCTTCTGCCTACTTCAGGCTAAATTCCTCAGGTAACTCCGTACCTGTACTTCTAGACAACATAGAACAGGACACTAACTTTTCATGTTAAGAACATATAATCAATAATCAATAATTATTACCAAACTAATCAATAATTAAACTGTCCTCTGCTACCAGGAAACTGATCCAGCGCGACATTTAATCAGGGATCAATACTTATCAATATTACATACAATGGCCCATACACATTCATCCAAATCCCTGATGCGCTGGGGGTCAAATTTTAAAGACGTGAAAAATTGTTTCCTTCACAGATTCATGTTTAACAATTCTAAATACATAACTAAACTTATAAATCAACTCTCTTTCCTCTCGGTCGATGGACCAATTAGTTGAGTAGTGGGAATGTATGACAGAATATCGACGGGCAGAAAATCGACCTGCAAAAATATCGACACAGAAATATAGAAGTCAAAAATATCGAAGTCCAATCTACATAAAGGTAAGTACAAAAATATTGAAAAAAATATATAGTTGTCAAAAATATCGAAGTCAAAAATATCGTTTTTTTAAATGTTTTAATAATAATGTAAAATTAAGTAAATAATACATATAATTAAAAGAAATATAGTTAAAAATATTAAAAGATATTTAAAAATAATAACTAATACATTAAGGGCCGATTCCGATTCAGGCCGGAAATCTCCCGACCGAGCCGGACCCGGAGAGATTTCCGACCGAATCGGACCCTAGCAGTCTGACCGAACGAGTACGATGCGTTCGCATGCAATCGGACTCGATTCAGTCGGACTCCCATTGAAGTCAATGGGAGCCGGTCGTACAACGCGTCCGCGGGCTCCCATTGACTCAATGGGTGCGAGGCAAACAAGGGCGCCCCCTACAGCGGGTATGCGTCGAAGTGACTCGCGCCGTACAAGCACAGGTAGGGGGGACCCATGGGTCCCCCCTGTGTGCGACTCGCTCGGCTACGCATACAGGGGGGTCCGACACGGACCCCCAAAGTGCGGCTCCGACTGCTCTTTGGAGCCGGACTGCGCAAGTCGGTCGGACTGCTCGAGGCCCGCATCGTACTTACCCGGCCGGGGAACGTCTCCATTGCGCGGTGCGAGTCGTGTCCGTGCAAGTCGGTCGGTGCGGTTGGGTCCCGCGAACGAGTCGGTCGGCGATTTCGCGAGCGCTCGCATCGTACTCGCTCGCCCGGACGCACGTTCGAATCGGTCGGGAAAGAGGCTCCGAATCGGATCCGGTTAAGCCGAATCCGATTCGGAGCCCTACCGGCCGAGATCGGAATCGGCCACTAAATGTTAAAATAAATTAAACATATATATATAAATTAATATATATACTTACTCCACATAGTGCAACAGTAGAGAAAGCGTTGGATAGCGTAGGGGTAAAAATTACTATTCCCACTCCAGAGAGTGCAACAGTAGGGAAAGCGCTGGATAGCGTAGGGGTAAAAATTACTATTCCCACTCCAGTGAGTGCAACAGTAGGGAAAGCGTTGGATAGCGTAGGGGTAAAAATTACTATTCCCACTCCAAAGAGTGCAACAGTAGGGAAAGCGCTGGATAGCGTAGGGGTAAAAATTACTATTCCCACTCCAGTGAGTGCAACAGTAGGGAAAGCGCTGGATAGCGTAGGGGTAAAAATTACTATTTCCACTCCAGAGAGTGCAACAGTAGGGAAAGCGCTGGATAACGTAGGGGTAAAAATTACTATTCCCACTCCAGAGAGTGCAACAGTAGGGAAAGCGCTGGATAGCGTAGGGGTAAAAATTACTATTCCCACTCCAGTGAGTGCAACAGTAGGGAAAGGGTTGGATAGCGTAGGGGTAAAAATTACTATTCCCACTCCAGAGAGTGCAACAGTAGGGAAAGCGCTGGATAGCGTAGGGGTAAAAATTACTATTCCCACTTCAGTGAGTGCAACAGTAGGGAAAGCGCTGGATAGCGTAGGGGTAAAAATTACTATTCCCACTCCAGAGAGTGCAACAGTAGGGAAAGCGCTGGATAGCGTAGGGGTAAAAATTACTATTCCCACTCCAGTAAGTGCAACAGTAGGGAAAGCGCTGGATAGCGTAGGGGTAAAAATTACTATTCCGACTCCAGTGAGTGAAACAGTAGGGAAAGCGTTGGACAACGTAGATGTTAAAAATAACATACTTATAAATGAAATAAATATTGTAATTAAATAATGATTTATTAATAAATTTAGAAAAAAAAAACTACAAATATATCAAAAATAATAATTACTTTAATAATATTAAATACTTCCCACCCTATTCCCCAATAAACACACAACACACTCCACATAAAATTCCACACAATTAATTTAATTTTCAATTAATCAAGTAATAAAAATTAATTTGCAATTAATAATTAAGTTTAAAAAAATCAATAACAATAAATATGTAATAAAAATTAATAACCAATTAATAATTAACAAAAAAAGTAATTATCAATACCAATAAATAATATTTAATAAAAATTAAGAAACAATTAATAATTAATTAACAAAAAATAATTATCAAAACCAATAAATAACATTTAATAAAAAATTAATAACCAATTGATAATTAATTACAAAGAAAATCAATACCAATAAATAATATTTAATAAAAATTAATAACCAATTAAACATTAATTAACAAAAAAATTAATTATCAATACTCAATTTTTCTTAACTAATTACTTAATTACAAATAATTTACTTACCACCCTATTCCCCTAAAAACACACAACCCACTCCAATAATAAATGAATACAAATAAAATATTTATCAATTAATAATAATTCATTACCAATTAATAATTAATTAACAATAAATTAACTATTAATAACAATAATTAAAAATTAATAATTACTTAATCAAAATTAAATTACTTCCCACCCTATTCCCCTATAAACCCACAACCCGCTACAGAAATAAAACACAAAATTTAATTAAAATAAATTAATAATTCCTAAAAATTATTATTTAATTTACTATAATTAAATTACTTCCCACCCTATTCCCCTATAAACCCACAACCCGCTACGGTACTAAAATGCAAAATTTACTTTTAAAAAAATTACTAATTTCTAAAAAATGTATACATATATTTAAAAAAACAGTACAATACTTAACAAAAAATATAGAACACATACATATTAAATACATACTAAAATACATAACACTCATATAAATATCGATATTATTAACATTGACAATTTAACTATCGATATTACTAACATCGATATTTGCAACATCGATATTTCTTACCTTAACTTCGATATTCTGGTTGTAGATATTCTTGACTTCGATATTTTGTCCCTACGATATTTAAAACTTGATATAACTGTGCTTCAATATTTAAAAATCGATATTTTGACTGTCCACCAAGTAGTTGATGGTAATAATAGGACTAACTGACTATCTAACCAACTAAATAATCACAGACTCTCGGTAAGGTTTATAAAGTTTATCTCAAATCAATGATTATGCTCATCGTATAAAGGTCACAATGCAAACAAAGAATCTCACAAAAGGGAGAGAAAATCAATCAACAATGCAAACAGTGTCAGACCTCATCAACAATTAACAATATGCATATGAGGGAGTGGATAGATGAAGAGACATAAGTTTCAGCAAAATAATGCGAAACAATATACATATGATGGAGTGGATAGATGAAGAGACATAAGTTTCAGCAAAATAATGCGAAACAATATACATATGACGGAGTGGGTAGATGAAGAGACATAAGTTTCGGAGACAAAAATCCATTAGCAACTAAATTATGAAAAGTACGAGTCTGCAAGATAATACAAACCCAAAGGAATTCAGTGAAATACCACCCCCCTGGCCAAGGGAGTAGTGGGGGTCTCCTGAGATAGAGTCAAGAGACAAAGATTTCAGGAATGGGACAGGATAGGGACAGGAACAGCTAGGCCTCTCTGCAAACCGACAGACAGCGACGCATCACCCTTCTCTCCTCAGCATCCAACCTAAGGCTCTCCTCTCTCTCCCTCTCTCTTCAAACCACACCCCCAAAGGCACCCCAGTTATACCCTAAAACCTACATGTCCAACCCACATTAGTTAAAACAATTTATGAAACTCGACAGTTCATTGGTCAAATTGGGAGGTGGTCGGTCACACCATCATGATTTCATTCTAAATTACTATAGACTATTGTTCCACTTCCCTTCTCATGACCTAAGCTTTGACTCGTTCATACGTTTAATACATGTATCTATTTCACTACTTTTCTCATATAGTTCTCAGTTTTGTCCGCGGAAGAAGTTTGAATCCCATGGTCAGTCTCTTCTTTTGGCAGACGAACAATGCACTCTGTGCAGACCATCCTTGAAAACTTGACCCTCCTTTGCGACACTCAGCACTTCTGTTTGCTTTGGTAGGTCATTCTCGATCAATTTTTCAGCCCCTCCTCTATCCAGCTAACTTAAGAATAATGGAGGCCCATTTCAGCTCACTATGGAAAATAAAACATAAGCATTTATTAATTACATAGAAATGCACTTTTCACTGTTTACCACCCACCTTTGCACTATCCCTTGTTACATGTTTTCCTAGCAGAAGCTTAAGGCAAAAGCGGCATTATTCATTCATTTTAAAGCAAGATGCAAGATGCGAAATATAAAATGCAGCTTAAACATGCATTAATTCTGTTTCTTTCAAAACGCATTGTAGTATGCGCCCTAGTTCTTTCATGCATTAGTTCACATTAGTGCACACATGCGCAAATCGGTTTCCCTCATGTTCATGTGATTTGTATGTTAGTTAGTCACTGCACACTGTTAGTAAGTTTTATGGGGGTGTTAATCCGAGCAGGTTTCTTTTTGCGATATCCTGCTCCATCATCATCAACAATAACTAGAAGATGATGTCCA